>CM068370.1:363299233-364011733 GCA_034769895.1 Magicicada septendecula | reverse complement strand
TCATACTTCGCCTAATAAAGCGCCATCATATTTATTCCTTGTGTATAGGTCAGCTCACTCATAATATGCATGGCCTGCATAGATTTAATTTTGTCTCGCTTTTTAAGGCGTTGAAGACCATCTACGTAAGCAGCCAAGTTATTCCGTCGTTACTCGCTACTGGGCATTACGTCAATAACATTATCAGGGCGTACGTGCCCTGCTTCAGTTTTAAACGATTTTCGTTGTATCACCCATATGTGGCATTCAAAGAATGCGTGAAACGCATCATCCCCGATGTGAGTCACAATATACGCATCCTGGGTCCATTTTATTGAGGTGGGCATGAAAACGTTCATGCCCTGAGAGAAACTGCTTTAGCTAATAGTTGATCTCACCACATCCTCGTCTGATCCATCTGTCTAGACATCTAACAAGTCTGCCGGTCCACCTTACTCTACTTTCTTGATTCCAACGTTCCTGCCCACTGCGAGTGGTCTGTAACCTCATTTCATCTTTAGCAGTTGTTCCAACTTTGCATTTTTCTCTCAAAGTTCAGCAGTTTTCTCTCTCGTGCCAATAGATCAATAGGTATCGACCCGGCAATTACTAACAAGTGTAATATCATTAAGAACGCAATAATGGCAATGCATTTTAAAACGTAAGTTACTTTCGTCAAACAGAAAGTAATTTGACCTCTCACTTCCACTGTCGTCTATCAAGAGCCGAGAAACCAGTGCTAAGTTTATGATAATATGATAGTGGTGAGGTTCGTGAGAGGAAGTACAGGGTAGATTGCGTTAGAAATGAAATGAAATTAGAAGAACTGCAAGTGTCAGACATCTGAAATAAAGTAAGAGAGTACTGCCGAAAATGGTATGATTGCTCTAAAACACAAGGGCACATAAGTCATCACTACAATAGGCTACACAGTGACGTATGCTCCGTATTTACTATGTGTGCGCGGCACACTTCTTCACTCATCCATAGCACTGTGGTCCTTGTAGAACCTTGGACTCCACAACAAAGGCTCTCCACTCTTTCCTGCCTTGTCCACTCTTTTAATTCCAAGTTATCTGAGGTCGCTCTCTACTTTATCCAACCGTCTTATTCGTGACCCTTTCTCTCAGGCGTCTCTCGCCAAAGTGTTCATTAGAAACCTTTTTCGGAACTCTTTTGTCGTCAATCTTTTGAACATGCCTAAGTCACTTAACCCTTTTGCGTTTAATTCTATCAACCTAGTCGGAGTCATCATATAGATTTCTCAATTCTTGGTTTGTTCTGAAGATCCAATTGTCCCTCTGCTTTACTGATCCGTAGATTATTCGCAAAATTTTACGATCACAGCCATTAATTTTTTTCTTCATTGCTTGATATTGCCAATGTCTCCGAACCATACATAATAATTAGGTTCAGGATTCTTATGTAAATTATTTTTTCAATTTTCTTTAGAGAAGTTTATTGCTAAGGAGGGGCTAAACATAATAACTTCTATTAACTGCCAAAATCTTAACATTTATATATTTGTCTAATTTACTTTGTACAGTTATTATCGACCCCAATATTTAAACTCGTGTGTTCATCAATAATGTACAGTGGGAAAAGTTATAAAATCCCAATTACTCTACTATTTCGTTACAATTGTAACGAAACAACAATATAACAATTGTAGAGCACATAATCTTACAATGAACCCAATAAATTCGAAAACACTAAAGTTTGGGTTACAATTCCTTTTAGTCTAACATCCGCGTTCCTTACAATGTTCTTACAACGTCATTTGTTATACAACGTTTTGGAAGCATACATATTAATTTAAAGACAAATTGAATAGAACAAATAGGCGGATATTAAAAAAAAAGTTTAAAGTTATGTCAAGAATAATCGATGTGGCATGGCTCGTTTTATTTATAGGAGATGTAACTATAATGTAATTTAGTGTGCGATAAATCTATTGTACGCAGTCTTGCTGTCTCTCGTTGCTTACAGCGAGGAACAGTGAAGAAGGAACAGAGGTACACTGTGGTGGGGATGCGGTCGTGACTCATCACTGTCCTGTGTGCTGGTCCAGGATCCTTGCAGCGTAGGCAGATATCGAGCCTGGATACTGGTAGAGTAGTCGAGTAAACGTCTGGAAGGGGTATCGTCATCTCACGTGACCTAGAAAGTCCACAGCATTACATAATTCTGCCGCATAGAATGATCTGAAAACGTCAGGAACATTCTCGCTCGCCGTATTCCCAGCAGAATCACGTACGCATTCAGCGATGTCGTATTATTTACTTCATCAGCGTAACAATATGTAAAAATGTTTTAACAACAAAATCTTAAAGAAAATGTCTCAAGAAAAAAATTGAGATTGTTAGGAACGGACGCTCTTACCACGAGTTATCCAGCTTAACTTATTGATCGTGAGCTAAAACTCTAAGTGAATTCAATTATGTACAACTATTGTAGTTTACTTTCATGTTCGAACCCACGAAATTCGAGCCCCTGATTTGAAGTCCAGCATTTGAGGGACTAAACCAAACCAAAAAATCTCAATATTAATAATTTTACCATTTTCAAATATAGATGGTGCCAAAGAATGACATAATAATAAAAATGATAAAGTGTGAAGTACTGTTTAAAAAAACATTCAAATACAGTCTATGATCGCTTCCCAACAATAATGAAAGATGTGTCATTGGGTCATTATTTAAATATTTTTTAATATTATAAATTTAATAATGATAAATTATAATATATTGCAACAGTACGTCTGTGTACGTAACTGTGCATTGACGCAGTTAGTTAAAAAACTGAAGAGTATGTAGAGTGTAAGTGATGTGTGTGTGTGTGTGTGTGTGTGTGTGAATCAGTAGAAACAGGCGTAGCGTCACGCCTGAATAAATGTGAATGAAACAAATTACGCCACGTTATTAATAATATAAAGACGCGCACATGTGCAAAATCTAGTGCGAAACAAATAGTACATATTAATGCAGTGTAAATAAAAGTGAATAGAGCCAAGAATAATTAAAGTATACAAAAACTGTTAATATACAATTATATATAAAAAAATTACCGATCGTATGAACATCGAGTAATAAACAAAAGATTTCGCATGTTGTGAAGAAAATTAAAATAAATACGAAAAATAAACGAATCTGTAAAGGGACGCTTGACAAACTATAACAATATAAATCATGCACAGAATGGTTTTTGCGCCCGACAGTAGTATAAATAAGCGAGGATCGCAAGCCTCGACCCTCATTCTACTGGAACACATCTGCAGCCGAAGGCTATGCCCGATGGTGGAGCATCCAAGGTCGATATCCCAGCAGTACCGTACGAGTCATCTGAATGCTGAGTGAACCAGGAGGACCGGACTACGGACTCCAGAAGGATGAGACGACAACGGAGGATCGATACAGGACACAGGACTCAGGATCATGACGTGGAATCACTGAGTATCACCGCACAACCAATAAATTGACATGAAACCATTTTTTGTCACTCGTCAACAAACGAGTCATAAAAGACATTAAAAATTAAAGAGTAAAGAGACAATGATAAACTTTAATAGTGTAAATAATAATTGTAAAATCTAACTGGTTAAATTGTAGTAATTTATAATGATATTTAACATTTACGAAATTATTATTATTATTTTTGAAATTATAACGTAGCATAAATGTTTATGTAATCCTAAATTTGATTGATATTTCATGAATATGATATTCATATGTAGGCACACAAAGGAAAATAGTAATAATATAAAAAAAATATGCAATTTAAAAGAAATACAATCTGAGCAAGTCGAGAGCACATTGTATATTATAAAAATTTATATTTATACAAGTTAACTTATATCTTGTGTATTATATTTATGAATATTTGTGTAATGTTATTTGTATAGTGATAATAATTGTGTGTATGCTGAGTACACACAAAAGAAAAATATTATGCGAATAATAATGACTAAATTGTAATTCGTAATATTTGAAAATTTATTTAATAAAATTTTGAGTGAGTTTTACAATGTCGATATGATATAAGAATTGTTATTATAAAAACAAACATCAAACACCTTTTCTCGTTATAATATATTTCTTGTATATAGGGTAAGTATGGAAAACAGCCTATTTTAAGAAGGATCATATCATATATGTAAACTATTGATTAGGCAACCTCAGTGTATACTGAATCAGACATCAGAATTCGTTACTAACAATATTCACCTTCAGGAAGAAGAATAGAATGAGGAGATGGAAAGGGAATTTGTGAAGACGCAACAGACTGAAGGCCTGATGTGAAGAAGAAAAAGAAAAAGAAAAAGAAAAAAGAAGAAGAAGAAGAAGAAGAAGAAGAAGAAGAAGAAAGAAGAAGAAGAAGAAGAAGAAGAAGAAGAAGAAGAAGAAGAAGAAGGAGGAGGAGAAGGAGGAGGGAGTGGTTATGTAACGAACTATACAGGTATTGTGATAGCATGTCGCGTAGCTGATATCGTGGCGTCTCACAGTCACTGATCATCAAGCAAGATACTTTGCTGGCTACCTGGTGCTATAATCAGACATACATTTTGTAGATAGGGTTGTGGGATTCCAGCTGAGGTATCAGACACCAAGTAGCAGTAAACGCTCTACGCTTGCGGAATATCATGTTATCTTAAAGTAGGTAGTCGCCCATAGTTTTGGCGCGTGTCTGAAACTTACATAATAATCGCAAAAGATTGTAGCATGTACGGCTCCCTGTCGCATACGGCGCATACGAATTAAGTCAGGTAAGTAAACGGCGCGACAAAATGAAAGGGGATAGAAAGAGAGGGAGAGAGAGATGGGGAAGGGAGGGGAGAGAAAACCTTGTTGTATGATAAGCAAGTAAATTGTCTGAGAACTTTATACATAGGGCTTGTTTGTCAGCTCCGATTAGAGAACTCTTTCTGTTTACAGATAGAAAGTTACCGATTCTAACAAAACGATCGAATTTTTGCTATTGTATTGTTCCTGTACAAAAATACGTAACTTCTTAGCGACTTAAATATCGGGTGACTGTTGCAACATTGTTTTAATACGAACATTTTTTCCTCATAGTTATATTTTCTAAAATAATTTCTTAAAAATACCATTTTCTACCTTACGTTTTTGTCAGAATTGTTTATCACCTTTTTGAGTATTTTTTAACACGATTTATTTATCTGACTTAATCTGAAGTAGCAATAATTTCTTAAATCATGTTATCTAAATGAAGCACTATATTATTCTCGTGGCTTGTTGCAATTAATTGTTTTAACGATGTAATATATAGTAGTGTACCGTTAGATAACATTGTGTCCGCGAATATTTCTACTACTGTTTATAAATTGTAATGAAAAAATAATTATATCTTTTGTTATTTTTGAAGTAAATATTTAATTTCTTTGAAACTGGATTCTTAAAACAGCTACCTTTTGCCCATACCTGTCCTTTTTATTTAACCTTCTAAACCGTAGGTGTAGCCATTGAGAGGGGCGGAGAAGTTAAAATCTAAAAATTTAAAATTGTTGAAAGTAGGATGTTATCCAGCTATTTATGTTCGCATGTTAAAGTAGTCTGGGTGTAAGTAAATGCGTGTTGATATTATGGGGTTAGCGGGATACGAACCCCATCAATTACATGGGCCACCAAGTACCGCACATGCGCCACAATTCTTAGCTCTTCAAATCGTAATTCATCTTGTATTAGTGTGGTAATAAATTAAGTTGGAAATAAAAATAAAATTCTTTTCCAGACTTTAATTCGTTTAGAATAAATCTATAAATGTACAATTTATGATATCATCCATTAAACAAACGAGTTTTGGTTATGAGTAGAAAAAGTTAAAGGACGCAAAATACGAACCCATTACAGAAGTACATAAATCTCTCTTTAACTCAACAAATCGTATTATACGTTTCCCTAAATTTAGGTTTCAAGGTTTAATGTAAAATAACTATTTCTCTATATATCAAATCCTCAATCCCCGCCTATTAGCCCAAATGGACTAACTTGGTTCAGATTATACACGCTCAACCGAAAACCATTTCATAACTGTTTTTGTCCCTTGTACATTGCATGGTGTATTTTAATGTAAGCCTATAATTATATAAGTGAATAGTAATTATCAGCATTAATACAGTTAAATCGACGTTGTTAATTAACACAGTAAGAAATGAGTACATTTGCAGCAAAGAATGTAATGAATATTATTATATTTAATATTATGAGAAATAATCCCGCTGAATGTTATCTCTGTGTCACTATTACAAAACACGAGTTTTATTATATTTGCAGATAATAGTGCAAATATTAATATTAATATATTATAATTAGTATTACTGAAGATTAAATTAGCAATACTTGATTAGTATTTAAAATATAAGGAATGCAAACACGCAACTAATAATAGCAAACGCGCATGAAAATTATGTTACATCAAGTAACGATTTGTAAGCGCAAACATTTGTAAATAGAAAACTGCACTCCAGAAGTACGTAGAATAAACAAATGAGAACAGGAATTATGAGGCATAGTTCGCATAGTTTCATCATTCAGCAGGACGTCGACTAATCTGATGATGAATTACCTGATCATTCGATAAAATAGGCCATTGAAAAACCATTATATATGTTAAAAAAATTAGAATTTTCATAAATATTTAAGAATTTATATTATTTATACATTATCAGTTTTAATTTCTTGTAATGAATTGTTACGAGCAAGTGTGGTGTTTGAAGTGTGCATGTGTGAAATAAAGGGTGAGAGGGGGTGATTGTGACGGGGGGGGGGAGATTTTAAAAATTCTAAGACTTTATTAATAAGAACTTAATTGTTTTTTATTATTCGTAATGTTTTGAAATTTCTGTATACTGTTATGTTATGATTGGCTTTGTTCTACATAGTGTTTTTAATTTAAATGAAATAACATGTTTTTTGAACTGTTGTGTGTTCTAAAACAGTATAATCGAGTGACGCAAGCCGGCACAGTCTGGTCTCGTTGGCGACTCATATTCGAATGAAGGATTCAAGTGAAGGTAACTAGTCGGTCTGCCTGCCCACCCTATCGTTGGGGGCAAATATTAATACAGCGGTCTTATTTGGCATGCATGGAGGTAGACAAGTAACAAAGACACGTTTACCACACACACACAAGTAGTATGTAGAAGGGGGTACGGAGCCAGTGGTGGACGGGGTGGTGGTGATGACGTCACGATTCTGACGTACCTCAACAGCCAGTGACGTCACTGGAACAACAATGGGGGCCATTGTTCTCCTAGGCCAACAATGACGCCCATTGTTTCATCTGTCCATGACCTTTCTCAACAGCTGAAACAATGTTGAGTAAGGTCAGTGACGTGGCGTAGTATTTCTACCAGTTGAGGTAGGTTATGACCGTGACGTCACCCCCCGTCTACCACCGGCTCGATACCCCCTTGCGCGCGCGCGAATTTTTCGCACTCGTTTATTTCGGTCTAGGTCTCGTTCAATTCGGTCTAGGTCTCGGACATCTCGGGGTCGATGCCCGGGTCAACCTCGAGCTCCGTACCGAAGCGTCGCTCGCGACTGTCGACACAAGACTGAACGGGATAGCTAACAAGCCTCGTTTATATAGACGGACAATACCCCTCTTGTTCTACTAATCAGTGTAACTACACAACACGTATTGCACCATACCGGTTTCACGGTGATACGATGGAACAGTTCTAACAAGTGGATTGCAGAAAAACGCGTAACTAATTAAGCAATAAACAGCAAGAATCTTCATATAAACGGTGAGCAACCGGGAAACGAACGAGGAGGGGGAAAAATAACGTGCATACCAAAAGAAAAACATATGTATACATAGAAAACTGTAGGAAGTGCATCGTTAGGAATTGTACAATCCGATTATCGAATGAGCCCAAAATAATTGAAAACAAGCAATATTTTATGGAAGATAAATAAACCAGGTAGCACCATTTAAGTCATTAACAAATAAGTAATAAAAATAATTGAGCAATAAACAGCAATTTAAGATCACAAAACGTGCATTATGTCATATCAAAAGATCCACCTACACGGAAACATCGATATAATTGCACGACAACACATAAATAATTAACGGAACGAGAAGGGAAAAAACCTGTTAATACCAAAATATATCTGCATAATTTAATACAAGCCATATTTTATGTAACAAGTCGTCAGTACCAACAAACGTCTCAAATAAAATCTGTAAAACTTGTTAGCACCATTTAATTTCTCCAAAAAAGTTAGTTTCATGCAACTATAAACAAATTAAATGAGTCCAACAGTAAGAAATGCAAAGCTAAAAAAATACCAAAAGCAAAGAAGTGGGTACTGGAACGTAAAATTATATTTCTGTACACGTGCGCATTTGAACACAAAATTTACCCTGTTAAAAGGTAGTAAAACGTATTACCAACCCCTTATAACTAAAAAGATGAAAATATAAAAATGTAATAAATAATTTTAGACATTATAAAAGTAATAGGCTATATACAAAAATCTAACGTTAATCAATGTAAATAGGTGGTAAGCCTTTAAAAAGTATAATTAAGAAAAATAATCGTAGATAATACAAAAATAATATACACAAAAATATACAAAAAGTAATGACTAAAACGTTAGTTGCTTATAACTATAAACAAAGTAAATGATTTCATCTGTAAGAAATGCAAAGCTAAAGAAAATATCGAAACGCCTATAGAAGTGGGTACTGGAACGTAAAATTCTAGGTCTGTACAGGTACGCATTCGAACACAAATGTTACCTGTTAAAAGTCAGTAAAACCATGTACCAACCATGTATAATTAAAAATAGAAAAATGTAATAAATAATGTCATTGAGGAGAAAAAACGGATGATCAATTACCCGATTCAATTATCGAAGCCGATGAGAAGTGAAAGTAGTAAACAATACGACATTGCGGTAAAAAAAAAAAAATATATAAACGTGAGCGAACGTACGCCTCTTGTAGAATGTAGGATATAAGACCTATCGCCCACCTATCTCAACGGCACGCGACAGGAAAAAAACGCAGTGTTCACGCTCCCTTCACCAACAGAGCGACGTCTGGACAAACTCATTCACGCGGAGGGCGCGCGGGTGGACGGGGGAGAATTGTTTCATGTGCTAGGGTGTGAGTCTGTGTGTGTGTGTGTGTGTGTGTGTGTTTGTGAGGATTGGAAATAACATAAACGGATGTTGAAACATTATTTAATGTCTTGCAAAGTAAATTGTGTACAAATTTATGATCAATCGGCTACTTTGAGGAATTTTCATTGTACCGTTTTTTATTAACATAAACCGTGTCATTAGTGATTTTTACATGAATGATAATTGTTATCTACCTAATGACATAGTACTAAACATACTACTAAGATCCAAAATGCAATGTGTTGTATTAGTTGGTTATAATGACATCTTCTTTACGTGGTGGTGACTCCTCTGATATGTGTATTAAGGTTCCAAGAATTGCAATCAGTTCTGCCATATACAGTGGAGTCACAATTAACCGAGGTAATGTGGACCGAGTCCTCCTCGGATAATCAAAATCTCGGAAAAAAGGGAATGTTCAAAGAAAAAATTGCATTATTATAAGCTCTTTTCTTCTACTGCACCTATTTGCTGTAATACACCTAATTGCTTCATATTGTAAGTGATACTTTGCCACAAAAACATTTAATAATTGGAAAATAGAAAAAATAAGAAACTGAGCTGATTATATGACTTACGTAATCCTTTACTAATTACACTAAGCGGCAAAAACAGTAATAGTACAGCTCTGATCAGATTAAAATCTTACCGTACTCTCCGAAGGAATCACACGTATTGAAAGCATACATGCCCATACATGGCCATCATCTCGTGGGAATGAGAACAAATAATATAAACAATTGTGCAATAGTTCGGTGTAATTGACCCCTCTCGCAGAGCATGTACAGAGTACCCTTTGTTCTCAAGCGGAACAGACGAACGCAGAAAGGACCTTCTCACGCTGTAAACGGAAGTGAATTCAAAGCTTTGTATGAGGTTGTGCAATAATATGCCCGCGCCTATATATTGTACAGATTTACTGCTTAGGCCTCAGTTAGCAGCTGGACACACTGCTGAACACAGCTACGATATTTATTGGTGATATTAACTGAGTTTGTTACAACGTGCCCGTAGACATTGACGAAAACTAGTACGTGTATAACCTAAAAAAAAGTGTGCTTTATTCGAACAAAAACTAGTGCGTGTTTAACCTAAAAAAAGTAACTAATTAAGATTGCATATTCCAGAGTACAGAACCATGGCAATATACACAACTCGTACAATCGCGATTAACGGGAGTGTAAAGACAATAAAGTACAACGACTTTGAAGACGGGGTGGACACGGTATCCGTATTGTTGGAGAGAATGGCGGACGTTATTCCGGAAGACGTGCGCGCGGAATCACGCGATATGGGGGAAGGTTTCAAGTGGTACTTGACCGTACGCGTCTTATTCAAAAAACTCGTATCCGATCACGAACTGGAGCAGACGGGAGTGTTTCGTTCGCGTACACAACTCGTTTTTCCCGCAACGGCGGACGCTGAAGACGTGAACGAACAGTACAGGGAGTGCGTGGAAAAAGTGCTGGAATCGGTATCAAAATTTACTCGCGAAGTTAGCGGATGGATCGGGAACGGGATCGTAGCCGTCGAAGTCGCGACCCGACGAGGCACGTAATTCGGCGTTCACTGCGTGTGCTGTTTTCTTTCTCTCTGGCGCGTTCACTTCAGTAAGAGAATAGTCATAATTAGTCAATGCCAATGTGACGACGGGGCGCATGCGCGGTTTGACATCATCTTACACGTGCTGTACAGTCGTCTTACGTGTTTATTTGGGAAAACCAGAACTTTTACGGTTGGTATGTTATTGACTGGCGGTACGCTCGCGTGGTTAATGCATCGCTGCTTCACTTGTAAAGTCAAGCGTCACTCCCTTTAAAATGAAACATAGACGGACTATCATGTGACGCTCGATAGCCGGAGACTTTCCTATACTCGTAAGGGAAACAGAGGTTAAAATGTCAAAGAAAGAGGGAGTGTGTGAGAGTGAGGGGGGAGAGAAAGGCAAAGAGACAGAGAGAGATAGACAGAGACAATTCGAAGAAAAATGGTACTTATGAATGCAACTTAGAGTATGATTAACATGTTGGATCGCCGTACTATGTTGGACCAGAAGTGACCATATTTAAACAAAAACAACGTCGTAGTTGCCAAAGAATATACATAATAATTAAATCAGAGAAAATTAAAAAATTAAGTCACTGGAGTCGTGACTTGATTAAATTAAAGTCTTTGTCAAACCTCATGAAAATAGGATTTACATATTCAAAATATTTTTATAATGACTTGATCTGTTGCTCCTTTACTAGTCTGCATTATAGTTTTTTTTTAAATTTATATTTAGATCCAAGATCGAATATCGAATATCTTCGTTAATTACACTAGCCTATATTCATGATGTATGATGTAGCCTATATTACGATTTTCGAGCGTTCGAGCGCCCCCCCCATACACACACACATACAGAAAGAGAGAAAGGGAGAGAGAGAAGATAAATGCTTCTTAAGAATAAGAATATAGGATAGTATAATTGCCTTTATCTCTCTTATGACTTCTGCTTCCAACGTATATTACGCGTTTCGGAACAAAAGTTCCATAATCAAATTACCGCTTCTTCGAGGTCGTCAGCATCAAAATAAAATTACTTAAAAACATTTACACATAGTATTTTATCACTACTATAAAACTACAAACAACTTGTTTCTTTGATATGACTATTCCTTTTATAAAAGAAGCATAACCAGTCTGCTTGTGTCTTGTTATAAACCTTACGTGATAAAGAGTATTAGTCTATTTATGTTCTAGCATCGTAATTATGGTTCATTATGATAACAGATCTGTAGTGACTTTGTAGTGAGTTGTTGTGCTGGAAAGGAGAACGGATAATCATACAGCATTAGCTTTGTATAATTGATCTTAACTCCTATTCGTATTATATTGTTTACAAACGTATAAAAAAACGTTACGTGGGCTACGTATGTACAATTCTTCCCGGGTCGACGCGGCGAACGTTTTGATGAATATCTTGAGTGTGCGGTTTGTTTTTTGGTTTGTGCGTCTTGTGGGTATATCTATAATACTTCACGTGTATGTCATCATACTAATACTTATTATTGAAAATAGATTTTTTAAAATTTTATTTGAAACGAACTAAACTCAGGGGCGCCCAGTTTCGGAAGAGGAGGAAAGAAAGATTAAGAACTACAACAAATTCCAAAGAGTTTATGAAGTATTTTATGAAAGGAAAATCGAACCTTGTGTGTCACAATATTACAATTAACAATGAATCAACTTGCGATCGTAACATGGATGTTGTTAGCGACGAAGCTGTTGATAACTACATCAAAGTTAACGACGTGAATACTTCGAACTTTCAAAGTTTAGTGACAAGATTCAGTTGGTTCTAGTACCATAGATGATGCTGCTGTATCGTGGAGTTTTGAAATTACAGGCGATGAAGGACAGAACATTACTAGCAACAATGTAGACCGTGTTCCCGGGCTGCTGTACAAGATATGGGAGCTCATGTAAATGTTTAGGCAGTGACATTTTTTGGGACAGTAGAACGTCTATTCACCTTCTTTTTCTGTTCCACTTATAGATGCAGTGTTCTTAAAGACTTCTCTAAATGTTACTCTTAAAGGACATTGTGATACCAGATAGAGTTCAAAAGCAGATGCGGTGAAACCAATATCCTCTCAGCTGGATGAAGTGATTGCTGCACTGGAGAAACGGAGGGATACACCGACTGAAACAACTGATACAAGGGAAGATGCACCATTAACAATTAATGCGATAGAAAACTTTAATTTTGTGACCTTGCTCTTTTTCTGGACAGATATTCTTTCTTCTATGGACAAATCAAGAAAATCTTGCAGAACAAAGGAATAAGCTTTATTCAAGCTAACACTCCTGGAGAACCTAACGGACAAATTAAACGTTTGGGGGAATGAGCTGTGTGACAATGTCATTTCCAAGGCAGAGCAGGTATGTAATGAATGGAGGTGTCAGTATCACAAAAAGGATAAGAAGGGAGCGCACGATGCCAGGGGAGTATGCAGACGATTCTGTATTAACCGTTCGGCAAGAAATGCTACGTTGTCTAATGAAAATTTTGGACAAACTGTCAGCTGAAATTTCAACCCGTTTCTCTAACATAAGAGTTAGAAAAACGCTTTGGGTTCTTCTGTAAATTTTAGGCGTTCATGAATGATAGGGATATACATTTTAAGAAACAGGTTTCCCAAATCAATATTAAGTGCACAGTGCTTGAAAAACTGTATCCACATGACCTAACCAGTGAAGAATTGCTCAGTGACTTGAAAGACATTATACTTTTATTAAAAAGAGCAAACGTTAACGGAGAATAAATGGACTTTATATCTCAGGGACTGCTACAATACATTTCTTCGATGGGATTAGAAGATCACAAAACAATACCAACAGTTTTAAAAAAATTTTCTTACTTTAACAGTGTCTGTGTTTTCTTGTGGAAGCTCGTTTAGTAAACTTAAATTGATTAAATCGTACCTACGATAAAAAATATCTCAAGACAGGGTATCAAATCTAGCGATACTTTCGATAATCTAACGATCTTTAGATTATAATGATTTAATAACCGACTTTGCAGCATTTAAGACCAGAAAAGTTACATTTTATAATGTCTCGTTTAAATATTTATTAATAGGAAACGGAACTATTAGCCTGTAATGGTAAGTGATTTATTTTATTACTTTTAATAAAGTCTTTGTTTAACTTTATGTTGCTTTAGGATATTGTTTTGACGATGCCCTTTAGACCTTCAAGGAATCTGCATGTTTATTAGAACATTTTTATGTTATACATTTTTTATATTACTACATTTTTATAGTCTACATTTGTTATTAAGAAATGTATACAAACTGAATACCGGTAATATTATAATATGTAATTTCTTAATTTTGACTCAACAGATGTTCTTCAAACGTTTGCTGGGGCAAGCGATCTCCTTGCCCCGGGCGCCAAAATGCCTAGCTACGCCACTGGGAACTGGATATTATGAGTATACTCAACAGGATTGCCCAGTGTCGGCTAAATTGGTAGGAACATCTTTGCCGAATGGATGACTGCCGCATCCCGAAACAACTATGGAACTATAAGCCGAAGAGACGGAGAGGTGTGGGACGTCTGAGGAAGCGCTGGAGTGACTTGCTCTAGACTTTGCCTGTTTGAGAGCAGAACAAACCATCCTTGGTTTAATCCTTGCAGGTGATGATGATGATGATGATGATATGAAAAAAGGCATATTCCCTATATTGGACGTTTAAGAGACTGCGAGAAAGCATGAACATTTACGAGTTATGAAACACACACACATAAAAGAAGGAAAGGAAGGACAGAAAGAGGTGAAAAGATGACGGTGGCATAAGGGGAGTAGAAGGGACTGTGAAAAAGAAATTCGGAATGAAGAACAGAATAAACAAAAAATACTAAACATAGAACAATACAAAAAATGTTGTAAATCCCTGTAGAAGAAGAAAAAAGGGAAGAAGGTGAAGAAGAAGGGCTTAAGTTAACTATCGACAGAAAAATGTTGGTTGTCAACTGCATGTTGTATTAAGTTTTTTCTATACAGAAAAATATGGATTACAACGACATCGTCTTATTTGCCAGTTTGTGTATAAGAAGAAGAAGTTGATGATGAAGATAAAGAGCTCAAGCTAATTTCCACAGGGAAAATATTGGCTCTCAATTGCATCCTGTACTGGGATTTTGTAAAGAGAAGAAATACGTATCACAAAGCCGACGCTCTGTATGCCAGTTTGTACAGGCATCACTAACGTTTTTATTCACTTTTGGGTTTCTTTGTAGTGTTCTTGAAATTTTTACGTAAACTCTGGTAAATGTGTTGACTTTACTGTCCTTCCTTTAACTCTCTCAAAAATCAGGTCACTAGCTAGATCAAAGAAGCACTTAATAGATCTAGTCCGCAAGAATTATTACTTTACTGCCAAAAATAATCTTACAAAGCGCAGTGAGCGAATAATCTGCATTGATGTTCCCTCTGTTGGATTTTCACTTTCCCCAGTACTTGAAGAACTTATACTGGAGCGGATGTTACTCGATGAACTACTGGTTAATCGCATTATGAGGGGCTCTACATCATCTTGCATGTCGTCTGCATCCAATAAAGTTTGATCCACTTTTACTACGTGGTCGCAGTAATTCTTCCGCTGGAATTTAGTAACATGGGAAAGAGCATCCATGAGGCCTTCCATTAACTTTCCTTTCAACTGCCGGTTCTCCTTGGCTACATTCCGTTTCACTTAGCTCCAGATTAATTCAATGGGATCTTTCACAATGACACTGTGGTAGCCTACATACGATGAAACCTCTCTCTTCGGCCAGTTTGTCAAGTTTGTCAATGTATAGAATAATGTTCCCTCACGGCGTTTACGAGTGCCAGCAATTCCCTCTTTTAAACTGTCCTCGGTGAATTCTACGTTTTTCAATGGTAGCCATTCCTTAATGTTTCCAACATTCCATACTGTCGTTGGCAACTTTTCAACACGTCTGGAGTGGTAGAGTGCATTGTCCATTACAGTGACACTTCCCTTCTCAAAATTCTTTAGCAGCTGCTCCAAAAACCACTTTTCAAATAACTCATCGTCGTTTCGTCATTGTAGTCAGTAGTACTTTTTTTGGGTATTTTTCGATATAACTCCGCATTCGTTAAATTCGGCAATTTGTTCAGCTTTCATTGTACAATCTATACTCTATACACTGTCTACAGTCGGAAGATTATTAATTATTCTAAATGATTTACCTCCAATACACAAAACGTATGTTGATGATCTACACTACCACCTACACTTTGATACACATGATACAATTAGGTCAACATTACCACCTACTCTTAAACGTAATAATAATGAATAGACATTGTTCAGTAACTATTGAGGCGACCAGTACGCATGATTATCTGTCCAAATTTGTTGAAATAAATCATTGTTTTTGTGGCGATACATCCACACGAATTCACAAAATTTACGAATCTATTTGATTCCGGCTAGTTCCGGATTCACGCTTGTTGCGACGTTTAATGGCCTCCCATAAGGACTCGATCGTCTGCGTGTGTGCTCCACTTACTGGATCCACAAAAGTCTGACTGTGATTGACCGTCAAATATGGAGGAAATTGATTCCTGGCAAGTTTGGTATTCCAGCGTACGATCTCCACAGTTCAGAAATAACGGTTGTGCCAAGCCTTATACCCTGCTTGTGTCAAGCAGGATTTCAGAGGTCTGTTTGGTACAACATAAAGATACCGCCAAATACCCACTGTTGTGGATGTACACGACCGACTTCGAATTTCCTACGATAGAAGCACGACTTATCTACTTCAACAGTTTTACCCGGCCTTCCTGTTACTACGGCATTACGGAGCAGAGAGCTGGCACAAACTTTACGCATGTCCGTATGAGTACAGCTAGACATATCGCACAGAATTTGGTGGGTGTATCTTTGCCCAGGCGTAGATAAAGAATATAACAATATCAAATGATAATTTCGATTTTTCTAACCAAGTACTGACCAGAACTGAGCTTAAGAATTTGCATGCTATATATCATGTAAAATATCACTTACGCGTCCCTTCGGTTTTTTTTAGAACTCCTTACTGCGAGGCAGAGTGACAATAGCGCACAGAGTGTGCCGGTTGTTACATAGTCAGTTTCATGAAAGATGAACACTGATGAATCGTTTGCGGGGTTATATCGAAAAAGCCAGTAGCCAGTAGCCAGTAGCCAGTAGTGTAGGTAAATAATACTTACAGCTGAACAACAATTGATGCCGTTTTTACAAAATTAAATTAGCCGTAACCAAGGAAATAATGATAATATTTTTTTAAACATATTTTAGAAAGCCGGCAGAAAAATTGTATAGTCTACAAAAATTCTTCGTCATACCAGGTTCTCTTGCATTTTAAGTAAGAGAAATTATCTAAGGTGGCTTGGAGTCAAATAGTAGACTGCCTGCCCCATAGTAACATAATTTTATCAACACCAATGGAGGCATATTTATTTTTGAAAATAGTGAAGGCATAGTTCAGACATGTGCCATACATGGATGAAAGGAGAAGAACCTGTCAGATGATTACAAGAATACTGAAGATTGAACGGCTGAACAGGTCCACGTTGAGAATCGTCTCAATTTAAAACAGTGCATATTAACCGGCATACTAACAAACAGGGCATAATCTTAATACGTGTATTATCTTGATACTTGTAATAAGTGTCTTACTACAAAGGATCCTTGATTAGAAGTAGACGCAATTGGCAGTTTCAACGTACCTACGAAGCAACTGGAGGAATCATGTTTATCACTGATTGCGGCTGTGACACCATGCAAATAACCAACAGTGCATACTGTCTGGCACCAACAAACACGAGTCTACGTGTGTTAACTTAATACGTGTATTATCTTGATACGTGTATTAAGTGTCTTACTACAAAGGATCCTTGATTACAAGTAGACGTAATTGCCAGTTTCAAGGTACCTACGAAGCAACTGGATGAATCATGTTTATCACTGATTGCGGCTGACACCACGCAAATACCCAACAGTGCATACTATCTGGCACCAACAAACACGAGTCTACATGTGTTAACTTAATACGTGTATTATCTTGATACGTGTATTAAGTGTCTTACTACAAAGGATCCTTGATTACAAGTAGACGCAATTGCCAGTTTCAACGTACCTACGAAGCAACTGGAGGAATCATGTTTATCACTGATTGCGGCTGTGACACTACGCAGATACCCAACAGTACATACTATCCGGCACCAACTAACACGAGTCTACGTGTGTTAACTTAATACGTGTATTATCTTGATACGTGTATTAAGTGTCTTACTACAAAGGATCCTTGATTACAAGTAGACGCAATTGACAGTTTCAACGGACCTACGAAGCAAATGGATGAATCGTATTTATATCACTGACAATAATTCTCATCTTTCGTATTTTAAAATTACATTTATGTCAACCGTTTTCGCTGCTTTATATTTACTGTGGCTGTGACGACACATAATTCCCTGAAGACAACACCCGGCTGTGACGGTACATAATTCCTGGCTGTGAAACCACAAAAATACCCGACTGTGACGACATGAAATAACCCGGCTACGACATCATTTTCTGAAGCGAAGCGTGTCATGGCCGGTGTTCTGACGTTGGTATCCCCTCGCGTTACGTCGACGGCGTCCCTCACCCGGATATAGACGAGTGGATTTGCGCTGAGAACCTTCCGCAGCCCTCCAGGTTCCTCCGCCGTGGGAAGTGGTACAGCATACGTCTAGAACACCTGCCTCTAAATTACTTAGGAAATGGTACCAAAGTCGACGAAGAATAACTGTACCGATTTTTGCAATGAAAATAATACTGGTAAGTTTAAGAATCTAATTTTTTTAAAAATAATTCTTTGGAAATAGTTGTTGTGTTTTGAGAGTGTGAGCTTGTGAGCAGGAGTTCTAGGTCTTAAAATATTCACGGTACTGGCAGTCATCTTATTACAGAATAAGCTATTAATAAATTTAGTATGCATATTACACAAATACTTAAAATATTATTTCTTTGTGTTTCAGGACATGACAAATATACCACGGATTAGAAAAATAAAAAAAAAAGAAATATAGACAATAGACACAAGCAACTACCAACTGTTGTGGGACCACTATCAACTAATCCTTTATTTTTTACTTTTTGTATTACTACTACTACTCTCCAGCACTACAGCCCATGGTGAGCCTTGGCCTCCGCTACGACCCGTCTCCACTCATCTCTGTCCACTGCCTTCAGTCTCCAGTTCCTAATGCCCATCTTTCTTAGATCTTCTTCCACATCCTGCTGCCATCTTCTTCGAGGCCTTCCTCTTCTTCTTCTGCCCAGTATCGTTCCACTTAATATAGTTTTGGGCATCCTCGTAACATTCATACGGAATACGTGTCCCAGCCATCTAATTCTAGCTGATTTTATGTGTCTCACCAGGTCTTGTCCACCGAGCAACTCATTTATTTCACCGTTATTTCGGATCCTATACATATTCCCTTCCTTCACCGGTCCAAATATCTGTCTCAAAATTCTTCTTTCGAAAATTCTTAGTGCACTTGTATCCTTATTTACGAGAGTCCATGTCTCGGATGCATAAGTAACAACAGGTCTGATCAGTGTTTTGTATAGCATCAATTTGGTTCTTGGAGTTAGAAGCTTTGATTTCAGTAATGATTGGTTTGCATAGTAGGCTCTATTGCCGGTTATGATTCTATTTACTATTTCACTGCTCACTCGGTTTTCATTATTCAGAATCACACCTAGGTACTTAAATTCTGTAACTCCTTGGAAACAGTAATGGCCTGTGTGAAGGTCTAGCAGTTCTCTATTTTCCTTCGCAGACACTTTCATGTATTTTGTTTTAGCCTCATTGACTTCCAAACCAATCCTGCTCACTTCCCTCTCTATTTCAATAAAGGTGTCTTTTAATATATTTTTGTTCCTGGCTATCAGCACAATATCATCCGCATATGCTCCTAGTTGCCTCGTCCTTTTGAAGATGTGTCCTCTGAAGTCTATCTTGTTTATAGCATAGTGTAGCATAGTGCCAAGTTAAAGAGGGTCGCAGATAATGCATCACCCTGCTTTACTCCAGTACCAACCGTAAAATCTCGGCTTTTGTTTCTTCCCAGAACTACTTTACCCCTGAAATCGTTCAGACTGAGCAGTACCAGTCTCACAATCTTTTGAGGTACTCCTAATTCTTCCAGTGCTATTCGCAGCATTATTCGATTTACACTATCGAAGGCTTGCCTGAAATCTATAAACAGTATATGGATGTCAATACCATACTCGAAACATCTTTCGAGTGACTGCCTCATGACGAAAATTTGATCGACTGTGCTCCGGTCGGCTCTAAATCCACTTTGATGTTCACTTAGGATTTCCTCTGCATATACATTTAGCCTATCAAGGAGAATCATGGACAATATCTTATAGACACAGCTTAGCAGTGTTATGCCCCTATAATTGCTGCATACAGTTTTATCTCCTTTTTTAAAAACTGGGCATATTACTCCAGTCTTCCAGTCATTTGGCATTGTCTCTTCCTCCCATACACTACATACTATATCATGAATTTGTGCAGTTAGTGCTCCACCGCCTTTTTTGATCAGTTCAGGGCTAAGCTGATCTTCGCCAGGCGGTTTCCCGTTCTTTAGTCGATTAATTGCTCTTCTCGCTTCCTCAGCTGAGGGAGTTTCTACATATGGTTCTGGACCTATTCTTACATTCTCTTCTACAGTCTCCATTGTGTCAGGCTTATTTAATATTTCTTCAAAATATTCAGCCCATCTGTTGAGGATCAGCCTGTCTTCTGCTATTAGTTTTCCATCTTTGTCTTTGCAGATATTTAGCTTTGGTTGGTAACTTCTGTTTATACTTCTTACCTCATTATTTTTTGTTTTCTTCTGTTCTGATAATTCCTCTATTTTGCGCACCTTCTCCTTCATGTATTCTCTTTTTTTCTTCTTACATAAATGGTTTGCCTCGCGTCTGCTAGCTCTATATCGGTCACCATTCTGTCTAGTGTTTCTCTCCAACATTTTCCTTCTGTATTCATTCTTTCTTTGTATAGCTTCTCTGCACTCGTCATCAAACCATTCGGACTGTTTTCTCTTTTTCACACCTACTATCTCTCTAGCCGCCTCTATAACAGCTTCTTTTATGTTTTAATAAATTAATTACCTTAATTATCCGCCGTGTGATTTCCTATGCTTCGTCTATGACGCGTTTAGGAGCATATACTCCATCATCAGATATTAAAAGTTAAAACAGTCACTCATACGAGATCGTTAAAAAGTTAAAATGTCAAGATATGCATATGAACCGTACGCGGATTTGGGTGCGCACCCGTTCAAGTTCATTCTGCTACTCAAATGTATATGCAGTGAGTAGCAGAATGAACTTGAACGGGTGCGCACCCAAATCCGCGTACGGTTCATATGCATATCTTGACATTTTAACTTTTTAACGATCTCGTATGAGTGACTGTTTTAACTTTTAATATATGATGATGGAGTATATGCTCCGAAACGCGTCATAGACGAAGCATAGGAAATCACACGGCGGATAATTAAGGTAATTAATTTATTAATTCGTACAAGTGATTTGGTTACCATATTAAACATGAATCTTTCATGTTTGCCCACTTTTCTTCAATATTATTGATTTCCTTATCAAGTTTGTTAGCTATCATTAGTTGGTATTGACCACAACACTGACCATCTTTAAGTTTATCGACATCCCATTTCATTCTTTTCTCTCCTTTATCTTTTTGGATCATAGCTAGCTTTTCTCTGACCACTGCTCTCACCAGATAGTGATCAGTATCACAGTTTGGATCTCTCATTGCTCTAGTGTCTACTACAGAGGTTGCATGTCTTTTGCTAACAAGAACATGATCAATTTGATTCATTAGATCAGTCCCAGGAGCTCTCCATGTCCCTAAGTGGATTCTTTTATGATCAAAACAGGTGCTTTTTATGATCATTCCGCATGCTGTAGCAAACTCTGCAAGCATTCTTCCATTGTCACTGGATTCATTGTGCACGGAGAATTTCCCAGCAACGCCCTTCAGAAAATTCTATTTTCCAATCCTAGCATTAAAGTCCCCCATAATGATAACTAAGTCGTATTTTGGGACTGTTCCATACACTCTTGTTAATTTTCCATAAAATTCCTCCTTCTCTTCATCTGATTTATCCTCAGTTGGTGCATGTACTGATATGAGTGTTATATTTCTGAAATGGCCTTTCATTCTTAGCTTGCATATTCTATCAGATATTGGTTCAATTCCAATTACCCTGTCAGATATTTTCTTGTTCATTATGAACCCAGTCCCAAACTGACCTGTTCTTGCTGTAGGTCCACTGTAAATGAACTTGAAATCTCTTTTCTCGATCACTCCTTGTCCTTGCCATCTAATCTCTTGTAAGGCAATAATATCCAAATGAAATCTGTTCATTTCGTCAGCAACTTCCCTCATCTTTCCTGGTTGCAGCATGGTCTGTACGTTCCACGTTCCAATGATCAATTTATGCTTCCATTTGTCATCTTTTTTTCTTATCTTAATCCGATGATTCGTGATGTGTGCTTCTCCTAATACTGTCCCACCCCGGAGATCCGAATGGGGGACTGTTTTACCTCCGGATATATTTTGAGCATTAGGATCATTCATGATGTTTTCCTTCAACTTCTTCTTTCCCACTGACAAGTCGTTGGGTTTCTCTACAGTTATATTTTATGGTGTGGGTCGTAAGCTCCACGACCAACCCCCATCCTGGAGGACCAGGGACACTTCTGTCGGGGTTACCATACCTTAGCTGGTCTGTTCCAGTTAATTATTTCGGGCGCTGGAAACTCGCCCTTCATCCTCTCTCATGTTTGCTACATGACGCACAAACAGGCACGCCATGCACCCAGGGGTCACGCGACTACAATTAGTCTTCGAGGACGTGAGAGTAGGATTTGTTGGCAGAGCTGAGTTCAACTTTTTGTATTAATTAGGTGAAACAAAATTAATAAACAAAATTTTTAGTAATTCTCTTGGTTTATTTTTAGTTTTAAGAAATTTTCATTCATTATATATACAAACCACACTGTCACGCGCGCGCGTGTATTATTGTGAATGCGTATAAATATTCACAATCTTCACAGGTTATTCTTCATTGTCAATTATAAGTTTATATTCTAACGCAAATTTTAACGTTTTTGATGCCATTCTGCAGCCCCCAGACTAGCCCTGCATGAGAAAGCCCTGCAACATGAAGGCTTATCATGAGACGCTAGCTAATTCTCGTTACCTTCAACGTTGCGAATTAAAAAGTTCAAGTGTTAGGTTGATGGGATTAGGCAAAGCCTAACACGCTGGTGAAATTGTGCTCTGAGTGTTCAAGCCGGGTATTCCATTTACACTGACTTCCTTTTCTGACACCATTGCACAGGCTTGATGTTCACAGAGCTGACGGGTATGAGAAGATCCCTTGCCTATGAAGATGGTGTATTGCCGACTTATCGCGTCGTGCGATGGTACAGTGCCCTGAGGCTTTATTGGGCCCACGCAACGGGATAGGGAACGGGTCGAGGTCATGTTTTATATCGTCGTTTTGAAAGGGCACATTGATGTGATACAAACACACGTCCCTGCGGCAATGGGAAAGTATATTCATATGAAATTATCGGGCGGTGTTCACTACGGCAAGGCCACGACAGGGAGTTATTCAGTAATCCGTACTCTTCCGTGCCGTAGAGTTATTAGAACGACGTTTTCTTGAAATTGTACAGACTACATCAAAAATCGTTTGCGTCATCTCACCGATCGTCCAAGTAATAATCAGTAATTTGTACGCGTAGTATATCTTATTGCAATGATTGCATCTATATGTTACGCGTATGTCTGACATTGGAAAACCGTTCCTTCTACTGTTGCTGGTTCTCTTTCTTTGAAAAACAAATTCCTAATTTATGTAACTAGAGTGTCGTATTTAATTTTGATATCATTTTGGTTGTTCAAGATTTGAAATAGACGTTTCTATTTCACTATTTCCTAATACTGACAATTGTTTCGTACAAACGATTAAATTTTCTTTGTAAAATCGACAGTGGTTCTCCATCAGGTGCGCATTGATAATAGGCATCATCCTTACTATAGTAGGCCTTTCACAATCCATAGTGTTTACGAAATGACACATGTGGAAGAATAGGAATCATAAAGGAACAACAAACACGAATCTGAAAACACATTAGGAAAATCGATATGCAGAAGTCGTAAAATTCCAAAAGAGTCCGTTTTAATTTTAACTTTATATTTAAATTAGGAAGCTGTCAGTTTATTGATTTGTGTTGCCCGGTAACGCAATTGGTCTGTATAACAATTCTCATTGCCGATGTGTTATAAACGAATACAAACCAACATAATAAACAACGCTTGCTCTGATAACGCCTTCCCGCGACTCAGGGTTACGCCCGTCCTTCCTAGGGGTTTATAGAGTCACTATTTAATTACTGCGGCGCCCTTTCGCCCAAGGAATGTTCCGTCCTCTTCCTAAAACTTGATATAACCAGTCTTCAGTATGACTAGTGCATTTTTATGTAAACAAAAGTTGTTGTGATTATTGTTATTGTTGTTACTTTGTTATACTGAAGGATTTGCTCTCATAAAGTATGTTTTTCGGGAGTGTTGGTTTGCACTGAAGATTCTTCATTTCCGTGGTATCAAACCACTAAGATTTCTCAAGGAGGAAAATAGGTAACGACAAATCGATTGAAAAATGCCAGTGAAGGAACATATTAAAAAAAAATTGAGAAACAGGTAAGCAAATGCATTTTTAGTTCTGACAATCGTTGTAATCAGTAGTGTAGTTTAAATAATTTTATTTCATACCTTGGTCGGGACGTGGTGTCCATTAACTCGAAATTTGGAATTCCTTTATAGGAAATATTTTATAAAAAACATGTAACCTACGAAATTTCAGACGAGGGCTGAATATAGTGAAAGAGGGTAATTAAAGTACCTGTTCTCTGGCTACTTGACGAAACGGCCTCAAGTAATGTAGTGTTAGACTTCACTGATACAAATAAAGAAAATCAACAGAAAGATATTTGTGTGTATCTTATTTCTGTTATTGCACTACTTACGGTAGGCAAGAAGTCTGTAAATTACGTAAATCTGGCCCAAGATCTGCATAATTGCCAAACAAGTAAAGACGCGACATCAGTTTCCATGTAGCTGAGAAGCACTTCAAGTGAGAACCCAAAAATATGACAGAATATCGTCTAATCAATTCTTATTTATTTGTATTTTTAAGAGGAGGAAATGGTTCATGCACCGTCAGAGGAAACTGTGTGTCCTCTGGTGTGTGGGATACTCTCCCACTACGAGGGTCAGTTGAAAAGTTACCATGAGCGACAACTGTAGCTTAGCGGTAAAACTAAAATTTTTCGTGTGCTGCAAGATTTGTATTTTATGTCAACTCCTGTTAATTTGCAAATCTATCTATCAATTTATTCATTATTTAAAAGCTGTTTAAAATTGACGTGTCATGGGTGTTTTGAAAAACGGACAAAATCAAACATCGTTGTATGATTATTTGTTAAAAATTGTTTAGCGCCAACGGAAATTCAAAACAAAATTGTAAATGAGACAGGAGATGCAGGCCGCAGGCCTAATTCCTGAATATAGAAGAAGAAGAAGAAGAAGAAGAAGAAGAAGAAGGGGTAGGACAAGGAGAAGACGTGGAGACTAATGAGAAGTATAATTCAATCAATGAAATGAGTTATGGCTTTCCGTAGCATGTCCTCCCACAATGTCTGCCTTCCATGACTCCTGTTTCTCCGCCAACCTCTTAGTGTCTATGTATTTTCCTGCAATCTTAATTTAATTTAATATTCTTCATCTATCTTCTCTCTCTCTCTCTCTCTCTCTCTCTCTCTCTCTCTCTCTCTGTCTTTCTTCCTTACGCCACTCACTATTGTCGTAACTGCTGCATTCAGGAGATAGTCTCATCGCATTCAATAACTCAGTCTACTCACAGGCTACTCATCTTCTTAAGCATCTGCCTCTCATCACTAATCCTCCTTAGCCGCATTTCCTCATTCCCTACTTTATTCCCCCCACCTTTCTTCCACAATTCTCTGCCAGATGTACATATTCAGTGCCTCCAGTCTTCTCGCATCCTTCGTCCTCAGTGTACACGTTTCAGTGCTATACACCATATAAAGGATTTTGCCGGCCTCTTCTTTAACTACTTACTCAATGACCGCCTCGTATTAGAAGCATTCCTTCTGATACTAAGCTCACTGATAGTCTCATCTTTATTTTTCCGTGCAATGCATGTCTTAGTCACAATGATTCCCAGTTACTTAAACTGTCACACCCGTTCCTTGCCATTCAGTGCAGTGGTTAGCCTGTCTCCGTTTCCGCCTCTTGTCATGTTCTTTGTCTTCTTCTTATGTATTAGTAATGCATATTCTTCATATATCCTTTCCAAAATTTGAGCTTTTGTTTTTCAAAATAAATTCACTTTTCTCTGCTATCAAAGCTTTTATTAATTAACACAGAGACACAGGATGGCACACAATAAAAACAGACATTTGATATTTAATACGATATATAAAGTATTAGATTTATGGAATTTTTGAGTTTCTGATAAGCTTGTAGAGATTAATAAGGAAAATCGGCATCCGAGTATATTCTGGGGCTTTCCAGACTAAATAGGTCGTAGTATACATTGTCTGTATAACGTAAATGTTTGTGAATTATTTTTATTGTCGATGAAAGTGATGCTGCGGTGAAAGCGATTACAGGAAAAACTACTGGTAGGGAGCGAATAGTTTTGTGGAAATGATATTTAAAGGTGTTAAACGGCGCGAAGTATGACAGAAATTCTGGTAAGATTAAATTTATAGAATTCAATTACTACGTGTATGTTGCACAATATAGTATCAAAGATGGTCTCAAAATTAAGACGCGACGCCTTATAAAGCGGTTGCGCGCCGATAGCACTACAAGCAGAAAAATCAGACCAGACAAAATAATGGAAACAAAAGAACAAAATAATGGAAACAAAAGAGACGTAAACTCTGAAGCAAGCAGCACGAGAAAGTAGAAGATATCCCTCTATACGTAGCTAAGAAATACAGTTGTTACGGGCGAATGGGTGTTGTAAAAACATCAGATAAATCTAATCAGATCTAGCATCAGATAGACATCAGATCTAGCATGTCTGTAGAATGGCGAATGGTAGACTGGAGAAAATCGTACGAGATGCACGACCAGTAGGAAGATGAATCTAGGGAGGCCAAGGAAGTGGTGGAGGGAATCATTTGAGTGAATAGCTTCTGAGGCTACTATGGGAGGAGGTGGAGGAGGAGGAGGAGAAGGAGGAGGATGAGGAGGAGGAGAAGAAGGAGAAGAAGGAGAAGAAGAAGCAGCAGAAGAAGAAGAAGAAGAAGAAGAAGAAGGAGAAGAAGAAGAAGAGGAAGAGGAAGAGGAGGAGGAGGAGGAGGAGGAGGAGGAGGAGGAGGAAGAAGAAGAAGAAGAAGAAGAAGAAGAAGAAGAAGAAGAAGAAGAAGAAGAAGAAGAAGAAGAAGTAGAAGAAGAAGAAGAAGAAGAAGAAGAAGAAGAAGAAGAAGAAGAAGAAGAAGAAGAAGAAGTATTATAAGGCGTAATGGTTTTATTAGAAAAATTCATTAAGATATTGTAAGTATTAAAAAAAAGGACAAGGAAGATCTATACAAACGTATTTGGCAGATGTCTAGACAAAAATTGGATGTGGTGTCGCCGCCAAATGGAAACAAACAGTATTAAATATCGGTATGGAGAACCATACATGACTTCCATATTCTAAGATTTATATTTAAAATCATTTTCAGCCAAACAGCCAGGCTGTGTCTTACCTGCCTTTTTATTGCTGTATTAAATGAAAAATATTATATTACATTAAAATGAAAAAATTATAATTTTATTGCCTGGCAACAAAATTATTTTATTTTTAACAATTACCATTGTTTCAAAAAGTTTAAATAAATTTTCAAGAACTTTACTCTTGTTAAAACGTATAAGGTTGCAGGTAAACTACCCCTTCCCCTTAACCGATCTTCACCAAAATCGAAAGTCATTGAGACCTCTACAATTCAGGGACGTATGCAAAAAATTATTTGATTCTGTTTGAATTTGCGGCTGTTATCGTTTGCCATAGAAAATACGCTTGATAAAAAAACGTTGCAGGTAAACTACCCCTTCCCCTTAACCGATCTTTACCAAAAACAACAGGTCTTGAGTACTCTACAAATCAGGACTGTATGCAAAACATTATTTGATTCTGTTTGAATTTGCGGCTGTTATCGTTTGCCATAGAAAATACCCTTGTTAAAAAAACGTTGCAGGTAAACTACCCCTTTCCCTCAACCGATCTTCACCAAAAACAATAGGTCTTGAGAAATCTACAATTCAGGGCTGTATGCGAA
Source organism: Magicicada septendecula (assembly GCA_034769895.1). Classification (NCBI taxonomy): domain Eukaryota; kingdom Metazoa; phylum Arthropoda; class Insecta; order Hemiptera; family Cicadidae; genus Magicicada; species Magicicada septendecula. Next base: position 363,983,601 of record CM068370.1, on the reverse strand, counting down.
ACATTATTTGATTCTGTTTGAATTTGCGGCTGTTATCGTTTGCCAAAAAAAAAAATTTCCCTTGATAAAAAAAACCGTTGCAGGTAAACTACCCCTTCCCCTCAACCGATCTTCACCAAAAACAATAGGTCGCGAGTACTCTACAAATCAGGGCTGTATGCAAAAAATTATTTGATTCTGTTTGAATTTGCGGCAGTTGTCGTTTGCCATAGAAAATACGCATGATAAAAAACGTTGCTGGTAAACTACCCCTTACCCTCAACCGATCTTCACCAAAAACAATAGGTCTTGAGTACTCTACAAATCAGGGCTGTATGCAGAAAATTATTTGATTCTGTTTGAATTTGCGGCTGTTATCGTTTGCCATAGAAAATACCCTTGTTAAAAAAACGTTGTAGGTAAACTACCCCTTTCCCTTAACCGATCTTCACCAAAAACAATAGGTCTTGAGAACTCTAGAATTCAGGGCTGTATGCGAAACATTATTTGATTCTGTTTGAATTTGCGGCTGTTATCGTTTGCCAAACAAACAAAATTACCCTTGCTAAAAAAAAACCGTTGCAGGTAAACTACCCCTTTCCCTCAACCGATCTTCACCAAAAACAATAGGTCGTGAGAACTCTGCAAAACCGGGCTGTATGCAAAAAATTATTTGATTCTGTTTGAATTTGCGGCAGTTATCGTTTGCCATAGAAAAAAAATCTATAGACAGACAGACACACAGACACACAGACACACACACAGACACTTTTCGGAAAACGACTTTTTTTCATGTTTTTAGTGTAGTAGAATCAGAATCTGCAATAATCTCGAACACGATTTTTTTTGCCATCACCATACTTCCATTCCTTAAGGAATATGGAAGTAAAAAGAAGCGAGTTGCTGTATCGAGGAGAGTAGCCTTAAAAATTAAATGATGATAGTTTTAGTGTGCCAGTTGAAGTAACACATTCAAAGTATTAATGAAAAAGGAAACTAAAAAATATTAATGTAATTAGCAACAATTTTTATACGTCGCATTGTGACAATGTAGAAACGCTATAAACAGAATGATATGTGTACGAGAAACTATTTAATTGCTGCTTTTTCATTTAATTTTTGCTCTGAAATAAAAGTTTTGTGAAACAAATAGCAAAGCGTCGTGGTCGTAAAGTATGTGCCAAAACTTTGACCATTTGCTTCCCTCCGAATTTTGTTGCAGAGCTAATATGTGGATTTCAGTTACCCATGTTACACATTAACTTGAATACGCTCAATTGAGTTCAAACAGTTTTCATGATATTTTAGTTTTCATTTCGTTTTACAGTTGTATAATTTTTATGTTACCAATGTTATGCATATTATGAAATACGTACAAAAGTTATCACTGGACGGCTAAACAGCACAATTTCAGAGACGAGTCTGGTCTTGTAAAGGAAGACCATGTATTGACAACATTTCGGTATTAATCAAATAACTGAGAAAGATCGACAATATCAAATAAATCAATATTTTACCCAGCTCCTGTTTTTAAATTTCATGAAAGTATCTGGACAAAGTCAACAGCAAACGATGTAGTATATAATGGAAAAAGCGATGTCCCACCACATTGATAAGGTTAACTAAAATTGTGTAGGCCGACAGAGATTCAAGAATAACCACTGCCGAAATAAAAAAATGTAAGATCGAGGACAAATGTGGGCATGAAACAAGGCTATATCATGTGCCAGATAATTATTCAAATCAGGATCCGGCCGTGGTTTACTATAATTACCATGCTGACGGATGTTATTATCAGACGCTTCGGCTTCACCTCTGGAAGCCATCTTCAGTAGAACGGTTTTGAAACAACTGGGAAGGCGTTCGTCAGTAAAACCACTGTACTGTGGCAAAGGCTACGTGGCTCCAGAAAGGACCGTCTTACATAAACTTTTGTAGTTGCACGATGGCAGCTAGAAACCACCATCGACCAATCAGAAACAGGATCGACCAATGCTATAGGTCGAGCAGCACAGGATGATAAACTCTAAGTAATGCGAGGCTTTCTTCACGCCGATTCAGCTAAAGTGGTGCAACGTCAGCTCGCCATTCTTCCGGACTGGCTAAGAAAATGGCGGGTAGGAGTCAATACGGAGAAATCCGAGGCGGTTGCCTTCTATCGTCAACTCACTTCCTCAACGGGAGTCCGATCGCATGGAAACGGTCTGTGAAGTATTTGGACGTCACTCTTGACCGGCGCCTTAGCTTTGCTCTCAGTGCCTCCAGAAAGCTCGCGGCGTCAAAACCAAAGTATTTCCATTTTCTCTCACATCGGGGTTGAGTGCCTGTGCGCACGAAACTCACCATCTACTTGCTCTTTTTTAGAGCAATCGTCACTTATAAGCAACGCCCTCATATTGGTCCCTGCTACAACCCTACGTTGTTGCGCGCTTGGAAGCTTCCCAATCTCGCAACCTCCGCATCTCCAACTCTCCCTGGTACGTTCGCAATGACGTTATTAGGCGAGGGTTGAAGGTTCCTTCTCTTGATGAGTTTGTGCGTTCTTTGGCGCTAACTCTTCACTCGTGCCTCCACCTAATCCTAGCGTCACCTCCGCCACTTTAGTACAGACGACGGCCCATCTCCTCGCAAATTTAAACGTCCCCGAGCTCTGCTCGATGACCCCCCCCCCAATAAATATTCATCTACCCCTCCCCGCCGCCTTCACGGCGCTTGACACTCAACTTTCCTCTCCCAGCCACGTAAATGAAACTTCTCATAAACGAGAAATTAATTTCCTAAGTTAAAAAAAAACCATCAGACGTTGCAAATCACTCTGCGGTTGTGCCACACATTAACAGCCTCCATTCCTCCTTGCAGGAAGGCTCCATCCTTTTTTCCAGCGCAAGGCTGCTTATGCATTCTGACGCATCAGGTCGTTGTCGGGTTTACCCGGACACTGCAACCACTGGGGGACGCCCAGCAGCTGCCCCACAATTGGATGCCGATTCATTACGACGGCAGAATGCTTATGGATCTGAACGAACTCCATATGCAGGCGAGGGAAGTACGCACTGACTGAGGACAGGATCTTGGTTTCCTCGAAGAGAACGCGATGGTCAGCGTTAGGAAGTGCATGTTCGGCCACCGCGGACTTCTTCGGCTGCCTCAGAAGACAATAGCGGCTGTGTTCACCAACGCGGTTACGGACGCTGGACTTCGTAGTGCCGATGTAAATTTCGCCGCACGAGTAAGGGACGTTTAATTGCTAATGAATGCAGCACACTCATACGTCTAACGCAGAAAAATAATGCCATGCCATTTGGAGGCTTAAACTCGATGAAATGTAAAATAGTCATTGATGACAAATTGAAAGAATTGCTACGCTGACTCGATAGGTAACATGATTTGCACGCGCTGTGTTTGCGGTGTGTTACGTAGCACTCCAGACACGCCTTCCAGACGTTTGCCGATTGTTGTAGCTGCATCCAGACAATTTTGTCACTTGTTACACTACAGAGACAAAGTATAGAAGCGTCGCTTCCGAAGCAGCGAGAAAGGCCCTAGTTCTTATAAGGGTATTCAGTGTGAGTTTAGTATAAACTGATTAGGAATTATTGTGTCTGGACTTTTGTAATTGGTGACTTGTATTAGACACTGCTAATTAGGTGACACTTACTGTTTGTTACTTAGTGTGTGTTGGTCAACTGTAAGCTTGACGAATTGTTGACATGAGTGTTTGTTGTTGTTTTATTTATTTGAACTCGAATTGAAGTTCTAAACAGTGATTTCATCTGGTGACAATTGTTCAAACATGACGATGCATGCGTCCTTCGTAACAGAGTGAATATATTATATTTTGTAGAGTACATACTATTGTTTGGTGAAGACTTAAGACCTTTATTTAGGTATGTAAATTTAGATTCTGCCAAGTTGTCAGTTTATGGAAGTTTTTATACTTAACATAGTTATTACACACACGTGAAATATACATCACAGGTTATTTTGTGTGCCAATATTCTGAAACTATGTCAAAACCTTTTTATACTAAATATAAGTTCACAACTTCTGTAAGTTCATAAATTCGTATGAGCTAATCTCTCTCATATGAGTTAATCTCTCTCTCTCTCTCTCTCTCTCTCTCTCTCTCTCTCTCTCTCTCTCTCTCTCTCTGACTCTGTTTAACCGTCACTGCCACTATATCCGTATTTCTCTACCACTTCTTTTAAGATTAGTTAATCTATGTGTTTAGAAAACATAATATCTTTACCACAAACACACACACGCACGCGCGCGCGCATGTAAATCATATAAAAGACGTTATATATATTTATTATATTTTAATTTCTTTTCTTTATACATATTTTAAAAACCGAATGCTCTCATCGGCTAATTTCGAACGAATAATTGCACTGTTATGTCCGTATTCTTGGTTTTAATGGAAATGTTTAGACCCGTACAAAAATTCTGAGAAACAGGAGAACGCGCAGGTGTATTTGTATGTGTATTTCTTAGCTCTATAATTATTGTTTGGTAGCGAAAGTTAGCCGGGGAATATCAATAATCCAAACAAGAGTGCATGCTCACTAGAAAAGCAAATGAGGAGTCAAGATGTTCAGAGAGAATCAATAAAGAATAGAGCAAGAATAATTCAAGTGTAAGACACATATAGGGGAAACATGCCTAAAATTGTTAAAAACTAAGAGAGAGGAAAAATAAGAAAGAGTGGCGGATCGGGTAAAATGCCTCATCTTTGAAGCGGCGAGTAAGAAAATAATAATACAGTTATCATTTTTTGGGGGGTTCGGGCAATGCATTGCATTTTGACTCTAAATTATAGTTACTTCTGTTTTATGAAGACTCATAAGTTCATCGAATCATGGATTTGTAGTGTCTCTTGTTGAGTGGTCTAGACACACGCATTCGACATTCGTATTTTTCTGTAAAACTTAAAATTCGTGGTTAAGTTTAAGTCAACATGCTTAAGATAAGTTTGTACAAGAGCACAATGCAAATTGTGTTTTTTTGTAGGGGTAAATATTAGCTTGCTGTTAACTTGAATCACGTGGGTTCACAAGCATCAGTGGGAAACAAAGGAACGTTTTATTTAAAAAAAAAGGCTAGTGGCTGATTCATAATTAACCTGTTGGAACCAGCAATTTATCGTTTTCTTAATGGAGTTTGTTTTGTAAGAGGACTGTTTGGACGTGTAAAGAAAAGTAACTGACTTCTTATCTCTCGCTACAAGTCTTAAATCTCAGTCTCTTTCTTTCTTTAAACATAAAAAGGTCTCTTACCGCTTGCTTGAATTTTGTGCTAAGAATAACACTGGTAAATTACAACTGCTTTTTTACGCATTTTTCCTAATATAAAGTAAATAATATTGTCAAGGTTCTTCTGTCGATCTATAACTCTCTCAATCTTGACACGTACACACACATGTGCACACTCACACACATCCTTGTATATATATTTCCAACATTTAATTTATTTAAAGACGTTTCCGTGTTAACGCTGAACGCACCTGTATGTTAATTACCGGCTGGGTCGTGGGATATTTGTGTGCGTTACGTCCAGTATTACTGTTGCACAATAAATCTTATTGTCAGTTGAGAGGAAAAAGAGTTTAGTGGTATGAAATAACTGCTTAAATATTAAAAAGAAACATCAATTTATTAAAAAATAATTTAAATATTTTAAGTATTTAAAAATAAATTTAAATTTTTAAGGGCTGTTTACAAAGCATAAAGATATATTACACACATTATAAATCATATGTGAATAATACGAAAACAACAAACATAAGACACATAGAGTCTACATGAACATAAATATAAGTTTTAATTTTCTTGGGTGTCTGGCATAAAATATTGAATTCATGTAATGAATTTAAATATTGGACGACAAATATAAAAATACAATTAAAATATTCAGTACATAAAATAGAAAATGACACATCAGTACATCCATTCCACGTGACCATACCGTTTGAGGCGCTTTGTATGGTGTCAACAATTCTTTTGCCAACACGGAGTTTCCTCCTGGTGTCTTCATTTCTAACGTACTGGAGACTGGACACCCCACAAGATCTTCTCCAGGAATCTATTTCTATTGTTTTCAACCTTCGAGAGTTTCTCTAATTTACCACTCAAGTGTCAGAGCGATGGTTGACTATACTTTTTACGATTGTAGAGTGAATCACCTTTTTGGTTTTGTGGGTTATTTTCCCACTTAAAAACACGGAATTCAGCTGCCTTACATAACCTCACGTACTTTATCACGCTTCATATGAGTATATAGCCAGGTTGCTGTAAATTGGAAACCAACCAACTGATAAACAAAAATACCGAAGACGAAATCTAGTACTCCAGTACTCTCACCTTGTCGTCATACAAGTCGTCATACAATCAGTCGCTTGTCGTTTCTGATTTGGTGATGACTATACATATCATTTGACACCCTATGCTTCCCTAGGACTTCTTTGTTTTGATTTACTAGGAGCCTTTCTTGCCGGATAGGAGGTTAGTAATAAAATAATTAGACCTATATGTTACCATGTGTACTAGAAATTTAACCTTCCAAGATTTTATCGAATGGAATTTTGCACAAAAAGAAGCAAATTATTATAATTCCACGTATACTGGGTGTTTTACAATTTTCTGCCATACTTCACAAACGCATTACTCTGAAATATAGTGAAAAATTTTGCACAAACCTAGATATGGAAAGGTTTTGCTTTCTAATTATTATTATGATTATAAATATAATTTTTATATTTCCTAATTATGATTTTAACTGGAATGTAATTACTTCTGTAACTTTAATGGATTTGTTTTATTTTTGGAACTTCCAGTGACATAACTAAAAAATAAACAGTTTTCTCAAGAATTAGCGCAGTAAAACAACTTGAAATTTCTTGATCACATGATATAATATATGTGTGTTTGGTCTTGTATGGTTCCCGTTAATCTTGCCGACATTAACCTTAATTAATCAGAATCCTTTTCATCTTCATTTATACATCTACTCTCAACTCTCAACAAGTGCTGCATATTTATACTATCCCATGAGGCCAGATGATTAAGCTATCATCGACGAATATAAGGGATGTGGAGGATTTGTGACGTATATCACTCTTTCTGTTAGGCCTTCCAAGATATAGTTTGGTAACCACAAATTGTATAAGTGTGAACCATGGGGTTCCTTTCATCTGTTTATATCTCTGTCTGTCGTAAATGAAGTAAGTTTGATTATACACTTAACAAGTATTGGAAAAATGCATGTCTGAGTCGGAACTTGCAGGAGAATATTTCTTCTTCCTTATCAAACCTTCGGGCTCTCAAGTCAGATTGTATGGAGGAAATATACCCAATAGCAACAAAATAAAATTTGAGGAAGTAGTGAACAATTTACTAAATAACAGCGGATTAAATATATTTCATAAAGTTAAATAAATGACAGTGGTACAGATGTACAGAAGAATGCCTCCTCTTCTCTTTGTCTTTTTATTTCTAGTGCTGATTGATCGAGGTCGGTTAAGCTGTATGAAGTATCTTCTAGCCTATTTCCATGTTCTAAAAGCAAGCTCTCATCTTGTTCCATCACATCAGGGCTCTCATCTTCTCCTACCTTAGTTTCTTCTGTTTCATGTTCACCGCCAACATTAATTTGCCTAAATACAGCTTCCAGGTCCTCTTCAGATTCCACGTTAGATAAGGATCAATAGGTATGTTCAAAGAAGCTAATCAATGCCTAGGTGGACAACCAAACATCGCTTCGTATGGTGATCTTTTTATACCACTGTGTAGTGCACTATTTTTCATGAGTTGAATGAATTTCAAACCATGGCTCCAGTGGGATGTTTTGTGATCCTGCATCCACGTAGTAGGCCTAAGCATGTTTTCAACGTCTTGATTAGCTCTCTCGACACTTCCTTGGCTTTGACCGTACCTAGGTTTGTCGTGGACAATTTAAAATTAGGCCACAAATCAACTGATTTATTCATAATTTTGTTTACAAACGTCCCGCTATTATCAGACTGTAATACTTAAGGTGTACCAAGCAATGTAAAAATATCTATTACATTTTCACAAACCTCATTAGCCGACTTAGACTTGAGCGCTCTAAGTACAATAAATTTTGTTAGGTGATCTTGGTATACTAACATAAATTTATAATCACAATCCGGTTGCGATTGAAAATCAATTAAATCAACTAGGCATCTATGATTCAAATCCTTAAATAGCATTGGCTTTACTACAATTCCTTTTTCCTGGCTCTTTTGCTTCTACAAGCAAGGCTCACAAATATTTAAATAAATCCATATATCTTTGTAGGTGATATTTTTGTATTTAGTTTTCAAATGTTTTAGCATACGGTCGCGACCACCATGACCAGTAGTAATATGAGCGTCATTCAACACTTAAAATGTTCTTCATCATATACAAAATACTTGATACTATTTTCTTCTGTAACTGGTGATATTAATTTTGTGATTCCATTTACTTCAATAATGTCGTACCTTTTCAAAAAAATTGTTCCATTCCTTATTAGGTTTTGATTTTACGCTTTTAGCCTTATTACTTAGAAATTCATACTTAACCTTATTCATGGACACGGAATTCACTTTGGACTATTTACGTTCACTTTTAAGTTGTTCATAGAATTGCACGGATTTAGTCATGGTTACAAAATTACAAACTACACACACTTAACATTTAAAAAACACAAGCTCAACAACTCAACGAACAGTAACCTCACAGCAAATACATCAAAACAATAAATGGGCGGGAAACAACCTTCAGTCTTCAGATGGTGGGGATGAAGACCTATGACACATCTAACTGATCTATTTTTAACATTCCCTCAAACAGCTGGTGAAGGTCGACATTTACTAGTGAGAGTTGACCGCTCAATTTTACTATCAACTTCCACTGACCAGTTTAGTGAATGCTGACAATCCCCAGTCATTGTTAACCTTTACTAGTTTTCAACATTCACTGTAACATATACACGCACTTGTTCCACCGATACTCTAATGCCATTATCCCATCTCTGTAGTGATTCTCTGGACGGTCCGCAAAATACCCCTGTATAGCCTCTTCATTAGAAGAAAATCGCTCTCCTGCAAGGAAGTGCTTGAGTTTCGGAAAGAGATAAAAGTCAGGGGAGCCAGATCTGGAGAATAGGGTGGCTGCTCCAGCAATTCATAGCACAGATCTCTCAATTTTTCCATTGCCATAACACTTTTGTGGGTGGGTGAATTGTCGTAATTAAAGATGAATTTTTCTTCTCCAAACCGGGTCTTTTCTCAGAAATTCTGTTGTCTAGTTTGGATAGAAGATTAGAATAATATTCTCCAGTTATTGTTCTACCCTTTTTGAGGTAATCGATTAACAAAATGTCTTCAGCATCCCAAAACACCGATGCCATGACCTTTGCAGCTGATGGGACAGACTTTGCTTTCTTTGGCGCTGAACAGCCAGCTTCTGTCCTCTGTTTTGACTGCTGTTTAGATTCTGGTGTGTAATGGTGAATCCACGTTTCATCCATAGTAATAAACCGACACAAAAAATCAGCATTATTTTTGTAAAAACGCTCCAAACACTGTTCACAGATTTTCATGCGAATGCGTTTTTGATCTACTGTGAGCATGCGCGACACCCATCTTGCGCAAAGCTTTTTCATATGCAATTCTTCATGCAAAACATAACCTACACGTTCTTTCGAAATACCCACAACCTCAGCAATTTCACGCACTTTAATCCGTCGGTCATCCAATACTAAATCGTGTATTTGTTCGATGATTTCTGATGTTGTCGCACTTTTTGGGCGTTCCTCGCGTGGATCATCTTCAAGGCTGGTACGGCCACGTTTAAACTCGGCAGCCCATTTCTTAATTGTCGAAAATGAAGGAGAAGATTCTTCATAAACTTTTGTGAACTTCGAATGAATTTCATTCGGCATCAAACCTTCTTTAACAAAAAATTGTATCACTGCACGATATTCATTTTTATCCATTGTACAAAATATACACAATTACGCTACTTCAAATAGCTGTATACAAAAAACTACGTGATAGATTGACTTGCAATTTCACATGAATTGTTATGAGAGACATACTAACCTAAGAAAAAAAATCTTGCTCATAGAGTTGATGTCTATGATCGAGGACGAGAACTTTTCAGACCACCCTTACTACTCCAAAGTATTTATTTAACTTGAAAGTCTGATAAAGCAAGCTAATGGGCTGGACGCTTACTTTCGGTGTTGTTGGAGACAGATTATTTAACAATTACAGTTGGTTTTTGTTATTTAATTTATAGGTAGGAAATTAAATTTTTATGATTTATTTCTTAATATTTACGACTATGAAATTATATTTCATTAAACATCTAACTTAGGTAGTAATTATCCGATTACTGTCGTTATTTATAACGGTAATGTTTAGAAAAATATTTATAAAACATATTTATTTAAAAAAATATAGAAGGTTTCTGTCATTCTATCTTTCTCTCCGTCTTCTCGTTTACTTTTCTCTCTCTGTTTACTGTTGTTTTAACTTTACTGTTTACTGCTGTTGTCTATTTTACGTATTATTTTATGTCTCTTTTGTTCAGGAACAGTGACTTTTGTAACTGACACAAATCTCGAATTGAAAAATGTTTTGAAATTTGACAAAAGTTTGAAATAAAAAACTGTAAGATAGCAATCGTCTGTTGCAAATTTTTTCGTCGTTAAGGGTATGTTATTACGTTGCTGAGACATGCAAGTGTATAGCTTCCGTGATACTTGGCGCGTGTTACGGAAGTAACAAGATGACGCAGAACACTCTCGTACTATTAGCAAATCTCTATACTTCAGCGCCATTCTAGAGACGGATCGGTTAATCTACTCTATAGCGTCTACAACGTCCTAGAACTGTCTCACAACCGTTAAAATGCCGCAACACTGATCCTGCGGCTATAAATACAGCAACATCCCCCCCCCCCCGATAAGAGATGTGAGTTCTGGAATTCAGTGCGTGTTACTAGACATCGATATGTAATAAAAATGTAACGTGTTACTTATGTGCGGACTATTGTAGATTTGGTGACACATTGTTTATGTTTGTGACAGAGCGTATTAGTCAATAATGACATAACTAGAACTACTATTGTAATGCAAGCATTGTATTGAGGCGAGGAGAGTTCTCAGGTGGGCAACGTTCTGCATACGTTATATATGTTACAGTGAATGTTGAAAACTAGTAAAGGTTAACAATGACTGGGGATTGTCAACATTCACTAAACTAGTCAGTGGAAGTTGATAGTAAAATTGAGCGGTCAACTCTCACTAGTAAGTGTCGACTTTCACCAGCTGTTTGCAGGGAATGTTAAAAATAGATCAGTTAGATGTGTCATCGGTCTTCATTCCCACCATCTGAAGACTGAAGATTGTTTCCCGCCCATTTATTGTTTTGATGTAGTTGCTGTGAGGTTATTGTTCGTTGAGTTGTTAAGCCTGTGTTTTTGGATGGATGGATGGATGATGCGCGGACGTCTTTCGCCCTAATTTTTGTGCGTTGTCCAGGCCTAGGCCTGATGAACGCCAGGTGCCAACAGGTCAGCGCGGTCGTTTGGTCTGCACAAGGGAGTTATGGTGCAGTCCGCGGGTCCATGATAAATTACATGGCCACCACGGAGGAAAGCTTGAGCTTTGCTTCAGCCAATTGTCCCGCCGAGGCGCAACATCATGGTCCCCTCAGGCTAGCCTTTGGGAACGTAGTGACGCACTGGGGAGGACAAGAGGCTCGGGCGCCCTAGGGCGTCGGCCGAAACGGTAAGGAATGACTCCGAGACAGCCAGCTTCCGCAAGGAAGGCACTTGCACAACCTCGTGAGAGCCCGTGTCTCAGGTCATTACCCTGCCGAATCAGCAAAGCAGGTGCTGACGGGGATCTTGGTGGTCATGGCTTCAGCCAATTGCAACGCCTGGTCGCGGCTCCTTGGTCTCCGAGGACATAGCCCACGGAAACTTAGAGGCACGCTGGCGAGAACAAGAGGCTCGACCGCCCGAGGGCGGCGGCTGAGTCGAAGGGACTCGTCACCGGGGCAGTCGGCTCTCGCAAGGAAGGCATTTGCAGAACCTCGCGGGAGCCCGTGTCCCGGATCACAGCCGTGCCGAGTCGGCAAAGCATCTATCTATTTGGATTTATTGCTGGCAATAAATCTATCCAATCCAATCTGCCGCAGCATGATTGACTACAGTGTCGGCAGGCGCAGGTAGTGAATGTTTGTGATCGTTTCAGTCTCCAGAAAGTTGGGGGGGGGGTTCGTTGCTGGGGTTCATGTGACGAACTAAGGGGGGTCGTCTAACAGCGCCCTAGGGCGCCTGACGCGGCGAGGGGGCGGTGTATTCTCCACGCTATTTAGCCTTTGGAGGTGCGGATAAGGGGACTCGCCTGCCTTGGCGAACAAATTCGCTGTCAAGGACCAGACGAAGACCTCTAAGTTGGGAACACGGAGGCCCCGGTGAATGGCGGAATTTCGCACATACCACGGGGACCACGTGAGGGAGCGTAGGGTCCAGTTCTGGAATGTAGTCAGCCTATGCCTGTTGGTGGCCGACAGGAGAGACCACCAAGCGGGCGCCGCATAAGTGAGTACTGTTCAGAGGAACAGTAGATACAATGTAAGTTTTGTACGGACAGCTAGGCAGCTGTTCCGCGAAAGCATAGGTGATATTTTGGCTCTGACGCCACGAGCCTTTTTTGAGGGTTGCGGTCACGTGGGCGTTGAAGTTTAGGTGCCGATCAAGCCGAACACCTAGGTACGTCACCGTCGCAGTCCAGTTGATGGGTCTCCCCTCTAAGGAGAGGGATTGGCATCGGGAAATGGACTTATGAGTAAATCAGATCGCCTCGGATTTCTCCGTATTGATCGCTACCCGCCACTTCCTTAGCCAGTCCGGAAGCATAGCCAACTGGCGCTGTAACATTACGCTCGTCCGCCAAGGCGAAAGCGAGCTAAAATGAAAGAACGCGTCGTCGGCAAATAGAGATAACGTGACCCCGGGATAAACAGGCAGATCGTTCGTGTACAGTACGTACAGAACGGGGCCGAGGACTGATCCTTGTGGGACGCCGGCTGCGACAGGGCGAACCCGAGAGAACGCCCCATCTACGCTGATCCTGAAGGTGCGATCCGTCAGATAGGATCGGAGCAGGTGGACGAAAGATGCCGGGAGTGGCGAATGCTCCAGTTTGTAGAGGAGGCCTTCGTGCCAGACTTTATCGAAGGCTTTGCTCACATCCAACAGGACGGCGCCTGTTGCCTGATGATTGTTGGTGGCGTCTGCTAGGCAGGTTACAACCCGTACTAGCTGAAGAGTAGTCGAGTACCTCGGCCTAAACCCAAACTGCTCCTCGCGGATGAAACCATCCACCAGGGGCCGAATACGGGTCTGGAGAAGGCGCTCGAATACCTTCGAGATTACTGGCAATAGTGATATCGGGCGGTAGTTTCCAGGTAGCATGGGCGGCTTTTTGGGTTTCTGGATCATGATGAAATTAGCGGTTTTCCACAGGCGCGGGAAGTACCTCAGCCGGAGACAGGAGTTGAACAGCTCAAGAAGAACGTCAACTGCCGAAGACGGGAGATTCTGCAACGCAGCGGCGCCGATGCGATCGGAGCCAGGGGCCTTTCTCTTCTTCAGTCGGCTAAGGACAGACGCAAGGTCTTCTTCGTCGACCGAATTAGGAGGGTCATTGTGGGGAGCAGAAAAGTATCCAGATAGGAAGTCCCTGACTACGGCCGTATGAGCCGGGTCAGAGATGCCTCTATGGACGGTGAACTGTTCCTCAATACAGTCGGCGAAGACTTCCGCCTTGCCTTCTGCAGAGTATACAGTGTCGTCCGGGGTATTCAAGGGATGGCGAGTCCTCTTTTCGCCTTTTAGTCTACCAGCGGCTCTCCATACGGAGGCGTGGTCGACTTCCAAGGACTCCAAATAGGAGTCCCATCGATCCGCGTTTACGTCAAGCAGAAGCTGGAAGACGTGTTCCGACTGGGCTCGAAAACGCCGACTAGCGGCAGGGTCACGGGTATGCTGCCATCTGCGGCGGACCTGGCGCCGTAATTGGATGGCCTGGAGAACTTCCGCAGGAAGGTCGGAGCGTTTATTACTCACCGGAACAGTATAGGTGTGCTTGTCCATTGCAGACTGGACGAGGTCCTGGAGCTGATGTACCCGGAGATCTACGTCGTCACAAGAGACGAGTGGGTCCGGAGGGACAGATGGCAACTGCCTGGCCAGATCATCGTGATAGGATCGCCAATTGACTCTCCTAACAGGACGATCGGGAAGTCGGGGTGAGACCGACGGCAGCAAGACAGTTACAAGCAGGGGGTCGTGATCGGACGAGAGGTCCGACACCGCGCTGACTTGTAGATGAAAGGGGATGGCCTTGACAATTACAATATCAAGGACATCCGGCGGATAACCCGCACTGGGAAAGTGTGTCGGTTCGGACGGGCCGATGATGAGGACATTGGGATCATCTTCGACAGCCCTACGGAGAGAATTGCCGTAGGGGTTTGACGTTCTGCTGTTCCAAGAGGGATGCTTGGCGTTAAGGTCTCCGGCTACGATGGTTGGGAGATCGCTGTCTAGGAGGGCGTCCCACTCCTCGTGTGGCGGAGCTCGATGGCCGGGCGTGTGGTACGCAGAAACAAAGCGCACCTCCAGGCCGGCAACATCGAGCGCCACAGCACATGCTTCGATGAGGGTCGTTGCAGGGGCAGGGAGTTCTCTATGAGAGTTCCGCCTGTGGACTAAGATCGCCACTCCGCCAGATGCGATGTGGCGATCGGGACCATTCCTGTCTTTCCTGTAGCAAGCATAGGCTGGCAGGGAGAATCGACAAGATGTGTTTCAGAGAGGAGTACGACATCTGCGTCGTACTCCACAAGGAAAGCTGCCAGTTCGGCCCGACGCGCCGGAACACCATCGGCATTCCACGCGACGAACCGAAACTGTCTAGCCATGGTTAGATGTAGGGACAATAAGGACGATCAGGGATGTTAGGATCACCATGAGTATAGTCGGGACATCCCGAGCAGCAAGAATTTGCGGGACAATGCCGCTGACCCAGGCCATATGCTGAGCCTCAGTGACCAGTGGTGAACCACTGGCCGCAGGGGCCTGACTAGCCGGCGCTGGGGCCGCGGAAGGTGCAGATGCCGCCTCCAGGGGAGGTAGGGGAGTTGGAGCTGGCTGCTCGGGGGCTGGCGAGACTTCCATGGAAGTCGCAGGGGACTGGGCAACAGAAGCAGGCTCCTGGCCGGGTAGATGCTGGGCAGCCGGAGGCGCGTTGTTGGCCTCCGGGTATAGTTGTTTTGCCACTAGTGGCTGTCTAGCCTTGCTCTTAAGCGCCGTTTCTTAGGCGGCTGGGTCTGTGAGGGGGGTACTGCGTGCGTTGCCGCTAAAGGAGATGGCACTCCGGCAGGTGCTTAGGTTCTGGGGGCCACAGGGGGCGGCGTAGCGACCGCCGTAGCGTAAGTTATGGTTCCTCCAGCGGCAGGTGCCGCAGGAAGAGCCGTAGATGCCGAGGCGGGTGGTTGGACTGCCGCCTGCTTCGAGGGTCTAGGAGCAGGGCGAGAAGGTTCAACCTGACGGTTTTGCTCCCGCTGCTGCTTCTTTAGGGACTTCTTATAGTGATTGCAACCCCTAAAGTTTGCCGGGTGACTGCCTCCGCAGTTGCAGCACGTCGCGGGTTCAGGCTTCACAACGGGACAATTCTCGATGTGGGCCTCCCCACAGCGTACACAACGCGGCGGCATCTTACAAAAGCCCGATGAGTGGCCGAATCGCTGGCATTGGAAGCACTGGCAAAGCCCAGGCTTACTATTGAAAGCCCTAATCTGTACCCGGAGGCACAGAATGGTATCAAGATGATAGACGTCGGCGAAGGAACCAACCTTCTGAATCCTGATGTAGAAGGAATTGATTTTCCTTTTCCAATCACCGGATAGGAGAGGGACGACGGAGGAAGGGAATTGTGTTTTTTAATTGTTAAGTGGGTGTAGTTTGTAATTTTGTAACCATGACTAAATCCGTGCAATTCTATGAACAACTTAAAAGTGAACGTAAATTGTCCAAATTGAATTCCGTGTCCATGAATAAGGTTAGGTACGAATTTCTAATTAATCGAATTTCTAAAAGCGTAAAATCAAAACCTAATAAGGAATGGAACGATTTTTTTGAAAAGGTACGGCATTATTGAAGTAAATGGAATCACAAAATTAATATCACCAGTTACAGAAGAAAATAGTATCAAGTATTTTGTATATGATGAAGAACATTTTAAGTGTTGAATGACGCTCATATTACTACTGGTCTTGGTGGTCGCGACCGTATGCTAAAACATTTGAAAACTAAATACAAAAATATCACCTACAAAGATATATGGATTTATTTAAATATTTGTGAGCCTTGCTTGTAGAAGCAAAAGAGCCAGAAAAAAGGAATTGTAGTAAAGCCAATGCTATTTAAGGATTTGAATCATAGATGCCAAGTTGATTTAATTGATTTTCAATCGCAACCGGATTGTGATTATAAATTTATGTTAGTATACCAAGATCACCTAACAAAATTTATTGTACTTAGAGCACTCAAGTCTAAGTCGGCTAATGAGGTTTGTGAAAATGTAATAGATATTTTTACATTGCTTGGTACACCTTAAGTATTACAGTCTGATAATAGCGGGACGTTTGTAAACAAAATTATGAATAAATCAGTTGATTTGTGGCCTAATTTTAAATTGTCCACGGCAAACCTAGGTACGGTCAAAGCCAAGGAAGTGTCGAGAGAGCTAATCAAGACGTTGAAACCATGCTTAGGCCTACTACGTGGATTCAGGATCACAAAACATCCCACTGGAGCCATGGTTTGAAATTCATTCAACTCATGAAAAATAGTGCACTACACAGTGGTATAAAAAGATCACCATACGAAGCGATGTTTGGTTGTCCACCTAGGCATTGATTAGCTTCTTTGAACATACCTATTGATCCTTATCTAACGTGGAATCTGAAGAGGACCTGGAAGCTGTATTTAGGCAAATTAATGTTGGCGGTGAACATGAAACAGAAGAAACTAAGGTAGGAGAAGATGAGAGCCCTGATGTGATGGAACAAGATGAGAGCTTGCTTTTAGAACATGGAAATAGGCTAGAAGATACTTCATATAGCTTAACCGACCTCGATCAATCAGCACTAGAAATAAAAAGACAAAGAGAAGAGGAGGCATTCAACTGATTAACAAATCAAGCAAACCGGATGCAACGTCTCAGACCAGAACCTACCACAGGTGGATAAAGGTTGTACTGTACGAATTCCAGTTCCCGATGTAGACCGTGGAAGAGGAGATTCCAGATAAGTTCTCGGTATCGTCTTGGACACAGTGGATGATACATTATAGCGACTTGGAACCAGAGATGGTATGCTGAAGTAGCTGTATACTAGATAAGTTTTTATTCTAGTAAAACTAGTTTTTATGCTAGGTAAGGTCTTTTAAAATAACGAGATTTTTAGGGACATAAGTAGACGGGGGATGGAAAGGGGTTAAAAATACAGCACAGCCACACCACATGCACACTCATACAAATACTGAATTTAATTAATCAATTTATAATCTACAGATAATTTCAATTTTGCAGATCACAATTTAGTGGTTGTCCTACAAACATTGTTAATGAAAGTGAAATACCACTGGACAAGACACTTTCTTTACGGACCATTGCAACAGGCAATGAACTGGAAGTGGCCAAGGATTCCTTAAGGGCATTTGCCGAACTAAATGTCAATCAAAAAAATGTGCCTGCAAGAAAAATAATGTACTTTGTAATTCTAAGTGTCATAATGCATTACCATGATGTAATAAATAAAATAAAATTGTAAATGAAGAGTTTAGGTGTGTTAAAATGTTGTAATATTGCTGCTTTATTTTGAAGTACATAGTTATACTTGTATAAGTCAACCTTAAATAAAGTATATTTTTGTTTATTCCGACAGTATTTGCTAATTTATTCCTTTATTATTTTTAGTGTTGGTACACGTTCCCTAAGGTGCAGTAGGGTAGGTTGACATTCCCTAGTAAAAGTCGACATTCACTAGTGGAAGTTGATTATGAATGATATTGTAATGTGAGTATTCAACTTTCACTAAACCGTTCAGTGAATGTCGACCGTAACTAGTCACTGTCAACCTTAACTGAAACTTCAACATTCACTGTAACATATACACTCTGATTCGCTCATGCGATACATACGTACGTTTGTCGTGTGCGCCAGTTTTTATTCCAAAAACAAGAACATTGGTATGTAGTCCACATAGTGTGAAAAATGTTGTTTATACGCGCTTATTGTAAGTGATTGTTTATATCAATGAATTAGGGAGATTTAAATGACTAATAGCAGGGTGAAGGCCTACGATGTGAAACTATGTATGGGCAGGTCGGGAGGTAATCACACCAGCTTTACCCGTCTCACGTGAGAGCCATAGTGTGTATAGTACGAGTGTTTTGCTTTAGTAAATGTGTGAATAAAGTTTGTGCGTATCGATTTTCAGGTGTTCCATAAAAATATTCCACTGCTTAAAGATCACGGTCTGTGTGGTCGCCGTAAAAATACAATCAATTAAATAAAAATTAAATTAACAAAATAAAAAATTAAATTGAATTATAATAGTTTGATTCGTGTTCACAAAAGAACAATAGCCTGTTTTGTGGTCATATTTACATCAGCAAAAATTGAAACGATTTTTACTGTCAGATATCTGTAATGTAATAATATGGCTAATATTTAGCATTTTCTTGTTGTTGCAACTACCAAGTGCTGTATAGAGCTATAGTTATGAAAATAAATAAATACTATTGTTTTATTAGCTACCATTTTTCATTTCTTTTAAATACAACGTTTAGCAGCGATTATTCCTAGTTTTTACGCGCAGTACTGTCATCTAATCTATGACGATATAATATTTAAACTGTAAGGATTAGGTATATTTGGTCTGCCGTATCTGAATAACAAGTGTTCAATGAGACTTCTGATTTCACTGTTTCTGCTTCCACAATAAAGATTGTCGTACAGTAACAGTAGTGTACTTCTCGTTAATAAAAATTAATATATGTAAGCTGGTGTTTTATGGCTTTAAGTGCTAACAGGGAATTTATACTTACGACATATCAAAAATAGCGCCAGAAATATTTTATAGTTAAAAACATTAAAAAAGAAGCTTAAAGACAACTAGGGTAATTTTCATATGCCTAAGTCCTCGTACAAATGTAAAAGTAGGTTAACTCTACTTTGTACATATAGTTTGTACAAAGTACTTTATATATTTGTGTGACAAACAACTGGATTACAAATTTTCTAATTTAATTTTTTGCCTTGAGATAAAGATGTTTTGAAACAAATGTGAAACGTTATTATAAAATATCTGGCTCGGAATGTACCGCCAACTTCGTTTGTTAGACGTTATCAGAATTACGTTACTCACCTATTAAAATAATTTGTGCTTTCATGTTATCCGCATTACCCATTAATTTTTTTAAACAAATATTATTGTTTGGCATGCATTCAATTCCAAAAAAAAGTTTTCACAATTTGTTTACATTCGCCATGACTTTTATGTCATTTTTCCCTTTTGATAATTTAATTTTTACGTTGCCCCAGTTATTTCCTTTGACGTAATTTTCCTTTTTTCCCTTTTAGTGTACAGTTCCTTCCCCAAAATACTAGAAGTTTTTCAGGACAATTTGCATGTGTCGCTGTGAAAATATAAGTGCGTTAGATGGATCGGTATCGAATGCTATTTTGTTGTGGCCGTTGACTGTCGGCATACAGCCTCACGGATTGCATTATCAGTAACAAACTAGCTAGCGATAGACGGACAGAGAACGCGCGGGGTGTCTTAGCACCGACGAATGCCAGTTTCTTCTAATACCGCCACACAAGGATGTTATGTTATGGTATATCCTTATTAAACAAAGAGGCATGAAAATATGGGAAACATTGCAGCAGGTTACATTGTAGTTTATAACTTTCTTCGTGCCTGTCAAAGTGGCGATCCTCATAAACGTAAGCGACGGGTTAGCGGCACAGTGGGATATTAAGCTTTCGGGACAAGGCTTTGCACAATATCAACTAGCGGTCTACATTGACTGTGGTTTAAGCATACATTGCTACATAAATTTAGAATAATCATTTACAATACGAAAAACAATACAATGACAGTACAGCTTCAAGAAGTATCGAATAATTAGAAGTTAATATTGTTGTTCACTGCCGCGCTATTAGGTCGCGGAACTGTTTTCAACAGCAGACGTTTCTGCCCACCATTGGAGGCCATCTTCAGTGTTAAACGATTGAAGGTTAGTAACTATGGTAAAGTACTGTAGGAATTGGCGCATACCTTGCCATTTACTAACTTTCAATCTTTTAACACTGAAGATGGCGTCCAGTGGTGGGGCCGAAATATCTGCTGTTGAAAACAGTATTAAACCACGGCCTAATAGTCCGGCAAGGACAACAATAGTAACAAAGATGACGCCGGCCGTGAGGCCCTAAGACATCGATTAGAAGTTAATTTACCTCGTGAATGAATCCTTTATTCTAATCCTTGCAGCCGAACCTTATCAAACACTTGCACTGTGTCCTGAAGTGTTGTGGAACAGCTCTTACTTTTAAGCATTTTTTCTTCAGAAAAAGTATAAACGATAAGTAAAAATAAATTTTTTTATTCTTAGTTGGCAGTTTTAACTTTTACTTCATAACATCATCAAATTTTCAAATTTATTACATTACCGTCGGAACTATGACCACATAAGAAACGAGATCTGTGAATGTGTGTTTCGATAACAAATAATGTCTCTGGCCAAAATAAAATCAGCAACAACAACCCTATAAGTTTTGTGCTACGTCGCTGCAGGTAACAATTTGGACTGGTGGACGTGATCAGGATTAGCGCGTTTTCAAACTTTCCCATAAAGCAGTACAAATCAAACAAAACCTTGTGTGTACGTTTCTTCGACCGGTATCACTGAAGCGAATGTTTGTGAAACAAAACTGAAACTAGAATTACTTTATTAACACGCTCGCGCGCGCACGTGTGTGTGTGTGTGTGTTGCAACGTAACACTTGTGTACATTTTTCCCTAGGGTAATATTTTTGTATTAATTAATATAGAAAATGTTACAAATAATTTTAAGAAGTATTAGCGTAAACAGGTACGCACAAGCGATAACAGTCTGTGACCAGTCGACTCAGTTGAAGGCGATAATCTGCTGTTGATGAATACTAATTGTGCCAATACAACGGCAACGTGAACTCAAAACGGTAATCACATCTAAATAACGGTGCAAAATGATTGGTGTACAGAGACAGGAGCGGGAAGATCCGGCTAATTAAGAACACGTTATTACATCCGATGAAGGCTTCCGACTATTATCCTTTTTAGTCGGTTTTTAGCCTAGGATTAGGCTACAACACTTTTTTGATTTGTTGTTGTGTGTGTAGGTATCAAACAAAAACGGGTCCTGTTGAAATAATGACAACACTGATTGTGGGCGCCAACCAAGATTTTATTCTTGATACGTTTCTTAATTAATATATGAATAATCACAATAATATAGTAAATGAATTTCTAATATTAATTGATAGAATCAATGAGTCTGTTTCTAACAAAATATAGATTTGAATGATGGCGTATCTTTTAATTACATTTAGTAAATTAAAATTAGTGTTTACATTCACTTTGTTAAATAATTGTATTGATTTATATATAATTATATGAAGAATTTGAAATTAATCTATGAAATTAGTAATAATTCACTCTTATAGTCATCGATGTATAGTAAACTGGATAGCGCGCTAGGTGGGAGTGAAAGCGCAATAAACGGTCCGGTCGAAAGCAGCAGCCCCCCCCCTCCACATCAAGGCAAGAAGGCGTCACTGAGCACTTATTTACACATTGTATGCAGCCGTGCTTTCGTGTTTTGTTAACTACATACTTAATTTAGTTCGGAAATTTTGTCCGTGTTTGTTAGCGAAACTGTTATGTAATTTTGATTATTTAATTGTATGTAATTTTGATTACAGTTACAGTTATAGTTATAGACAGACTGTTCGATTATTTGAGCAGCACTTCAAACAGCAAATAAAGAAGAAGAATTTAGAAAGTGACAATAAAATGTTACATAATTTTTTGGCTTATTTAACGACGTTAAAAATTTAAAATATTCAGGTTCTGCGGCACCGTGGAGAAAAACATTTTTGCACGTGGATTTATTACAACGCAATAAAGATTCTGTCAAACAGATTATTAAATGATTTACAATTCAAGTGTATTTTGACTTACAAGTTTTCTCAAGATTATTTGGATCTGTTATTATCCTGCTTAAGATCTCGAGAAGCACGTAATAACAATCCTAATGTCAAGCAGTTTCAATGGGCCTTGAGGAAACTTATTTTCAGGAACAGCGTTAAAGCCTCTGACAAAAGCAACTGTTTGACCTTTGACATGCGTGCAAACTTTATGAGTTTTGCAGAAGCAGAAGAAACAGTGGCCCTAAACTCAGTCAACGTCTATGAATAAGACATCGAAAACATTAAATGTCTGCTGGAAAATAAAAACTCTTATTATAAAGATAATATTCTTTTCTACTTGTCTGGTTTCATTGTCAGAAAAATTAATTCTAAGTTTAAATGTGAAGAATGTATAAGACAGCCAATGACAGCAACCTTAACCCTTACATCCATTTTGTTGATTATATTTCAAAAGGAAATTTGGACAGGGCTTCTTCAGATGTAATCAGGGTAGTAAAATTTATGTACTCCCTTTTGAACAATAAACAAAACTGCTGTAATTTTTTATTGTTCGACTAAGCTTTTCGTCATTACTGACATCTTCAGGTCTTAAACAACAAAACCTGTTATTTAAACCTTCGTTGTTTAAGACCTGAAGATGTCAGTAATGACGAAAAGCTTAGTCGAACAATAAAAAATTATAGCAGTTAGCAAATTCATAAAAGAAATAGTAAGGATGGCTGCTAATTTAAACAATACGAAGAATAAAACATGCGAATTGCAAGCAGATAAATATAAAAATGTAAGGGAATTTTTTAATTATTTAAAAGGTTGTTTAAGACCTGAAGATGTCAGTAATGACGAAAAGCTTAGTCGAACAATAAAAAATTATAGCAGTTAGCAAATTCATAAAAGAAATAATAAACAAAACATTGAGAAAAACAATTTAGATACAAAAAAGATTATTATATTAGCGTGTACAACCTTTACTAATAACATATTTAAAGGCCACATTTCTAACAATGATTATGGTGAAGACACTCATGAAATTAGGTTAGTAATGTTAATAGGTAGTTTACTTTACAAAATTGTATGTTTTAGTATAGCTAAAGAAAATACATCATCAGCTATGTTTACGAAACTTAGTGTGCGTCAAAAATTAAATAAGTTTGTTTTATTTAGCAATGTTTGGCCCATCATTGCAATATGCTATTCATAATCTAAGATCCTGAAGTTTTATAACAAATGTAATATATTTAGATTGGAAATAGTAGATATATTGTAATTAAATGGATATAGGCTGTAAACTAAGATTTTTTTTGTAAATAATCATCAATGTAAAAAAATATAAAACTATGTAATAAATAATTTCGTTTTCATTACTATTCTTGTTTAGTCAGTTTCCTTTATTTTATTGAAAAAAGAACTATTACAAAAAAGAGGTAATTATTACACCCTAACAAACCGGTATAGTTAGCGCAAATGTATATGCATAACGTTAATATTACCGGTAACTTGTTTGTTGTTTATAGATCAGCACCGATGAAACAAAAATGTACGAACTTCTATTATGAACAACAGATATTAAATTTATATTTACATTAATTTAAATTAGTATCAAGTGTTCCATTTAATCTGATTGATATGAAATACTCAATTTTCATAACAAGACTTTTTATGGGACGATCAAATCGGTCAAACTAATGTTAAGATAACACTATGAGTATGCATGCAGGCGAAGTGGCTTTTGCCTTGATGTGGTGGGGCGAGCGTAGAGTTGAGCGGACCGAATTCAGTACATGCAGTCGGCAATCCAGTGTTATTATACAACGATGCTTATAGCAGAGCTGGGATTCTCAGTCGTGGGGTCTTTCAAATAGGGCAGTGACTTTCAAACAAATTAAATAATTAAAGACAACCAATTATAATGACCTTAATTAACTGGTGTGAGTGTCCTTGTCCTTCTCCTCCTCGTTGGTCCTGATTCTCAGTTTGATGCCCCTTGGCGACGATTTCTGACAAGATGATTGGCTCAATGCATTTTTTATTTACCACACTCACGATATTGACACGTAATTTAGCTCGTACACTCAATGAAGCTATAGCTTAAAGTAAAAACCGAATAAAAGTTGATTTCACTATGAGCTGTGACTCTAACTGTAAACTTGCGAAATTGACTTTATAAATGTGACGCTTAAGGACTGTGTTTAGGGTATAAAATTGCTTGTGTTGAAGAATGACTGTATATCGGAACACTAACAGTATAAGTGCAAAATTTCTTAAGTCTCTTCAATAAATACGCCTAAGGCTATTTCCATCTATTAATCGGAATATTCCTGTTTCTACTACTTCTTCTCTGTCCTGTATGCAACGTCTTCTCTGATTGGTCAAAATTTCTTCCTCGCTTCCAGAATTCTCGGTATCCACGTTCAGGGCACGCAACGATCTGCATTTCCTTGAACAGCCCTTCATACTTCCTGATTTGTCATCACACCTATTGTCAAAACTGTCGAATGCTCACAGTCTGCTAGTAAAGAATTTACTTAAGGGAAACGTACGCTTTTCTTAGAGCGTATCCCTTATTTATTAGCTATCAGGCACCAGTATTGTTTACTAAATTTTTTTTTTTACAAAAAAGATTGTTTGTCCGCTAACATTTATTTCTAGGCAAAGCGAAAATCTTTGTAAATATTTGCTGTAGACATACTGACACAATGAGCTGTTTTTCTTTTCAAAGAATTTCTTTAAAAAGGGGTGTTGACTGGACGCTAGTTTAGGTTGACAAAGGAAAATGTATATATGTGTTAAGGAATGCTTTAAATTGACAATTGCCTGTACTGTATTATATAGAGTACAATAGTGTTAGTTTACTTAAAGTTTAACAATACAACAGTACAGCTGTCAATCTTCTTGTTCCGCATTTTGCAAATTCATTACGCCTATACATTTCCTGTTATCATTATAAGAGGTGGTACAATTTGTGATTGCATTTTATTTTCCAGAATCTATTATTGTTGACCAATCCTAATACGCTACAAAAGACATTGCTGTTCAAGTTTTTATTTTTCCTGTAGCTTCTCGAAAAGTACGGATACTTCAGAGCCGGAGAAAAGAATTGCCCTTGTAATTAGTGTTATAGTGTATTGTTACGACGGTCTATTTGATCGTCGTAGGTACAGTGGAAAACAAAATACCAGACACCAATTAAGTCACTAATCACCAGCTTTAATTTTCACAGTTAACAGTTCGTAATTAACAACACAGTCTCTTACAACAAATCAGATAAAAATTGTTCACACGCAATAAAATGTCAACTAATATTAAAACACAATTGTATTACAACTATACCGCCCGATTATAAATCACAACACTTCACTATTAACCACTTGAACGAACCGAGTAATATCGCTTGTAATCGCCCGACAATAACTGAACCGCACTGTAAATATATCGCAACTATAACTGAAAACTAAGGCCGCTGCCACCTAGTATTTATACAACGCTCAGAGACCAGAAGATTCCAAACCACGCATTAACGCCAGCGTACGACGTAATTAATTGCGGCCTTGACACAGTCAGCGAGCGGCCGCCCGAATTCTATCACAGTCTAGCAAATGCATCGAGAGTCATGTACGCCACACGCATTACATTCCCGATCCCTCTGGAACGTTCGATAAACACGTAGATTGTTCTGTGATGTAACAGTATATTGTTAGATTGGTTTTCTAGGGCACATGCATGAACTTAAGAGTTTGCAGAAGGGCCTTGCTTGGCCAAAGAGATTCTTTTCCTTACTTCCGGTTCTTCTGATCCACACCTTTAATATTAATTCCCAGGTATACACTGTGAGTATTGGTATTACCTCCTTGTTTATACGTCTTTGTTTTTCCGGTTGAATAAAATTTGCTGTTTTTTCAAAATTAATTTTGAGTCCCACGTGTTTGGCATTTGTTTCCAGTTCCGTGCAAGCCTTCTGCGCTGCTGTTAGTGGTTGTGGCATTATGCTGATATCGTCTGTGCTGACATTATCAATCCCGCGGTCTATGTTTCCTTTGTTGAAGAGTATTTTAGAATTGATTGAAGTGTTTACGGTTAGCATTATTATACCATACTTCAATGTAATGTTGAATAAAGTTAAAACTAACCCATCCCTACGTTCAGTTCCCTTGTAATATTTAAGGTATCTGTCGACAAACCGTAAATTTGAATTTGTGCTGGTGTACTTGTCACGGTAATTTAGATTAATCTTACCAGTTGCACTGGTGCGCCAAACGGTTATCTCATCTACACCACTTTTTATAATTTAATTTTCCAGTTTACAATTCACTAAAAGATACATTTGTATCGATAAGTAAATTTGCTGATGAAGATACTATAACTAGAGACATTATCAACGACGACACTCTTACGGAACGTATGAGCCGTTATCATTATGTAAACGTTTACGGCTAATTGAGGGAGCCATTCGCTCTGTAGTGACAACCAGTGGCGTGGCGTGGGTATCGTATAACAGCTGTTGTCGGTTGCTGTTTGGCCTAACACGTAAGCAAAAAATTAATTATTTTTACCTTAGCTTAGAGTTGTATTTGTAGTCTACTTGTACTGCAGCTCGATTCGGCAATTTCTTCTCTAAAAAGAGGTTTATAATAGAGTCATAAAATGCAGGCATTTTCTTTAGGTTTTGTAATAGAGATTTTTCAATTTTGATAAGGGGTAGTGCAGATAATCTGTCCTGGTAAGTATGCATTCGTCGCAGGGGTGAAAAATGACCGTTTTGCAGAAGCACTTGTACCAGGAATGTAAGTAACAAGGCGCACAGTTTTGTCATTTCCTATAATGCTTTATTAAGTCTACTGGCATGTATATATAGATTTACATCATATATCGATTTGTCTCTAAATTGTCGGAAACGTGTACACGTACAAAAGATCATATTTCAAACGGGCTATATTAAAGATTCTACCTTAGTTTTTTTAATGACACTTAAAATGCTTTGTTTGGAAATTGTTTTTATTAAAAATCGCCGTATTTTTGCAATCTAGTACTGCAAAAATACTAATTTCATTTACTCAAGTCCTTTGTGTGTATGATGCTTCGTCCAGTTCATTTAAAGTTTCAGTCTTGTGAGAAACGTCAGCAGAAATATCATGCAAAGATGAATAGCTTAAACGTTTACAGGTTTTCTTGTTGAACTAGCCCTGCATCTATTATATTTTCCTGTGAAATATTGAACAAAACATTTAACTTCGGAAACACAGCAGAAAGCTTTTCAAGTAAAAAATTTAAAAGTAATTGTCGCAAATTTTTGATAATAACCAACTTCAACAAGCTATTGTTTCGGCATTCCACTCCTCACTGCCAACTACGGCAGTCATAAGATTATCCGTGTCACCAACAGCATATTCCACGCACTTTTTTTCTGTTGAAAACAAAATACAGCAGAAAAGTTTCAACAACTTAGTATACCCACATAGCCAAGAATATTCCGTGCATCATGCAGTGCTAAAATTCCGATCATGACCGCCAGGTTATTTTGATTTTAACGCCTTTATATTAGGAGTAAATCTACCACTATTAATAATATCAGTCGTAGTATTAATCTACCACTGTTAATAAACGTACGCGAACCAAAAGATTTTTTAGTGTGGTATATTTTTGATTACGCAGATAAATTCACTGGCAGAAGAAGAGGATCCTGGTTCAACGGAATCCGGAGGCCATTATACGTACCAAAATAAATCAGAATACAAATAATCGAATTACAACTAATGCAGTAACACAGAGAAACAAAACTAAACGAACAAAACAGAAATAGATGCAAGTAGTAACCGGAACGCGCTGCTAACTATACATCGGCGACACATCGAATGGACGAATGTGTCTGCTTCAACTATTACGAGGTCAATCACCACTCGCAGTCAAATGTCGCCGACGTCTGATCCGCCAACACAACATTAAAATGACAGTGCATGGGCCCAGCGGTACGATAGCAATACTACGCTTTTCTTCAAGTTGGTTCGCCGGTACGCTGACTAATATTGTTCACATTTCAAATTAATCAATAACTAAAGTATTTACTCTCTGATACGGCCTAATTAATTTTCTTTTCTTTCATTTCCTCTACTGTTACCGCCGGCAACAGCGGTTACATGGACGCCACGCTACTGGTGGCAACCCATCATTACGGACGACTGTCTATCGACCACATCAGCACGTCTCTAAGCTCCTGCGGGGATGCCTTAAGGGGACCACGGAGACGCGCCTCAGGCCTGGCGACTGACTGGAGCATAATACTCAGAGATGCCCCCACGTCATAAATGCATACATCATGTATTCCTGGACCGCACCCCAACACCTTGTGCCGAGCAAACGACTGCTCTGCACTGTTTGAATCTGACGTTCATCGGGCTCCGGCCTGGACAACGCAAAACAACCCAGGGGGAGAGACGCCCCATGCATCTTCCGTCTGTCTATAAACGTTTTTGGTCTGGAGGTCGAGGAATGTCAGATGGACTATACCTCTTCAGTGGTGTTGTTAAGTTTGGCGGAGCGCCCATTTGTGCAACAAGTATACGATTTTGTGTCCCATTATACGTGGTTGGTTGAGGTCTGAAAATCTGCTTATTCCTTCGGAAACAAATGGAGTTTGTAGGTTATTGTGAAGTAAATAGTTTTAGTAAATAGTATACGTTAGTTATTGACAGCAAGATTTTATGTTGGACACTTTGGATAAGTTTTGAGTTAGATGGCTTAATACAACCCCACCATAATGAGCGTAACCCCACCATAAAACGGCTTAATGAGCGTATACCATAGGTCCACATACATTTTAATATGCACTTGAAGAATTTTATATCCAGCCGATTTAAAGCCTAACTACTAATAAAAACTAAGCATTATTTTTCTTCATGCAGCTTGTCAGAGAATTCGTGGTAGCCATATTTTCATTTGTTTTAACAAGATTGCTTTGAATTCATATATAACTGCTATTACATTATGCAGCTAGACTTCTAAAAAAGTAGATTTTAGGTATAAAACTTTAGACAGGGCCGTCGAGAGGATTTCCGGGCCCCTATGCAAATAAGCATTTCGGGCCCCTTGTTTTACCAAACCCTCCAACCATCCCCCCTTCCCACTTGCCATCCTTACTCTTACGTTACCCATTGATGAATGATACACTGATAAGTAATAGATTGTCTAGTCAAGGCCATTCAAGTAGAAGTACTTGCACTGTTACAATAAAAAACGTCTGATGTACAGGATCATAAAATAAAACAAATAAATAATTTTTTTAATTTGTTAACAATACGCATTGCAACATAACTAGTCTAATTTTAGAAAATGTAAGCGCAATTAAAAGATAAGTAGCAGCACAGCATAAAGAAACCACAACAAAAATTATAGGCATATCCAATACAATTTAAAAAGGAAAGTACTTACATAATTAAGTATATATTGAAAAAGTTAGTTATACTGAAAAAAAAAACACAGAAGTTAAAACGTCTTTATCACAGGAGTTCATTAAAATACCATTCTTCTTGCCTTCTTAGACGCAAAATCCTTAATTATGTCTTCATAATTAATATTTTTAGCAATGTCAGACTCTATTGCTAAGAGACTCAGTGAATTCATTCTCTGCTGGC
Organism: Magicicada septendecula; assembly: GCA_034769895.1. NCBI lineage: Eukaryota > Metazoa > Arthropoda > Insecta > Hemiptera > Cicadidae > Magicicada > Magicicada septendecula. Next base: position 363,953,656 of record CM068370.1, on the reverse strand, counting down.
CCATCGTAGATCTTAGGACTTTTTTATAAGTTTCATTTTGCTAAAACTTCTTTCAGCTTCAGCTACAGTAACCGGAATGGTGCAGAATATTCGTATTACGATGCATACATTTGGAAACAAACTATCAAGTTTTAGTTCCTTGAGTTTGTTGAGCAACTGAAGGGGTTTCAATATATTTGTGCTTGTGCCAAAGTTCATGAACTGACTTCAGATACTTTACTTCATCGCTTAGTCCTAAATCTAGGTCCACAGCATAGCTTGCTTGAAGTGCCGAGCACTGACTTTCAATTTCATCTTCATTTAGCTTTTGGTAATTCCATAAGCACTAAAACATGTTGTTTACTTTCTTCGCAACTTGAAACCTCTCTGTCAACCCGCCAATCACAGAGTCCATTAATTTGTAAAATACATTGACTCTAAACTCGCGCTCTTCTCGAGATTCATCTTCAATTTCAATCGGTGTATCTTCATTTTCACCATGAGCAAGTTTCCTTGTTTTCACTCTTTTTACAGGGAATGTTGTTTCACAAGCAGACTCTGAATTAATGTTGTCCGCCACTAGCTTTGCTTCATTGAACAGTTTGTCCCACTGATTTCTCAAAGTTATGAGTTCTTGTACTAGGCTCTCGATATTTGCAACCTCAACATCAAGAGTTGCATCTCTAGATTGTAGCAATGTATGTCTTATATTGACTGAAACTATTACCTTAAGCCAAATAGTAGCTATAAGTACACATTTGAATGTATTCAAGTACTTCATTATTCTCTGCAAATCTGTTTTGCACTCTGCCGACAAGTTCAGAGTTTTACACTCCTACAATGCATGTTTGGTTAGTGGCAAATGTTTGGCAAATGGTTTGACACTGTCAACACGAGCAGACCATCTGGTGTGTGATATACTATGTAAAGAACATTCAATATGTTTTTCCAATATTTCCCACCGCTGAGGGCTCCTAGCAAAGAAGTTATAAGTCTTCTCAACCATTCCAAAAAAATGTTACTATTTCCTCACAGCATTCTGCTGTGTTAGCCCTACACAAGTTTAAGCTGTGTGCCCCACAGTTTGTAAATAATGGAAGTGAATTGATTACTCTAATAATTGCTTGAGCTCCATTATACAATCCGGCCATATTAGCGCCGTTATCATACCCCTGTCCGCGACATTCAGCTAAGGGTATATTATGTTTTTTAAGTTCCTCAACAATAAGGTTGGCGATGTCTTTTCCAGTCTTTTTGCTACAATCAACAAAACACAGAAATAATTCAGCAATTTTGAATTCCGTTTCATATTCAAGAAGATATCTCAAGACAAATGTGGTTTGTTCCGTGTGAGACGTATCCGGAGTTGAGTCGGCAAGAAGACCATAATACTTGGATCGTTTCCTCTCCTCAAGTATACCTTGGGTAACCCTAGCACTACATGCCTCTATAAAGTCATTTTGAGACTCTGGCGACAGATAATGAGCCTGAAGTCTTTTCCTTTCTTCTTGCGACTGTTTTACTTTGACGACGTGTTCTCTCAGTACTGGGTCGTACTTGGATAACATTTCTAGGAGTCCTAAAAAATTGCCATTGTTGGTGTCACCAATATTACTAGACGTCCCTCTGAATGGAAGCCCCCTCTCCGCTAGAAATAAAACTACAGATAGTATTCGTTGAAGAAGATCTTTCCAAAATTGAGTTTTTTTTGTGACTTCATCATCCAATCGAGATCCAATATCAATATTTTTATTCAGGTTTCTCTCCGTTTCACGCTATTTAATGTAACATGGTTTGTGATATGAAGATATTTCATGGTTTGGCAACTTTCGCCATGTATACTCTTTTTTCCAACCATCACCAGTTAACAAAATTGATTTTTTAGAATCTGGCGTATCAATGCAACCAAATAGTCTACATGGGAAACAATGTAGAGATTGTGTACTTTCACTCCACGAGAGCCAATCTCGAGGCACAGTTTCACTATTAGCTAGTTTAGAAACCAAAACACTTCGCGGGAAAGCTCTTTTGCCGTCACTCGGAAGTGCTTTAGGAAAAGATAGAGTGGCAGTTTTAACAAGGAATTCAATATCTTTTGCACTAATATAGTTGATATTATGAAACTGTCCTAGATCTAATGATATTACTGGCACTGATGCAACTGGGTCAGGTTTGCCTATCTTGCATGGGTAAGTCGCAAATTATAGTGTCGTGAGAAGAATCACTGTTATCATAATCAGAAGTATCTTTGGAGTCTTCTGGAATAACGTCAAGACCGGTAGTGTCTGCAAAACCTTCATCAACAGTTTGTTGCGGTGAAGAGTTTTTAGAAGATGGACCAGCAACATCAACGAGGAGCATGTCATTGTCAGCCTCTACTACTACTGGACCGGGATCGGCATCGGCAGCGCTGATTTCATCACTGTTACCACTCTTGCTCTTTACTTGCAGTCCAACTTCAAATAAGGTTCGACAGACTTTCTTGGAGAGCACTAGCTTCTTTTCTCTTTCTTTGCGCTTCTGCGCACCTGACTTGTGTTTGTAGTCCATTTTCACGACTTCGACTGAAATTCATACACATCGATTGTAGTAGAATACACATTGCTGAAGTAGAAAACAAATAAAAACATGCCTACAAGCACAGACAGGAAAATACTGGAAACAAAATATAACCTCTTACCTCTTAATATTGTAATCTTGATTGTTTGCTTTGTATATCTTTTTATTCTTTACGAGACGCAAAATTGACTTTAATTAGTAATTTAAAGAAAATTAAAATAGAAATTCTCAAATCGTCAACAAATACTCTAAACAACGCAGTGTAAAAGAAAATGAATTATTCTATAAACATTGAAATTGTACAAAATACTACGCATTTGATATAGCGATCGAACAGCTGATTGAACATATAGTTCTTATAACTGCCACGAGAAACGCTACTATCGACTGTGCACGGCGAATACTCCTGGCAATTAAGCGCCAAATTCGAACGCGCAGTGGCGTCTTCTTCGTAAACTAATTTATTTTTCTCGAGATAACGAAGTTAAAATAATTTTAATAAAGCTTAATTCTTACATTGTTTCGTTAATATTATTATGCTCTATTAATCAGAATAAATTAACACATAACAAACAAAATTTAATTTTTAATATCTTGATTAACTTCTGTTGATCGTCTTTTAAAAACGGTTAAATTGGCAATCTACAAAAGTAATTTTTTGTATTAAAAATATAAAAACAAAAACGGCTCAGAAGGTTGGGTGTTCTTCAATACTACACGAAAAAAAGATTCGTTAATATTACGAATAAAGTAATAAGTTTAACAACTTTATTCGTAATATTAACTACTAATTCTAAACACTCTGTCCAACGTTGAATGAACCTGTAAGCTTATAGGCGGTATTTCCACTGGCAATCGGCGCGTCTCCTATCGCGCCTCGTTGAGCAAAAAGTGACGTGACTCACTCCGTACAACTAAACGCAGACTATTGATCTATTGATAGTGTGAGATTTGCTCTTTTAGGTGTTTAGACTTTCTCCGCTGTGATTAATTCAGTACAGGTATTTGTTTAGTGTTTAGGTTTTGAGTGTGTGTATTTATTTAATAGCTTCACGAATAATTTAGGCAAATATTGTAGTGTCGAATTATTAGGTTTTGTTTTATCATTTTACCCAAGTGTCTGCAGGGAAGAAATAGAAAAGGAGATACAAGCTTCCGAATTTGTGGCAATCGAATGTGACTAGACAACCGATGTGACAAGCCACTGCATATGGTATTAGTTTTTAGATATGTGTTTAAGGGATCGGTATACGAAAGGTTTTGCGGATTTCTCAGTCCTGAAGGTACATATGCAGAAACCTTAGCAAAGTCCATAATGGACAACATAAATCCTCTTCTGCACACATCACAGGAAATGTTAATAGCTGAGACTTATATGGCGTTAATGTTATGTGTGGTTCTGTTGGAGGTGTACAGGCAAAAATTAGAGAAGTGTGTCCGCTCACATAATTTGTACACTGATACACTCATCAAATAATTTGTTATTAGAAAAAGCAACAAGTATAAACAACAAAGAGTTAGAGATCTTTCCCAAATCTGTCTGCCATTCCAGGACTTTTGTCACACTCATTTCTACGAACGAACGTTTTGGAGGGAGTAATGTAGGCCAAGTTACCCAGAGTTTCTATAACAAAATGGAATTACTACATTCGTACAATCAACGTTGTGTACGAAAACCGATATAAGTTGGAAGAATGTTTTGAAATTTTTAAGAAAAGTGTACAAACAAACACTCAGTTAATGAAGGAATGGTCACAGAAGGACTCTTCTGAACCAAAATTTCATGTTCTGGCTAACTTTTTCCATAGAATTCTGTATCACATGAACATAATATACCAATAACTACAGAGTAGGGAAAAAGGCAGTGTAATGTGGCAAAGTGACATAAGAATTTTTGAAAATCAGATGCAAAAAGGGAGGAAGAAAATAAATAAAATAGAAACACAAATAAACGAGGATTCCTTGAGCAACCAAGGAAAAGGAACAATAATGTTGGATGCAGCACTAGAATAGGGAATGCAAAAGAGGTATGTGACATCATTATAACTCAAATAAAAGGTAGATTTACTTACACGGGTCACCTGGTGGCAGCTTCGCTGATGTCCAATGACGATTTATTTCCACTTTTTTCTACAAAATTTCAGGAAGAAAAATTCAAGCGAGTGATTCAGCATTACTCTTTCTTACAAGAAAACAAAGTTCGGAGTGAATTGAAATTTTATATTATATTATATTAAAGGCACAATAAGACTTCTTAACTTTACGAAAGAAAACAATCTTACGTCAGTTTTCAATGATGTATTGAAACTTATAAAAATTATCATAACTACCCCTCTGATAACTGCCAAACCTGAGCGCTGCGTTTTGAATCTGAAAAGACTAAAAACTTTCTTGAGAAATACAATGAAAAACGAGAGACTGAATGCTCTTGCGATGCTATCTATCAACAAGAAACTTGTTAAAGAAATTAAGGATTTTGATGATAGAGTGCTAGAAAAATTAATGAATTTATAGGAAAGGCGAATGGACTTTGTCTACAAATAAATGATCTCTTTAGAGTGTAGCTATAATAAAAATAATATAGGCCTAGTGTAAATATAGTGTATTACTTTTTTTGTGGAAACAGTATAGACATTTTTTTTGGACACTTTCGACACTAAAGAGACAGTGAAGAGACTAAGAATATGTCTAGTTATGTTTATTAATAAAATCGCAGACTATCTACAGCAGCTCACAATGTTTGAGGTGAGTTCAAATTTTTATAAAGCCTAAAGGCCGCGCCCTCCAGCCTCTTAAGTCAGGAGCCGTCACTGACTAGTATCTAAAACAATCAGCGAATGACTGCTTCGCCCTTCCCCCTCTATCCTTACTTTCACGTCGCTCACAGTAGCCAACTCTGACTCACACAACGACCCACCACCCACCGACTCACCTCGTTTCCTCCACACTTTCCATTGGCAGTGTCTTGTTAAATGTTAAGTGTCTTCAGTTGGTGGTATTTAATTTCTGAATAAAAAAATAGAATTATACTCGATTTATACAACAAAAAAAAACAGGTGCCGGGCCCCTATGCATTTGCCCCTTCTGTCCCCCCCCCCCTGTCGACGGCCCAGGCTTTAGACATTAGTCGCCAGAAACGTTTGTCACTTTCCTGTCAAAAGCTTAGAACAGTTAAATATGATTTATCTAATTTTCTTTATTGTTAAATACAGTAACGGATAATTGTGCAATATAGAAGCAATAAATTGTATTAACTGTGACCTCGTTTCAACATTCCAAATACACAGTTACGCTTCAGCACGTAGAAAACATTTCATACACCAAAGCTGGTTACACGAAATAAAAAGAACTCAGCTGACACCGCCGTTGTTTACAAAGCCACTTACTTAATGTAATTGCAGGCTGTGAGCCAGAAAATGCTACTACTGCTTTGTTCCGTGAAAAAGAAAAAATTACTTTGTTTTATCATGTTATAATTTTTTCTTTTAGCGGGACTCTCATAACGAGACGATTTAAATGGAATTAACTGTCTGTGGGTAGCAGGTTGTAGCAGTTTTGTAGCAGCTTGGATTTATACAGGCTAAGTAATGCAAAGTGTTACGGAAATAAAAGAAAATAAAATTTTCCTCTAAAAAAATAAATAATAATATTATTATTGTTATTATGTATATTTCTCCAAGAATTGCAGCCGGTCTGTCTACTCTGAGAGCAGTAACGGTGATCAATCACTTCACTGTGCCTCTATTCTTTCTTCTTCAGTTTCTACATCCCATTGCCTCCTCAACCGCTCATCTCCATTCCTTCTTCCACTATTCATTATTCTTTCACTCCACTCCGTCACTACCCATAACAGTGATCTGTCACTTGTTCATCCCACCTGCTGTTTCTAATTTTATAATAAATATAACTACTGGCGGGCTGTTAGGCGTGGTCCAACATTATTAAAATTATAATTGCTATCGTTAAGCTGGTCTTTGACAGCAACACCGTCAACTTAAATTATATATAAAACTCAACAAATTTACGAAAATAACAAAAACAGACGTTTCGGCCGTGCCCACGACGGGCTTCTTCAGTGTTTCGGGAAAGAGATAGTAAGCCTAAGCCCCGCGAGAGACTGAGATTGTGAATGATCATTACTACCTCTTTCCTACCACACTGTAGAAAGCACGGCCGAAACTTCTGTTGAGTTTTATATATAGTTTATGTTGACGGGGACGTGGTAGCTGTCATGGACAAGCTTTCAGAGAGCAACTACAATTTGTTGAGTTTTATATATTGTTTATGTTGACGGGGACGGAGTAGCTGTCATGGACAAGCTTTAAGAAAGCAACTACAATTTGTTGAGTTTTATATATAGTTTATGTTGACGGGGACGTGGTAGTTGTAATGGACAAGCTTTAAGAGAGCAACTACAATTTGTTGAGTTTTATATATAGTTTATTTTGACGGGGTAGCTGTCATGGACAAGCTTTAAGAGAGCAACTACAATTTGTTGAGTTTATATACAGTTTATTTTGACGGGGTAGCTGTCATGGACAAGCTTTAAGAGAGCAACTACAATTTTTTGAGTTTTATATATAGTTTATGTTGACGGGGACGGGGTAGCTGTCATGGACAAGCTTTAAGAGAGCAACTACAATTTTAATAATTTTGGACCATGGCCCAACAGCCCAACACTTGTTTTATAGTCAAATACCGGCAGTGAATGCCTACGTTCTTTATTGATATTTAATTACTGATTTCGATTTCTCCTTTTGCTTGTTGAATGGATAAGCCATCTTATTTCCCGTGCTTTTATAAACAGACCTTACATTGTCCCACTCGTATAATTTTTCACGCACCTCTTAATTGATTAGCAGTCTGTATAATCCTTTACAAAGATCTTTTTACAGTCAGATGATTGAGTGTTTGACAATAAAAGCGTGACATCTGGGTACAGAGAAAGTAAATTCAACAAAAAATTTAAGACAACAGTGAATATGATTACATGTTCGTCAAAAACTTTGGTTTTATACAGCCTTAAATTTACCTTAGTCACCTTTTATTTAAAGTATGTAATACATGAATTAAGTATTTTGTTTAATGGATTTTAAGTCTAGAAATTCCTCGATTTTTAATTACCAAGTATTAAATACGATACGTTTAAACTCGTCGACGTATTTCTATTAAATATTTACTGTCAAAGGTAATGAATACTAATTTTCATTTATGACACTAATTACTAAATAATAATAATAATAATAATAATAATAATAATAATAATAATAATAATAATAACAACAGTAAGACGAAGAAAAAGAATAATAATAATAATAAGAAGAAGAATAAGAAGTGGAGTAGGAGGACGAGGAACCAGATGAAACAGAAGATGACGAAGAAGAAGAAAGTACTTAATACAGTTGGAAAACGGTTTTCTGTACAGACCACGAGATTGTACGTCTGCTTCACCATACAAGCTTGACTAATACACAACTGTAACATCTGTTTGTTAAAGGTTCTTTGCCGTAATTTATTGCAGAAAAACGCCGCCTTAAATGTGCAGACAAAAGATATACACGATGCTTGGGAAAATCATCCGGCAGGCGTTACTATTATATATAGCCATTCTGAAGAGTCTGCACAATACTTATATCGGTCTTCTACTGCAAATACCTGCGAGGAGAGAAATATTGTTTATTGAGTACGTTTATTTTAACCCTTTTATTTATTAGGGTGTACTTTAACAAAACAGCATTTTAAAATAGAAGGTCCACACGATTTTTGTATCCACACTTGAACAGTTAACTATAAACAATGTATGTTGGTACTTCTCTCCATCTCATCTATTGTAGGGACATAATAATTCCGAAGTTTCTGAATGTTTACATGTAACAAGCGTTTTGACGTCCTTATGTCAGGCGATTTTCTACTTATTATACCAACTGAAGATAAAAATATATATCTTACATAAAAATGTGCTGCTTTAAAAAAATTCCCGTGTCTAATGAATTCTTAAGTACTACTATATTTACCTATAACGAAGGCTTAGCAGATTTGGTGATGGTTTAGTAGAGCAGGAAGCGAACTGAAGTGAGTTTGATTGTCAGCGGGTTCACTTCCTTTACTGGTTTACAGCCACTACTTCTGGGAAACGTTCTGAACTGCAGTGAGTTTGGTTGTCAGCGGGTTCACTTCCTGTACCGGTTTACAGCCAATATTTCTGGTAAACTTTCTGAACTGAAGTGAGATTGATTGGCAACGGGTTAACTTCCTGTACTGGTTTACAGCCACTGCTTCTGGTAAACCTTCTGAACTAAAGTGAGTTTGGTTGTCAGCTGGTTCACTTCCTGTACTGGTTTGCACCACCAAACCTGTAAAACTTTAAGTTTGATTTTATTCTTCTTTTGAATATGTTGTACTTTTAGTCTGGCGGAGCAGAATTTACTCGTAAGTAGTATCTTACAAATTTTTTTGTTTACATTTTTCATTAGCGTATAGTTTTTTGCATCTTTTGTTATCTTTTATGTTATTTGTTTGTTCCGTGCAATATTGATTTTTATCAAGGTCAAATTATAATTGCTATGGAACTGTATAACTCTCTGCTGAGGTTGTGATATCGTACTGTGATTATCGCACTGTAATAGAATATTGCTGATCATTACTATTAGATGTAACTAAATCTAAGCTTAAGTCGGTTGCGGATTTTCAGTAACAGTGCTTTGATGGTTTTATAAAACTAGGAGTAAAGAAAATTTCGAAGATCCTAAAGGGTAAAACAAAGGAGCGCATGATCTACAGTTGTGGTTACAACAAAGAGCAGCACCGGCTCCATAAACTCCAGCCAAATCCGTCGTGTCACAGCAGTTGGCGGTAAAAAGTGAGATAGGGCCGTAATGTGCGCGTATGCAGAGCGGTTCGTTTCTTTACAAGTACTGTTTTTAATGTCTTGAACAACGAACGAGTATTTCCACTTTTGTACCTGGTACGCAACATTATAATATCAAATGTTGAGTATTCAGTTCATGTTGTAAATGTATTCAACATCGAAAGTAAGACTTGTACAAAAGGGATTACAGTTTTCTTGGAGAAACAAAACATTGCTCTCCTTTCGTTTAAACGGGAACCGCTGACTACTTCACGTTAAGTAGCGGTTAATTCGATCTGAAAACGAGCGCTGGACATCACTTAGCCGCAGGTATTTGTTGCAGCGGATAGCAATAGGTTGTTTGTTTATAAATATGTTATCAAAAATACTTTACGCCAAGTAGTATACATAACTTGACATTACGAGGGTCAGTTGAAATTTCGCGGAGCGACTTCTGTAGCTTAGCGGTGACACTAAAATTTTTCGTGTGCTGCAAGATTTGTATTTTAATGTGAACTCCTGTTAATTTCCAAATCTATCAATTTATTCATTGTTTAGAAGCTGTTTAAAATTTACGTGTAATGCGTGTTTTGAATAACGGATAAAATCAAACATCGTGGTGTGATTCTTTGTTAAAAATTGTTTAGCACCAACGGAAATTCTAAACGAAATTTTAAATGTGCCAGGAGATGCTGCGACTTCAAAACGAACGGTTTGTAAACAGGCACTTAAGTTTAAACGTCGTCGTACAAACACTGAAAATGATCTCCCCCCCCCGCATTGGAAGCCCAAAAAATGCAACAACTCCAGATGTGGCAGCCATCTTGCAAAACGCTTTTTCACACCAAGTATGATGCACACGCTCATATGAGATGCCTATGATTTCGGCAACTCCAAAATTTCCGTTAGAGCCAGAAGACTACATTGAGGAGCTTAACACTATAAAGTAATGACCAACGGTTACAGTAGCACTATTATGGATAGATTAGTAACGAAACAAAGAAAGAACTTACATATAAATAAGAATAAAACACGCAATAGAGATCAGAAATACACTAATCTTTTACCCAGTGCTACAAATAACGTTTACAAAAAGTATGCCTACAAAGTTTCTTTTAAAGCGAGTAACTACGTTTAAAAGCTTTGAGACCGAGGTCCAATAGGCCAGTAGGAAGCCGTTCGGGGGTGTATAAAATAGAGCGCCAAGACTGTAATATCGGTATGGAGAACCATACATGACTTCCATGTTCTAAGATTTATATTTAAAATCATTTTCGAAATAATATATTTCCACAGAAATTACTTCTTTCTTCAGCGTTAACCACAGTACTGTATACCACCTCCAGTTAGCGCATTCGATTTTCACTGATGACGGCAGGCGATGGCACTGCCGAAACGTCTGGTTTTTCATAAAACATTGGACCTTGGCCAAGCAGCCCGGGAAGGAATTTTAACACAACAAACTATTTCTTTGTTGCCGATAATGTAGTACACATATAAAAATGTGCATAAAATTAATAACTTGTAAAAGTTAATGTTTGATCTCCATTAACTAGTGCTCAAGTTTTAATATTATGATGTCCGTAATCAAAACATCAGAGCAGGTTTTAGTGTGTATGAGGGTACACCGTGGACAAACATTTTCAACATTCCCTGTGGAGCGTTGCTCAGAGTAAAGCTGCGAATCTACAGTGAACGTTTCACAGCACAAACACGCGGAAAAGAAGGAGCGCTCCGAAGTCTCTCATGGACCCTGAGAATCTTGCAGAGTGTTCATTCCTTAAAGACGAAAAGTCTGTCTATGAACCGTTCGTCTCTATGAACACGTGCAGTTACACTGGCCAGCGATCCACAGGAAGCAAATCGGTGTCCACGCTGGACACCGTTTCGGCTTACACGCATGCATGTGTTGGTGTGGGTTTCGGCCAATTAAGAAGTGTGCAAACGTAAGAAAATACACATGAGTGAGGCCAGAAATAACGCGAATTCTGTGTGTGTGTGTGTGTGTGTGTGTGTGTGTGTGTGTGTGTGTGTGTGTGTGTATGTGTCCTGCCTGCCTTGTTATTGCGGTAATCATAATAATATATCTTTGGAAACGTAAACATTACATATTTGAGATACGCTTGCTTGCCAAGAACGATATTTTTCACTCATACATGATTTAAATTAAAATGAAAAAATTGTAATTTCATTGCCTGGCAACAAAATTATTTTATTTTTAACAATTACCATTGTTTGAAAAAGTTTAAATGAATTTTCAAGTACTTTGCTCTTGTTAAAATGTAAAACGTTGCAGGTAAACTACTCCTTTCCTTTAACTGATCTTCACCAAATTCAATAGACCTTGAGTCCCCTACAATTCAGGGACGTATGCAAAACATTATTTGATTTTATTTAAATTTGCGGCAGTTATCGTTTGCCAAAAAAAATTTCTACACACAGACAAACAGACACACAGATACACAGACACACAGACACACACACAAACAGACACAGTTTTCGAAAAATGACTTTTCTTTATGTTTTGAGGGTAGTAAAATCAGAATCAGCCCTTACCTCGAACACGATTTTTTCGCCATCACCATACTTCCATTTCCTTATAGAACATGGAAGCAATAGTTTTTATATTGGACAGGCAGACAGAAAATTCTTAGATAGGTGCAAGGAACATCCGCCTAAAGATGACATTAGGAACGTTAAATCGAACTTTGCCTTACATGTCGTCAATCATAACAATAATTATTCCAGTTTTCAAAACAGTTTCAAACCACTGCACTTCTGCAAAAAGAGCAAACTCATGGACGCACTGGAAGAGTTTGAAATTTACAGAGCCTCCAAAACTCATGGTGATCAGCTTCTGAATAAAAAACTTTCTTTCAAATTCAACGAGTTATATGATACAGCTATACGCGTGCTAGAACAATATGATAGATAAGTGCGGGCACAGTAATCATTAGTCACTCGCGAGATCCGTAGCGATGCGCATCGTGAGATAACGCGGGTTCGGAGTCGCTTAACTTAAATCACGGGATGTGTGTGACTTTTATTAATTGACGTACTCCACGTGAGTGAACATATTTTATCACCTGATGATGGGACTGTAAGTCTCGAGTCTCGAAACGCGTTGTGTTTAAAATATAAAAAAGAAGTTGCAAGAAAGGGAACCTAGATACACAAGGCAATTTTAACAATTTAATTGTACATGCAGTTTGGAGACCACAACAACTATGTAAATAGGGTGGTTGCTGGAAACCGAGCATACCACGTAAATATAAGACTTCTTCAGATAAAAAATAATCTACTTCCTCTATTTCCATATTTCTGTACCACTCCTTATATACTGTATTTTTGAAGACGACAGTTGAAAATACACTTGAAACATTGTAAAACAAATTATATGCAAAAACAGATTACTGCGTAATATAAAAAATATTATTTATTATTAATAGTTATAATAAAACCAGAATAGTTGTGAGGATATATATATATTAATTAATTAATTATTTAATTAATTAATGTGGTGTTACACAGCGAGAGTTGTTGTCGAACTGTAGTAGTTCCTCTGCAACTGCGGACTACTTCTCGAACTTTTTACTTCAATGAAACTTTGCGTGTTTGTGAAATTAAGCACGTAATATATATATATATTGGGATGTACAAGGTCGCATAGAATAAATAGTCGATATCTAGATGTGGAAATGTTTGGCTTTAATTAACGATTTTCTTAAGTTTTAGACTGCACAGAATTTACTACAGTTTATGTTAGCATAACAAAATTAATAGACGGTTATTAATTCAAAATAAATAAATTAATCGTTCTGTTTAAATAAGTAAATTACTACTTCTGTTGCAAATAAAAATTTGTTTGTAAACAGTGTAACAAGACCCTGTATGCTGTCGTTACAAATAAAAGAAAGAAAAAAAAAATTTATTAATACAAATTTTCTGAAAAAAAAAAATTTTATGTTTGTTTATGGTGTATATAATTTGTAATTAATTCTGTTTTATTGTTTTAAACATTTTTCTAAAATTCTGAAAGGTAATTTTGTTTAATTCGCACTTCTGGAAGATATTAACAAAATCCGGAGTTAAACAGATTAACTCCTGTCAGCAATCGATTAACGACTTTCCGTGTTGCTCCAGTATCTCACCTTTCGTTAATATTTTCTTCTTTTAGGAAGTCTCGTGCTTAATTAAAAACCTTAATTTACAATGTGAAATAATTTACTAATCCATACAATTGAAATGAATTGATTCATTAACATTTATAAATAATAATCGATATTAAATCGATTTCGAGCAATTGTCGACTCCGTCTCAGGGATAAATCGATATGTTAATACAGGTTAAAAAATTCATATAATTATTGTAAAAGGTTCTTGGAGCGATTATTTGATAATAGTCAGAGAAGGGCAGGACGAGAAAGTATAACATTTACAATAAATAATGTTAAATAATTAGTATCTAACAAATTTTTAATAATATATAGAAAATGTTAATATAGTTGAGTTGCAAACCAATAGTAGACTATGACGTCAGTCGAAGGTGGAGGCAGTGCATCGTTTTTCCATCATGGCCGCTCACAGAAACGAAGAGGTTAATTGCAATATTCGTCGCGAGAAAATCTCACAATAAAATCAACTTTATAATTGTTTTAAAGATCCCCGAACTTGTGTAAACTGTCTAGTATGTTGTTTGGGGTAGTCTGGATGAGTGTTCAGTGTCCACTGGTGTTAATTGTTTGATATTAGAGGTGTTCACTTATGTCTTTCCGTTACGCAAAAATTGGTTATTCTGTGGTATCTTGAATTATTACTAATATGTAGTTTTAATGTTTTAATTCACTGGTATTATGTAGTGTGGTGTTCGTTTTCACTGTTGTCGTTGAAGTTTTTATATGTTTTGACTGGAAAAGTGTTTATTTAAGTAACTCTCGTTTCTCACAGAATTTTTTCGGTAACCTTAGCACTTCATTATACGGTTTTAAAGAACGCAATTCTGCATAGACTGTTCAGGTTGAGCGTTAACAAAGAACTAACTAACTTCCTCCACTTTAGTAAAAATCTTGCCCAGTTAATATTGGAAAAGTATTGTTAAAATAATTCTTACTTCCCATATACATGATTCCAAATTACATTATATATGGAATAATTTTAGTTTATTATTCTCTTTCATGAATTATTAACCATATAATTGGTTTATTTATCTCATTCTGTTTAATTTGATATGTCATAGTCCATATTTGTTGAGATTTTTGTTAAAATTACCAAATTTCTGTCTTTTTGGGAATCTAGGCCCAAAACTTGGTTTCCGCCTTCCTATACTTTTACTGCCATTTTAAGTGTTATTAATACCATTATAATAAATTTCAAATGGTCACAAATCCCTTCCTTTTCTTAATTACATATAAGTTTAAGATTTGGCTGTGAAGATTAATTTTTGTGAATTCATTATCTGGCCTAGAGTTTAGTATTTTACATGTACGGTTTTTCAAATAAATTTACCCCTCCTCCTCCCTTTACTCTACTCCTCCTCTGACTCTTAATAGTTAACATGACATAAAATAAAATTGTATACATAATTATTGAGATGTGTAGCATCTAATTCATGCTACTCTTACAAAAATAATAATTAACATTTATCAGCAGTCTTTAAAGTTGGACATGTTTGCTGAAACGGTTTTGAACATACATTTAACTCATTTGTAAATTAATACAGCATCCATACTGAAACATTTTAATTTGTATGTATGCTGTGATAGTACTAATACAACTTACTCTAAACATATAAACCTTATTCTATTAGAACTCTTTTAAAAATATGGAGTTCATGGCTTTGAACAATATCAGCCATTTAATCTTCTTAATTCTATTAAAACTTAAACTATTTCCAGTCCTTTCTGATTTTACTACTATTATCTAACATCCCCTTATACAGTAAACATTTCCACCCACACTTTCTTGTTATTGTCATTCCTATGAATGTCTTGAGATAACAAAGTGACCTTATTGAATGAAATATTGGAAATACCTTCCATTTTAATATTTCATTATTTGTTAATTATAAAATATAAAAGTTGTTTTATAGCATATTGTTTAAGTTATAGATACACTACAACTTGAAGTTTATTACATTTCAAAACACTTACACTAGTACACTTTCACTGTTGGTTCTAACTTATATTTGAGTTTTATTATTCTCAGACCAGACCTTTAGTCATAATG
Source organism: Magicicada septendecula (assembly GCA_034769895.1). Classification (NCBI taxonomy): domain Eukaryota; kingdom Metazoa; phylum Arthropoda; class Insecta; order Hemiptera; family Cicadidae; genus Magicicada; species Magicicada septendecula. Next base: position 363,938,047 of record CM068370.1, on the reverse strand, counting down.
GACTGTGAAAATTTGTTTATTTTTTATCATATAATATCTTTAGTTGGTGCACTTCTTATCATACTACACAACACTTTTGTTTATAAATAATTACAATTTCATAAGGTTTTGGGATGTTATACTTTCTTTAATGGTATCATTTGGTTTGGGGTTTATGGTAGTTAATAATAGGTTTTTATTGTGGTTCTTCCATCCTATTTCTTCCTTTCTTCTCGTCTTCCTTCTTGTGTTCATTCTTGGGTAAACCAAGGTACTCAGTGTTATCTTGTCTGATGGTTGGTTCGGAGTATCTTCTTTATTATCTGATACTGACTTTACTCTTCTTTCTTGGTTTCAGGGTATCTTGTTTATTACCTGATATTAAACTTTACTCTTCTTTCTTCTTGTTTTTGAGGTATTTTGTTTATCACCTACTCCTAATCTTATTCTTTTTTCTTGATTTTGAGGTATCTTGTTTATCTCCTGCTCCTAATCTCCTGATTTTTTAATATGAGTTTTCTTTAATTATTTCTTTGACTTTTATGGTTGTATTTTTATTATTCAATTATTGTTTTTCTTTTATTGTGGTGTTTACCTTTGAAGTGTAATTGAATTTCATTTGACATTCTTTGAGTATATGTAATTTAATTATTTTTTTATGATCTTAAAATAATTAATTATTGGTGGAATATCTGTCATGCTACAGATTGCCCTTCTCCAGAAGTGATTTTTTCAGACTATACTTGCTTTGTCTGAAACAATTGCTTATGATAATTAATATAGTTTTTTATTATTCTTGACTTCCTTCCATTTCTAAAAATTTTCTTATATATATTTGAGCTTATATCTTTCTCATTCTCACTTGATCTTCCTTGATATTAATATTCATCTGAGTTTCATATTTATTATTTTATTTTCATATTTCTTCTTAGTATTTTCTCCTTGGGATATTTCCTCCCTATCTTTCCCTAATTTGTGAGCTGGTTCAGTTCAGAGAGGCACTGTACACTACTTCCTCTGCTGTCCAATACTTCACTTCTTATTTGAGTACAGAGGCAAATCATCTCTGCTCAAAAAACATATTAATACTGCTGGAATTATCTACAGACAGATTAAAAAATTACATCAGAATAGTACACCTTTGTTACTATTTAAAAAAAATATCTTTGGATACTTCACTTATTATATTGCTCAGAGATTTTAATATTCCTATCTCAGTTGTTCTTCTGACTCTTTAACTTGATGGTTATTTCATTTGATATCATGGTAGGAAGCTCTTCTATTAGTACAATTTTCAATTTTTTTATCATATAACGTTTTTGGTTATTAATGCTTTATTTCTTTCTGTTTTTTTATTACAATCTGCTTTGGTTTATAGTAGCATATTTTTATGACATTTTTGGTTTGTTGCTCTGTTTTTATTAGTTCCACTTGTTCCATGTTCTAGAACTTTCTTATAATTGTTGTTATTACAATTGACATTTAATTCATAATCATTTCAATATTGATTTGTTTAATTACATCATATCTTTGATTTTATTCTTAAATTACTCCTCTCTTGGTTTTTATTCTTTCGAATGAATGTTTTAATTAATTTGATAATGAGGTCCATCATTTCTCCTTATACCTCTTCAAAGTTTTATTATTTTATATTTCCACATAAGTTTCTGTATTTTATCATATTTAATCAATCAAATCGTATCACTGATTTTTATTCCCTTTCGTATCATTTTATTGAAGGTTTTTTACACTTTATTTATTGATATTAGACATTATCATACTCTTTCAGAATTACTTGGTTTAATTCTAAATTCTGTTTCTTTTATTTATCTCATTAAGATTTTCTATAAATATGGTAAATATATTGTATTAGTACCATAAATATGGTATTAATTCTCTTCTTTTTATTTCACCATAGTTTTTTTTCCTTTCTAGATCGTAGTAAGGTGCTCTCACTTAATTTTTTAATTTTGTAGGTGTTCAACCTCTCAAAACTCTTCTCTTTTTATTTTCTCAAATGGTTTCTTTCAAATTGTTGGTAGTAACTTGTTTTTACACTGTTTTTGGAATTTATTTGGTTTATCAAAATTCTTTTTATATTATATTTCCAAATAGTTTTTCTTAATAACGTTAGTAAAGTGATCTTACAATGTTTTAGAATTGTTATGATTCTATTCAAAAATTCTTTTCTTTTTGTTCCTTAAAGTGTTTTATAAATAATTGGTTTGTAAGGTGATCGTACTCTGTTTTAGAATTTTTATGTTTAATTCAAAAAGTCTTTTTATTTTTATCTCTTCAAAATGTTTTTTTCAAATCCTTGGTAGTAAGTTGATCTTACGTTGTTTTTGAATTTCGTTATTATTAATTCAAAAATTCTTTTTGTTTTATTTCCAAAATGTTTTTTCTTCAAATAATTGGTTAGTAAGTTGATCTTACTTTGTTTTTGAATTTTTATGATTAATTCAAAAATTCTTTCTTTTTGTTCCTTAAAGTGTTTTATAAATAATTGGTTTGTAAGGTGATCTTACATTATTTTAGAATTTTTTATATTTAATTCAAAAATTCTTTTTATATTATTTCCAAAATGTTTTTTCCTCAAATAATTGGTTTGTAAGGTGTGCTTACGTTATTTTTGAATTTTTATGATTAATTCAAAAATTCTTTTTATATTATATTATATTTCCAAAATATTTCCTTCAAATCCTTGGTAGTAAGTTGATCTTACTTTGTTTTTGAATTTCGTTATTAATGATATTTCTTCATGGATGCCTGGTTATAGACACCCTTAATTTTACTAGAACCCATCTCCTTAATTTCATAGGTGTTATTATTTTTGTCTTTGGAGACTACATAGGGTCCAGTGTATAAGAGTAATAATTTCTTAGTTATCCCTTCTAGTGAACTTGGTAACTCCCTATTTTTTAATAAAACCTTCTCACCAATGGTATAGGTAATTATTTTACCCATCCCGTTATTATATTTAATCCGCCGTTTCTCCTGGTCTTCGGCCACCTTGTTATAAAATTTAATTTTATCAAAAATATATTTATTTTCCCTCGGGAACTCCAATATTGCTTCGATATCCCTTGGGGGTTGTCTTTCGTACATGGCGGAGTATGGGGTAATTCCTGTTGCTGGGTGGTAAGCCAGGTTGTTGAAGAATTCTTCTGTGGCCTCTAGGTATTCTTGCCACCTCCTCTGTTGATCGTGGCAATACGTACGTAATATTCGCCCCACCTCTCGCAATACTCTTTCTGCCGGGTTACTGCTCGGGTGGTATACCGAGGTTTTATAGGTATGAACCCCCATCGACAGTAGTGTATCCCGCCATTTTTTCCCCTTGAACTGGGTTCCGTGGTCGGTGATGATCGAAACTGGTTTTCCGACGTTTGGGAAGTACTGGTTGGTTAAGATATCGAGAATTTTATTTGTAGTCGCCCGATTCGCTGGGTATAGCTTGATGAACTTCGTGAAATGGTCCATCACGATGACTAGATACTTGTATCTGTGACGGCCCCCACTGCGGGGAAATGGCCCGCAGATGTCCAGAAATACTTTTTCTAGCTTCGCTTGAGATGTTATTGGAATTATTTGCCCTTCCTTTTTCTCGTTATTTGATTTCACGAGTTGGCAAATGCGGCAACTCTTTATATATTTTCGGACCTTCCGATTAATATCTTTAAGGTGGCAGCTCTCTTCCAGGGCCTTTATCACCTTTAAGGCGCCCATATGCCCATATCGAATATGATAGTTATTCACTATCTCCTTTTCGATATGGGTTGGAATAATAACTTTCCATTTTTCCTTCTTCAAAGATGGTTGTATAAACAGTATACCGTTGTGTATTTTATAATATTGGGCGATAGTCTCGTCCCCTGCTTCCAATCTTGTTTTAATGGATTGTAACTTCGGGTCTGCTTGTTGGTGTGTGCTCAGGTTTTCCAATAATGATTGTAGATCGGCGCTGTTACTCAGAATGTGGTATACTTTAAGTATACTTTCCTTTTCCCCCTCGAACGTTTGTTTATTAATGTCTATTCGAGACAACACGTCCACGACGATATTCTTCTTTCCGGGGATGTACTCCCATTTAAGATCATACTCTTGTAATTACAGGATAACATAGCATCATATTGGTTGGTCTTGAGATGTCCTTTTTCATAGTGTGACAAATCTCACTCTTATAAGTTAAATTCTTTTATAATTGATCTTATTTTCAACTGAGTCTGTCCGTTTTTAAGGTATACTGAAGTATTGTACCATTCTATTTTATTTTTGTCAACATTTTGTAAATATTTAGCCAGATATGACTATTTTTTGTACTGGTTGATTGGATCCAGCCATACATGGTATAGGTAAATATTTTGCTAACTCGACTATTACAATGTTAAAGTTAGTCAAATATATTAGTATAGTCGCTTTATATTATATTTCAACCTTCTAATGCAATTTGGTTGCATTTTGGCAACATTAAATCCATAAATCACACAATATTATATGCCTACCACATGTTTTTAGTTAATACTGTTTTTGGCTATTTTGACTGACTTTTATTCATTTGACAGCTTTCTTTATCTAAGATAAATTGTTCACTTTTGTCTGCTTGACAATTACATATAGTTTTTATTTCAATTTGATAATAATTAATTTTTACATGAAATCTGAGTGTTTGGTCTCAAATCCAACACATTAATATTTTTTTTCATAACAATTATATAATTTTTATTTTAACTTATATTCTTTCTAATAATGTATTTAAGTCATTTAATACATTTATTTTATTTACATTACATAATATAATAATGGATCATGTCCATTCATTCACAATAAATAGTTCTTTATACTCTATTCAGACTTAATAATTAATAACTTCATTTTGGTTGATCCTGATATTATTTGTCTCTCTTATAGTTTCTTATGGTTTTTTCACTGTTATTCACATTAATAATATATATGGGGGTTGTGTCTTAGTCACAGTCTGGTCGTTTTTCATGTTAGTAGTAATAATTATTAGACAATATTACACAATTTTTTAGGACTACTTGGGTTTGATACTGTCCACCTCACTCTCCTCTTATGATAAATTGCTATGTAAATGGTTTCCTTTATGGAACGTTCTGTGACGTTACAACATTAATCAGCAGTCTTTAAAGTTGGACATGTTTGCTGAAACGGTTTTGAACATACATTTAACTCATTTGTAAATTAATACAGCATCCATACTGAAACATTTTAATTTGTATGTATGCTGTGATAGTACTAATACAACTTACTCTAAACATATAAACCTTATTCTATTAGAACTCTTTTAAAAATATGGAGTTCATGGCTTTGAACAATATCAGCCATTTAATCTTCTTAATTCTATTAAAACTTAAACTATTTCCAGTCCTTTCTGATTTTACTACTATTATCTAACATCCCCTTATACAGTAAACATTTCCACCCACACTTTCTTGTTATTGTCATTCCTATGAATGTCTTGAGATAACAAAGTGACCTTATTGAATGAAATATTGGAAATACCTTCCATTTTAATATTTCATTATTTGTTAATTATAAAATATAAAAGTTGTTTTATAGCATATTGTTTAAGTTATAGATACACTACAACTTGAAGTTTATTACATTTCAAAACACTTACACTAGTACACTTTCACTGTTGGTTCTGACTTATATTTGAGTTTTATTATTCTCAGACCAGACCTTTAGTCATAATGGACTGTGAAGATTTGTTTATTTTTTATCATATAATATCTTTAGTTGGTGCACTTCTTATCATACTACACAACACTTTTGTTTATAAATAATTACAATTTCATAAGGTTTTGGGATGTTATACTTTCTTTAATGGTATCATTTGGTTTGGGGTTTATGGTAGTTAATAATAGGTTTTTATTGTGGTTCTTCCATCCTATTTCTTCCTTTCTTCTCGTCTTCCTTCTTGTGTTCATTCTTGGGTAAACCAAGGTACTCAGTGTTATCTTGTCTGATGGTTGGTTCGGAGTATCTTCTTTATTATCTGATACTGACTTTACTCTTCTTTCTTGGTTTCAGGGTATCTTGTTTATTACCTGATATTAAACTATACTCTTCTTTCTTCTTGTTTTTGAGGTATTTTGTTTATCACCTACTCCTAATCTTATTCTTTTTTCTTGATTTTGAGATATCTTGTTTATCTCCTGCTCCTAATCTCCTGATTTTTTAATATGAGTTTTCTTTAATTCTTTCTTTGACTTTTATGGTTGTATTTTTATTATTCAATTATTGTTTTTCTTTTATTGTGATGTTTTCCTTTGAAGTGTAATTGAATTTCATTTGACATTCTTTGAGTATATGTAATTTAATTATTTTTTATGATCTTAAAATAATTAATTATTGGTGGAATATCTGTCATGCTACAATATATATTACAACGCTACCTTTTATCTAACACACTAATATTATATATTTAATGATAGATAAAACGTTACTTACCCGTGATTTTACTTTACCTGGGCGCCAGAACAAATCCCAGATATAAATGACACGGTTTCAGCTTAGCTCAGAGCATAGAGACACACTTTCTCAGGATTCGTTCAGTGATTGTGAAATTCAAGGGGAATCGTTACAAATAACACTTTAAAATTTGCTTGAGTTTGTTTAATTAACGTTTTAATTATTTTGTTAACTTCTTGAAAAATGCTAATTGTAGGACTTATTGCTACCCTAACTCTTATAATTAATGAGTGTGCGTGAAAAGTGAAGATTAAAACGTCCAAACGACCTATTGGTCTTATCTGGTTTAATTTAGAAAATTTTTATCTCCCAAACCGGTGCTAAAGAACATGTCTGCAATAATTTGCACGTTCAATACTACACCTCACTTTCCATTCAACACTCCTATACTATGTTATAACTAATCTTACTAATTAAATACAAAGTGTGAAATTCTTAGTGTCTTTTAAATTGTTTATTAATTTTTATTATTTATTTATTATTTATTTCATTGATCAATGAATCTATTTCTTACTGTTTGATGCGTCTACCGTAGATATGAATCTGTAGAGATCCTCCTTTGAATGGTTCAGCACAGAAGAAATGATGTTGACCAATCCTGTTGAACGATGATCTGGGCAATTACAGATGCTGTAGCTCTCTGTTGCACCAGTCACTTTACAAATAAATTATTAATTAATTAATTAATTATTTAATTAATTAATGTGGTGTTACACAGCGAGAGTTGTTGTCGAACTGTAGTAGTTCCTCTGCAACTGCAGACTACTTCTCGAACTTTTTACTTCAATGAAACTTTGCGTGTTTGTGAAATTAAGCACGTAATTTACACACGTCTAGCGCATTGAAGATCCGAACGAAGAGTAACGCTACCCCTCAGTTTGAGTTGGCGTCTGTTTTAAATACGGGATTCTGATTGGTTGTTCAAATAAATCATACGTTTTTCCAGTTGAGACAATCTCGAACAGGTCGACCAAACGCCCCGTGACAGGTCTGAAACGGCAGAGAATTTCTAGTTAAAATCGTACTTCCTGTGTTTACAAATCGTTTGATTACAGGTATTTGCAAACGTGTTTTCAAAGATCTGACCACAGAATATTGTTGCTTAGGTCTATATCTGTGTGTGTGTGAAAACACCTAATTCCTACGTAGCATAATTCTCTCGTTATTTCTTTTGGCGTTCTTCTTCCGTATAACTTCTTCAAATGTTAATTATATTAATTGAGATTTTGGTTACTTATAGAGCTTTAATTGCTGACCACAATGCTGTTTTCAGAATTGCCGTATATTTATTAGTTTTGAAGTTATCGCAGGTTGAACTAATAAATTGAATTGAGTAAATTTTCATGTTTGTACCGGCAGCGGACGTCGCTGTGACGAGGTTAGAGTGAGATGGCTGCGATTATACGCTCTCTCTCTTGTTACGTCGCTATACTCGCTCCGTTTGACACTTTCATACAACACTCAGATAGGACGACAATATGAATCGTTATAATACTGTGTGTATATATATATATATTGTAATAAAACTGGATTTACTACAAATAAAATTTAATTTATATTGATAATATAAAAAAAATTTATTGTTTATCAATTTAAGAAAAAATTAATAATGTTTTATTTATTTAAGTATTTAATTAAGTAATTAAATTTGTATTATTTTTATATTTTATTATTGTTTAATTACTGAAATTATGAATTGGTTAGTGTGTATTCCTTAGTGACGAAATAATTGTTTCACTTTGTTAATCTGATTAAGTCAAGCTGGGTCGAATGTATTCTCTTCTAGCTCAGCTCTTTTTCTTCGTCTTCTTTTGGATTACTTTCGTTAAAACTTCTAAATTATATTAGAAATGAATTATACTAACTTAATTAATTCAAATAATCAAGAAATCGAGTATTTGTAATAATTCTGATGTTTATTTTTTAAAAGTGATGCGACAAATTTACGCACATCGACTATGCTGCGGCTAAGACTCGACTCACAGGTCGATTGTTTCAATTAGACAAATATATGAAATTACAATGTTAATTATTAGAGTTATTTGAGCTGTCGAAATGGTCAGAGAAGGGCAAGTCACAAGATACAATACTTACAATTAATAAAAATTTAAATACTATTCTGTAAAAGTAACATATCTCAGAAAATAATGTCATTTAGTAAAGAAATTTTCCAACCAGACATGCAGTGTATGACGTCACGTCGTCGCTACTTCGAGTGGCTGTGTACGTCTCGCTATTCGAACAGGAAAAAATGGCTGCCATCGACTTCGTATTTCTGCTACCCACGCCAACTCCGTTCTTTCTTCTCCCTCAAATATATTGGCGGATATCTTCTTCTGCAGTGATGTTGTCCCTCTGGATAATTAGTTGTAGTGTTCTCTTCTATTCGATGATGTAGTTCGGTGCAGGATTATTTGTGTCGTATTCAGTGTTCCAAAATCTGTTTGAGTTCGTTATTCATTGAAATTGGTGTTAATGGAATAATTTCAATATGGCGGATGATTCTTAGTGCATTTGTGTTAGATCGTATTATATCTGGAATTCGTTTTCACTGTGTTATTGTTTCAGTTCATTTTTAGTAACTTTCGGTTTATAACCTTTGTAGTAAAATTTTACGTTACACTTTCATGTTTTCTTCAAATAATTTTTACTTCTTGGATCTTCCTTCTATACGTTTTCATCCGTACAGGTTCACGTTTAACAATCAACTGATACCTTACATCGTCGTTTTATGTAGTAATTTCCGAAATATCTTATTCTCCTTTCCCATTGTTTGGAGTCAGCTGTCGCCTTGGCTATAACTTATTTATTTGTTAATTTTATGAAAATGTAACTACCTAGCAATATTCTTGTTCTAATTTTACATAATTCAATATATAACTTGACCTAATTTGGTTTCAAATAAGCTTAAAATTGACATTTTTGATATTTCTTACAGGCCTTATTATTTTTCACATAATTATAAATTAAATGGTTTACAAGTCATGTTGAGTTAACATTTTCTTTAAGTAATTTTACTCCTTTCATCAATATTCCTTGTTGTTAACAATTTGTTGTTATAACACTCTAATACTGATTAATTCACATTTTAATTGTACTGAGTCCTTTGTTAGGCATTATATTACACATTTTCGTCGTGTTATTTATTTCTGTGATGATTATATTTAAATATCTTTGTTTTAAATTGACTGATATCTGCTAATTTATACAGTTTTATTTATTATATCCTCTTGGATTTGATTATATGATAAAAGTTGATTTTGGCCTAAAATACGGTTTTGCTTTGCTATTGGTTTTTTAACTATTTTGTTACCTTATTATGTCTATGGTTTACAATTCAAAATATATTAATATTATCCTCTTGCCTTCCCTGCCTTAACAAAATTTTAACATTACTTAACATCATTTAATTATAACATAACATCTTATAATCTATCATTTTCATTTATATTGTTTAATTAAAATAAAACATCTTATATCTATCATTTTTTAACTACATTATTTATTTATAATAAAACATCTTAGGTCTATCTTGTTTAACTATATTATCTAATCATAACACAACATTCTATATTTAACATATTCCCTTACATCTATGGTAAGTTCATGGTTTCCTATCTATATTACTACCCAACAATCCTTATATACTACATTTAAACACTCTTATAATTAATAATTTTTTCAGTCCTTTGCTCTCCGTTATTACAATCCTTATATATTATATTTCAATACCTTTTATTCTCTACACTAGTGGTAGTTTTTTTTAATTCTTATTTTGTTTTATTATATTTTTTCACTCTTTATTACCTACTCTAATGGTAGTCTTTATTCTGATTATATTTATTAGGGTATGTCACTTTCTATTCTCTACACTTAATAGTAATCTTTCATTCTTATTGTGTTTCTTATAGTATTTCACTTTTAATCATCTACACTAATGGTAGTCCTTCACTCTTTCCATCTAAACATTTTTGTTACCTACTCTTATGGTAGTCTTTATTCTGATTTACACTATGATAGTCTTTCACTCCTTCTAGCTAACATGATATTCTTTATTCTTAAATTATTTTTATATTTACTTTACAAACTTTACTTTTTTGGTAATGTATCCTGTAACTCGGGTTACTGGGTTTAAGTTTCGTCATTGTTTTAAATCTGTTTAATTGGTACATGTTTTTCATGGGATTTTGGGAATAGCCTTTCCTCATTCTGCATCCTTTGTATGAAGCTTAAAATAGTCTGTCCCTTATTTCTTATTCTATGAGTATTTTATTATTATTTGTAGTTTAGGTTCTCTGATGTCATTAATTTAATGAGTTGTCTGTGATTATTTTTTTTTTCATTTACTGCTCATCTAGAAGTATGTTATCATTTTTGTATTTGGATCTTCTGATGTCATTAATTTAACGAGTTGCACATGATTATTTTTTCATTTACTGCTCCATCTAGAAGTATGTTATCATTTTTTGTATTTGGATCTTCTGATGTCATTAATTTGATAAGTTGGCCCTTATTATTTTTTCATTTACTGCTCCATATCCTACTGGGTATATTGATGTTGTACTGGGGTTTTATATAGATGGTTTCTTTTATTTGGACCAAGAGTTTTCTTTGTTATAGAGTTTATTTTTTAACATTTTATTGACTATAATGATCAGCTTATTTAATTAATTTTTAACCATTTAGTTGTCAATCACTACTGATAGTTTCTTCTTTTTTCCTTTTTTAATGTTGTATTAAGTCAAGTTTTAAGGTGAAAATTCTGTTATGCTACAATATATTGCAACAAATCAAATTTTATTATACTAATAAGGATATAGTGAGTGTGTAAAATTCACAAACAAGTCTGTTATGGAGGAGATGAAAAATTATATATTATACACACAAATATAGTTTTTAAAGATGTATATTGTATTATAAATTGTCATGTATTGATAACAGAAATAATTGTTTGTATTGTTCGATAATATAAATCGATTTTACTTGGTTGCTGCAACGTCCTCCTCTCCTCTCGTCGCTCCCGTCCTGGCGTCCTCTTCTTCAGCGTCACTCCTTCCTGGTGTCCTCTTCGTCCTGGCGTCCTCTTCGTCTCGTCGTCCTCTTCTACAGCGTCCTCTTCGTCCTGGTGTCCTCTTCGTCCTGGTGTCCTCTTCGTCTTGTCGTCCTCTTCTACGGCAGGCGGCTCCAGCGGCGATATTTCAATGAGTCGCGTTGTTATGTTTGACTGCTAACATTAATTAGTTTCTTCATAAATTTTTCACTCACAATGATTATAAATTTCACTCGTACAGTTTATTTTTAATTTATACTTTATATTTTCTTAATCTCAGGATTAATATGGGTATTAATGCGGTGAGTTTAATGTACACCTTCCACGATATCTTGATGTGTCTTTAAATTCCCTAAGCGGATATCTTAACTTACACGAAAACAGCACTATATTATATTTTAAATTTTATCTAAACATTTTACCCACTCGGTTCTTAACGCAAAACTTAGTTAAGAATTACCAAGGTTTATTTTATATATGATATATCTACGTTCGTAAGAGAACAACTCTCTTCACCGGGCACAACTTCCCTTTGCAACTTCTACAGACAGACTGTGTCCATCCTAACTCTACAACGAATGAATCTCACTGAATTTAGTGTATTCTGATAGGCTAAGCCCAAGTCACCTGATTGATGGAACAAACAGGTGAAATACGAATTTCATGAAAAACTTTGTATAATTTAGCAAAGGCCTGCATGGAAATTATCTACGAAGTTTATTACTCTATCATTGATAAGAGTTACAATTGAGTTTTTCTTCACTTAAAAAAACCATATTTCTAAATAGTTATGAATCTCAGAAGTAGAGGGAAAATGCCGATCCTGACGCAACACAATGTCAACTACTAGAGTCCCGCACCAATCACTTTCACTTTCTACTGGACCACAGCATCCACGACTTTTCGCGTATATGCCGCCTTTCGTGAGCCTAGATCACTTTCACTTTCTATCAGCCCGCGAATTTCCGCGAATAAATTTTTTTATTTTTTTTTTTTATTTGATATTTTTATTTTTTTAATTAAATTGATTTGCATATCCGTGAATATATGCCGCCTTTCGTGAGCCTAGATCACTTTCACTTTCTATCAGTCCACGAATTTCAGCGAATAAATTTTTTTAATTTGATATTTTTATTTTTTTAATTAAATTGATTTGCATATTGTAACAGTAAATATGTTACCACATCCACCTAAGTACTGAAAATTAATTTGAAGGCCACCACTAGAAAAAATACATTAAAAGGTCTAGAATACCACCAAGTATACTAAAGAAAAGTACCATAAGTTAGAATAAGTGAAGCATCATTGAAGGGAATTCACTAGTAAATGCACCAAGAAAGAAGAAAAGAAGAATCAAGACGAGACGACCGACATACTATACCCAATAGATCAGTGAGAAGGACACCACACAACCAAAGAAGAAAGGAAAATCAGTGAGGAGGACAAGACAACAAAAGAAGAAAGAAGAATCAGGAAGAAGAACACAACAAGGACAATTTCAAGAAAGAAGAAGGAAGAACCAGTGTGAAGAAGACAAGTGAAAACCACATCATGTATAAAATGAACAATAGTGAGGAGGAGATCAGTGAAGAAAGAAGAAAGAAGAAGGAAGATCACCAGAGCAAACAGCAGAAGAATAAGGGAAGAAAATTGAAGTAAAACACACTAACATAAACCTTGAAAGAATATTTGTATTAAGAAGAAGGAAGAAGTGCTAGTTAATTATATGATATGAATCCCTAAGCTGTATGGCAAAGTCAACATTGACAACAACTCATTTAATGAACACATTTATTGTTTATGTGAACCACATTATTGTAGATAAATATTAAATATTGTAAATAAAGAGTCACAAGCAACCTGATTTATGACAAGATGAGTTTATGATAGCTAAATGATGTGTAGTTATAGAATAAACAGAGGAATAAGCAACCAAAATAGTGAATGACCAATTGTACAGTGGGAATGATGTACATACAAACCCACTAATTAACAACAAATAAGATAATACAGTAGTAAACTAAATATGAACTATTGATAACCAATAACCAATGTACAAACATGAAATGAAAACCAGTCGAATAGTTTAAGATAGAAATATACAGCCATAAACAACTTTTCAATGTTTACTGAACCTATGACATAACCTAATCTGGGCATCCAGTTTTCAATAAAACTTGATAAAAAATGAACCAAAACAATGTTAGACCAAAATGTAATGAGCTAGGAAGTAAATAGAGCATATAAGGAATGTTTTGTACACGATAGCTAATAGTATAATAGTATATAAAAGATATATTTAAGTAATACAAGTATGACCAAATGCTTGTAATGGCAAAGTGACACTATGCAACCAAAATTATGTAATAAACACATTGTACAAAGCAAGTAACCCAATTAATGATTTGGTGTCGGACAGAATACTATTCCTATGAGCAATTGTAACCAAAATAACCATTTAAATAGTTTATATAAAATGTAATTATAACTCAACCATTATGACAACTAGCTGCTAATAAAGTTTACTGCAGCCAAACCTTGCTAATAACAGAGTAAAATGCAAAGTGAACTGCATCACAATAACTATAAGGTCCTAGTGACTATTTCAGTTATCAATCAGAGAACAATACATCTAAAATGTCTATGATATTAGGCATACTACCAAGTAACGCCATATAGGCATAGCAAGCCTGATTCATAAATGATAATTAAGGCATTTGACAAATAATGTAGGGAAAAAGCACACTGCCAGTAGTGACTTAACCCACCAAGGTATAAATATACTATGTTAGAACCTAATCAAATATTGTTATTAATAGGATATAAGAGAAACCAAAATGTATGACAATACTACCAAGTAACGCCATATAGGCATAGCAGGCCTGATTCATATGTGATAATTAAGGCATTAAACAAACAAGTTAGGGAAAAAGAACACTGTCAGTAGTGACTTAACCCATCAATGTTTTATTACAACTTGTTAAAAGTTAATCAAATACTATTATTACTGTGTAATGAGCAAACCAAAAATGTATGACCATTAATTTAAGAGTGAAGCTATGAAAAAGGACATAGTATTAATAATAGGACATAGTTTTAAGAGAAATTTGTACAGTAGATTAAGAGTGAGACATTACTATAAAAAATAACATAAAAACCATGAATTGTTAATAACTAATGGTTTAATGAACACCAAGCATAAATGCTAAGTGCTAAGTCTGATAACCCTTATCAGAAATATATGATAAGGGGACTCAAATTAATCGTCTTTCAAAAACACGAACAATGAGAGTAAGCACAACATTCTCAGTGCAATTATAAGAAAGATATTAGACTTTTAAAAATAATTGCATTGTGCTTAGCCCTTCCGCATAGTCATGTAAACCAATTTTTCATAATCTTGACCCCAAAGTCTGACGCTTAGGATAGCGTCTATTTTGACGAAGTCTACCGTAAATAAACGAATTGGCAAAAACTGACCAATCAGAACACATAAAAAATCCGAAATTCATCATTCCAGCCCATGAGCCGGAGACAGTCTTACAACAACAGCGAAGCGGAATGCACGCTATTCAACGCCTCAGAAAAACGTGCGTTTGACAGCAAAACAGCATCAACCATGTTAACCTCAAATTGAGACATAAGTTATCTATCAGAAGAATCAGTGCAGTATATTTACAAGTGTAATCTAATCGGAGTTTATGCGCATAGGAGTGCGTGCAGTGTTGTGATAAAGTTCAAATAATTAATTAATCAATTTTAATTAATTAAAAAAGTGTTAATAATTAATAAAGTGTAAATCTTCAACCGACGAGAGACGCAAGTATTATTAATTACGAATATTATGTCATGATTAGTCTATAAGCAAAATAATTGAACGCTAAAAGCGATCAAAATTGAAATATAGAAACAATTCTATTCACTATCCTTAATAGAAGGGAACCAATATATACAAATGAACAATGTTGAAATTGAACGTTCTGAGTAATGACAGTTTAACTATTTGTATACTGTAAATAGCTAGGATAAGCAAAGACATTGTGATATCAATGAAGAGTATACGTACTCTAATACCATCAGTAGATGGAAGTATAAATATTTTGTTATTAAATTCAACTAATAGTTTCGCCGGTGTGCGATAACTATAATAAACAAAGTACATTTACCTGAAATGGGAGTATCCAATTTCATAGATGATTGTAGTACATGATAATGGATTATAACAATCACTATTAATTATTAGTAAATAATTCACTACTTTTAACCAAATAATGTTGCACTAAACTATGTATAAAGCATGTGCCTAACTATGAACAGTGGTTCATATTTTATATTTTTTCATTAATAATCATTGAATTTTTATTTTCATGTTGACTCTAACCGTAGCTATTATTCCAAGAAGGTGTATTTTGCAGTTTAAAAGAACCTACTACTTTTGTTATTATCATCATTATTAAATTTTCAAGTCGAACAATCCGACATAACCTACAAATTTGTCAAACCACATTGTATTACTAATCAGAGGCAGTCATGCCAACTAGAGCTCATCATTTGTTTTAGAGTTCATGTTTACTTTAAAAGTATTTATTGTTAACTAAAAAGAAGGATAAAACTCCTTATTGTATTGAATTTCACTGTGTGTTATTTGAATAAATTGCCATTATTGTTTTTTACCAGTGAAGGAGTTGACTTTATTTGTATCAGTAAAATTACAGCTTAGAGGAGAAAAACGAGGCGGTTGGTACCTTACTGAGAATGCGAATTATTCAAATTGAATGATTCCTTGTTTTGTTTACAACCGTTCAGATCAACATACTTCCGATTTTATACAATAATAATATATATGAGTTGTTATGTATACCATATCTGTGTTTGTGTATGTTAGTGTATAGGAAGAAACAACTGAGCTCCTCAAGACAGCTGATCTACAAAGAGTCAACGGAACGTCCAGTGAAAGAATTTTAACAGTAAATATAATATACAAAATTAAATTATATAAACAGACAACTAATACGACGAAAAAAAAGAGTAAGTACCGAGTTATTCAATCCTGGATTCAACAATAGGTTGAATTGACGGGAATAAGTCACTAAACGGTATAAAATAATAATAAAATTTGACATAGAACAATCACGATTAGCCGAGAGCAAGACCCAATTAACCGTAAAAGAACCCTGAGACAATTTAATAATAATAATATTTAAACCATAAATTATAGACGGGAATTCGTCCTTCTACAATATCCGCGAATATATGCCGCCTTTCGCGAGCCTAGATCACTTTCACTTTCTACTGGACCACAGCATCCGCGACTTTTTCACTGATCTGTGTCAAGATCCGCGACTTTTTCGCGTATCTGGACCACAGCATCCGCGTTATTTTTTTATATGCCGCCTTTCGCGAGCTTAGATCACTTTCACTTTCTATCACTTGATGCATTATAGAGTATATATTAAATATATGATCAGGGTTACCAACCTTGCATGAGTTCAAATTTGTTATAATGTATATTAAATCTATATGATCAGGTTTACCAACCTATGGTGGGGGGTTCCGACTTGATGCATTATAGTGTATATATTAAATATATGATCAGGGCTACCAACCTTGCATGAGTTCAAATTTGTTGTGTGTTATAATGTATATTAAATCTATATGATCAGGTTTACCAACCTATGTATGGGTTCAAACTTGATATGTGTGTGTATTATAGTGTATATTAAAATATATGATCAGGGTTACCAATCCTGCATTATTGTGTGTGTATAGAACAGATCTGCCAACATTTTTCTTCGGTGGGAAATTCAAACTATATTATAGTAAATTGTTGACGACGACTTCGATATCAACTCACTCTCCCCTCCTCTCTCTTTGTCTCTAGACACAGTTGTCATCAGTTTTACATAAGCGTCGTGCTACTTATGGATTATTGTAATTAGCGATACTAAAATGTAATCACCAGGAAATATATTTATCGCCTACCTCATTGCGTTCTACTTCTAATTTTGGTACATGACAGTCATTGACTGCGATTTAGAAATTAATATACTGTCAAGTCTGTGTGTGGTAAAGTGTTACGCATAAAATATGAAAAAATATATAATGGGTGAGGCAAAACAAAACACATACAGCCGAGTTGCAGACGCGTATTTGCAGATTCACCGTGACTGTTACTAGCGGACGCCCGATTTCTTGGTATGCCGTCGCTCGCGTCATCCGTATTTAAAGTTCGCTACTTCCAGTACACATGGTCTCTGTAACAGATTTGGTCTCCAACAGGTGTGATTCGAACGGTAAGAGCAAGAACAATATGAACAAGGCCAATGACATTATATGCCTAGTATCCCTCCTCAGACGCTGGTGTTACTTTGTGTCATAAAATCTCATGACACTCAAGATAAGAGACAATACGTTTGCAAAAAACAACAAAATTGAACTTCTGGAAACAAAATTGCATGGTTTGTAAGTAATATCGACAACACAGGTCTGCATTTTTCGGCCATTGACATTTTTTATTTTTTTTTATTTTTAATGAAGTTGATTTGCATATCAAGGCGAGTGATGAGTCAATTCTCTCTTGAATGTAAATAACTATCTTTCTCCCTCTCTCTCTCTCTCTCTTTATGTCATCAGTTTTACATAAGCGTCGTGCTACTTATGGATTATTGTAAGTAGCGATACTAAAATGTAATTACCAGGAAATATATTTATCACCTACCTCGTTGCGTCCTTTTTTTGACACATGACAGTCATTGACCACGATTTAGAAATTAATATACTGCCAAGTCTGTGTGTGTGGTAAAGTGTTACGCATAAAAAAATCTCCTTGAAATAAGGTATTTTCAAAAGTTTTGTGTACACACATTGTATAATAATTTTCGTAATTGTAAGATACAACCTGCAAATTATTAAAATGTCTCTCTCACACATTTCTGATTACTATACAAATAATTGGATGCATATTCGAAGGTTTATAACGAAATAAATTAAAATAAACCATAATTTGTTTTAAATAATTAAATATATATTTACAACACTGTACACAAACATAAAATATATAGTTTACAAACCGCTATAATACAATTATTGATTAAATATATATATCACAAACAAACATTGTTATATAAAATATTAATAATAATATTGTTATAAATGATTAAATATATATATTTACAGCACTGTACACAAACTTAAAATATAGTTTACAAACCGTTATAATACAATTATTCAAAAACACATTTTACATTGATTGAATATATATATATATCACAAACAAACATTGTTATATAAAATAAATATTAATAATAATTTTTGACATTGTAAGATTTTTAAATAATAATTTCACGGCTGTAGATACAGTTCACAAGGAAGTTTATCTGTAACATAACAATACAGTCGATATTAGAATCACTGATACGATAATATTCAATTATCACATGCACACACACACACAGTTAGTGGAAAGAATCAAATGCGTTAAGTAAGTAAACTTTTTCAAGTATATGTCATTTTTCATAAGTTAATGTACTTTCAAATAATTTCTAATCAAACCAAGCCAAATATTATTCACTGGAAATTTGTAAATACTACTTAGAATCAATGATACATTTATCGCATAAGTTAATGTACTTTCAAATAATTTCTAATCGAACCAACTATTATTCAACGAAACTTGGAGAATCAATGATACATTTATCATGTACATACAAATTCAATTATTAAAGTGTTAAGTACAGATAGTTGAAACTACACACACACACACACACACACACACACACACACACACACACACACACACACACACACACACACACACACACACACACACACACACACACACACACACACACACACACACACACACACACACACACCACACACACACACACACACACACACACACACATCAATAAATTGTTTGTTAACACGATTGCTACTTACGACACAATCTCCACCTGTATTGTATTGTTTGATTCCTCGTCCCTCGATACACTAAATGTAGTTCTTTGGGTTTGATATGCGTGAAAAACGTTTTTTTTCTCAAAACCCTTCACAAACACATATTTATATATACGTGTATGTGATGTTAACAATGAATCAAGATTGTCGTATGGTGTCTCTCCTTCGCTCCATCTAAGTCTATGATAATTTGATGTTAACCAGTGGTTTGTCCTAACGTATTTGGGATTCGTAACGGATGTAGCAGGTGGAGTCAAAATCCAATGTCTACCAGCAAATCTCAGAACGTCCATGATTGACAGTTCCTTCACAATATATTTTCCGTTGTCGTCGAAAAAGCACTGGAAGTCAATTATAACCGCAGTGTTATCCATAATACTGTAAGACAAAGAAACCACACACATTACAAACTCTATATATGTATATATTATGTTTAAACATACAAATATCGTTGAGATATTAATATGTGAACTTACGTTTACAGACGTCTGGACTGAAGCACCGAGAGACGTCAACTGACGAAAGAAACAAGTGTTGAGGAGGGTTACTATACATGGAGACGAATTTTTTTAGCAGGTGGGGAGGTGTCGTCGTCGTCGTTCTCCATGTTTATGCGTTGTCGTATCCGATAATGACCGTATGCAAGCGTATCATGACCATTGTCTAATATATAACGCTTATCATCATACGGTGACAACGCTTGCTTATTTACACGCATCGTGTACAGCGTATGATGATCGCTACGTAAACAAAGCGCACTGGTAGAAAACTGACAATGATCAGTGAGACACTTGCGATACATATCGTGTCGCAGACTCCTCTTAATTGCAACTCGAGGCACACCTTTACATACACGTTTTTGACACTCTTGGGTGGGATCTTCGTGGGCCACAAGGAACGAATAACATTTCGCTCGGAGACCCACGAATTCTCTAATAGGACGACCACACGTTTCATCCTTGAACAGGCCGACAACCTTTTTGTTCTTAAGGCTATAACAAGGATGAGACGTAGGGTAATCCGATGTGTCAAAAACGTGTAGGTCCTTCTTCATGTCTGCATACAAGTCTGATGTTTGAATGCTATACATCAGACTGTCTGTATCTGTCATTAATAATTTAACGTTGCAACCGTACTTGGCGACAGCATAACGATAATGAAAGTCGTACATTATCGTTTTGCTAACGTCAAGCACCGTGAAGCCGACATACACGGGACGGGAAAGAACAATGGATTTTTTACGGAGTGAGAGCCCCACCAGATCGTTCGTATAACGAATCATACGTTTTAGCCTAGGTGTGGAAACTAGTTTTTGAAGCCGTCGTTCATTCGAGACTAGTTCAAAGTCTATATGTTTCCGTACGTTCTCCAGCGACTTACCGTATACGGCGTTGTTCATCAGTTTGAAAAGGTCTTTTTCAAAGCTGTTGACGGCTGTTTGCCTCTTGCGGGTGTTGAAATCGATAAACGGTTTCAACCAAGCGCTTTGCTTAAAACACAACACCCTATGAGTCGCTTTCAGCTCTAAGCCAAGACTTAAATACAATTTCAAATTTCGATAATGGAGAACGTAATTTTGTTTGTCCTCCAAAGTTGTTAACAACTTCTCTACGGATGACCCTGATTCGTTATACGATGATCTGTATATACTCTCGTGTAAACGTTTGGAAAAGGGAGAAAGGATATCGGGTGTTATGCGCTGGCGCACAGGTGCAAGTGGGTAGTCGGAATGCAGGTCGTGTAAGGTATCAGGATAGTGTAGGTCGACTTCGAGGATGTACCCGATGTCGGAATCATCACTCACATTACGTACGTCCAAGGACTCGATTTCGTTACGATCGAGCCATCGGAAGTCTGCGTAAGGGAGTGGTTGCGACATGGCTGCACCGTATAAATTATTACAGTCTGTATACAGAATGAAGGAGGTCGGTTTCGATACATCGTACTGATCTGGAATCAGAGGATTGTTAGCGACTGCGTGACGGTTGGATATCATCGCGCAGCCTCCGCGGATCCCAGACTCAAGGAACAGATGCAGATTTATCTCTGTTAACAGCTCTAATTCGACCCCTGTCATTTTTAGCATCGCGTTCCAAGCGAGTCCGGGAAGCGAGTAAAAATGACACGGGTCCAAGCAGTAATCGCGTAAGGTCATGTCTCGGAAACTTTCAAAGACATCGGCCAGCAGCATTACGTCTGTCAACAAATACAAATCGTGGTAATCGCCAAACGTACGCAGATTGAATGCACTCCACACGTTTTGTGCGTGCTCGTAATCTGCGTTCGAAATAGCCGATTCCAACAACCGGTTATCAAAGTGTTCACGAGCGGGTAGACTTGTTTCGTTGAACCGATCAATGCTGTCAACGTACTCGTAAGGGTATACTCCCTTGCGTACGAGCAGATTGGTCTGTTCGTCGAAACCCCGTCTAAGCATTTCCTCTCTGAGCAAAGGAAATTGACTCCCGGACGTAGACATATTGGTAACGAGTGTGTCCAGAGAGCGATTAAGAAATTAAAAAGAGTCTACGAAACGCAAGGGACCCAGGGAGAACGACACGTAACGCTCACTGGATGTTGCAATGCAGGATACGTGTTGGTCCTTATATTTTCCTAAACCCTGCATTAAATGGTGACAGTCGTAGCCACGAAGGTTGTGAAAGAAGACGGGGATATGACGAGGCATCCTGTAGCTTAGATTACAGCTATTGTGGGCTGCTCTCAAGAATTTCCCCGTAAGATGACAATGATTGCGTACCTTGTCATCGTCTGTCAAAGGGCGCTCACACAAATGACAAACGGTGGCGTTAGTGAATGCAACATTGTCATCATCGGACATAATTATTTGCACGTTATGTCGTACTACCTTCATCATATCCTCAGCGTCTTTCATCAACCAC
The DNA here is from genome assembly GCA_034769895.1 of Magicicada septendecula. Classification (NCBI taxonomy): domain Eukaryota; kingdom Metazoa; phylum Arthropoda; class Insecta; order Hemiptera; family Cicadidae; genus Magicicada; species Magicicada septendecula. The sequence continues at coordinate 363,915,661 of CM068370.1, read as the reverse complement.
GAGAAGAAAGTGTCTACAACGTTTTCACCTCGATAAACTTTAGCCTCTCTCCAGAGTCTACGTGTATGATCGACGATAGCATAGGAGAAACCTGACGGAATATGCATCGCTTCGTATGATGTGGACGATACAGGAGGAGAAGTTATTTTCTGACGGGCACCGTTGCTATCAACTGAGTAGAATTCGCCTAACTCGTGCACTGTCGTCGGGACGTTGTTACCAGGTGAACACGATTGAAGCGGAGTGATGAGGGACTCGAAGTCGGCGTAGACGGTAAAGGGTACTTTAAGACAGTGCGCGTAATTTTTAAATGACATAAACTTCTCCTCCTCTGTAGGCATTTTGGTTTTCTGCTCGCCGTGAGGTGTGCAGTAGGGGAGATGATCGGACAGACCATGTTCTGTGGAGAAACGATGCAGGCAGTAGTCGCAGTAAAATGATTTATGTCCGTGTTTTGTAAGGGATGATAACAATTTATTAATGCTACTGATAAGACAGTAATGTTTTCGGCTATTTGTATCGGACACAAGTAAAAGATTAACATGATGTAATCTGTCCTTATTGGGGGTAATTCTTAACGGATAAACCTCATTTTTTGATTCGTTTCTGATATTGTCGTCTATATCATAGCCGAAAACGTTTATAGAAATGTTGGGATTCTGTGTTTCAAATTTAGAAAGTGAGTTTATAGAAACAGGGTACTCGATACCGGACATATTTATTGTGTTTTTGAATAAGAGGTATTTTGAAACACGGTCTTTATCTCTTACTTGAGGGTGTATGTAAGCTAGTACGGACCATAGAAAACACATTTCATCTTGGGGGTGCTTGATGTTGACTACTGCCTTGGTGAGTGCAAGTTTTCGCGGGGTTGGAAAGTAGGAGGATGCTGCTAGAGGCCTGTACCGTCCAACAACTAGTTCCAGCTTCAGTACAGCATCCACCGACCATCCGCTCCCTTCACAGGTAAAATTGGATATGCTATTCATGATTTTATCGTAGGATTCATCGAGTAGACAGTTCAACTCGTCGTTGTCGTCCGTGAGCAACGTACGACAACGTCCGTGGAAGACGGCGTCTTTGGTTACCTCTTTTTCTTCGCCGCTGTCACCATCTAACACAGTTTTAGTGAAACGTATCCTGCACGCAATATGCCATTTGATACTGCGTAAACGTGCTTGTTCTGCCAGAATATCCTTGCACAATAAAGGTCGCACCTCGGTCATTATCGGTACTATATCTTGATCTTCTTCTTCTTCTGTGTACACAGGCAGGTAATTAAAAGTTGTGAGACATCCTCTAATACTCGTGTTTCGCACGATATAAAATCGTGTCATATCTGAAACAATAGAAACATATGTATTAGCTAATAGGAATGATGAATAACACACATTCATGTTTGTGGTAAATAAATTGTACACGTTAGTTTATTGCAAACTGTGAAGATGGCAGCTACTCATGATTTTAGCATTGAAAGTGAAAGAAGAAAATCGTTCAAGTATTGGGAAGTGACGTTTGTCAGCCCCGACGAGTTAGCGTTTGCCGGGTTTTACTACTATCCGCTAAATTATGATGTTTGTGGACATAGTATGTCATTCATAGACGATAGAGTTAAATGCTTTTGTTGCGGAATTGAATTAGTTCATTGGAGAGAAGGTGACATACCTATGGTGGAACATGAAAAATTTTCTCCGTCATGTCAATTTCTAAACGATGTCAAGAGACAATACATTGGGGGAGAAGGTGACAAACCTATGTCAGAACATAAAAAAAATTTTCTCCGCCATATCAATTTCAAAACAACGTCAAGAGACTATCTTATACATGTTAATTCATATCAAACAAATTTGGTTTGCTACATAATTATAGAGAGAGACAATTGGTATTTAAAAAAATTTTTACCTTGTTGAGGATGTCCCTGTTCCTGCTGATGTTCTGGATTCTGCTGAAGGTCAGACATGATGATATTCAGACGTGAGAGTGAATACTGAAAAACGAAGAAACTGTTATAACGCTGGTATTATGTTAGTGTATCTTAAACGCTTTATATCGCACAAAGTAAATTAGAATATCAATTGTAACATACAATTTGTAGCACAGTAGTGTTCAGCAACACGAACGAGTTGTAAGACGCTGTTGTGAAGTTCACCGGGTATATATTGTGATGGCAGCGGTATGCGAACATCTGCTCTCCGGTACCAGCGGTGGACACAGCGAGCCAATCAGACATCAGCAGCCACCGAGACGTAACCAACTTCGTGTTCGGAGCTAGCCAATCAGCGATGCCAGTTAGTTAATAAAACCTGAGCCGACAGAAAATTTTGAAAGTTCCGCGTCAGCGATGGATTTCGCTTGGTCGGCAGCTGACTCTACAACCAGTGTCGGAAGAAGAGGAGGACTGTAGTACGCTGTGAACAGCAGGCGCAGCCGCCGAACATCTCAGCGCGGCACTACCAACATCGCCGTTCTCACAACTCGGTCCTTTTTAGGACCACCAAAAACACTAGAGTGTACGATTGGTGCCAGTTGTCATGCGGCAAGCCTTTTGTCCGATGAAACCTTCCACAGTTGAAACCTGCTCTACAAAACGCTTCACACGAAGCGTTATGTTAAGAGAGAGAGAGAACGCGCATGTAAGTAGTTGACAACACACACGCACACATAGTTAATATTTGTTAATTATTTAATACAATGAAAAATGAAGTCAACGTTTTGACGATGAGTGAGAGAGAGAGAGAGCGGGCGTTGTAAGTACGTACACAGTTAATATTTGTCGAATATATATAAACTTTCTAAAATCATATACATGCGCGGTAATGTCCACAGAGAGGAGAAACGGTTTGAAAATAACGTTTGACAACGAGAGAGAGAGAGAGAGAGAGAGAGTGAGAGAGAGAGAGAGAGAGAGAGAGAGAGAGAGAGAGAGAGAGAGAGAGAGAGAGAGAGAGAGAGAGAGAGAGAGACAGACAGACAGACAGAGACAGACAGACAGACAGATATAGACAGTCGGACGGACGGACAGAGAGATAAATAGAGAGAGAGAGAGAGAGAGAGAGCGGGCGTTGTAAGTACGTACACAGTTAATATTTGTCGAATATATATAAACTTTCTAAAATCATATACATGCGCGGTAATGACCACAGAGAGGAGAAACGGTTTGAACATAACGTTTGACAACGAGAGAGAGAGAGAGAGAGAGAGAGAGAGAGAGAGAGAGAGAGAGAGAGAGAGAGAGAGAGAGAGAGAGAGAGAGAGAGAGAGACAGACAGACAGACAGACAGACAGACAGACAGACAGACAGGCAGAGACAGACAGACAGACAGATATAGACAGTCGGACGGATGGACGGACGGACGTAACGAGTGTGTCCAGAGAGCGATTAAGAAATTGAAAAGAGTCTACGAAACGCAAGGGACCCAGAGAGAACGACACGTAACGTTCACTGGATGTTGCAATGTACGTTATGTCGTACTACCTTCATCATATCCTCGGCGTCTTTCATCAACCACGAGAAGAAAGTGTCTACGACGTTTTCATCTCGATAAACTTTAGCCTCTCTCCAGAGTCTGTGTGTATGATCGACGTTACCACCACCACCACCACTATCACATTCTACTGTCCTTTTGTGACGAATATTCTATCATTGTTTGGTTCTCTCTGGTTTGATACAGACGTGTTCACTAGTGTCTTCTAATAATGTCGTTTTTTTGTAAAGTTTAATGCTGTAATATCATGCATTACAACACGGTATCAGAGAAAGCGACGAGGCGTTTAGAAAAAATTACAGACCGATTCTGGAACCGTTAGAAGCTATTTCACGAAAGTTAAGTGGTGATATAATGGAGGAGGGGAGGAGGAGAAGAAGAGCCTACACAACATGTAATAACTGAAAACGAAAAACGAAAGTGGCACGCAGAGTCATAACGCTTCTCATTTCAGTGACAATAGCGCATGGAACCCTAACACTTTACATTTCAGTGACGATTCATTAGCAAACAAATATATGCGTTTGTGCGAATCGGCTGACTGTAAACGGATTATAGATCGTATGTATGGTGTTCGATACGAAGGTGGTAAATTTATGATAGGTGTTTCAAATGTGAAAATCGAAAACATAAACAGACGGTGTTTGTTGACACGTAAACATTGCATACTTAAAATGTAAACATTCCGAGTTCGTTGACACGTAAACTGTTTTTCCTTTCGTGAGTAATCGTTCGTTAATAAGATATGAATTAGCTTAATCGATTAAATGGTTAGACTAGTAATGGTAAATGTGAAGGTAAAGAAGGTAAGTATGTAGGTTCGATTCCTGTTAATTCATATTTTTGTTAAAATCTTTTTTATAAATATTGAGGAGAAGGGATAATAACATATTCTTTTATAATTATTAACAACGTTGTTTGGTATTTGTCATTGTAAAGTACAATCGGAAACCATGACGCCACTTAAATCTGTAATATTTTTTTTTTTTTTCTTAACATTATGGACAAAATGTTAACGGATAACACAACACAGTTTCAATTGGATCAGGTTAAACGTTACTTATATGAATATGGATATCTTTATACGAAAGATAAAACGTCATTGCAATTAGTAAATGATTCAGATGTTTCCAATGCCCTCCTTATATTTCAAGAATATTACAAATTACCTGCTGACGGCAAATTAAATAATGAAACTCGAAATTTAATGTTAAAACGTAGGTGTGGTAATACCGATATTCTTTCTGATTATAGAAAGAAATCAGCTAGAAAAACCACGCTTTGTTGTGTTAGCGTTTCAGACAGCAAGAAAAATGTACTGCCAGCACGCGCTGATGAATTTGATCACTGTAACGTGATCAATGCGAGACTGTTTCTAAACGACAAGTATTATCCTTACGATAATTTAAACTTGGATATTGGGAAAGACCGTTTTGCATTATTGTACAATATGTACGCCAGTTTTCAAAGTTCGTATTACCACCGTTTAGACGGCAGCCCAGTACTGACACCGGAATTATTCAAATCAAAAGCCCCGCTGTTTGTTTTCGATTGTAGCAGACAAGACGAAGCACTTAAGTCTTCAGCAGTTGATGTACGTTTAGAATTTGAATCGTCAACGAATTTTCCTACACAGACGACCGCCTACTGTATGATACTACATGATTCGCTTGTAGAATATACGCCATTGTCCAACACAGTACATAGTCGTGTTTAAGTCTTGTCGAATAAAGAGAGACATACACGCACAGGTAATTACATTATAAACTAGGAATTGCTTCCGACGTCTGCGAGCGAGAGAGAGAGAACGCGCATGTAAGTAGTTGACAACACACACGCACACATAGTTAATATTTGTTAATTATTTAATACAATGAAAAAAATGAAGTCAACGTTTTGACGATGAGTGAGAGAGAGAGAGAGAGAGAGAGAGAGAGAGAGAGAGAGAGAGCGGGCGTTGTAAGTACGTACACAGTTAATATTTGTCGAATATATATATAAACTTTCTAAAATCATATACATGTGCGGTAATGACCACAGAGAGGAGAAACGGTTTGAACATAACGTTTGACAACGAGAGAGAGAGAGAGAGAGAGAGAGAGAGAGAGAGAGAGAGAGAGAGAGAGAGAGAGAGAGAGAGAGAGAGAGACAGACAGACAGACAGACAGACAGACAGACATACAGACAGATATAGACAGTCGGACGGATGGACGGACGGACGGACAGAGAGATAAATAGAGAGAGAGAGAGAGAGAGAGAGAGAGAGAGAGAGAGAGCGGGCGTTGTAAGTACGTACACAGTTAATATTTGTCGAATATATATAAACTTTCTAAAATCATATACATGCGCGGTAATGACCACAGAGAGGAGAAACGGTTTGAACATAACGTTTGACAACGAGAGAGAGAGAGAGAGAGAGACAGAGAGACAGACAGACAGACAGACAGACGGATGGACGGACGGACGGACAGAGAGATAAATAGAGAGAGAGAGAGCGGGCGTTGTAAGTACGTACACAGTTAATATTTTTCGAATATATATAAACTTTCTAAAATCATATACATGCGCGGTAATGACCACAGAGAGGAGAAACGGTTTGAACATAACGTTTGACAACGAGAGAGAGAGAGAGAGAGAGAGAGAGAGAGAGAGAGAGAGAGAGAGAGAGAGAGAGACAGACAGACAGACAGACAGAGTTTGTTTAAAGCAATTTTTCAGAAAATTTGATCATACACACACACATGTATTAAATTCAATAACACGCTTGATAATACAAATAATTTTTATATTAGTTTAGATATATTTTCATACTTGTAACAATATAATCTTGGAGCTGTGTATGTATTTTTAATTGTAAAACTGTTTAATATAATCTTGGAGCTGTGTGTATGTATTTTAATAAATGTATATATATATTACACACACTTTATTATTATTTGTATAACCCACTCCATAATAATTTGATCATACACATACGCGCGCACACACATGTATTAAATTCAATAATGCGTTTGATAATGTTTTAATGCAAATAATTTTAGGAAAGTCTACATTCCGCATTCATAAGGAGATAGTCACCGCTTACAGCTATGTATGTCCACAACAGAATTAGAGAGAGATATAAATGTCATCATACGCCGTGACCTACTTTCTAAATTTGTTACATTAAAAACGTTTGTTTAAAGCAATTTTTCAGAAAATTTGTAACAGACATAATAATTTGATCATACACACACACACACACACACACACACACACATGTATTAAATTCAATAACACGCTTGATAATGCAAATAATTTTTACGTTTAAATAAAAATCTGCACATACATTAAAATTAAAATTAAATAAAATCTGTACAACTTACCAAAACTAGTATGCGCGTTGTCTACACTGAAGGCGTACAAACAGTCTTTCAACTATTAAAAAAGATGCATAGATTTCACGATGTATCAGCACACGTTGGTGAGAAATTGCCACTATAAAAATACGGTAAGAATATATTTTCAGAAATTGTAATTTGATTATACACACACGTACACACACACACACACACACACACATGTATTAAATTCAATAAATAATAATGCGTTTGATAATGTTTTAATGCAAATAATTTTAGGAAAGTCTACATTCCGCATTCATAAGGAGATAGTCACTGCTTACAGCTATGTATGTCCACAACAGAATTAGAGAGAGATATAAATGTCATCATACGCTGTGACCTACTTTCTAAATTTGTTACATTAAAAACGTTTGTTTAAAGCAATTTTTCAGAAAATTTGTAACAGACATAATAATTTGATCATACACACACACATGTATTAAATTCAATAACACGCTTGATAATGCAAATAATTTTTACGTTTAAATAAAAATCTGCACATACATTAAAATTAAAATTAAATAAAATCTGTACAACTTACCAAAACTAGTATGTACGTTGTCTACACTGAAGGCGTACAAACAGTCTTTCAACTATTAAAAAAGATGCAGAGATTTCACGATGTATCAGCACACGTCGGTGAGAAATTGCCACTATAAAAATACGGTAAGAATATATTTTCAGAAATTGTAATTTGATCATACACACACGCGTACACACACACACATGTATTAAATTCAATAAATAATGCACTTGATAATGTTTTAATGCAAATAATTTTTTTACGTTTAAATAAAATCTGTACATACAATAAAAATTATACTCAGTTATTAACGTATTCAAATGTTTCAATAATGCGCTTGATAATGTTTAAATAAAATCTGCACATACATTAAAATTAAATAAAATCTGTACACTTACCGAAAACTAGTATGTGTGTGTTGTCTACACACCCTTAATGATGAAAGTTGCGTATACTGAATGCGCACAAACAGTCTTTCAACTATTAAAAAAGATGCAGAGATAGATTTCACGATGTATCAGCACATACACAAGCAGTCAAAATGAGAAATTTTCGTTAATTTTCTGTGCGTATATATATTGTACACTGGTAGTGGGAGAAAGCTTGCATGTCCGTTTTTAGAGTAATTACTGTCAGCGGTGTTAATGCTTGACAGGTGTCAAATTAGAAAGTAGAGTTGTCCGTTTTTAGAGTAAATACTTTATAATCCTAATTACTGTCAACGCTGCTAATGACTAGCAGGTGTGAAATTAGAATGTAGGACGTCGTACACAAGGTTAATGACCTCTGGTTTAATTTAGCGAATAATAACTATATCTAATTCAGTATCGGATCAATGCTGTCAACGTACCCCGAATATGCATGCAATTATTTGTATAGTAATCAGAAATGTGTGTGAGAGAGACATTTTAATAATTTGTAGGTTGTATCTTACAATCATGAAAATTATTATTTAAACTGATAATTGTTTTATTAAAATCTTACAATGACGAAATATTATTATTTCATTGTTTACGATATATATATTTAATGCAAAAATGAATTTTTAAAATTACAATCGTCTGTATTTAAGTTCGTGTACACACATACAAATCGTTTGAATAAGGGAATTCTTATCAACGTTTGCAGAGAGACATATACAATGTGTGTGTATGTGTACACAAAACGTTTGAAAATACCTTATTTCAAGGAGATTTTTTTATGCGTAACACTTTACCACACACACAGACTTGACAGTATATTAATTTCTAAATCGTGGTCAATGACTGTCATGTGTCAAAAAAAGGACGCAACGAGGTAGGTGATAAATATATTTCCTGGTGATTATATTTTAGTATCGCTACTTACAATAATCCATAAGTAGCAGGACGCTTATGTAAAACTGATGACATAAAGAGAGAGAGAGTTTATATCGTGATCGATAACTGTGTCTAGAGACAAAGAGAGAGGAGGGGAGAGAGAGTTGATATCGAAGTCGTCGTCAACAATTTACTATAATATAGTTTGAATTTCCCACCGAAGAAAAAAAATGTTGGTAGATCTGTTCTATACACACAATAATGTAGGATTGGTAACCCTGATCATATATATTTTAATATACACTATAATACACGCACCTATCAAGTTTAAACCAAGATGTGAAACGTAAAACGTAAAACGTAAAACGTAAGACGTAAGACGTAAAACGTAAACGTAAGACGTAAGACGTAAGACGTAAGACGTAAGACGTAAGACGTAAGACGTAAGATGTGAAACGTAAAACGTAAAACGTAAGACGTAAGACGTAAAACGTAAGACGTAGTGTGAGATGTGTACTGGAAGTAGCGAACTTTAAATACGGATGACGCGAGCGACGGCATACCAAGAAATCGGGCGTCCGCTAGTAACAGTCACGGTGAATCTGCAAATACGCGTCTGCAACTCGGCTGTATGTGTTTTGTTTTGCCTCACCCATTATATATTTTTTCATATTTTATGCGTAACACTTTACCACACACAGATTTGACAGTATATTAATTTCTAAATCGCAGTCAATGACTGTCATGTACCAAAATTAGAAGTAGAACGCAATGAGGTAGGCGATAAATATATTTCCTGGTGATTACATTTTAGTATCGCTAATTACAATAATCCATAAGTAGCACGACGCTTATGTAAAACTGATGACAACTGTGTCTAGAGACAAAGAGAGAGGAGGGGAGAGTGAGTTGATATCGAAGTCGTCGTCAACAATTTACTATAATATAGTTTGAATTTCCCACCGAAGAAAAATGTTGGCAGATCTGTTCTATACACACACAATAATGCAGGATTGGTAACCCTGATCATATATTTTAATATACACTATAATACACACACATATCAAGTTTGAACCCATACATAGGTTGGTAAACCTGATCATATAGATTTAATATACATTATAACACACAACAAATTTGAACTCATGCAAGGTTGGTAACCCTGATCATATATTTAATATATACACTATAATGCATCAAGTCGGAACCCCCCACCATAGGTTGGTAAACCTGATCATATAGATTTAATATACATTATAACAAATTTGAACTCATGCAAGGTTGGTAACCCTGACCATATATTTAATATATACACTATAATGCATCAAGTGATAGAAAGTGAAAGTGATCTAAGCTCGCGAAAGGCGGCATATAAAAAAATAACGCGGATGCTGTGGTCCAGATACGCGAAAAAGTCGCGTATCTTGACACAGATCAGTGAAAAAGTCGCGGATGCTGTGGTCCAGTAGAAAGTGAAAGTGATCTAGGCTCACGAAAGGCGGCATATATTCGCGGATATGCAAATCAATTTAATTAAAAAAATAAAAATATCAAATTAAAAAAAAAATAAAAAAATTTATTCGCGGAAATTCGCGGGCTGATAGAAAGCGAAAGTGATCTAGGCTCACGAAAGGCGGCATATACGCGAAAAAGTCGTGGATGCTGTGGTCCAGTAGAAAGTGAAAGTGATCGGTGCGGGACTCTAGTAGTTGACATTGTGTTGCGTCAGGATCGGCATTTTCCCTCTACTCTCAGAGTATACACAAATTGAAGCTATTTACCTAGATAATTCCTTGTCAATGTTTCACGTCAATCGGGTAACTACCACTGAAGCTATAGCGATCGCACATTATCACACCCGCACACGGGCACAAATTCACACAAAAAATACATGACCATATAGAACACCTGTTTATGAAGAATTTGGTATACCCTACATGCTTATCCACTTCTAAATACAAAACTTACGGCTAAAAGACAAAATATTACATAAAACCAATTTAAACAAGAAAATGCTCGTCATCCATGTGCTTTGATATAAACGACATAGCTTATCATCCTGTGTTCTGTTGCAATATATATGTATGTGTGTGTGTGTGTGTGTGTGTGTGTGTGTGTGTGTGTGTCTTTCCTTTTAACGTTATTTTTAAAAAAAAGATTACTTCTGCAAGTATACTTAATTTTAATCAGTATATACAAAACAAAAAGCAACTGGCGTACCTTTCACAGAATTGATTTGTATCATCACAGGTTTCTATATGAATTAAGCATCCTTGTACAATTGTAAAGTAGGTTGACCCTATAACCACTGTGAATTATTTGCGAGACAAGAAACTGGATTATAGATTTTTTAATTTAATTATTTAGTCTGAGATAAACAATTTTTTTAAAACGAATACGAAAGCGTTATTACAAATTATCTGGCTACGAATGTACTGCTAACTTCGTCTGTTAGACGTTTACAGAATCATGCTACATACAAATAACAATAATTTGTGCTTTCATGTTATTCGCATTACACATTTGTCAAACAAATATTTTGTTTTGGCATGTATTCAATTTCAAAATAGTTTTCACAGTTTGTTGTAAATTCGCCATTACTGTTCTATATTTTTGTGCGATTTCTCTTTTTACTTGATAATTTACTTTTTACATTGCCGTAGTTATTCCACCTGACGTAATTTTCGTTTTTAGTATACAGTTCTTCCCGCTAAAATACTAGGACTTAATTAGGATAATTTTTATGAATTGTCAAGTCAGCAATTTTTAATACTTGAGCTACAGTGTCTTATAATACAAGCAACGACTTTGTGAATAAGTTGCACAAGTTCAACCTTATGTGCGAGACCATCAGGCGAACTCTTAAGTCAGCAAGTAGAGAAATACGCTTAAAATTTTGCAAGGCGATAGCCCTTATCACACTTCTTTGAGTCTGAGAATTGGATTGTAACTAAAGTCGAGGCCAGTCGTATCCAAGCGTCTGAAATCAGATTTCTCAGGCACGTGCCTGAGACGTGCCACGTGGCAGAGTATACTCTCCATGCTCATAGAAAAAACACAGATGTACGGCAGGAACTGTATCAACATTTGTTACTAAGAAATGTATACAAACTGAATACCGGTAATATAAATATGTAATTTATAATATGTAATATAATAATAATATGTAATTTCTTAATTTTGACTTAACAGATTTTCTTCAAACGTTTGCTGGACGTGCTTTCATAGAAAAAATTTACACATTTGCACTTATTAAAGTACTTTGTTCACTTGATGGGCCTTGATTTTTGCTCTTTTGTCCCCTTTTAATGTGAAGGCGAGGCGGCCGGCGATCTCCTTGCCCCGGGCGCCAAAAAGCCTAGCTACGCCACTGGGAACTGGATATTATGAGTATACTCAACAGGATTGCCCAGTATCGGCTGAATTGGTGGGAACATCTTTGCGAATGGATGACTGCCGCATCCCCAAAAACTATGAAACTATAAGCCGAAGGGACGGAGAGGTGTGGGACGTCCGAGGAAGCACTGGAGTGACCAGCTCTAGACTCTTTGACTGTTTGACACGGGAAAAATCCATCCTTGATTTACTTCTTGAAGATGATGATGATGATGATGATTTTATGAATTGTTGTGTAAATATAAGAGTGCATTGAATGGTCGATACCGTAAATACTGTTTGCTGTGATCATACACTGTCGGCATGTAGCCTCAAGGATCTGAACTGTGAGTAACAAATTAGCTAGCGACAGACAGGCAGAGGTTGCGTGGAGTGTCTTAGCAGCCAGATGAATGCTAACTCCTTCTGGTACTGCAGCACAAAGGAATTAGGTTGCGGGAGGTGCCTATGAAACAAACTGGCGTGAAAATAGAGGAAAACTTACAGAAGGCTACGTTGTAATTTAAAGTCTGGATCGTGCTTGACTTCACGGATCCGTGTTTTCCTAAGGGTAAAGCGAGAGTGGACTACCGTGCTGCCGCCGAGCGGTCTACGCTCTCAGTGGTTAAAGCATATATTGCTACCTATATACAGAACAACCCATCTAGAGGAGAAAACCTTTATTACAACCTGGTCCTTTAGGTTGGGGGTTGGACATGGTTCTGCCCCCCCCATAATGTAAAAGTAATCGGTTACGAAACCGTTGGAGCCTACATTCAGGTTCCATATCTCACAGCCGTAAGACAAAACTGATTCTAGGAGTGATGGTCCACTTTTTTTAGTCTTGCACTATACTACTTTCGTACCTCATCATTTGAAATTAAGATTTCTCATGAAATTTCGGGCTTTCTGAATTCTTTTGTTTTAATACCGTCACGGCACAATCATTCCTTTGTCAAAGTTGCATCCAGATATTTGAAATAGATAACACGTTTAATATTCGAATCACTGTCAGTTAGTATTTGGAATCTAACACTCAAGTAAAAAAATAATTAGTTTTATCAATGTTTATATTTGAATCCTATTATTGATATGCAAAGTACAATTGAGTGGAAAGTTTTAAATGGAAAGCGTCTTGGAATGTCATGACTTGGATGTCCGCAAAATTCTTATTAAATATGTTATTATATATATTTATATTAATTAAAATGTATAACCCTTGTCTGCCCTGTCCTGACTGTCAGATCGTATGGACTGACTACAAAACCTGTAACAGGCTAATGCCGTGTCTCTAGGCTTTAATGCCGTTCCAATTGTAACCCTCTTTTTATTTGTGTGGAAGTTTTATATTTTTTTTTTTAAGAAAAAGGGTTACTTAATATTTAAGACTAGGCTGAAGGCCTAGAAGGAAGCATAAAGTGTGCTGGATCCAATGAGACGGGACTTGCAAATAATACTCTCTAGTAACAAGCAAGATAACAACCTTTATTAGAGGATTACCCATAATCCAACATACACCATACATGTAAATTCCACACACAATTATAAGTTTAAAAAGCCTTGTGAACAGCCTGAATAGTTTTGCCAAAACACAATTTATAAATTTGAAGTACCTGTAAACAGCCTGGATAATTTCATCAAAAATACAATTTATAAATTTAAAATGCCTGTAAACAGCCTGGATAATTTTATCAAAAATACAATTTATAAATTTAAAATGCTTGTAAACAGCCTGGATAATTTTATCAAAATACAATACCCACCGAAATTACTTGAAAGGGACTTGGCCGTACTAATAAGAAAATACCATTTCTAATTTTAAAGAAAATAACCTGGATTGCCCCGGCCGCTGACATGTTCCACACGGCATCCGAAAAAACAATTAACCATTACCAAACTTTAGAAAAACCCCCCCAAAGCCGGACAGGGTAGTAGAAGGCCGGACAAGAGCCAGACCCAACATAAGGTAACATGTCCGGGAGCTTGCATAAATGTGCACCAACAGGTGACTACCCCTGATTAAAAAATGTAACATGACCTAATTGCAGACTCCGGAAAACTCCCAACCCTTTATGAAATAAGGAAAATAATTAAGTGCAAAAGACCCGTGATTATAATAGAAGCTAGACCAGCCGGTCCAGATCTACATGTTACATACTGCACCTACCTACTTAACTAACATACCAGTCCCCCACAAACTTCTACAAACCCATTCAGTATTAAGGTAAAAAAATGTATAGCATAAAAATTAATGAGCGCTGGACACATGCCAGCGAACGGGCCTACAATTATTCTCGAGACTAAATACACATCAAGACGATGTTACATGAAAAATTATGTCCAGCAGGGCACGCGCACAATTAAAACGGTTTTATGCTGTAGAAAGTCAATTTAAGTAGAAATTGAGTTTTTATAGATGGTTAACGCACGATACCAGTTGTTTATATAGAGGCCAAATTTAGGTAATATTGGATTAATATCACCTCGTTTTATCCAGATGCTTCCCTGGTGGACTTCTACCATGCTGTACTGTCAGTCTGTCAAGATGGGGTGATTACAGTGGCATGCTTACGGTTCTTTCTCCTCCGGCAGGTGAGAAACGAGAGTCTGTGTTGGTGTGGTCCGTTCAGGACATGGTGGAAGATGGAAATTCCACCATGGTAGGATCAAATCTCCGTCTGTCCAGGAGCCCTAGGCAGGAATAATAATTAATTCGCTGACAAACCACACATAACACACACAAGTACCACTGCCTAAGCTTGTATAGACAAAATCAAACAGGAATCAAACACTTGCCACCCCTGACCAATTCCACTATGTTCTTTATAAATAGGTGTAACATTTTTTTTTTTAATTAGTAACTCACACACAAGGCCTCAATGCCTCATAATTCGGTTTAATTTATAACTCCCCCTACATGAGTATGCAAGATTAGCGTTCTCCGACATGTTATATGTTATAAAATGGACACGTGCTCTCACAGTCAATTCATTAAAGTTCCCCAGAATTACATACCTTTACACCCCTTTTGACATGGGCAATTACTATTTACTAAATACAATGTATAAGGCTGTTTCAGTGGTTAAATAAATCAAAATATATGACAATGAATATACTTTAGGTCACCCACACATGAGACATGCATATCAGACATTATCCGTTCACATCTAAGCCAATTATTGTTTAAATTAGAACTTTTTACAAGCAAATGAATAATATATATTTAATTTACTTACCGGAGGTCTGTAAGAGTCTACCTATGCATGATAGGATAGAAAAAATACAAAATTAACCAAACTCAGTCTGCCGAAGGGATAGGCTGTTCACGGTGCAGTTGACGAGACCCGACTGAACAAACTTGCCAACAGGTGCTTTGAGACTACTACTACTACTTACTAGCCAACGCCCACCCTTGGCTTTTGGGCCATTAGGCGGCACGCTGACCAGTAGAGACGTGAGAGCCTTGCCGTATCATCTTCATCTTGGACTTGCGTGTCTGAGAGCAAGGCTGGACATGTAATTAGGTGATCCGCATTCATGGAAGCGGATCCACAGAGAACACACTCAGGAGACGACAACACGCCGATGCGGTGCAGGTGGGAGGCCAGGTAGTCATGACCGGTTGTAGTTCTAAAAAGAGCAACACTAGTTGCTCGGGGTAGAGTTCTGTTGATGGGGCCGTCCGTAACCAATGTTGCCCATCTTTTTCCCACACAGGCACTTAATTGTTTTTCTTTTAGCCATAGGCTTATTGAGCAGTTTTTTCTTGCTTTCGCAGATGCATATGAGCTGGGGGTCTCCGGCTGAGGTAGTGCTGCGCCCATTTTGGCGAGGATGTCGGCTTTTTCATTTCCCATGATGTTGACATGGCTGGGTACCCATTGCAGTTCAATCTGCCAGCCTAATTGTATAAGGTTCTGCAGTTCTTGCATACACTCAATTGTCAGGGAGCAGTTTGTGTCACCATTTGAGGTCACGTTTTGAATCGCTGCAGTTGAGTCTATGAGGAAGACGGCTTTGTTAGGTGGTGAGATCTTGGCACGCTCAATAGATGCTGCTTTTATGGCTGCTACCTTTCCGTCATAGTTGCTTAGGCGGCCTCCTACAGCGAGGTGGCCTTCAAATAGAGAGCTGTAGAAACCAGCCCCTGTTGCCCCTGTAGATGGTTTAGAGGATCCGTCTGTGTAGATTCGTATCCACCGCTCAGCGGGAAAACGTTTTTGTACAGTGTGTAAGGCTGCTTGACGAAGCTCGGCATCATTCTACTCTGTTTTTGTCTTATTATGGTCGACGAGATTCAGGTTAGCATTTGGGAGTTGGCTAAATAATTCACGGTGATGTATAAATGGTGCTGCCTCATTTGGTTCAATGTCATATTTGCGTTGGAGTTCTTCATAGATCGCAATCGGGCATTTCTGAGTTTTCAGCCTTTCTGCCGCTGTTTTATAGTTATTCCACCGTTGTTGGTAGGCTCTTTTACATCTCTCCCAGGATATGAGGCACAGCTTTTCCCGTCTTACTTGGATAGGTTCGACTTGCAGTTGTGACTCCATGGCAAGTATAGGAGTTGATTTCGGCGCACCAGTTATCGTTCTAAGGGCCGCATTTTGGACCAAGTGCAGTTTCTGGCATGCTGCATTGGAGGCAGTAATAGTTGCTTCTTGCACCATATTCCAATAGCGCCGAATGTAGCTCTTATACGCAGTTGTCAGAACATCTTGATTTGCTCCCCATGTAGTCGCAGTGAGTCGTTTAAGTAGCCGGCAGCGCCTAGACGCACTGTTCTCGGACTGTTCTATATGGTGCTTCCACGTCATTCTGGTGTCTATATTAACACCCAGGTATTTAGATATGTTCACTTCTTCGAGTTCCGATCCACAGTAGCGCAAATTGACCGTAGGCCGCCTTGTTGATAGAGAGAAAAGTTGGTATGTCGTCTTGGTGGTATTTACCGTCATGGCATTTAGTTTGGCCCACTCTTCTAGTTTAACAAGTGCACTATTAATAGTTGCTTCAAGACCCATGATATGGCTGCTAGTTGCCCAGATCATAAGGTCATCGGCATACAGGAGCGCTTGTACTCCCGGCACACACCGAACAGCCACCAGAATGTCGTTGACCATAAGGTTAAATAGGCTGCAGCTGATAACGGCACCTTGGGGTAGCCCTTGGCGTTGAATTCGGTACTTTGAAAGGCAATTATTGTAGCGGACACGTATTTGTCTTTGACTCAGGAAGGACGCTATCCAGTTAAAAAGGTTACCTGCGACGCCACTCAAAGCAAGTTTGTGAAGTAACATGGGTCTCCAGACAGTGTCGTACGCGTTTTTTAGGTCAACCATTACTGCCAGGGAGGAAATTTTCTTGTGGTACCCATCCTTATCACTTTGTGCAAAGTAGACGACTTGGTCCATGGTGCATCGGTGCGCTCGGAAACCTGCTTGGCATTCATCAATAACCGCATTCATTTCAAAGAACTGATTCAGACGCCGCACGACCATTCTTTCGGCAACCTTGCAGCAAGCACTTGTTAATGTGTCACTTGGCTTTCCTTTCTTGGTAATAGGTATAATCTCCCCTTTCGGGGGGACGCGTGTTTTCCACGTTAGATTAATGAGATTGAGCAAGGCTAGTTTCGCTGTGTTATCAAGATTTTTTAGGTGCTCTGGGTAGATTGCGTCGGCTCCTGCTGTCTTCTTGCCCTTTGTGTTTGATAGTGCAAATTCAAGTTCGGAGAGGCTAAAATCGCTTAGGCAAATTTTTTGTTCGGTTTTGTTGAGGCATTGCATTAGAGGTTTTTTATTCAGGTGTCTGTGTCCGTTTCTTGTCTTTCGGGTTCGGCTTATATTTACGTTGTACTTGCAAAAGGTGTTAGCTATTTTTTGGGGATGTGTGATAAGAATGAGACCGTTTTTGAAAGGTTGTTGTCCTCTGGCTTCAGTGCTTTGAGACGGGAAACACAATTACCCGCTTTCGCTTACAGATGGCGCGGGCGTGCAGAAACGCCGAAACACGGCGCAGCTGAACGTCGCGGAATAATAGAATCGCATATTATATTAATAAATTATATTTTATACTGTCGCCCGGTTTCTTTGAGAAACCGCGGCACACCCCCACCCCAAAAAGGCAATATGGTTGCTGGTAAAACTTTGTACCCATGTGTACTTTGTATTCTAAATACTGTATTGCGAAGCGTGTAGATGACGTCACGTTTGTTCTCTGTTATCGGCAGCCGGGATTCAGACAGGCTGATTACAGTTAAATTTAAATCAGTTCTACTCAAGACTCCGAGCTGATCACTCGTATTCACTCGCCGCCGCGGCTACTTAAAGTTTTTTCAGTATTTAATACTAGTAGCATGCTCACCATGCCACTATTTATTTAGACGATTTCGGCTTGCGTGTTGTAATGCACGCCCCCATCTTATTTCTATTCAATTCTCCGGCACTTATGCCGTGTTAAAATCTGCACGCTTCAGCAATAAAATATGTCAATTTAAATTTCAATAAGCATTCATATATGTCTCTTTAACTCAATAAACCATCATTTTCTGGAAACATTATACAGTCCACTCAGTTATTTCATCTCAAACCAGCCAACTCCAATAGCGTTCCTAAGAACAACTCAAGATTATCAAGAGCTTCTAAGACGCAATATTTTTGGTCATCCGGGTAGGATTTCATATTTTTGGTCCAACGCGACCGCATTTTATGGTCCACAAGCGACCGCATTTTTGTCCACAGCGACAGCATTTTTGGTCCTCCAAACTGGATTTTATTTTGGCCTTACGGGCAATTTTTTTTGTCTACAGTGACAATATTAATATTTCATTTAATGGGCCCAAACGGCGTTTGGTTCAAGCCCCAACATTCTCAACTTTGGATTGCTGACAGTTGCGTCCGTCTATTATTTTCAAAAATTACTTCACAATCAACACTACAAGATTCTGCAGGGCAGTAAACCAGAGACGACGGGACACGGCAGGACAGCATTGGTTATTCTACATTAAAAATGTTCCACAGCTTTAAATTATGGAGAGCTGCAACATCAGGCGTCATCTGACCGGCAGAGACAAGAGGCGCAACAACTCCTAACAGGATCGAGGAGCGGGATCGAAGCCAGCTTCAGCACGCCTGGATCAACGTCCACGTGATTATGAACTTTTAGTTTTTATGATCTTTTCACATAATTATGACAGTCTAAGTAACTTTTTTGGTACACAGTTAATAACATTTAATACAACATTATTAATAAGTTTTACAGAAACAGATATCATTGTCAAGTGGCCATAACCTTATTATCAGGTCGAATGATTTATATTTTCGATAACATTCACCACTAGTTTTAAGCAAATTAAGTACCTATTATAATCAGTTATATATTAAGGTGTACATAGATCACTGGCTCCCGCATTATATCAAATTGTAGTAAATTATTCTAAATTCCAACGACTGTTCACCTTCCCTGCATTTAATTTTCGGTTTCAATTTGCATTTTAAAATTTCGCTCATGGCTGATGTGAAGGCGTTGATAAAGAAACGGGGCACCATTAAGGCCTCCATATCTCGCGTGAATACTTTCGCGGATAACTTCAATCCAGACATAAGCGATCATCATGCGTTAAAAATAAAGCTCCGCCATTTGATGGAATTGTCCGCTAAATATGACGATATTCAGACTCAAATCGAGGCTGACGATTCAGATTTCGCTCCAGTCAGTGACAGAGTTCAAACCGAGGATGATCTCTGCAATATCGAATGCAATTTGCACCATTTATTGAAACAAGTAGAGGAGGTGAACCAGAAACCGTTAATTCAAACCGAAATTACGCCAATTAAACCCCCCCCATACAATTAGAACCGATTAAATTGCCTTCCTTCTCAGGAAGCATTATTGATTGGCGACACTATTACAATATATTTGTGGAGTCAATACACGTCAGAACTGATCTGACAGATATTCAAAAATTACACTACTTACACTCTTCATTGAGTGGCGAGGCATTAAATGTAATAAAATCTCTTCCGATAACTCATGAAAATTATGCAGTAGTCATTGATTTATTAAAAAACAGATACGATAGCAAATTAATTGTATCAGCCCATCACATAGGGAATGTCTTGGGCGTCAAGTCCGTACAACAAGAGTCAAGGGTTAGCATTTCTAGGTTCATTGACGAGATCACTGCAAATATAAATGCCTTAAATTCATTACATCTACCCGTAAATACATTTGAAATGATTTTAGTTCAACACTTAACGCAGAAACTCGATACTCATACGTGTCGGCTCTGGAAAGAAGGCTTGTCGGACTAGCGACTTACTAATTTTAGTAATTTTATACAATTTTTAAATAACCGAAGGCAGGTATTACAAAACTTAGATAGCGTGCCCAGCGGAACAGGATACACGTTAGCGATAAGAGTCCATATCGCAAAGCAATTAAACCGATTAATGTTAATATGACTGCATTCCATGCTCATATCGGCAATAACATATGTCAGCTGTGCAAGGCTAAACACCGTCTTACTGAGTGTCTGCAATTTGTAGCGATTACTCCTCTCGAGAGAAAAAATATTCTAATTAAAAATAAACTTTGCCTAAACTGCATACGCCCAGGCCACGACCTTGCACACTGTCCCTCCAAATTTTCTTGCAGAACGTGTGCTAAACGTCATCACACAATGATCCATATATCTAGCAATAACGCTTCGTCCAGTAACAATCAGTGTTCATTAAAATTGCAAACAAACAGATCGATATTATTGTCCACCGCAGTCTGCATGACAACTGACCAAGCAGGTAGGAAGCACCCAGTTAGGATTTTATTGGACTCAGGATCGCAAGCTAATTTCTGCACCATGAGTTTCGCTCGCCGCATGGGTCTAACACTGATTAAATCTCAATTACCCATCACGGGTATAAATAATTTACTATCTCAAGCTGATTTCAGTACCAGAGTAAGATTGCATTCACGTTATAAAAATTGTAATTTGAACATACATTGCGCTGTGCTTCCCAGTATCACTAATAATCTCCCTGCTGAATCATTTGACCTCTCCCCCCTAAACTTACCAAAGGGCATATTTCTAGCTGACCCGCAGCTGAACTTTTCGTCGCAAATCGATATATTGCTCGGTGCTCAGTATTACTTGCAATTAATTGAACCTGTCATATTTATCCGCAGCCCACATTTCCACATAATACAGGAGACTAAGTTGGGATTCATTCTTGCAGGTAACTTGCCATTTAATGTCGATATGACAAAACCGGTTTCATCATTCATGGTATGTGAAGATGATAATGCCATTTCCTCGCAACTAAAGGACTTTTGGAAGTTAGAGGACGTTGCGATTCGCGTTCCCTCCATTGAGGATTCGGATTGAGAGAATCATTTTGTATTGAATACTGTCCGTAATAAGGATGGCAGATTTGTGGTATCCCTGCCACGCAGGTTACATAATTGTCGTTTAGGCGATTCTCTCTCCGGCGCTATCCGCAGGTTCCAATCACTGGAGCTCAAGTTCAAGCAGAACCCTGCTCTTCACAAGGATTATAGCGCATTCATGCATGAATATTTAAACCTCGGTCACATGTCTTTACTTGATGCGTACGATTTATCGGTAGACCAGTCAGATACATTTTACTTGCCGTACCATTCAGTTTTTAAAGTCTCTAGCATAACTACTAAATTGCGAGTTGTTTTCGACGGCTCCGCCAAAACAACAAATAATTTGTCCTTGAACGACACACTGTTGGTTGGTCCCACTGTCCGGCAGGATCTGTTCTCTATTATGGCTCGATTTCGTACTCACCGATATGTCCTCATTTCGGACATTGAGAAGATGTATCGGCAGATTTTATTTAATCCAAAGGATTCCAATTTGCAGCGCGTTGTCTGGCGCGATGCCCCCCATAGGGAACTCCAACATTACGCCTTGAGGACAGTCACCTATGGGACTGCAAGTGCATTTCTTGCTACAAGATGTCTGGCTCAAATAGCCAAGGAAAATAAAACTAAATACCCTATAGCTTGTTCAGCTATCGCGAACGATTTTTATGTGGACGATCTTATGACCGGTTCAGACAACCCGCACATCCTATCCAAAATGAAATCCGACGTCACAGAGTTACTAAGCCAATACGGTTTTACATTGCACAAATGGTTCTCCAACGATCAGAAAATCATAGCTTCGCACGCTCATTCTTCCCACGACTTTAGTAAAAATCAAACTGTGCGTACGTTAGGTATTCAATGGAACATGGACGTAGATAGTTTCTTATATAGTGTCCAGAGACATGCCAGTCCCGAGGTGGTCAACGAGAGAGGTGTATTATCAGTCATTGCAGGAATTTACGACCCTTTGGGTCTCATTGGCCCTGTTACATTATGGTGTAAGCATTTTATGCAGCGATTGTGGTTAACGGGTACAAGTTGGGACGAACCCTTATCAGATTCATTATCTAATCAGTGGTTAGAACTTTATTCTAAGCTGGTTTCAGACACTTACTTTAAAATATCGAGGTCTGTAAAGAGTTTAAACAATTCGCAAATCATTGCATTCCAGCTCCACGGCTTTGTCGACGCGTCAGCTAAGGGTTACGCGTGTTGTATTTACGTGCGTACGGTCTATTCAAACCACGCCATCTCATCAAACCTGTTATGTTCTAAATCTAGGGTCGCTCCATTGAAACAGATAACATTACCCCGACTTGAACTTTGCGCCTGTCTATTGTTGGCTCAGTTAGCTTCCAAGGTCATAGACGCCGTGAATTACAAATTCGACGAATTATATTTTTACTCGGACTCAATGATAGCCTTACACTGGATCCACCAGCAATCTTCCCGTTGGAAGGTATTCGTCTCCAACCGAGTTGCTGAGATACAGCGCCTCACTACAAGGGGTACCTGGCATCATGTATCGTCATTGGACAACCCTGCCAACATTTTATTGCGTGGTTGTCTCCCTCGGATTTTACACAGTCATCCACAATGGTGGCATGGTCCATCCTGATTATCCCACGAGTCATCATCGTGGCCTATCTGTGCCTTCGATGCCCATTCTCCCTGCACTCATCCTGAGCTTGATTGTCGTCGATTCATCCGAAACACTAGGATTCCCACAGAGGATAGGAACACTTCCTTTTTAACCTCCCATGAGTTACATGGTACACTTTTGGTTTTTATTCGCCAGTCCCAGAAGTCGCACTTTGGCGTCGAAATTAAGAAACTTGAGGAACAACGCTGCATCCCTAATAACAGTAAAATTCTTTCTCTTCACCCCTTTCTGGACAAATCAGGAATACTACGTGTAGGGGGACGTCTTCAGCACTCTCAGCTCAATTACGAGAGCAAACACCAAATCATACTACACCCACACTCTCATCTCAGTAAATTAATTATACAAAGCGAGCACCTTCGTTTATTACACTCTGGTGTACAATTGACTCAGTTCTCTCTACGACGGAAATATTGGATATTTAATGACAAATCTTATATACGTTCGGTAATACATAAATGTATCACCTGTTTTAGATTCCGTGCTAGGGGCGCAAACCAATTACTAGACAATTACCCCCCTCCCGTGTTACGCCTGCTAAACCATTTTCCCAATCGGCAGTCGACTATGCCGGTCCGATATTTGTACGTCATGGCGGGCAGCGTTCAAAATCAACTTCCAAGGCTTATATTGTTTTATTTATATGCATGACCACTAAGGCCATTCACTTCGAACTTGTCTCAGATCTGACATCAGACGCCTTTATAGCTGCCTTAAAACGGTTTATTGCGCGTAGAGGTATCCCTGATCAGATATTTTCCGACAACGGAACAAATTTTCGTCGTGCAAGTAGCACGCTTCACGAATTATATAAACTTTTGCAGTCTAAGGGTTTTGAGCAGTCAGTCCAGGGTTTACCAGTGCCCAAGGCATTAATTGGTCCTTTATTCCTCCCTCAGCACCGCATTTTGGCGGCCTGTGGGAAAGCGGAGTCAAGAGCGTCAAGTTTCATTTGCGACGCGTGGTAGGCGGAACCATTCTTACCTTCCAGGAGTATTACACCATTTTAACCCAGATAGAGACTTGCCTTAACTCACGCCCCTTGGTCGCCATATCCAATGACTCTAGGGACCCCGAACCTTTAACTCCAGCTCATTTTCTGGTTGGTTCTCCGCTCACTGCTCTCCCGGAACCTGACTATTCCCAAATCAATATTACTTATTTGGGCAGATGGCAACTGCTCCAAAGATTCACCCAGTCCATTTGGAACAGGTGGTCAAAAGATTACTTGCACCAGTTGCAACAGCGCAACAAATGGCGCATTACGTCAAAAAATTTGACTCCCGGACAACTCGTCCTTATTCTAGATGACAATTCCCCCCCTTCAGTGGAAACGCGGGGTAGTCACGAATGTTTACTCGGGTCAGGACTCAATAGTGCGCGTCGCGGACGTTCGCACCTCACTTGGTGTTCTACGTCGACCCATTCATAATTTCCGGTGGCACTAGATTAGTGGCATGAGCATCATGCGACACTTATCAGTAATGTGAACTTTATCACATTACCCTACTTCACGCCCGGGGCGATCACATGAATTATATTGTTATGATTAATACACTATTATTATGTCTATTGTGATATTATGTATCACAATCATGTTTTTGGGTATTTTTGAATTTTTTGGGCATTGTTATAATATTATTGTATCAATTATTATGTTTTTCACTATTGTACTTACTCTATGGTTGTGTATTTTTGGATTTGTGGGGATTGTTATTCCAATATCATGCATGTAAATTATTATGTCTTTGTAATTGTATTGTTACCTGTAACAGATTGTTGAATCTTTTGTGATCATTATCTTATTATTATGTACTACTAATTATTATACCTGATTGTTGTATTCTCATTTGTTATTGCCATGTTTTGTATGTCATGGAATTTTATTATTGTTGTTCCGTAAATAACTGTGTAACGTAAATCATTATGTATTTTGTAATCCGCACATGAATTTAATATGTTAATCATATTGTTATCTACTATTAATTTTCTGGTTTTTATTGCTCTATTGTTATACATGTCAACTTTTTATGTCGTTATTATTATATTAGTAATGGTTATTTATTACTGAATTTATTATCATGTAATGTCAATTACCATGTAATTTCACAGTTAAGTAAGTTGCAAAATCGCCCCGATTTTGTGCGGGCAGTATGGTCAAACTTTGTACCCATGTGTACTTTGTATTCTAAATACTGTATTGCGAAGCGTGTAGATGACGTCACGTTTGTTTCCTGCTATCGGCAGCCGGGATTCAGACAGGCTGACTACAGTTAAATTTAAATCAGTTCTACTCAAGACTCCGAGCTGATCACTCGTATTCACTCGCCGCCGCGGCTACTTAAAGTTTTTTCAGTATTTAATACTAGTAGCATGCTCACCATGCCACTATTTATTTAGACGATTTCGGCTTGCGTGTTGTAATGCACGCCCCCATCTTATTTCTATTCAATTCTCCGGCACTTATGCCGTGTTAAAATCTGCACGCTTCAGCAATCATATATGTCAATTTAAAATTCAATAAGCATTCATATATGTCCCTT
This sequence comes from Magicicada septendecula, assembly GCA_034769895.1. Lineage (NCBI taxonomy): Eukaryota > Metazoa > Arthropoda > Insecta > Hemiptera > Cicadidae > Magicicada > Magicicada septendecula. Next base: position 363,889,995 of record CM068370.1, on the reverse strand, counting down.
TAACTCAATAAACCATCATTTTCTGGAAACATTATACAGTCCACTCAATTATTTCATCTCAAACCAGCCAACTCCAATAGCGTTCCTAAGAACAACTCAAGATTATCAAGAGCTTCTAAGACGCAACAGTTGCCAACCACTTGAAACTGGGTACCCTGCATAGTACCCCCAATCTTCTAGACCACAAAGCTTCTCCGGAGAATCTCAAGAAAACTCGCACTTAGGAGAACAGAGGCTCAGAAGGAAAACGAAGGAGATGGAAAACAGAAGTGTAGTGGGTACACTTGTGTGCATGTAAATATTTGTGTAAGTGTGCGGGCACTGCATGCTGACTTGATCAGGGTCAGCCTACAGCACGAAGGGACAGTAGAAGAAAAGAAGAAAGAGAAGTTCGGGAGCTCCCTGAGTTCTGACGTCCCAAGGCCTCCCAACTTACGTTTTGAGACACCGAAAACTTACCACTTTAACAGTGCCTTATGCCACATAGTTATGGGAGGGGGGGAGCTAACCAACAACAGAACAAGTCCGCACTATCGATCCATCATACACTCTCAAGACAGGGGGAAAATGATGGTCTCCATGACTATGAGACCATGAGAAAATGATTATGTGTGAAAAGACCCGAGACTATAATCTAAGGGTATGCCAGGACCAGCACTGTTATAAAATAAAACAGTGCTGCCAAAAAACGACGATAGTCGAGAATGTTTGACGGAATAAGTTTGATGAGGTGAGGAAATGCGGTATGAGTATTAACACCGACAGATTGGAAGCAGTGGGACTGTCAAGTGATGGCAGACAACTTAAGTCATTACAGAAAGTAATGCTGTAATTGCTTTTCCAGGAGAAAAGCAACTGAAGTAGATTAGTTACTTTTAGACATTTAAGCAGCTTTCGGAGTTTCAGTGGAAGCTGGAAAAATAAAATCTCAAGTAGAAATACGAATGGGAAAGCAGCATTCAACAAATTAAAAAAAAATTCTACTAACTGCAAGAGTAATACTGCTTGGTCTGAAAAGGGGGTAATATGGTGCTGAGGCAATATATGGTGCTATAATTTGAACGTGAAAAAATGACACATAGATTACTTGTGGAGAGGTTTGAAGTGTAGGTACGGAAAAGGATGCGAGAATCTAATTGGATTGAGGAGGTGTTGAGAAGACTTGCTCAGGGCCGTAAGATAAATGTGACAATAAGAAGGGAAGTGGGGAGCACACATGTAAAGAAGTAATTGAGGGAAGAGATGGTGAGAAGGAGGACTTACGTCCAAGACTTACAATCCTACTTAATGTCTCTAAGCAATACAGACAACAGTGCCAACTAACTGTTAACACTTTTGTTTCCCTACAAATTTATTCTTAATGTCATGAAGCAATCGGTGTGCTGCTCTACACATATCTGCCAGCCGTTTCTTTTGTCAAATTCTTTATTCTTACTTCCGTTGCACCCTTCGAGATATCCTCCTACCACGTTATCTTTGATTGTTTCTTTAATTGTTATTCTTTCCCAGTCATTTACCCTGTAGTGTCATCTTCCTTCTGCAGTCCTTATTACATGACCAGACCATGTAACCTCTACAGTTTAATAAATTGTGGTACAGATGACTCAGTACCCCTAAGTCTATTATCGTTCATCAGTCATAATATCCTTTGAAGGATTTTCCTCTAAAAGATGTTTATCTTTTAGGGCTCACAAAAAATTCCATATTTTTGAGATATAAAGAGCAAGCGGTTGTATAAATGTTGTACACATTCATTGTTTGATTTTCTGTTCGCACGATAATACTGAAAAGCTTGAAGGGGAATTTTGCTTTGCCAATGAGATTTTTCCCTATACTTTCGGTTCTTCTGATCTGTCACTTGTAACGTTGAATCCCAGCCATATGAAGGTGTCTGTACTCGTAACGTTATGATCAATTGTTTTTAAATTGTTTTCACGTCTCAGTTTTCTTAGTAAATAAACGATTTTGTTATTTAAATTATTTTTAAGAAAAACGTAATTCTTGTTTGTTTCCAGTTGTGTGCATGACTCGCGTGATATTGTTAGTGTTGTAGACATTATATTGACGTCTCCTGTACCCTTGTTGAAGGGTATATTTGAACTGTTTATCGTTAATTTTCTTATACCATATTCCAATGTTATGTTGAATAAAGTTAAGGCTAATGCATCTCTCTGTGTCAGTCACCGCTGAGATGGTTATGGGATGTGTCGGCTTGCTCTGAACTCGAATTTGTGCCTTTGTATTCATTACTGGTGATTTAGACAAATCAATTGTGCCTTATGTGCTAAACGGTTAGCTTGTCTACGCGTTTTTATTTTATTCTCCAGTTTACAATCTACAAATCTATTTACAGTTACAAATGAAGCGATAAGTCAATTTACTGAAGACGATGCCATGAATAGAGAAATCATTTAATGACTATACTGTTGCAGAACATATGGGCCGATGAGACGGCTTTAATTTTCTTGGTCTGCAGTCCGTTGAAAGTCAGACGACCTGTGTACTTTTAATATACTGTTAGTTTAGCGGGGGTGCCCATTTCAATAACTAATATGTTTTCATGTGTCAGCATTAGTCGGTGCTGGTGAGCTGATGGTCTGATTATTTTTTTTGAATCCAATTGGTATATGTAGGTCACTGCGGAATATGTAGTTTGAGACACGAAGAAATATCAGAATATGATGGTTATCAATAGCATGATTTTCAGTTAGCATATTAGAATAATTTCTGCATCAGATGACCTAATACAGCCCCACACATTTGTACCGTAAGTGCACATAGACTTTAATATACACTTACTTAGAAGAACTTTATGTCTACGAGGTTTGAAACACGAACTACTAATAAAAAACTAAGCATACGTTTCCTGCTCGCTTTGGGGATTGGTTGTAGAGATATTATGAATTGATTTAAACCTTGTGCTTTAAATACATATTTTATTTAAATCACATTTGTGGAGCTAGATTTCTAAATAAGTATTAAATTCCCGGTATAAGAATTTATACGGCTGTAGACATTAATAGCCAAAACTTGCCCTATTTCCTGAAGCTTACAACTGTTAAATCAAATTTTCATTAAAGGATACATTTTCTCTGACCTTCTTCAATTACATAGAAAGACGGGTAATAGGGAAATATACAAGCACATATATATGCTAGTATATTAAATGTGACCTGATTTTGCACGTACTATTTAGCACATATAAAACAATACATGAAGCAAAGCCGATTACACGAATGAAAAGAATTTAGCTGACACCGTTGTCGACTGCGGCCTGTTGTTTACTTAATGTAATTGCAGGCTGTGAGCCAGAAAATGCTATTACTGCTTGTTCAGTGGAAAAAGGGAAAAACTTTGCTTTGTCGTGTTACAACTCTTCTTTTAGCGAGACATGCATGACAAGACGATTTAAACTGGAATTAACTGAGTTTTTTACAGACGAGCAGTCTGTGAGCGTTTTGTAGCAGCTTGGATTAATACTGTATAAACTCTTGGATTTCATTGTCCATGACGTGTCCGTTACTTAACTAAATATCACTATAGTATTGACGACTCGGAACACTAAGTTTTTTATAAGTAAAGGCTGTAAGGTAAAACTTTACGTTTTCACTTATAAAAAACTTAGTGTTCCGAGTCGTCAATACTATAGTGATACTGTATAAACAATGCGGAGAGTTACATAAATAAAACTTAACTGTCAAAAATTCATAATATATTAATTATTATAATTATTATTATTAGTTATTATTATTATTATTATTCTTATTTCATTTCATCTGATAAGAAGGTCAATGGCTGGAAACGTTTGCCTACTCCATTTATTGGTATTAGGTGGCAGTCACCAACTTTTAACGTGAAGCCTAAAGAGCTTTTTTTCTCCGATTCGATTGTGTACATACTTTCTATAAGGTAACGGCTGTAGCAGTGTTATTGTCTGCTTTTAAAACTTGGTTCCGGTGACAAAACCTCTGAGTAAAATACAGGCGTCGCAGGAGAGATTCTTGCGATCTGTTAAAGGCTGCACACGAAGGGACAGACAATACAATGAAGCCATTTATAAAGAGTTGAACATTTTTAATATCCAAGATCGTATTGCAAAGAACAAAGAGAGATGGATTGCTTATCAGGATAGGATGCCTAATGGCAGGTTGCCTAAGGAAATTTGGCAATACAAGTCTGTTGGAAAGCAAAGTATAGGAAGGTCTAGGAAGCGTTGGTGAAGTGTATTTATTCCTTTGGGATTGGAACAGGTGATTCGCCTGGTCTTTGATAGCTTTTCAGGATAGGATGCCTAATGGCAGGTTGCCTAAGGAAATTTGGCAATACAAGTCTGTTGGAAAGCAAAGTATAGGAAGGTCTAGGAAGCGTTGGTGAAGTGTATTTATTCCTTTGGGATTGGAACAGGTGATTCGCCTGGTCTTTGATAGCTTTTCAGGATAGGATGCCTAATGGCAGGTTGCCTAAGGAAATTTGGCAATACAAGTCTGTTGGAAAGCAAAGTATAGGAAGGTCTAGGAAGCGTTGGTGAAGTGTATATATTCCTTTGGGATTGGAACAGGTGATAGCAGACAAAGATTTTTTGACCATGTGAGCTGTGGTCTTCTGAATGGCCTGAAATAGATTTGTGTTGTAAGTTACTTAACAATATATCAGTATGTTGTTACTAACTACTCCCGTTGCTCTATGGCTGTGGGAACTGTCTGATTTTTTACCTAGCACATACTCTTAACTTCTATTGAAAGACCCCTATAGTTAATTAATTTTTTCGTTTCCTTGTGTATAATCTTAAAATTAGGTGGAGTAGTTATATTTATTAGTAGAGAGGTTCTGTTCTGTTGATTCCTTACAAACTATATCTGGTTTACTGTTGGTTGTAGATCTGTCTGTTTACAATTACGTATTCCATACAATTGTTATCTGATCTTTTTCACCAACAGCTTTTGGTTTGTGATTGTACCAGTTATTTGCGACTTCTATGTTATTCCGTTTACATATACTGCAATGTATCAGCTTAACAACTGCATGGTTACGTTATATGTATTCTGGGTGGTCAAGAATAGAACACTCGCTTATCAGATGGTTTCAGATAGATTCTTGCATAATCTACATTTCGCAATTTTTGTAGTGATTAGTACTGACTGCTTGATCTTAACGTGCAGTCACTAATGCTTCTTCTTCCTCTATCACGTTTCCCTTAGTAAGCCAATGGTTTGTAACTTTTTTGTTTTTGTGTTCTTTCTGTATCTCTCTTGCGTGCTGTCGGTGCTTTGGAAATACCATCCGGCAGACATTACTATTATGTAATAGCCACTCTCGCGAATCTGAACAATATATAGGCCTTCTACTGCAAACGCTTGTAAGGAAGGAAAATAATCTTTATTGAATGCATTTACTTTATTCTTTTTATTTAAGAAACGCATTTCTAAATGGAAGGTTAACAGGAATCTCGCGACCGCACTTGGCAATCAATTATAAATAAAATCTGTTGGCTATTCTCACCGTCTCCTTTATTGTAAAAACATAACAGTTATGACATTTCTGAATGTTTACATGTAGCAAGAGTTCTTTATGTTCTTATGACAGGTAATTTTCCTTTTGTGCCTATTTGGGAAAAATATGCAAATTTAGTGTTTAGAAAACCCCGGATTCTAGAGAATTATGATATTTACCGGTAACCAAGGTTTGCCAGATTTGATGGTGGCCTAACAGTTCAGGAACTGAACTTGAAGTGAGTTAGTTTGACAGCGAGTTTACGTTCTGTAAGTGGTTTACAACCACCACTCCAGTAAGTCTTCTTTTGCATGAGTTATACTTTTAGTATGGCGAAGTAGGTAATACTCATACCTTGTAGTATCTTTCAATCGTTTTGTTTTCTTCTTGTGTGACACTTTTTTACATTTTGTTATATTTCATGATACTTGTTTGTTTCTTGAAATACTGTTTTTTATCAGGGATAAAACTGTAAATTTCACGTACCTCTTTGAATCTCTACTGAGATTGAGATACCGTAGTGTCTTTAATGGATAGTAAATACCTTGTATTTACTATCCATTACCATGAGGTATAATTTAATTTAACCTGAAGTCAATTTAATTTATTGTGGATTTCAATAATCGAAACGTTGCTTTTGTTTTATAAAACTAGGAGTGCAGAAAATGTATAATGCAATGAAGAAGACTGTAAACGGGAACATAATAAAAAGCAACAAATTTTTTTACCAAAGCCTTAGTCTTTTTTCAATTCTACGCATAGTTTGTGAGAAAAGAGCGGCCTCAATATTTTACCAGTGTCAAGAAGATCCGAAGGGGAAAACAAAGGAGCGCATGATCTACAGTTGTAGTTACAACAAAGGGTTGCACCGGCTCTATAAACTCCAGCCAAATCCGGCGTGTCAACGTAGTTGGTCGTAAAACGTGAGATAGGACCGTACTTATAAATGATGTGCTCGCATGCAGAACGGTTCGTTTCTTTACAAGCCTTTAAGGATTAAACAACGAACAAGTTTTATAACTTTCATATTGATACAAAACTCTGTAATATTAAATGTTGAGTATTCAGTTCATGTTATATAGTCATTCCCAGAAAACGACGGTCTGATCCCTAATACAACTTGAAATTTTTGCAAATTATCAAATTAAATTCACAATATTTAATAAGGTTCTGAAAGCGGAACGGGTGTCTACATCTACTCCAGAATGGAAAAAGAAGTAGACAATCGAATTTATAATTATCCAGTAATATAACCTAACGTATTATGTTACTATTAATATTCTTATACCCCGCACTATCCGGATTCTTTAATTCCCGCTCTCTTAGCTCGGATTGTAGATAGTACAACAAATTTTAAAATAAACTAGCTGTTACCCGCGGCTTTGCACGCGAATATTTGACTTTTAATAAGTATTTTAATATAATTTTTATTGTCTATGTCTATATGGTGTTCTGTCAGCTCGTATAACAATTTTGTACTCATTAGTCAAATTCTCTCCAAAGCTGTTTTCAACACTATTTTAACTTGTACTAAATTACTATGTTGGTGTAACAGCCTTTGGAGATTTAAAAGTACTCGTTTATAAAGCCTTTAGAGATATTTGTATAGTACCTGATAAATCAAAAACGCTAAATTTTTTATTTTAAGTGTTATTATGTTAGAAGCATTGCATAACACATTAAACGTTGTTTTCCTCAGCCATGGCTTTTATTTATTTCAGCAGTAAACTAAAAACCAAAAACCGTTGTTACCAAACCTCAAAAATAAAAACAACACGTATTTTCGCTTTGCATTAAGTAATAGGACAATTTACAATTAGTACACTTCTTCTATTCCACATCGTAATATATCGATACAGTCGCATATTATATAAAACATCGAAAATGTACTGCAGGAATGGATAAATTTACAGTTCCGATGCCGCTAAATAGCTTTTGTTTATTTACGTGTTACTATGGTAATTAATTATGGTCTCCATGGTGTTTTGACATATTTAGTATTAGTATTTAATGTATTTCATTACTTATTCATTGCATCATCAGAAATACGTATGAACATAAATTTTATAATCGTTTAAGACAATTACAAAATATATAGACGTATCTGTGTACAAAATTACAAAATCGATACTAAATTGATTCAGATCGCATATTAAAACATTAAAAACTGCAGGAACGGGTAGGTACAGTAACGATGCCGCTAAATATCATTTGTTTATTTACTTGTTACTATGGTAATTAATTCTGGTCTCCATGGTGTTGATGACATCTTTATACGCGTCAATGAAAAGGCATAATTAAAAGGGCCTAAATCGTTCGAACGGAGCAAAATATCAAATTCCAAGTTAGACAGTATTTTTTGCCTTGTGTCAAAGGTTACTTGTGCAAAATTTGGTGGCAATCGGTGTAACGGTGTGGATTTTATTCAGTACACATTAGTCCTCAGACTTTGAGTTATATATATATATATAACTATATATATATATATATATATATATATATATATATATTATAACGTACCAAATCCCATAGATTTGGGGTTGTATGTAGAAAGTTTTAAAAATCAAGTATAAAATAAATTTAAATCGATAGAAACATATCTCGCGCTGTAGCGAGCATTCAAAACAATTGTAAAACGCCCAGCGGATATGTCCGGTGGTGTTATGTAATCACGCACACACGTTATAAATTAGGGACACGCTCTAACTTTAAAACATTAATATTTCGGAAACGAATAAATATAGGCAAAATCCAAAATAGCCAAAATGTTTGCCGAAATATTGAGAATAAGGTGTGCAAATTTCAAGAAATATAATTAAAGAGTTAATGAGATAATTCATTTTATTTAAATAACTTCCATAGTAAGTGAGCTAGGGAGTTCAGATTTGGATATATGTTATAACTGTAAAAATTACGAATCAAATGTATATGTTAGATTAAGCATAACTTGGCTTGCAGTCAAGATAATCGCAATACAAATTGCAACCGGACGTCCGACCGACAATTGGTTCCGGTGTATTCCAGAATATTAAAAATAATAATAATTCTCGGACTGTGGGAATTATTTTTCGTTCTCACGAAATGAGGTGACTAGATTTTAAGTAGAAGGGAGAATGTTTCAGCCAATCAGATCATTCTAAAAATTTTGAACAACCGTTGGTTTCGAGCTGAACGCTCTTCACTCTTCTGTTGGCGATCAAGCTGTGTACACACACTCTCTTCTGTTAGAACTCAAGCAGTAAACACATACTCTTCTGTAAGGACTCAAACAGTGAACACACACACACTTCTGTAAAGTTTCAACTTCTGAAAAACACAGACACTCTTCTATAACGACTGGACTGTGACGGCGTCTTCGTGCGATAGTCTTATTCATCAACAAATAAGCGTACTGCGCAATACACCCAAACTGTTGGCGTACGCATATAAGAGATCGACCATATACTAAAAAGTCACACCCAGACTGCAACAGAACGAGGCCGTCTAAATCGTGGTACGAGCTGAAGAACTGACGACGCAGAGCTACACCCGAGACGAGGTACACACACACGAGAGCAGAGTATCCGGACCGAGGGCCTGAAGCAGTTGCAGCAGTTAAACCACTGACGTTAAATCCATCAACAGTTGCTGAAGGGCCTAAGTTGCTGATCCCTGAACTCTTCGTTGGAATCCAGGACGCAGCGGAAATCATCGCCACTAGCTGATTGGACTAGGGCAGCGAGGGACCCCAGAGGACATCTTCGAGAACTTCAGTACCAGGAAAGTCAAAAATCATTTATACATTTTTATATAAAAAGGTCATTTTTCATTCTTTTGTTAAAATCAATTGTAAAGTTAACTTCATTCAGATGCCTATAAAAACAGAGACTCTAAATTAATAAGAACCTCAATATTGTGATAATCTGTAGAACAAGTATAAGTTAAGTAAGAAGCAATAGATAAGAAGTAGACTTAGATAAAAAGCGCTATACAAATCTTAATATTGAATCACTTAAGAAACTTATACTGCAGTATACGTGAAACCAATCACAAGTAAATAAAGGCACGTAGAACAAGATTCACGGCTAATTTATTTAAGAGTATTTAGAAGCATTCTGAAGTAGTAAAATCAGTATTAAAGTCTTGAAAAATCATTAATTAAATATTTAAGAAATTAACTTTAAAAGCAATAAGAAACAAGTTCGTATAATTTCGTATTTATAAGCTTTCCCTCTGAAAGCTAATATTCATTCAAAAAACATTGATCAAATTACTCATTACTCTTTAGTACGTAAGAATTACGTTAGATATAAGTTTTTCATTTTATGTGCTATTAGAATAATAAACCCCAATTTTATACCCAACACTGTTTTGTTATTGCTGTACTCCAAAATCTACCAACATCACAAATCTATTCACAATTATTATAACGATACACTTTGTTCTTGTACTTTTGAATTAACCTACTTGCGAATTCAAAACACAAATTCCTACGGCCCTAGTCGGAAGAAGAAGACGCAAGAACGCACAGCAGGTAGGTCAGTTCACACACCATAATTTGTAAAGTTATAAATGTCGCCCTGAACTTGGGGTTTCCCGAAGTTAACAAAGTTGTAAAGTTATATATGTCGCCCGGAACGTGGGGTCCGATTTAATTTTGATTAAATTTTAAATTGTAAAACTTAATTGTAGCAAATTAAATTGGAAAAATTTTGCCGTTTTAATTAGTAAAACAGCTGGCGTCCAACTCGAACAATCACTAAAGAAAGTTTTGTGAATTGGTAATAAGTACAGCAATAGAGTATTGAGAATATTGTGTAATAATGGAGACCGACAAAATGTTAAAACAATTGTTGCAAGAGATGAAACAAAACGCGGCAGAAATGAACGCGAAATTTGAGCAAACAAACGCGGAATTGAAACGCGATTTAACAGATAATATAAACGCGAAATTTGAACAAAGTGCAGCCAAAGCTGAACTAAATATCGGGGAATTAACGGCTAAAATAGACGCACAGAAAACTAGTTTAACTGAGACACTAGAACAGACTAACGCGGATATAAACGCGGAAATAAGACAGACCGATACTAAAATCGCTGCTAAAATCACCGAAGTCGGAGAAAAAATTCATACGGTCGAGACTAAAATAAATGAACGTTTTAAGGTTTTTGAGATCACAATGCATAAATCGTTTATTGAACAGATTTCGCGTATGGAGGGGCGATTTAAAGAACACATCAGCAAGTGTGAAAAAAAGACCGCGGATGTGGCTAAAAAAGTCGATAATCTTGAAGTACGGATACAAACCGACGTAAGTGAAACACAACGACAAGTTGCTAGGTTAGACGCGTAGATTGTAGAAGTTCGCTCCGATGTCGACACAAATAGAGAAAATGTATTGCAAACGCTTAGCGAGGAGATTTCTAAAGTGCGACAGGAAGTACGGAGGAAATCGGCACCAAATATTCTAGTACAAGGGCAAGTAGACGAAAAGAATCGAGTCTATTTCACCGGTGAAAATAATGAAAACCCGATCGAGTTCTTGCTAACTTGCGAAAACGAAATGACAAGGGTAGGTTCGCGATTAGAGGACCAGGACCGGATACAGTGGGTAGTTAACGCGATGCGTGATTCAGCCAGGCGATGGTATAACATTGTACGTGATAAAATTACCACCTACACGGAATTTAGACAAATGTTTGAAAACCGATATTGGAATGCGCACACGCAAAGACTCTTGCGTAATGAATTAGAATACGGACGTTATGACCGGAAGCAGGGTATAACGCCCGAAAATTATGTCATACAACAGGTTGAACGCACTAAACATTTAACACCAGCGTTTTCTGAGGTCGATATAGTCACGAAATTAGCGTACCACTTTAATCATAATATTCGTGTAGCCGCATTTACGCAAGGTATACGTACGGTGGACGAGCTATTAATATTAATATCCCAAAGTGAAACCGTTTTCGATTTCGGCGGGTGGAGGTATAGCCCGAACTATAATCCAAATAATGATAGCCAAAATAGACGTGGGCAATGTTATAATGTCTCACCTGTTAAGACATTATAACATAGGGAACCAGTTTAATTGTTAGCTGTTAATTAAACTAGCTGCAATAGTTAGTAAAAATTACTTACCAACAAATTATGACAAAGTATATATCAGGAATTTGTCCAAGGTTTCATAAATTTATTCACTCTCTGGATATTAGCGAAAACATCTCTTTATTATTGTATTTTTAACTACGGATATAAACATAATAGCTTTAATGATCATCTTTTGTTTTTTTTACTTTACTTTTAAAAGAAAATTCTTATAGATTCTGCATTAAATACTCTTTAAATTGTTACTCTCAGTATCTCAAAATCATACTGCTGTGTATTACTTTGATTACCACGGATCCGGGTTCTAACTTTGTAATATTCTAACCTACTTTAACATCATCCAAACTATTTGAAGAATAGTCTGATGTAATTTCAGATTAACTTTACCTTTAAACATCATCAGGTTATTACTATAACATTACAGAAATTACAAACATTAATATGCTAATATTTATGTGATCTAAAAGGTCTTTACAAGAAACTTTACTGTTCCTTTTGTTGCGGTTGTTAAAAACAATGTATGCCCAGAAGTTATGGTTTAGTGTCACCTGAATATAACGTGAGTCTGCGGCTGGTGGTCGAGATGATCCTCTTCAGTAGGTCTTCCTGGGTGTAGTTCGTTGTCCGTCTGGATCCTCCATTTAGTTGGTTGTTTCTGTATTGTGGTCTAGGTCATGGTGCTGGACTTCTGCTACTTGGAGTTCGTACAGTTGTTGCAGTAACTTCTCTCCTGGCGTTGGTGTTCACTTTTCACATTTGATTCCTTTTTATTTTAACAGCACTGATGCTACCTTTTACATGGTAAGGAACATATCTTACCACTTACCTTTTTATATAAAGAGATGTGTCTGCTAAGTTTTTTATTTATTAAGAATATTTTCTCAACGTCTGAACTACACTACTAGTTTTTAAGTTTCGTTTACGCTACATTGGATTAATTAAATGAGAAGCACTAACTTCTTGTTACATCGGTTTTAGCGACATAAACGTAAGTTTAACTTCACGACACATTTTCGAGCTGCTTACATGTCAGAGATTCTCCGGCGACTGGCGTTAGTTTAGCGGCAGGGAGTCTGGAAGCTGGCGCAGTTTACGCGCTGAGAGAAAAGTAGTTCGTTCCTTTATTATTATTAATTGTCCATTAATTAACTACAATAAATTATCCTACCTTTTCTTAGTTAGGAGTTAGATATTTCCTTTATTATTATTACGTCTTTTATTTAAATAGAAGGATTATTAGTTTTCGCTTAATAACATTGTACTTTGCATATTCGTACTAGTCTTTTTACACGTTGATACAGGTATCTAGGGACAGAGGGGGGTGTGGATTATACTCTCACTTGTTATAAGAACAAAAACATTAATTTGTGCTATTTAAATAATCTTTAAATCGTCACAATATCATACCTAATCTGATCCAAGGCCTAGTACTAGTTCGGCTCCACAACAAGCACCGCCGGAACCGCAAAATAAAACCTTTGAATATAAAGGGGAGCCGAGTTTCAATAGGCAGAAACCGATAAGCAAAGGCAACGATGGAACTCCAATGAGAGCCATACAAACAGTCGCGGTATCAGATACCGGTACGACCGAACAAACTAGCGAAATAAAAAATGTTAGAGACCCTATTGCAAAAGTGAAACAGTTTCCCCATACAAAAAACGTGCAACAGGGCGCATCCAAAAAGGATGCGCAATAAACCATGCAAAAATATTTAGAAATAAGGTTGGTAGAAATAAGAAAAATAGTAGGTGTAAGAAAGATGATTTTCCTCATGAAATTTGTGTGCCGGTTAATAAGGTGTTCACACCGGATATTAGAGAACCATTGTTGGAGTTAAATACAATACAACAATGCCCACCTAACATAACGTGTCCGGTAGTACAGGAACATGGAGACGGCGTTCCCACGCAGGTACTATCATGTGTTAAGCTTTGCAACCCAACAAGGAATGCGGTGACGTTTGCCATTCCACTGCATGTATCACGGTACTACTACACATTTAAAATACGTTTAACACTGTCTCTCGCACGGTATTTCTAATTGCATATAGCTTACTGAACAATGTTTACAGAACCAGTAACACCGCACCAACACAAGCACGCGTTATCACTCAGTAGACCCCCCGCTCTTCAGGCGTCTCGGTAGCACAGCTTGTACTAGTGCAGTAGTTTGGGACACCGCTAGTGTGGTATCCGGGGATAGCGAAGGATTTTACGCGTGGATAGAAGAATATTGTCGAACCACCAATAAAGAGAGTTACCAAATATTAGAGGCACTGTAAATATAAATCATATAAAGTTAGAAATAATTTAAATACTAATATTTAAATATCGATAATAATTGTTTAATATAAATTAGAGTATTAGATATAAAAAATAATAATTGTGGAAAAGTTATAAATAAATAACAATCAGTCGTAGCGCGGGTAAAATAACGCGCAAGTCGAGGTGTGAGACGGTGACGGTTACAGGAAACGCGTTCACAAAGCAACGACGCGCACACGAGCTCGCACTTAGCTGGGTTTTAAACGCAAAGGCAAAGGTGTTTACTACGCGATAACAGAGGTAGCAAAACGGAAGCACATTCCTAAGCGCACGCGCCGCTATTGTCTATTGTCATCTGTGTGAAATACTTTGTAAAATGTCTCGCGATTAAATACTACCCACGCTACAAACATTGTCTCACAATATTTTTATACACAATATCTTAATGTATTAGAAGTAAGTTATATATATAAAGCCTGTATGAATAAGATAGTTATATCAGTATATGTTTTTGTAAGTAAATAGCACAATGCATATTTGTGAAACATGAAGAATGTACATGTAGAAAAAAAACTGTATAATCTACATTCATTTTTTTTTTAAAACGGGTGGGGGTGTATATAACGTACCAGATCCCATAGATTTGGGGTTGTATGTAGAAAGTTTTAAAAATCAAGTATAAAATAAATTTAAATCGATAGAAACATATCTCGCGCTGTAGCGAGCATTCAAAACAATTGTAAAACGCCCAGCGGATATGTCCGGTGGTGTTATGTAATCACGCACACACGTTATAAATTAGGGACACGCTCTAACTTTAAAACATTAATATTTCGGAAACGAATAAATATAGGCAAAATCCAAAATAGCCAAAATGTTTGCCGAAATATTGAGAATAAGGTGTGCAAATTTCAAGAAATATAATTAAAGAGTTAATGAGATAATTCATTTTATTTAAATAACTTCCATAGTAAGTGAGCTAGGGAGTTCAGATTTGGATATATGTTATAACTGTAAAAATTACGAATCAAATGTATATGTTAGATTAAGCATAACTTGGCTTGCAGTCAAGATAATCGCAATACAAATTGCAACCGGACGTCCGACCGACAATTGGTTCCGGTGTATTCCAGAATATTAAAAATAATAATAATTCTCGGACTGTGGGAATTATTTTTCGTTCTCACGAAATGAGGTGACTAGATTTTAAGTAGAAGGGAGAATGTTTCAGCCAATCAGATCATTCTAAAAATTTTGAACAACCGTTGGTTTCGAGCTGAACGCTCTTCACTCTTCTGTTGGCGATCAAGCTGTGTACACACACTCTCTTCTGTTAGAACTCAAGCAGTAAACACATACTCTTCTGTAAGGACTCAAACAGTGAACACACACACACTTCTGTAAAGTTTCAACTTCTGAAAAACACAGACACTCTTCTATAACGACTGGACTGTGACGGCGTCTTCGTGCGATAGTCTTATTCATCAACAAATAAGCGTACTGCGCAATACACCCAAACTGTTGGCGTACGCATATAAGAGATCGACCATATACTAAAAAGTCACACCCAGACTGCAACAGAACGAGGCCGTCTAAATCGTGGTACGAGCTGAAGAACTGACGACGCAGAGCTACACCCGAGACGAGGTACACACACACGAGAGCAGAGTATCCGGACCGAGGGCCTGAAGCAGTTGCAGCAGTTAAACCACTGACGTTAAATCCATCAACAGTTGCTGAAGGACCTAAGTTGCTGATCCCTGAACTCTTCGTTGGAATCCAGGACGCAGCGGAAATCATCGCCACTAGCTGATTGGACTAGGGCAGCGAGGGACCCCAGAGGACATCTTCGAGAACTTCAGTACCAGGAAAGTCAAAAATCATTTATACATTTTTATATAAAAAGGTCATTTTTCTTTCTTTTGTTAAAATCAATTGTAAAGTTAACTTCATTCAGATGCCTATAAAAACAGAGACTCTAAATTAATAAGAACCTCAATATTGTGATAATCTGTAGAACAAGTATAAGTTAAGTAAGAAGCAATAGATAAGAAGTAGACTTAGGTAAAAAGCGCTATACAAATCTTAATATTGAATCACTTAAGAAACTTATACTGCAGTATACGTGAAACCAATCACAAGTAAATAAAGGCACGTAGAACAAGATTCACGGCTAATTTATTTAAGAGTATTTAGAAGCATTCTGAAGTAGTAAAATCAGTATTAAAGTCTTGAAAAATCATTAATTAAATATTTAAGAAATTAACTTTAAAAGCAATAAGAAACAAGTTCGTATAATTTCGTATTTATAAGCTTTCCCTCTGAAAGCTAATATTCATTCAAAAAACATTGATCAAATTACTCATTACTCTTTAGTACGTAAGAATTACGTTAGATATAAGTTTTTCATTTTATGTGCTATTAGAATAATAAACCCCAATTTTATACCCAACACTGTTTTGTTATTGCTGTACTCCAAAATCTACCAACATCACAAAACTATTCACAATTATTATAACGATACAATTTGTGCTTGTACTTTTGAATTAACCTACTTGCGAATTCAAAACACAAATTCCTACGGCCCTAGTCGGAAGAAGAAGACGCAAGAACGCACAGCAGGTAGGTCAGTTCACACACCATAATTTGTAAAGTTATAAATGTCGCCCTGAACTTGGGGCTTCCCGAAGTTAACAAAGTTGTAAAGTTGTAATATATATATATAGATGATCCTTTACTTACGATATAACTATTTACTTATACAAACATAGTTTTACATTTTACAAGCTAATTTTACAACAAACAATGCAAATAAACCCATGAATAACAAACGTAAACGTGGGCTACTGTACAACTACCGTCAGGCTTTCAGTCTTAGTAGACCCAGTAAAGATTCATCGTCGTAAAACTAGTGAAACGTTTGGTATTAGCAAAAATAAACCACGTCTTAAATTGTAAGACGGCATGGTTATTCGTAGCAACGAAAATTGTTAAAAATTACGAGCGAGACACACGATTGTCTTCAAAACTGTAAGATTACAAGAAGGATTTTTCCGGCCCGCGTTGTCTTGTGTGTGTTTGTGTTTTTGCGTCTCTGATTTACTCTCAACTCGTGCCACAATTGTGACACCTCTGGAAGCACATTTTATATTCCTCTTACGTGCTAGTGCATCGGTATTGCTAGGTTGATAAATTTGGTCACTAGCAAACAGGAAATCGTTCGTTTGTTTATGATTTCCATAGGTTACCACCAAGAGTGTGTTAAAATTTCATGTTTCATTCATTTCTTTGTGTTGTAATATTAAGTAAAAAAATAAAATTATAATCACATCTCTATAACTGAAACAGTATCAGTACTATTGTTTATAATTCAAAGAAAGTGAACAGTGTAGCAGGGTCTGTTTTGGTACGATATATCGATAGGTGATTCATAAGAAGTCGGAAATTCACATCAAGTCGACCAGATCAAATGAAATATATAAAACTGACAACACACGTGATCTGCACTGTCATCAGTACTTGTTACATACTTGACACTGTCAATCGCTTTTCCCGGAATCTGGTTGCGCGTGCGTACGCGGTTCTGTTAACAGCACGCACCAGAATTATGGCACCTGTAGTAATCCATTTCGTATTCCCCTTTTCTATGGATGTGTCGTTGAGAGTCCTCCCTGTACACTGCCTTGATATCACAAAGCTGCACGAACTTATATGGAAATTTATACATGTGCTTCCTGTATCTACCTCAGTGGTGCAGCACATAATAATATTTCGACGATGTAACTTACATTGTTTCAATAATTTATAATCAATTTTACGTTAGAACGTTGTTACTAGTTCGCATAAATCGATATCTTAAAACAGTGGAGTAGATTACCTAACACTAGGGAAACAGATACCAACAATTTTTTTGAACTCTTCTGTAAAACAACTACAGTCGTGTTGTAAATAATTAAAATAACCAACTCACATAAAATCCACTTCTCCTCAATATTTTAGACTACGTTTTTGACTTTATTGGTGGGCTGGGCTTTAGTAAAGTAAACAATCATAACGTCATTATCGTAAGAATGTGACGTCAATTATATAAAATACGGCCCAGTTGTAGGCCTATTTAACATGTAAAAAGATTTTCATCCATTCTCCAGCGATAACCCGTAGCTTACAAATAACGAGTGTTATCTGCGTGTATTCAGCAGATTGGAACACAAGTATAATTTATCCAATATTTAGAAAAGAAAGTAGATCATTTTGTTATAATCATAGAGGTATAGCTCTATTTAATGTTATATGTATAATCTTGTATACATGTATGTAATACACAAATAAATGTACATTTTTATTATAATGAAAAATTGTAATTTTGTTGAAAGTTGTGTTTGGATTCGCAGTACCTATGCAGCTGTGGAGATTATTCGTATACCACACCAGACAGCGGAGGTGAATCGACAAGCTTAGGAAGTGCTGTACGGTTCGGGACGTATAGAGTACAGACAACTGAAATGAGATGATTTCCAGAAAACCGAGTAGAAGTATAGACGTTTGGGGAGAATTGGGTTGTTTACCAAATTAAATCAATGAATAGAGGAAGAGCAGAGGAAGATAAGTTTAATGGTAAACAATATACAGAGGAAACAATATTTCCAGAAATTGTTAAAAATTTTAAACACACAGTAAGTGAGAAATGGTTGAGATTCATAATGCTTGAAAAGGAGAAAAAGGAAACGATAAATATCATAATAGTCATCAACATATTACGATACTGTCATTACGAACGTTACAGTTTTTGTCCTAAACCGTATTCGGCCTATAACTTGCAGTTGTTTCAGTTTTATAACGATTTATCAGACTATAGAGTTTTATGTTTCTTGGCCTGTGATCTAGACAGATAAATCAAATTGAATTGGTATGTATGTGTGTGTACGTGCACGCGGGCACGTGTATTTTTACTAGAGAATTTAAAAATATCCTAGATACCTTTTAAGATAACACAGGGGTGATGTTGCGCTTAAAATATTTTTGTGCATGAGCTCAATGTAAAGTGTACTTTCCTTTAATGCCTAAAGTATAAATAATTCTTGGCTGGCTCTGTTAGCTTGAATCGGTGTTCACAATCGTCCGTAGGAAACAAAGAAACGTTTCCCTACAAAAAGCTAGTGGCTGATTCATAATTAACCTGCTGGAACCAGCGACTTATCGCTTTCTTAATGGGGTTTGTTTTGTCAGAGGACTGTACGAACGTGTAAAGAAAAGTAACTGACTTCTTATCGCTGGCTACTACAAGCCTTAAATCTCAGGCTTTCTTTCTTTAAACATAAAAAGGCCCCTTACCGCTTGCTTGAATCTTGTGCTAAGAATAACACTGGTAAATTATAGATGGTTTTTTACGCATTTTTCCTAAGATAAAGTAAATACTGTTGTCAAGGGTCTCCGCTCAATCTATAATTCTCTATATCTTGTCACATGTACACATACACGCCCACACTAACACATCTGTACGTATCTGTTGTAGCGTGACAGAAAATCCACTACATCTTAAGTCATATGAAATCATAAAGTTTAATTACACCAACAAATGTTATAATAATATTGAATGACATTTAAATAAATCAAAGGAATGAACCACGATAAAATAAAAATCCTCATTACATTATATATAAAAACCACTGTTTAAAAAAAAAAAACCAAAGAAAGTATCGAAGCAACTCATAGTATCATATCAGTAATTTACCCAGGGAGCTAAGAGCAGTAGACCAGTTATATAAGACCATATCAAGAAAAAAGAGACTCAATTAAAGAGTAGTGAATACCAAAATACCCCAAAAACAAGAAAAGGGAAGAATAAAATTTGTGATCAGGAAGAAAACAATACCCTGATACCTGTAGAGAAGAATACAGTCAGTATCAGTGAATAAATTAAATGTTACAAACTAAACCTCAGTCGAGATAACACAAAGTACCTTGGTTTACCCAAGAATGAAGAAGGAAGACAAGAAAACCAGAAGAATGAAGACTAGAAGAGGGACAAGAATGAAGACTAGAAGAAGGACAAGAATGAAGACTAGAAGAAGGACAAGAAGGAAGACCAGAAGGAAGATACGAAGAAGGACAAGAAAGAAGACAGGAGGAGAGGAAGAAATAGTATGAAAGAAACACCGTTGTAAAACCTATTATTATATAAACTACTATCAACCCCAAACCCACAAAAACTATGCAAAAGAAAGTATAACATACCCAAAATCCTATAAAAATGTAATTATTTAAAAAACTAAAGTGCTGTATAGCGTTATAAGAAGTGAATCGACTAAAGTTATTGGGTAATAAAGAAAATAAACTAGTCTTAACAGTCCATGATTACTAAAGGTCTGGTCTGAGATAATAAGACTCAAAATATCAGAACCAACAGTGAAAGTGAATTTGTGTAAGTGTTTTTTAGAAATGCAATAAACTTAAAGTTGGTGAAGCTATAACTTATCAGTATGCAATATAACAACTTTAATATCTAATAATAAACAGCATAATAAAATAATAAAATGGAAGATTTCCAGTATTTTATTATTTCAAAGTAAATCTTTATTTACAAGACATTTGTAAAAAATGATAATAAATAGAGTATAGGAGTTCATGTTTACTGATGTAGGGGATCACAAATAATAATGGTTTAGACCAGAAAGGACTGGGATTAATATAATATTAATAAGTGTAAAATGTTGAAATAGACTGTTTATTCACAGTCCTAAAATCAATGTGTTAGTAAAATATATTTGTAAGAGTTATTAGAAAATAAGATTTATGTTATCTGTTCTAAAAAGAATTATGTTTGCTAAATAAAGCCTACATACCATTAATAATGTTTAAATAGGTATGCTATGTTAACTCAAAAATAGTTAAAAGATATATGTTCAAACCATGTCTGCAATATGTTCAATTGTGCAGATTGCTAAACAATGTTCATAATTATTTATTTTAATAACCGTAGTGTTAATTAACTACTACACCAGACAATAAGTTATAAGACATGTTATTTTCATATAATTGTAATTATGTAAAGTCAGAGGAGGAGTTAAGTTTAAATTTATTTCAGAAAAACAGAAATATAAAATTCTAAAATCTAGGCAATTTGGTGAATTCACAGAAACAATATAAACCAGTATAATTCACTTATAAATCCTGTAAACTAGCAAGATTTATATAAGATAACTCAGTTAACCACTAATGGAAATGATCCTATGAGTTAAAATGATAATAAGGAAATATACCTTAAAACATTGTAAATTTTCAAAATATATAAATTAATTAATTTTCAAGAGCAATGTCAAATTTACAGATTAACACAAAAAAAAAATAAGTTCAAGGGTTTAATTTATATGTATTTAAGGAAAGGAAGAGGAATATGACTAATTAAAATTTATTATAATAGTATTACTGATACCTAAAATGGAGGAATTTTGTATAAAGACGGAAATCCAATTTTGAGCCTATATTTCCAAAAAGTGAACAAAATTTGTTAATTTCCACAAAATGTCTACAGATATGGACTATAATACATCAATTTAAGGGGAATGAGATGATTAAACCAATAATAAGGTTCATAATTCATAAAAGTGATGAATAAAATAGATAAATTCCATATATAATGTAATATTTTATCATTTGTACAGGTAATCGAAATATGTTAACAATACTTTTTCAAAGATTAACTGGGCCAGATTTATGACCAAGTTAATTAGTCTTTTGTTGAATATCAAGCTGAATAGTTGTGTGACAAAAAACGTTCTTTAAATCGAGTCGAAAATGGTACTAGCGTTTAGCCATTAAAATAAGTGAAACGAGAGTTAGACGAATTAGACACTTTTTAAAACTAAAGCTATCCATACGTTCACGACAATAGTGAAAACAAACATCTAACTTCATGATACGAGTGACAGAAAACAGTAAAACCTTATATTTAAACCAATTCACTCTACAAATCATAACCATATCTTGAGAACGTTAACTCAAAGAAGTGAACACATACAAAATAAACTAACCAACACAAGTTTACACAGAACACTTCGTCAGAATACACCAAATAACTTAACAGACATATTACACCAGTGCGGGAAGATTTCAGACATTCCTGAAGGTAATTTTGTCGTGATTTTGGACATGCCGATTTTGCAGTGAACTCGCCATATCTAGTAGCGGCCATTTTGAAAATTGAAGCCTGCCTTCTGCATTATCCAGCAGTGACGTCATCGTCTGCAGATTGGTTTGACAACATACATACACATTACATATTGGAATTATTTAAATTTTATTGAATAATAATTATTGTATTTGTGTTAATTGTTAATGTTATACTTTCTCGTTACCCTTCTCTGACTATTAATTTTAATCGCTCAAAGAACCTGTCTTTTAATATATTAAATATCATAAATTTTGTTCTGTATGACACAATCGATAATTCCCGAGACAGAGTCGATAATTGCTCTCCATCGATAAAAAATCGATTATTTATTTAAATTGTCAATAAATCTATATATTTCCATTATTTCTTATCTGTTACTTATTTCACAGGTTAATTTAAGAGTATTTATTAAGGCTGAAGGACTTAACTAAGAAGAAAATATTTTATTTGAACGAGATATTGGACCAGCCAGAAAAGTCACCAATCGATTGCTAACTGGAGTTAAACTGTTTAACTCCAGACTTGGTTCAAATCTTCTGGAAGTGCATCGGCGGTCAATAAATACCTGCCTGTTATTAAAATTTTTACAAGAACCTTTTAAAACAAATTTATTTCTTATACACACCTCTTAATAAACATAAACAAAATCTTTTACTATTTGAAAATTCTATTTTTATAAAATTTTCTATCAACTTATTATCTTTTGTAACGACCTGCATACAGAGGTCGGGTTACACTGTATATCTTTTGTTTGTAAGCAACTATTGAAGTGTCTTGCAGTACTTTTATGTTATATATTATATTATCAAATAATACCTTACTTCTGCAAGTGTAATGTTCTAATCTTTTGACACTATATTCGAACCTATTGTTAAGCAGAAAGTTTTTATTATTCGTTCGTTATTCGTATTATTCGATTTTTCTCGTTCTTTCCAAAAATTAATTTGAAACACTTTCACGTTATTCTCATTAAAATTACAAAAAAATATTAGTAAATTTTGTTTTAAACCAGAGACCAAGCCTCAATTTTTCAGTAGGTGGTATCATAGGAACACACAGTGGTATTAATCACATAACAGGTGCAAATGTAATGATGAAACATAAGAAAAATATCCTTGGATAAGAAATTTAAATTAAAAATTTAACACGTATGTGTATGTTTGTATCATTTTATTAT
This sequence comes from Magicicada septendecula, assembly GCA_034769895.1. Classification (NCBI taxonomy): domain Eukaryota; kingdom Metazoa; phylum Arthropoda; class Insecta; order Hemiptera; family Cicadidae; genus Magicicada; species Magicicada septendecula. Next base: position 363,866,800 of record CM068370.1, on the reverse strand, counting down.
ATTGATGCATAACTATAATTGTTAAGATAATATTTCGTGTAAGGAGACTAGTCAAGATGTAGGTATCTTCATTTACTTGAATCGTGTTTCAGAAGTTACAACCCGATACAATTAACACCTAAGCATACAAAATTGTTGTAAAACACAATATAATTGTTTAAAACGCTAAAGATTGGAATGCCTTTAGCAATGGCACATTAAACAGCGTACCCATTGTAAGAGTATACTTATTGTAAAGAGTGTGTTTCATAGTTTAAGAATCTCGTGAAGCAAAATCATTAACGACAACCGTTTCCAACATCGCATCGGGCACCTAAATGCAAGCCACATTTTTACCTGCAATTGTAAAACACGATCCACGCACAATTCGGTAACAAAACGACGTGACAAACTGGTTGACGATGGGCATACAGCAGAGGCGCGCCAGTAGTGTCAGGCGCCTGTGTGGAGAGCTTTAGTTGGCACCCCTATACCCTCCCCCCTAAAAATATGTAAATCACTTTATGAAAACGTATTAGTGAGTACAAATGAAATATGAAATATATTGTAACGACGGAACGCTCTCGAACACTCGGGAGTGTGGTTCTGAACATTTCTCGGCTAGCCGAGCAGGAGCGTGTCTCTGTCAAGGCCTCAATTAAGTACGCTCTAGACTTTTCAAGTGCTTGTTGACGAAAATTATGGAACATATGCGGGCTATAAATAGGCAACAGCTGCTGCTTAGTTAATCAGTTACAGTGAGCGATTTCTTTAGTGCGGATCGAGTCATTAGTGCAAAATGATTATTGTTTTATAAGTAGTGCAGACCTCTAATAATTGACATTATTATTGCATGTAGACAAATTTAACTAGAATTACTGTACGGAAGTATGTTGTTGATTTCAAATTATTTGTGATTAACTGAAGCTGGTCAATGATTTCATTGGCATCTGTATTTTGTTTCCACTGTACCATACGACGATCAGTGGGCACTGAGACCGTCGTAACAGTGGGTCAGAGGTGCAACAGAACTTTTGAGGCCGGAAACAGTGGAAACTTTGTTCAAGAGTAGTGCAATTTGTAATTTATCTGTAAAAATGGATACCAGTTAGATTATGGAATCTTTACTAGCGCTGCTACGGGAAACATAGGAGCGACAAAATGAAGAATGCCTACGGGAAAGAGAAGAAGTAGAGGAACGACAGAAGGCACTAATGCTGGAAACGGAAGAACGACAAAAAAGAAGAACGTAAGCGTGAAACAGATGACGTCAAAGCGTTGACACAGGAGGAAAAGCGGATGTAAGAACATACCGCTGCAGAGCTAGGTCTACTACGAGGTGAGCTTAACAAAAAAGTTACTAGAATATCGGAGGTACAAGAATCTGTGACAGTAAAAATAAGTGAAGTAGAAAATCTGTCTCGAGTGTGGAAGAAGCAATGTCTACAAAAATATCTGTCGTAGAATAATCCATGTTAAATAAAACGTCTGATGTAGCTATTGTGAAAGGTTCAGTCTCAACTATAAAAGACTCGATTGCAAACATAAAAGAATAAATTAAAAGTGAAGTTGAGCAGTTCGTGAAGATACAACCGTACGTTTTAAAACAAAATGCTGAACAGACTATACCTACGTTAAAGACAGAAAAAGACACAGAAAATAAGACAATAGAGAAAGTCACTTTGCCTGCAGTTGGGGCAGTTCATGTCAAGACCTTTGTCAATACCCAACAAAAATATACAAACCAGCGATTTTCGCACGTTTTATCAAATAATTCTTCTAAATTCCTACCCACCAATTGTTGTAAACATTGAATCTGTTGCTAAGGAACTAGAATTAACAAATTGTTTTAAACAGCCCGTTCATTGTGTCTGTATAGCTGTTATTTCATGTAGAAAAACGCCCTGCGTCTTCATTTTAGAACCGGACAAAAAAGAAATCATGGGCAAACTTCAACAAGACTTAACTTCTTAACTTAAATACAACATTGATGGGCCGAACCTTTTTTTATAGATTTTTATCTTTTCAACTTACCTGTTATGTTACAATATAGTTAAACTTTCCAGAAAATAAACATAGATCAGAAGGTAGGCGTGAGCGAGTTCACAGTATACTTACAGTTTGAGGTGGGAGGCTACCAAGTAGGGAGAGGATATATTTTCAAAAATAATACTAAAATAATGTCTGAATAAAATAAACTCACTTTAGCTACAAAGAAAGGTGCATTGCCAGATTTTTTCATTAAAATAAGTCGGTTAAAAACGTTTAGAGTTCAGCCCTCACGTCTTGACTCGGGAATTACTGTAAGTGAGTGTGGTACACAAAGACTGTTTTGGTAAGGAAGTGGTGTGGAATCTGAATAACACGTTTAGCAAATAAATCCTCTGTGGCACCTTAACAACTGGTTTGGGTCTTATGTAAACAAAGTTTGTTTACTGTTTGTAATTTGGTTTTTATTTGAATCTTTTTATTGCAAAAATTGTTTTTCGAGTGGTACTGAACGGTTTTTTCTTCTCTAGTATCGTGTGGGTTAACAGATGTCTACGTTTTCTCTAAAGACGTGTTCTTCTCTAAAAAACCGGTCCTGTCCTTTGTTGCACTCTAGTATCCATGTAAATCGTTTACGAAAGGCTTTTCACGTTGTAATGTGAACGTAATTTGTCTTAAATATGAACTGTAATATTTCTCACAAGTGCAAATAAATAACTTACAAAGTAGAAATAAAAGACTTTTTGCGTTGAAAGTAAAGTTTATTATCACCAAATTTACACAAACATTTACAACTAAGTGAACAGAGGTTGCACTTCAGTATGAAATATTATTACGATGGCCATAACACTAAAATTATAAACTACAATTGGGTCACAAAGAACTGTAAGTAAATACCTACCCCTTGAAGCCGAGGACAAAATCTTCAGTCGCCGAAGATGGGATGCTGCAACAACAAAACGGTTATTAATGTAAAGACAAATTTTAGTGTGCAATTCGTTCCCTATCTCAGTTAACTACGATCTACGAATCAAGTTATAAACTTTTTTACGATCATAAAAATAACTGTTACAGGATGTCACAAATAACGAACATTTGGAATGTTTCTTTTAAAGTGTCTGATACAACTAAATATGTTCTGTGTGTTTTAGTTGAAACAGAGGTCAATGTCATTAACGACTAAAAAAAAAACTAAACTGCAAAAAAACAAAATTTTATCGATCAAAAAATTATTGAAGAAAAAGTTAACTCACAAAACCGAAGTCGAAGTCTCAAACTCGCGGTAGAATCCCAACGTAGCTGAAGTCGACCTAATCCCGAAGAATTAATTCTTCTTCTTCATCTCCGGTCCAATGATGTCCCGTCGTGAAGTACCAGAATCCGCCGCAGAAGCCCGTCGTAGCCAAAGTCGACGCAGTCCCGCAGAACGGATGCTGTGACAAGGAAGTATTCCATGCAAAAAAAAGTAACACTTGTTGAAATAAATACCTACTTGTTTATGTATTTCAAAAGTGACCATATTAAATTATTTTAATCGGTATTACTTACGAAGCTCAATGCGATCGTCTAGGCCTCGCCAAATCTCCAGAATCAAACATCACCGAAGAACGTGGGATGAACCTTACAAATGACGGTATCAACCGCGCCTCCTCCGCAAGTCCTGGTAGAATCTGACGAAATACTAGGTTCGAGCGACACTGAGGTCCCATCACGTGACGTCCCGAAGCACGAATCTTCTTTCTTCATTCTTCTTCTTCTTCTTCTTCTTCTTCTTCTTCTTCTTCTTCTTCTTCTTCTTCTTCTTCTTCTTCTTCTTCTTCTTCTTCTTCTTCTTCTTCTTCTTCTTCTTCTTCCATTGACGTCCCGTCGTGTCCCGCCATAAAGTCGCAGAATCGGCTCCGCAACCCGTCGTAGATGAAGCTGGCGCAGTCCCGAACTGATGCTGTGGGATTAAAATCATTAGTTAATGTAAAAAAAAAGTCGATATAAAAATTATACAATCTCATTTGTGCGTTTTAAATTATATTATATTGTTTCTGACATAAGCATTCCATTCATCTCAAATTTAAAATTCGCTTAAACGAAGGTCACAACAACGCTTAGGTGAGTTACATACAATAACCTTTAATGAGAGCCACTTAAAGATAATATAACTTACGATGCTCAGTGCGATCGCCTAGGCTCCGCCAAACCCCCGGGTAAGAACATCATCGAAGACTGATAGCATGACCTTACAAACAACGGCATCAACGCGTCCCCTCCGTAAGCACCCAGCAAGTCCGACAGGAGACTAGGTTCGAGCGACACTGAGGATCCATCACGTCGACGACGAAGAACCTGCGAATGAACAACGTGAAGATTTTTAAACAACTTCGTCGTTTCGTATATTTTACCTACGTTAAACTTTTATTAGATCAAAAGCGTAATACTGAAGTGCAACCTTATTGTAAAGGCGAGAAGAATTCATAATTTATAGAAGGATATATGATAAATAAAAGCAAATATTTATTTACGAGATATGAGTTTTGATTCAGTCTAATTGAGTCAATGATAGTTCATGATCATCTGATTTTCACTTACTTAAAAATTAAGTGTATCAAAAACGAAGTGTTTAAGGATAAGTGTTTATTTGTAAGCCTTCTATACAAGTAATTTTAAATACGGGAAAATTTAGGAATTTTAAAATGTGTAAATACTTTTAATTCTATTTTATTTCACGCATCACACGCGTATGTTTGTTATGTATGTAACGCTATTTGTTCTTTGAATACGAGAGTCTCTTTAAAAATATTTTTAAGCATAAGACTGGTGACAATAGAATACAAAGAGTAATAAAGAAAATCATTTTTACAAACGTAAAAATTATAGCACACTATACAAACCAATAAAATTAAATAACATTATAATTTTTTCCAATTTTGACTAGCTATCGTGAAATGATTTACAAGTTTCCTTCATTTCTCGTCTTTTTTCTCCTTCCAGTACTTCAAACTGTACCAAATGTTATTTCAATGTGGTGGTTCTGCATATTTGTGTGTACGCACTCGCGCGCACTATACAAACCAATAAAATTAAATAACATAATTTTTTCCAATTTTGACTAGCTATCGTGAAATGATTTACAAGTTTCCTTCATTTCTCGTCTTTTTTCCGCTTCCAGTAATTCATCATTCTTTCACTGTGTTCTTTCTTCCCTACAGTCTTTGTTTTACTTCTTAAACTCCTCAATTCTTTGTCAAATAGTATCCCTTTCTAAAATTCCTTCTTCCAGGATTTTCATTTATCGTAACTATTATTAAAAACTGAAAACCAGTTCCTGGCTTAAAGTAGGTATCTGTTCTTAATTCAAATATTTACATGAGCTGAATTTTAGGATCAAACGTTTTAGTCGACCTATTCTTTTGAAATAATGTCTATGTTTAAAACAAGGAAACGTTTAGTTTCCTAAGATACATAAATAAAAAAAATATATTCTTAATTGTTGCATTCTTAATTGTGTTAAAATGAGCTGTAGGCCTGAATATTTTCTTAACAAAATACAGTACTACGTGAGTACACATTTTTTTATATACGCCTCAAAATAGATTAAAATTTAAATTAAGTATTAGTTTTTTATTATGTAAATTCTGTACTGCCGTAAAATGCACCACTATATACGTAGGCAGAAATCATAATAAAAATGTAAAAATTGTAATCTATTTTCAGCCACCTTGAATGTATGTGAAAGACCTAGGACCCAGTATTGTCTGGTTATGAACATTTGATGTGTAAAAAGAATATGAAACCCCAAAATGATTGTAATTGTTTTAAAATTCATTAACAATAAAATTTGTATGGAATTGTTTTAAATATTTTTGCATTAGTCCAGTCACAAATTGTATTTTTGTAGAAGGTGGTAGAACAAATGACAACTATTTGTGGCTAAGTAATCAAGTTAACCTAGAGTTATGCACATATTTTGTATTATAACAAATCTGTAATTCTCTTACTTTGTGGAAATTAAACGTAAAAAACTAATAATTATATAAAATTATTGGCCAAGCATATATGGTGAATAAAGAACCATAGTAAACAGTCAAATGTGCGAAAATATAAAAGGTGTTAAAGCGCTGTTAGTAAACGAAGTTATTTTCGGCAAGCCAGAATAGATGCGCTGGAGAAGAAAGCGTTACAGCGTTACCCTTAATGTGACCATTACTGACTACGGACGTGATCCGCGAGAGAGAGAAACTGTGTACAAGATTGAAGCAAGACTGGCTACAGCTTTGGCAATGAAACGATTTCATATTATTTATGTAGCCTAAATCAATAAATTTAGATAAATAACTCTTCTTAAAAAACGGTACCAGCAAAAATTAGAGTTTTTCTATAAATACAAATAACATCTATCACACCCGTCACAGTTTCGTGATGTAAATTTACGTAATTGCATACTAAAGGTTTTATTAAATTTATAAGCTTGTAATTAATGAATGTGATCTCCAAATAGCGAGATAGGCCTACTTCCCCTGCAGATAGCCTCGTGAGGTTTGATGAAGCCGTTAGGTTTGGCGGTGGCTCAATCTTGTACGCTGCTACGTAGCGATTCACTCGACGACTGAGAATAGTCCTACACTACACTAAGACTTGATTAAATTAAATGTATTAATGCTCACTGACATTCCTGACTAAGTACGTTGCCTTCTGATGTCCAAACGAAAATCATCGCAACTACATTTTTGTATATAACGATACCTTGATTATCATTAACACAAATTAAAATATTCATATCTGCTCATATTTTCCTTGTACAGTATTTATATTTTTTTATATGTTAATAAAGAATTATATGTTAAGTAAGATTTGTATATGTTAATTTTACAAGAATATTTTTTTTAATTATTTTGTAAATTTACATATGTTTCTATAATAATCCAACCATCATCATAAGTTATAAATTAATAAATTCAAAAATTGTTTATATCAACTGTTCAAAACAGCTTTATATATGTAGACTACATTAATGTTTTTATATGCGTATATAAAATATGTTATATAATTAATTGTAAAATATAATAAAATATTTATTATTTTACTAATTAGTAATTTTGAAAATATCATGTCTTTTAAATTTCCAATGTAATAAAAAATATATCCTTTTAAAAAGTTTTATTATTATTAAAATAAAATAAAAAATTAAGAAATGTATACTTTTATTATCTAGCAACCAATTTATACCTTGACAGAATGAATATCTTGTTTGAAGCAAAGAAAAAAAGTTAAAAGATAATTATTTTGGTAACTAGGATAATTAGCTCCGATTTTGTGTAGACCTACATGTAAAAGTAGGTAACCCAGTCTAAAAACTGATACACTTATGTAACAAACTACTTACAGTTTTTAATTTAATTTTTGTTCCGAAATAACACATTTTTTAATAAAACGCGAAGGAAAGCGAAGATAGACGTATCTGGCTCCGAATGTACTGCCAACTTTGTTCGCTTAGCGTTTATCAGAATTATGTTACAAAGCCAATTACAGTAATTTATGTTTTCATGTTATTCGTATTACTAACTTCTTTTTTTTCAAACGGGCATTAATTTTTGGCATGCTCTCAATTTCAAAAAAGTTTTCACAATTCGTTTTACATTTGCCATGATATTTCTATGTGCTTTTTGCCTTTTATCCATTTAATCTTTACATTCCCTCAGTTCTATGTTCCATCATTTTCCCTATTTGTATAGGGCCTACATTAGCGTAAACAATGTTGCCTTTACTTTTATCGTGTCTTCTTCTAGATAGCAATTGAAATAAAACACGTATCAATGTCCACACCATGTTTGTTTACCAAATCACAAACGACTTTCACAAATAAAAATATAACACAGGAAAAAACAATTTTGTTGTTTGTTGTTTAATGAGTTATTCAATTTTCTCTTTATTTAAAATTTGTCAAACATGTATTTTTAGAAGCTTACGATGCCCCCCCCCCCTTAAAATCGCCTTACCATCTTTGGGACGTATGAGGCGCACCTCCCAGGTCGAGAATAGCTGTTTTACAAGATAACGTTAATATATCGTGGTAAACTTTAGTTCAACTTAAAAGACAGTGTCTTGTTTAAGATACTTTGTGCAGCAGAACAATACAACTTACACTTTCTTTATCTACGTACCTACAGTGTATAACACTTTCCTAGAGTCAGCATTCACAACAGACGTTGAGAAACAAAGGAAAGGGAACAAAGGTGAAGAAACTATAGTAGCTGATTCATAATTAACTTGCTGCAAGTAGCAATTTATTGCGTCCTTAACGGCGTCTATTTTGGCAGAGCGTTGCAGAAAAGTAACTGACTTTTATTGCACACTGTTACAACACTTTGTTCAGATTCCTTTTTTCTTTGTACACCAGAATGGATTGCACAGCTTCCTGGTTAAACTCTGTGGTAAGAACAACATAAATAAATCTCATTCTCTCTCTCTCTCCCCTCCCCTCTTTCTATCTCTATTCACACACACACACACACACACACACACACACACACACACACACACACACACACACACACACACACACACACACACACACACACACACACACACACACACACACACACACACACACACACACACACACACACACACACACGGCAACGCGATTGAATGTAATGCAATTCTGTGCCCAACCAGGTCGTAGGTTTGTATTTAATCACACACACACTTCTTCACCTGCCCTTCCACGGTTAGGCAATTCTGTGCCCAACCAGGTCGTAGGTTTGTATTTAATCACACACACTTCTTCACCTGCCCCTTCCACGGTTAGGCAATTCTGCCTGTTTCGGATTCACCATCTAGTCTTCGGTCTTCTCACGCTTCTTCCACCTTACGGGTGATAATTTAAGTCTGCTTTGGAATCCCTTCCTCCTACATTCCTGAATACATGTTCTTTTCATCTTTCCTTATACACTTCTACTTGTACTGCAACCGATTCAATGTTTAATTCCTGTCTGACGTTTGCATTTCGCATCCTATATTCCCTATCGTAGCCTTTCACTGACCTATAAAACTGGATTTCTGATGACACTATCTCTGTCTAAGATCTCTTTTTCTAGGTGCCTAACATTCTGAATTATTCAACAGTGTGGGAACTGCCTTTACGTTACAAAAGTTTAGCTGCCGGTTTTTAAATGTCTTATTTATTAGACTTCTTATAACTGTACCACACATCCTTTGGAGTTTATTTATTTTGTTGCTAAATTTCGCAGCTCAAATAGTGACAATGTGAAACCTATTCTAAAGTCGTATTGTTGATGATCAGTCGTATTGTTTTGTTCTTATGAGACAGTTAGTAGAAAATTAATTTCTGACAGAGATATTTTCATATTGTAAAGGGAACTCAACTGACGAAGTTTATTGACAGATAACTGTAACTTTTCCTCAGTGCCTTCTATTATAACTTGGTCGTTCGCAAATAGCATTGCATTTAGGTATGTGTTACAACTAATCTCTACAGAAACCCGATAGCTGAATTTATTCTTAGTTTTTCCATTCTCTAGTAAGATCATCTATATACACATTGGACAGAGTTGGTGACAAACTACATCCCTGTAAACTTTACTATCCCTTAATAAACTTTGTGAAATATTGGTAAGATGTTTTGAGAATCTTCTTTTACCCACAACAGTCCAAAGCTTAACTCTATGATCTTATCAAAGTCGTTCGTAATCGACGAATGCTAGGTGAGTCTCTGCACTAAATTATTCGTTTTTGAATAAATCTGTTCCAAAGAGAAAACATCGTCATCTTCCTTTCAAAAACCTGCTTTGTTTCTCCAATAAAATATTTTCAGAGATATTACAAAGCCTTCCGTTAATTATAATTATATCTATGATGATAAATTTTAACTAATTAATTATCTTACTACAGTTTTGTAAGCTGCATTCTGTAAACTGATGCCCCGATAATTTGAAATATCATTCTTCTTTCCCTTTTTGTATATAAATTACTTTCGCTGTTTTCCACTCATCTGGGATTGCACTTTGTAACCAGTATCTGTTAAATAAAAAGAACATTCTATATTCTAAGCATCCTATATTTTATACTTACTAAATTTCAAGAATTCCAAGATATCATGTATCATGTAAACCGGCTTTGTTTACATGTTCTGTAAAATTCGGTAACTATATAATAACACATTATGGAAGTTTCAAGCGGCATCAGGTCAGACGTGGAAGCTGCGAAGCGTAGAGTTTGGTCTTGAACGTTTAATTTGGGATTAACTGACGCTAGAAAGGTTTCATATTTTATGAGAATGTCCATGATCTGGAAAGGTATCCCATCTAATCCAGAGGCTTTTTGGTACTTACTTTTAAATAATGCATTTTGCAATTCTTTCGTTTTTGTGAGCTCTACTTCCATTCTCTCATTATCCTCCATTTATTTATTAATACTGGGATCATACCATAAATTCATACAATGATTTATCCATCTTCCTTTTGAAATAATACTCATTTGAGCAGCATCTCTTTCTTCTCTATTAAGACGCCTTGTGAGTTTATATGCGATCTCTTTGTTCACCATGTAGATTGTGCTCTACTGTACTTGTAACTGCATGCCACGATGCTGTGTGTGCATCTATCACTATTAATTTTGTAGCTTCCTTATATGGCTGTGATAATCTTTAGATACTTCAGTTTGATGTTGAAGGTAATTTCTATATGCTTCATGTTTTTTCTATACACCCTTCTTAATCTCATCGTTCCATATTTTCAAACTTCGCTTACGACACTTCATAGGTCTTACAACTATCACTTCTGTTGCTACTGTTATTACTGCTATGTTTTATGTTCTTCCATTCTATATTGATAGATTCTTCTGCTTGTGTTAGGCCAAGTAGATGTGCAAGTCTGCGTTTATGTAAATCATTAATACGTACTATCTCTCCCTCAGCACATGAACTTTAAATGTTTGTTCCGTTTTATTTCTATATTTACTGTTTTGTAGTTTTTTCTCATCTAGACCAGTAGCCTTAACTAGGTGGTGATCTGTGTTAACACTCTTTCCTCTACAGACGCGAGTGTCAGTTACCATAGGTCCCAATTTTTGATTCACTATGCTATAATCAATAAGGGAGCAATGCCCTCCCGAAGACCATGTGTATCTTTCTTTTTTTAAATGTATTTGTTACATTAAGGCGATTGCAAGATGCAAATTCTCTCAATCTTCTGCCACTATTATTTAGCGTATGCTCACCATATATTCCTATCATGTATGGAACAGGATCTTTACCTGTTCCAGCACATAGATCCTCTGCTGTCACTATGTAATTAGTCTTATTTACTTTAGAGAGATTTCTTTGTGGCTCCTCATAATATCTTTCCGGTTCCTCTTCTTTGTCTTCTCCTGGGGCATACGTTCCTATGTAATAGGAATTCGTTCATATTAATTGACTCTTGTCACATTTCAATCTCAGAATCACTATTCTCTCATTTAAAACGATGTATTCTTTAATTTGATTTTGTAATTTCTTGTCAACTGATACTGCTACTCCGCAAGACGCTCTTTTTGACTTTGATGTCTCGCTGTATATCATGGTATAATACGGTCTTTCGTAGTCCTTCGTACCTTTAAGCTTCTTTTTGGTCTCCGTTGCAGAAGCTATTATAACTTTATATGCTTTGAGGATATTGTCGAGTTCCTCGTCATTTGTTTCCAATCCCTGAACATTCTATGTAGCAACTGTCATCATATCAATTATTCCCGTATTTTTAACCTTTCTCTTGCCTGGTCCTAATCCACTGAAATCATACCTATTCCGAGGCTTTCTTTGAAGCTTAAACGTTTTTTGTTTTCACTTGGGTAGTTAACTAGCTTTCCGCAAAACCCCTAACCCAGGGCTTTACATCAGAGTACTTTTTCTTAAATGGATTGCCTTCTTTGCGGCTTAGGAGCTCCATCTGGCCCTTGGTTATAAAAACTCCCGTAAGCAGGATTACCACGTCGGGCAGCTCAGCCGTACCGAACACCTCTTGTTCGCCTTCACTGCGGTTGTGGTCTTCGTCCGTAACGTTAGACAAGGGTAAAGCGTTAATACTGGGGGCAGAATTTAGTCACCGAGTCATGGGTCGGGCCCACTCCGCGTTGCAGACGCGCCTGCTAAGATTTGTTTAAATAGGTTCCGAAAAGGGCTCTCTGGTTCCACTTAGCCCGGGTTACTGCTCTGTATGATTCCATAAGCAAAGGCACACAAATTAAATTTATATGATTAATTTAAATTTTGAAAAATATACAATTTTCTTTTACAATAGAAACATCAACATATTTGTATCAAGTAACAATTTAAATTAGCAAGTAAGAGCATAAAATTAACTTTTAATGAAAATATAAAAGTTTACTTCACTTTGGGTGACTTATTGTAAGCAAACAAATATAATCAAACACCTGTAACCAAAACAACTTAAATAATCAAATTTAAATTAAAACCCAAACTACAAGAAAAACATTTTACTGTTCAGTTTTTTGGATTTTACAGGCCAAATAACAAGTAAAACTTTGTTTTTATTGCTGTGTGCTCCCCTACACATATCAAGATAAACAGCCGCTATACGTTCAAATAAACCTTATTTTACTCAGCTTTCATTAAAAAATATCTACATTACCTATTTACTACATTTTATTTTACAACTACTTATTTTGTAATCGTTTTGCTTTCCTTTCTATTTGATTAATTTTTGGTAATAAAGAAGCCAGTTGTCACCTGATTCTGCAGATTGATTTCTATCACGGTGTGTTTGCGCTCCTACGGTAGAAAGTGTGTGTAGCGTGTGTGAGTTCTCCAGTTGCGACCAGATGGCGGTGTGTTACGCAACCGTGTTATCGACACCGACCCTCACACCTCAATGAGCAAATTTCAAAAGTCTGACTTCTATATAGTTTGGGTTTCTATTTATACAAAGTACTGTATTTAAACAACCCTGGATCTGTCATAGATTGTTAGAAGGCGTCAGTTTTAACAATCTGGAAATTCTTCGCGTTTGTATGCGGTTTGCACGGTTGTTAACACATTTAAGTATAACCTAATAGTTAGAACTAATGTACAATGTTTAACACTGAAGAATAGTGTTGGTTTAGTACTCTGTAATAATGGTACTAACGGATTTATTACTAAATAATTACTCATTTATTCGTTTACACACAGATTTCCACAACCGCGTTTCTACAGGTACAAAAAAAAAATTATGCACCACAAGCTGTTAGATTTGATGTTTCCATTGCAGTATACACATTCGTTCTATTTCTCATAAAACGTATATTTTTGCAAATGCCAAATTTGGTGTCAGTACATCTCTCTCTCTCTCTCTCTCTCCCTCTCCCCCCACTCTCTCTCTCTCCCCCTCTCTCTCACACACACAGAGCGCACATAGTTTAATTTTACTTCTCATGCCGTCGTCAAATCAAGTGATACTTGAGCTCCTCCATCCTTCTCTAAAATTACAGGATGTGTATGAAAACGTTTTACACTTTTCAGTTAACATAAATTTAGATAATAAATTTGTCTATTCTAAATGCACAATTTTGTATTGTTCGACTTTGTATATAGATTGTACATTTATTACCATCATTATCGTCATCATCACCATGTCAACGTTATCATATTCATTACGATAAATATTTTACAGCTTACTGTAATAAATAGACTGCTTTCATTTTAGAGGTCCTTGATTGGTTTGATATGCTTTGATATTGCTGTTGCTGTCTCTCTTGCCCATAATCTCTCATAATTTATGAGACACAGACAACAGGCTTTTCAATTTCTAAGAAGACGGCAATTATACTCTCGATGTTTATCGATTGTTTACCATACAGAAAAGCTGACGTAGAGTGTTACAGAACCGCGCATTTTTTAAGGCCTTTCTGTGTCTCCGCAGTTATCAAGTCCTAAATGAGCACAAATTGTAGGACATCGCAAAGAGCTTGTCAAGTGTGGTTCAAGAGCAATCTATGACAAATTCCGCCAACACCCATAACATCCGAAACCCATTATCATTATTTGTTGGGAAGAACGGCCTATATGAATCTGACTAGGGCTCCTTAGCCTTGACGAACCTGTAGTCACAGATTAAGCTATAATAACATATTTATGAGTACCGGTACATATGTTTTCTATGAGTACTTTTGAATGAAAAATAAAGAGCTGGAAGGAAGACAGCTTTCTTTCAATCGCTTAATAAACAGCAGCGCGGTCTTGTACATTTAGTTTCTGTGTTAGGGAAACCCAAGTTTTTACTCCAAATATCGGGAGTTTAAGTGGCAGTCGTGTAACAAAATACCAACAACTTAGGTGCGACAATAACTGCTACATTCCAAGTAAATAAATATAGTGTTGTTAATTCTAAGCTTATGTAAGAGTCTAATTGTTGTTAAGCGTCATGATTGTGTAACACGTTTTCATATCTGAACACACTTCATCATAACCGTAAAAAATGAGAATAAGAGTTTTAAGCATGCGAATGAAAATGTAAGGATATCTGTAACGTTAAGTTAATTCGTTTTTTGTCATTTGCAATTTTGCAATAAAGTTGGCTGTAATTAACAGTTTATTATCGTTATTTCGTACTATACTGAATAAAAAGTATTTATAAAACACATATTTATCTTAAATAAGTATTTAAGGCTTTATATTTCTGCGTTCTTATCTTTCTCCCCTTCTTTCCCGTTTACTTTTCCCATTCACCACATATTGCTTCTGTCTCTCACTCTCTGTCTGTCTATCTTTCTGTATGTTGTCTTTACTTTTTCTGTCGTTTCCGGAGACGGACCGATTGTCCTCTAGCATCTACAACTTCGTAGAACCGTCTCGTAACAATTGGTACTCCGCACCTGTAGTAACCCTAACCTGTCGCAACGAGATGTGCGTTCCGCGAGGGAGTGCGCGTTATTAGACAGTGGTACTTAGGTTTAGACATAGTAACTGTAAAGTGGTAAATTGACAATGGCGTAACTATAAGTATTGTAACGAAAGGACTGTACGGAGTTCTCACGCAGGAGAATGATTATATACGTTTTGCGCATGCGCCAGTTGTTTCAAAAGCAAAAACATCGGGACATAGTCCACGTGGCGTGAAAACTGTTGTTTATAAGCACATATTTTCCGTGATTGTTTAAAGCTATGTATTAAGCAGACTTACGTAATTAACAGTGTGGTGTAGCGTATTTTACGTTAGTAATGGAGAGTAGTGTCATAATACAGAACCATGTGTGGTGTAATACGTGTAAGTCGCAGGTTGGGGCGTAGTTTCCTAGTTTAACGTCACGCGAGTTTAACCCCTCCGGTGTGAGAACTCTCTTCGCGGTCGTATAGTGTGATTTAGAAAACGTGTCATTACACTTTGTACGTATGTATCGATTTTCTGATGTTAAATAAAACAATTTCACTGTTTACATATCACGGTCCGTCCGATGGCCGTAAAAAATAATCGACTGAATAAGAAATCAAATTATAAAATAATAAACCAAATGAAATCAATATAGTATGTATTGGGTTCACATAAGAAGGAAACGTGTGTTTTATTGTCGTATTTGCAACAGCAACAATTGAAATTATTTTGCTGTCAGATACGTCAATGAGATGAAGTGGTGTCACTAGTATTTACAGTTCTTGTACACGTAACTACCAAATGTAGGTTGGAGATAAGGTTACGAAAATAAATAAAGTTATTCTTACAGTCTCCCATCAAATTTTCATACAGTGTTTAGTTGGGATGGTTGCTGATTTCTGGGCACTGAGATTAGATTAATTTTTTTTTTAGAAGGCAGGTCTTCAAATGGTAAACACCCGCTGATTCTAATGCTATCTATTAACTTCATTCTTCTACGCCCTCTTCTTTTTGCTCCTTCTATTACACCCTCCATGGCAGTTGTAAGCAAGCAGTCTCTTAGTAAACAATAACTTAACCAATTCCTTTTTCTATTTTTTATTACCTTCAGGATCCTTCTCACTTCCCCTATTCTTCTTAAAACTTCACAGTTCCTTACTTTGTCAACCCATCTCACTTTTTTCATTGCTCGCCAAACCCACAAGTAGAGGGAAAATAAGGGTTCTGGCTCACAAAGGAATGCCGCCTTCTTAAAAAACAATAAAAAACACTAAAAAACATGATCTAAGAGATGACGCCGCCACCGCTGGACCCGCAGCATCCCAATGGACCACAGCACCGCGAATTTCCGCGAATAAATTTTTTTTATTTTTTTTTATTTGATTTTTTTATTTTTTTAATTAAATTGATTTGCATATCAAGGGGTGGGATGAGGTTCAATGGACCACCTGCATCCGTGAATATAATTTTTTATTTTTTTAAGAAAGCTGATTTGCATATCAGGGGGTGGTGTTGGGTGGGTGGTTTTTTTATTTCATATCAGTGGGTGGTGGTGGGTGGGAGGTTCCAACTCGATGCATTATAGTGTATATTAAAATATATGATCAGGTGTACCAACCTTTGCATGAGTTCAAATTTGTCGTGTGTTATAATGTATATTAAATCTATATGATCAGGTGTACCAACCTTTGTATTATTACACGACTGCCAAAAGGGAGTGTTATGTTTTCAGTGGTAGGGTATGTATGTATGTATGTATGTTTGTTCCACTATAACTTTTTAACGGCTTTACCGATTTTGATGTTCAATGGCTCGATGGATTCCTTACTTCACCAGAAGTGTCATAGGCTATATATCACCGTGAGTTGACTTCCGGTTTTGACCGGAAGTGAATACAAGTGATCGGTTCTAAGGATTTTTTGTTGTTCGTTTATTGGTCCAGGGAGGCAGCATGGCGAAACAAGTTTTTGCAATTCAAAATGCTATTTTAACGCACAGAGAGGTGTCAGCATGTGAGTGCGCAGTACGTCTGTGTCACCTTAAAATGCGGGATTCCTCACGAAAAGTGATCTTTGTTAATACTTGCTTTCCTGAGTTAAGGTACCGGATGTTGAGAATTGATGATAATGCAAACGAGCCAAACAGAAATATTCTTGACCGCTACGTTGCCAGGCCTCACGCGCTCGAAAAATTAAGTTTGCATGTATTCGCTGTCTGGTATGAGCCTGTGACGCACAATAGATTCTCAGAAGATGATCAGGATGCTGATGCTTACGAACAGGCTCCAGAAGAAAATGCCTCTGAGAGATGTATCACTCTCCTTGATAATCAGGGAAAATGAAAAAGCGTAAGCGCCCAGCTGTCTTACGAACTAGGTATTACACACCAAACTCAGATCCGGAAGCATATTATTATTCTCTTTTAGTCACGCACATTCCTTTCCGCTCTGAATCTGAATTGATGGAGGGGTATAACAGTGCAAAACAAGCTTTCTTAGCAAAACAAACTTTGTTACGACCAATGCAAGGTGGAAACAAAGTGGAGGAAATGGCTAGGTGGGAGGAAGAGATTCAGCAAGCTGTAGCTAGAATTGTAGCAGAAAACCTAGCTAATGAAGTTAATTTAGATGCTGACGTGGTCGAAAATAATATGCGTGAAATTTTCGAACAAAACCTTATTGAAGAACATAATGATGAAAATTGCTTTAGCTAACGAAGATGGTGAACCTGAAATACATGAAATGACGGATCAACAATATGCCGCAGCAGTAAACTTAATGAATTTTCAGCAGCGCCAATTGTTCAAAATGATTTCAGACAGATTGCGTCCAAGTGAAAATAATACTGAGCCATTATGTGTGTTCGTTACTGGAGAAGCAGGCACCGGCAAAACCTTTACTCTGAAAATTATTGTAGAACAGATTCGTCGTCTTTCTCATTTACCTGCAAGCAGAGCTGTTACGGTAGCAGCACCCACAGGTGTCGCTGCAAGATTGATTGGAGGTAGCACTTTGCACTCTACTTTTGCCCTTCATATCGAAAAAGGCAAGGTGACAGCTCTTCGCCCTCTTACTGGTGAACGTCTTCAAAGGGAACGGCTAAGGTGGAAGCATATTAATTGGCTAATCATTGACAAAATCTCAATGGTACCCTATACTACCCTAAGAAATATTCACTTAAGGTTGCGACAGCTTAAAATGAATGATGCTCTCTTCGGGGGTATCAATATTATTTTGTTTGGCGATCTAATGCAGTTGCCACCTGTATCAAAAGCAGTTGGTGGTAACTACTGCTTCAAGCAGCCTCATTACTTATCAGCTGAAATTAATTTGTGGACACTGTTTAGTTTCTGTGAATTACCTCAAAATATGCGACAAGCTAACGACACTACTTTTATAGACATTCTAAATAATTTACGAGTCGGCCAACTCACCATGCAGCAGCTAGAAATTTTAGATCGTCGAAGAGTTCCTTTGACAGATGAATTTGCTGATGGCGAGTGTCTGCGTATTTTACCAACAACTAAACAGGTAGAAGAATATAATGCTATGATGACTGAAAAGTTGAAAACATCATCTAAAGTTTACGATATTGCAGCGGTGGATGTGTCTGTCGAAGCTAAGAATTACGGACAAAAGTTAAAGAAAGACTTCGTACCAACGGATCCAAACAAAACTGGAGGTATTCCAAACTCTTTAGTAATCGGAGTCGGATCTAGGGTAATGTTGCGAAAAAACATTAATGTTAATCATGGTCTGGTCAACGGAGCAATCGGCATCATTAGAAAAATTGAGTGGCCTGCACTACGTCGAGATCAGCTTTAACCTGGTGAGCTTCCACAAGCCGTATTTGTAGAATTTGATGACAGATCAATTAGGGGAAATACTGCTGGTATTGGAGTAAAGATAGAGCCCACCACTGTTGAATATGATGCTTTGCGAGGCCAGGGCAAAGTAGAACGACGTATGCTGCCATTAATATTGTGATGGGCTGTAACAGTACATAAACTCCAAGGCACTACTTTAGACAAAGCAGTCATTGATTTGAGTAGTAATATTTTTGCCAATGGTCAGGCCTACGTCGCACTAAGTCGTGTGAAACATTAGAGGGATTAGCAATAAGTTGTCTGGATCCACGAAAATTGTTGCATGAACCGCACGATAAAAACTCACTTGAGGAATTAAATTGACTCAGAAATCTGTAGACCAAAGCTTTTTCTTTATCATTTCTAATAAATAAATTATTTAGTTAATTATATAATTTATAAAACAATTTATCGAAATGTTTGTATTATACTAGTTATATAATAGTATATAAAATAAAGTTATACTATATTTATAAGTTTATAATTTCATACGCTAATAATTATACTATGTACATAATAAAGTTTCTAAATAAAACTATGTAAAAATTGAAATTTTGTTTGCACTTCACACATACGCACGCACACACGCACACACGCACGCACACACTGCACATTCCCATTATACTCTTTTTAAACACAAAAAGGAATAAAATAAAAAAAATAATTTAAAAAATTAAAAACACGACTGCCAAAAAAATAAATGAATAAATAAAAAATAAATTGATAAAAAACTAAATAAAAATAATATTTAGTAAAAATCACAAAATCTAAATGAAGTCGATTTAAAAAGCCAAAAACAAGGTATTGAAATTCAGCTCTGATCAGATTTAACGAAAATGTTATGAATGATTAAACGCATAGTAATTTTATTAGATTTAAATTACTTTTCGATGTTGAATATATTTCAATGCATCATATGAAGACTACAATTATAAAAAATATTGCTAATAAAATTTTGCTTTTCAATTTTAATTTTCAATGCAGTCGGGGGCTGTTTAATGAAAAGAACAAATCTATTTAGAATGTGTTATTATTATTATAGGAACAAGAAGATGAATTCTTATCAGAACATTGAATGGTTGACTGCATCCAAACATACTGTCAGTAAACGGGAGGGAGGCGAGCAGATGAATATGTGTACTTCTCAGAACATTGAATTTAAATCTTTAATTGTACCCAAACACACTGCTAGTACATGCATGGGTGATGAGGTAAAGACGAACTACAAAAAAAATTTCAAGGAATTCCGTAAAGTATGTCTTTTCTCTTGTAGTCAATTATACAGTATTTTAAATTATGTATAGACCTATGTCAACAATCATACCCATTCTCCCTCGTATTGCTTCAACTAATTCACATATACAATGATACACACGCACACGCACACGCACACACATGAAACACAAACAACTTTTGTTGTTGTTGTTGACGTGATTTTGTTCCACAGTTGAAACCTGCTCTACAACACATTTCACACGAAGCGTTATGTTATCACATAGAGAACACATTCCTATACACTGTCGTTCCCACAAAATCGATTATCATTGGTATTATATACGAAATATAAAAGTATTTATGACATATCTGATACTTAGTTAAAAAATTGTATACGACTGTTTTCATATTATTTATATATGATGATGATGATGATGTTATGGTTAACTAAATATACATTAACGACTCGGAACACATGGTTTTTTATAAGCAAAAGTATAAAGTTACAAACGGATCAATAAGATCTTTTGCAAAACTTAGTGATTTGTGTGTGTGAGAGAGAGAGAGACCGCAATGTGTTTGTACGTGTGTGTGTATGTGTGTGATAAAACACTGAGAATGTCTTTGTTTCAGACAGGGTAGATGACGGTTATGTATCACTACTTCATACTATGTAAATATAACAATTCATATATTCTGTATTTTTATTTTGAACCCTTTGACGTTCACATAAAGTCGTGTGATTTGTACATTTTACTAGGCAGTAAACGTAAGTTTATGTATTATTATTATTATTATTATTGTAACGATATTTGTGTTTATACATATTAGTTCGTAATGTGTGGTTTCTTTTTTTCAGACGATAACTATTTCTAGTAGTCTGTGGGCTTTCCTAATATATATTTTGTAACAGCACTAGTTCTGCATGTATCTCGTTAAGGTAACAACCTACATTACTAATTTTTTTTATCACTGTGTGTGCGTGTGTTTGAATGTAGTGCAGATTCTAATTTACAAAGTTTTGATGAATGGAATTATTCAGTGATATATACATACAATTTACTTATTAAACACTTCAAGGATTGTAACGTCTTACAATGACTATAGCATATGATTTGCTTTCAACCCAAACGTGTGCACGTCGTATGTGATTACGTTGGGCGTGTGTCTGTATGTGCGCGCATTGCGTGTGTGGTTACGTTGCGTGTGTGTGTGTGTGTGTGATTTTTAACATGATTTTAATGTTGTTGTATTGTTATGTTGCAGGTTGCTTCTCCTACAAGTACGAGACAATTATATATAAACTTTCGAAAAAATATCAATTTTATAATGTATTTATTTAATTATGAATTGTGAATTTTATATTGTGAATTTTAAAATATATTTAATCATTTAAACAAATTATGGCTTTATTTTATTTCACTCTACACCTCTGAACATGTGTACAATTAATTTCTTTTTTGTGAACTGTATTACTTGTGGGAACTGTTACATCAGAAGTTTTGTATGATGGATTTGTCATGTGTAACAGCACACACGCACAGGTAAGTAGTTCATTGACAACAACACACATACATAGTTAATATTTGCCAAATATATATATTTCTAACAAGGATCAATCACACTGACTGCATAGAAACGGTATGAAACCTTGCACAGTTGAAACGAGTGAGAGTGTGAGAGAGAGAGAGAGAGAGTGAGAGAGGGCGTTAATATTTGTCGAATAAATATAAACTTTCTAATTTCATATACATGCGCGGTAATGACCACAGAGAGGAGAAACAGTTTGAACATAACGTTTGACAACGAGAGAGAGAGAGAGACATACACAACGAGTGAGAGAGAGAGAGAGTGCTAAAATTATTTACTCAATGTATACAGTGAGAGAGAGAGAGAGAGAGTGAGAGAGAAACGGTTTGAACATAACGTTTGACAACAAGAGAGAGTGAGAGAGAGATAGTTTTACTTACATTCAAATGTGAGAGAGAGAGAGAGTGAGAGAGAGAGAGAGAGAGTGAGAGAGAGAGAGAGAGTAACAATCATGATCATATAGTTTGAATTTCCCACTACAGAAGAGAAAAAAAATGTTGACAGATCTGCTCTATACACACAATAATGTAAGATTGGTAACCCTGATCATATATTTTAATATATACACTATATAACACATATTTGAATTTCCCTCCCCCCGCCACAGAAAATGTTGACAAACCTGCTCATATAAAATATCTATACACTATAATAATAATACAAAGGTTGGTACACCTGATCATATAGATTTAATATACATTATAACACACGACAAATTTGAACTCATGCAAAGGTTGGTACACCTGATCATATATTTTAATATACACTATAATGCATCGAGTTGGAACCTCCCACCCACCACCACCCACTGATATGAAATAAAAAACCACCCACCCAACACCACCCCCTGATATGCAAATCAGCTTTCTTAAAAAAAATAAAAAATTATATTCACGGATGCAGGTGGTCCATTGAACCTCATCCCACCCCTTGATATGCAAATCAATTTAATTAAAAAAATAAAAAATCAAATAAAAAAAAAATAAAATAATTTATTGGCGGAAATTCGCGGTGCTGTGGTCCATTGGGATGCTGCGGGTCCAGCGGTGGCGGCGTCATCTCTTAGATCATGTTTTTTAGTGTTTTTTATTGTTTTTTAAGAAGGCGGCATTCCTTTGTGAGCCAGAACCCTTATTTTCCCTCTACTCCCACACCTCAAAAGATTAGATTCAGTACTGAGATCTATTTATGAGCACACAATATTTAAACTGTACGGGTCTGTTATGTTCGGTGTGTTACAATGTTTAAACTGTACGGGTTTGTTATATTTGGTGTGTTATATCTGAATAACAAGGTGGTTCAAATGAGCCTTCTGATTTCACTGACCTTCCACAATGAAGATCGTCGTGCTCACAATCTTATACGTAACAACAGTTTACTTCCCATTAATAAAATGAATGCGTGCATGCTCATATTTTATTACTGTTAGTGATAACAGCGATATTACTACATAACAAACATAGCATAAAGAAAAAAGGAAGTTAAAGATAACTAATGTAATTTGTATAATTCCTTGCACAAGTGTAAAAGTAGGTTAACATTGTAAGCTTATTGACACAAACAACTGATTTATAGAATTTTTAATTTAATTTTTTCTCTAAGATACACCTTTTTAAACAAATACGAAAGCGTTATTACGAAGTATCTGGTTCCGAATGTACTGCCAGCTTCGTCTGTTAGACTTTATCACAATTATGTCATATAAAAATAACATTATAATATTTATGACTAAATTTACCTCAAGATATACTTTTTTTTCTTTTTTTTTCCAAAAAGTATGTCTTGAGGAAAAAAAGTATATCTTGAGGTAAATTTAGTCATAAATATTATAGTATTATATACATCAAGAAACGGACTGTAGCAGAAAGTGATTGAAAAAATAACATTAAATTGTGCTTTCATATTATCCGCATTAACCATTTATTTTTCCAGAGAAATATTATTTTTTGGCATACAATCAATGTTAAAGAGGTTTTCAGAGTTTGTTGTACATTGGTCATCATATTTCGATGTATTTTTGCGACTTCCCGTCTTTGATAATATAATTTGTACATAGGCCTAGTTATTCCCATTGGGGTAACTTTCGTTTTTTGTGTACAAGTCTTCCTGTTAACATAATAGAAGTTAAATTCGATGTAAAAATATAAAAGTGCATTGAATCGATCGGCACCAAGAATGCTGTTTGATGTGATAATTCACTGTCGGCATGTAGCCTCATGGATTGTACTGTGGGTAACAAATTAGCTACGACAGACACAAAATAGATGCAATCTGTTCGAGTCGCAGCATGTTTATTTTTTTGACTGCAGCACAAGGACGTTATTTTGGGGCAGGCCCAACCTTTACAAAAAAAATGTTGCACAACCTCAGATAGGGGTTTACACTGACAGCAATCCTACACTGTCATGTAAATTTACAACACGCATTTACTATACAAAAAACTATAGAATTAAAGCACAATTTCAAGGTGTTATTGTGGATATCTGATCAATGCTGTGTGTACGCCCAAACTGATGTGCATAAATGAGGATATTTCTTTTCTTACAAAAAATAAACGATAAACAAAATAAATTTGTTAATTTCGTTAGGCGATTTCATATTTTACTTGTTTACATGCCCTAACTTTATTTAATTACAGTCGGAACTATGACCACATAAGAAACGAGATCTGTGTGTGTGTGTGTGTTTCGGTAACGAATACTGCCTCTGGTCAAATGAAAATCAACAACAGCAACCCTCTAAGTTTTGTACTACGTCGCTGCAGGTAACAATTTGGACTTGTGGACGTGACCAGGGTCAGCGCGATTTCAGACTTTCCCATAAAGCAGTACAAAGCAACAAATCGCAAGAATGATTCTCGTATTAGTTGTGTGCATGTTTTCTTCGATCGGTGTTGCTGAAGTAAATGTTTGCGAAACAAAATTGAGACTTGAATTACATTATTGAAAAGGATAAAATCTTCTTCTTCTTCTATTCAAGGATTATATTATATAAACCTGTTTCGACACCCATCTCATCCTCGACGACCCACGTGTCTTATACCAGTAGCTTTATAGTTCAGTGCCGCTTTCGCCAATCAATCCTCTTTAATCCTTTGCAGATGATCACACGATTGTCTTCTGCAAGTTGTTAAAATAATTTCATTTATGTCCTTTACTTCGAGTTCTGCTCTGATACCCTCATTCCTTATTCTATCTTGCAATGTATAATTTAAAGTGCTTCGAAGAAACTGCATTTCAGCACTCTGAATTTTGCCGCATTCCTTTTTTGTCATGACCCACGCTTCACACGCATATGTCAATGTGCGTATTGCAATTGTATTATAAAATTTAGTACTTGCTCTGTGTCTTGTTTTATTTCTAAAATGTCTATGAATTGTACCACAAATATTTTTAAATTTATTTATCTTCTCTTTTATATCATATTCAGATTCATAGCTTACTGCAAAGCCGAGATATTTAAAACGGCTCACTTGTTCTAAAGTGCTATTTTTTATAACTATCTTAGTCCTCACTTGATATTTTACTTTATGTCTATGGCTATGAAATTGTCAGTGAGTACTGTCTCGGTACTCCTTGTAATTGAAACACAGCTCTTTGTAAATCATCCTCATTTTGTCGAATAATAACTATGTCATCCGCATACAGCAGCGAAACCATACAAATTGATTTGTTAAGCTGAATTCACGAAGTCACTCTGGATAGCCATGCTCTCAACATAACGTCAATGAACGTATTAAACTAGGTTGGGGAAGCACAGCATCCTGCCTAACTCCCTTATTTCATTAACTCCTGCCACCTGAGAACCTACCATTTAGATCCAGGGCTACAGATGTACTTTTGTAAAGGATCTTAACTGAATTTATAAAAAGCTGTGGATATCCTCTTCTATCGATAATATTCCATAACTTTTGACGGTCTACATTATCAAATGTTTTTTCAAAATCAACAAAAGCGATATGCGTTTCTTGGTTATACTCTCGCCTTTTCTGTATTATCTGTCGTAATACAAACAATGCATTCACAATCAACCTACCCTTTCTAAAACCTATTTGATTTTTAAGAAGTAATGCCTCTGCAACGACTTTTGATCTCTTATTGAGAATTCTTGTATATATTTAGTACGTTATTTGTATATGTCCAGCAACGTAATAATTATTACGACTTAACATAATAATAATAATTATTATTATTATTCCTATGTAATTATTTGCATCTGTTCTGTCTCCTTTTTTATATAACGAAAGAGCTGTTTAATGTTTTCATCACTTTAGATACCATAGTCTGTATACCATATTAACCGTGTTCTACAGTAGCCTATAGTGGCTATTAGGCATTCCCATGAGTCTTGACGTGCTTGTTTAATAATGTTCTTTTTTATTTCTGATTCTCTGATATACTTCTCTTGACCCCCCCTTGTTGGATGTTTTATACATCTTCTGAAGCTATCATTTTTCCTCTTTACTGCAGTCCCTCTTTCTTCTATTCAAAGTCTTAGACACCTCCTTTGTCTATACTTCTTTTGCAGCCTACTGCTTCCTTATCTGCTTGTATTATTATTTTCTTGATATTACTCCATTCCACCTCTATGTCTTCACTAGTAGGTATTACTGCAATGCACTGATTTATTCTGTTCCGATAAATCCTCTGGTACTTTTAGTACAGAAGGTACAGAAAGTACAGAAAGTACTATATTTGTGGTACTTTCATCCTTGATATTTGTTATAAAGGATGAAACTTTTTAAAAGGATAAGGGAGGATACTTTATCCCCTTGGATAAAGTATATTTGTTAATAAATTTAGGTGTTAAATGTTTAATAAACTACTTAGGATGGGATATCAGTTTTCTCTTCTTCTACTTATGCTTTTATCAGGGACTAGTCGAATCACCTGTTCCGGTCCCAAAGTAATATGTACACTTTACCAATGCTTCCTACCTAGGTTTTCCTATACATCGTTGTAAACAGGCTTCTATTGCCAAACAACTTCCTTAGGCAACCTGCCATCTGGCATTCTATTCAGATGAGCAATCCGTCTCCCTTTGTTCTCTGCGATAGCAGGGAACCCACCTCCATCTGTTCATTTCTTTACAAATGTCTTCATTATAGAGTCTATCTGTTCGTGTACAGCATTTAAGAGATCGCAAGAATCTCATCTCCGACGCAGACGTTTTTCGCCCAAGTTTCAGAACCATACAATAACACTGGCACAACCATTAACTTATACAATTTTAGCCGAGTCTCTGTCCTTGTTTTTGTCGACAACACTCGACGAATTGTGCCACATATTGGCTGAAACTTAGCCAACTTATGATCAACATCATGATCCACATCATATGTGCGGAATTGTGGCACCTGCTCTACACTCTTATTATCCAACACAGTCTTAGTCAGTAAAGGGTATTTGTCCATAAGTGCCATAGTTTTTGTCTTTTGTACAGAAAAAATTGATGTTGTAATGTGAACAGACTTGCTGTAACTGGAACATTCGCATCTCTGGAGCTCTGGAGCTCGCATTTGTTGTTTGGATGGTTACTTGATAATCCGCAAAACAGCATTATATTCATGTATGTTCTATTATTTATTTTCATTCCCGGATCCACTCGTAGTTTTTCACTGTAGGGTTTTCTAAAATTTTCGATATTTTAGTTAGAGTTTTTTCTTTATGTCGGATAGACCCAAAAAGTTCATTATAACCTATTTCCTTTGCTTTACCAACATTTTGAGTTTCTAGTTTCTTATAGATATTATTTACAATGACATAACGTTACTTCTGTAAGTAGGTTATATTATTATTGCTTTACGCAACTTTTGTAGATAAAAACTGTATCGTCAGAAGGCGTGACATCATTCTTGGTAGCGTGACCAAACATCCTGATCGCTGTATTGTATACGCTGATTCCAGTCTCCGGGACGTTTGGTTATTTAGTTAAATTAAATTAATTAAATTGTAGAATATTTGTAGATAGTAACAAAACTAATTGGTATTAATCGAGTTGAGTTAAAATTTAGGTATAATAAAACCTTTCAGTCCCGTGTACAAATTCGACTTTCCTTCCACAGTATTATACAAACCAATAACAAACTTTGTTTCTGTAATCAGCAATTTAATGTATTGAATACAATTTATAATAAATTAGTAATATAACATGTTATGCACCCCTGATTAACATAATATGTACTAATACTTAAACTATCTTGATTTTTGAACCCCGCCACATTAGTTCTGATAATCGGGAGTCTAATTTAAAAATGAGTAGTTCTTCATTTATGACTAGCCAAGGAGGTTGGGCTAGCCATAAATACGGATAAAACAAAAATGCTTATCCAAACAAGAAGGGACCAGGTTCATAACAACATCGAGATAGAGGAGGACACAATTGAGTGGTGGACAATTTCACGTATCTCGGAGTGAATCTAGCAAAGACTGGATCAGAGGAGCCGGAGATCCAAAGACGGACCACCATGGCTAACAAGGCGTACTTCGCATTGCTGCCATCGTTTAGGTCTGGGGATGTGCACAGGGAAACAAAAATGAAAATATATAGGACTGTCATCAGACCGGTGTTATGCTACGGGTGTGAGGCATGGACAATCACACAGAAAACAGTCGATATAGTAGACACCTTTGAAAGGAAAATCGTCAGACGCATTATAGGCCCAATACAAGAAAATGGCTCATGGAGACTGATATACAACAACGAACTGTATCAAATATATAAAGAGATACCAGTCTCAAAATTTATAAGAATTCAAAGATTGCGTTGGGCCGGACATGTTATGAGAATGGAGGATGGCAGGAACCCTAAGAGGGCTTTGCTGGGTACATGGGAGGGAACGAGACCTAGAGGTAGACCGAGGAAGAGGTGGGAAGATGGCGTTGCAGAGGACGCGAGAGACATGGGGATAAGAAACTGGAGGAGGGTTGGAGTGGATAGAGTGGATTGGAGGCGGAGATTGGTGGAGGCCAGGGCCCGATTTGGGCTGTAGCGCCATAGGAGAGAGAGAGAGAGAGAGAGAGAGAGAGAGAGAGAGAGAGTTCTTCATTTACGATATAGGCCTAATTATTTTTTTATGCGAACATAATTTTACACGTTACATGCTAATTTCACAACAGTCGATACTATCACTAATTTTACAATCGATAATACTAATTGTACAACTGTCGATATTGAACGTTCCCTACTTTACAACTACCGGCAGAGTTTAAGTTTTTAATTAGAGCCACTGAAGATGCCCCATTGTAGGAAAAGAGAATCGTTCGATATTAGAAGAAATATAGCACGGCTTAAATTTTAAAACGTGGTTTGCTTAACAAAGAAAACCGTTAAAGATTACGAACGCAACAGACAATTTTCTTAACCTATTAAACACTTTTAAGTAACATTTATCTGGCTACGATATAGTGTGTGTGTGTGTGTGTGTGTGTGTGTGTGTGTGTGTGTGTGTGTGTGTGTGTGTGTGTGTGTGTGTGTAGAATTTAGTCTACTTCGCGCCGCAATTGCGGCATCTGTAAAGGCACACTTTGTATTCCTCATACGTGTTAGTGCGTCGTTCAAACTCTGTTTCACGGTCGTACAATTTTGGCGTTTATCTGAAAACTTCACACACATGCTCCGTGTGTTTATAGTCGTTACTTCAAGCTACTTTCCAACGCATTTTTCTGAAATTACAATATTTTATAATGAAATTCCTCTCACTAAATCAGAAAACACCCACGCACGCAAGCATGCACTAGAATTTTCTCCTTTTATTTAGAATTTTTCACACTTTATTTTCTTTCGTTTTTTTTGCATGCATTTATTTATAAGAAAATTTTGTAACATCTTTGTTAATTGCATTATATTGCTACGAGGGTCTACTTGATCGTCGTAGGTACAGTGGAAACAAAATACAAGACACCAATTAAGTCACTAATCACCAGCTTTAATTTTCACAGTTAAACAGTTCGTAATCAACAACACAGTCTCTTATAATAAGTCAAATAAAAATTGTTCACACGCAAACAAATGTCAACTAATATTAAAACACAATTGTATTACAATATACCGCCCGATTATAAAACACAACACTTAACTAATAACCACTTGAACGCGCACAGTAATATCGCCAGATAATAACTCTAACCGCACTGTAAATTTATCGCCACTATACTGACTGAACATCGTTGAGTACTGGTATTTATATCTCCCCAAATTACTAGATTACTCCATAATGCGCGATAGCGCCAGTATAGTTACAACGTAATTACTTGCGGCCTTGACAGTTCGTGCGCCCGAGCGAAGTCTGGCACAGTCTAGCAAATGCGTCGACAAGCACATACGCCACACACGTTACATTCCGGATCCCTCTGGAACATTCGATAAACACGTAGATTGTTCTGTGATGTCGTAACACTTCCCCCTCCTTAAACCTGTTCGTCCCGAACTGGCAAACCGTCTCTGAAGTAATACTTAGCTAGGGGACCTAGGTGGACGACCTTGAACTTTCGCTGTCCTTCCTGTTGAATCCGATAAACAACATCGTTGATTTTTTCCCACAGTATAGGGTCCTTCTCATTTATTTTGCAACTTACGTGAGCGACCACGACGACGCTTTAGGTTGAACAACCAGACCTGATCTTCTTGGAAACCCACACTATTGCTGCGAATGTCATACCGAGCTTTCATTTTATCACTGGCAATCTTCAGCCGTCCTCTTATCAAGCGATTCATTTCTCGCAGTTGGTTTTCTAATTGCGAGGAATAGTTCTGTGGCTCTTGAGACTGAGTCTCAGGTGATCCGAATATCAAGTCCTCAGGAAAACGAATCTCCCGCCCAAACACCAATTTTGCTGGAGTCATGCCGGTTGTGTCGTGTACTGATGATCTATACGCCATGAGGAATAGTGGTATACGTCGGTCCCAGTCTGTTTGGTTATCGTCAACAACCTTCGAAAGATGCTGCTCAAGTGTCCTATTGAACCTCTCAACCATCCCGTCCGACTGAGGAAGCAGAGGCGTTGTCCTGGTCTTTAGAATTCTGAGTAGACGGCATAATTCTTTAAACACTCCTGATTCGAAATTTCTCCCTTGATCCGTATGGATTTCCATAGAGGCTCCATAACGGCAACAGAAGTTGTGAACTAACTCCTTTGCCACAGTGGTAACCTCCTGATTTGGAATTGCGTAGGCTTCCACCCACTTAGTAAAGTAGTCACCTACAACGATGATGTACCAGTTTC
The DNA here is from genome assembly GCA_034769895.1 of Magicicada septendecula. Taxonomy (NCBI): domain Eukaryota; kingdom Metazoa; phylum Arthropoda; class Insecta; order Hemiptera; family Cicadidae; genus Magicicada; species Magicicada septendecula. The sequence continues at coordinate 363,836,091 of CM068370.1, read as the reverse complement.
CATCTACAGTAACGGGGAATGGTCCGGCAATGTCTATGCCAATTCTCTCGAAAGGCAATCCAACGTTATATACTGTCTCATTTTTCTCCTGGTTCTGGTTGTGGGCCCTTGCTTGCAGCACATATTTCACACGTCCGAACCCATTCCTCTACGTCGTGGCGAAGATGAAGCCAATAGAATCGCTTCCGTATTTTGTCAAGGGTTTTGTTAACGCCAAGATGGCCTCCAGTTGTTCCATCATGCATCTCCTTCAAAACAGACTGCACTTTACTTCGGTGAACTATCAACTGCATGACCACGTCTGGTCCGTCTGCACTTTCCCAAGCCCTTTTCAGCAATCCGTTTTCTAAGGTAAGAGATTTCCATTGTGCCCAGTAGCACTTTAGCACTTCCGAACCATGGCAGATATCTTGCCAATCCGGGCGGCGACCTTCCTCTTTTGCTGACAAGATCGGTCCGATGTCTTCATCAGTCATCTGTTCTTGTCGACAGTCTTGTGTTGTCCAGCCGTCTGCCAGGAAATCTACAGTGATGGCTTGAACTAGTTCGCTTGAGTTTTGTTCTTCCTTTCTGTGGCAATGTCAGCAGTATTCCGGGCACGGTCTTCGTGATAAGCCATCTGCATTACCATGCAGGCGCACCTGCCGATGTTGTACCTTGAAGTTGTACTCTTGCAGACGTTCGAGCCACATTGCCAACTGTCCTTCCGGATTTTTAAATCTCAAGAGCCATGCAAGCGCGGCATGGTCGGTACGTAGTGAAAACTCTCTCCCATAGAGGTATTTATAGAAGTGCTCCAAAGCTCTGACAATTGTCAACATCTCTCTCCTTGTAACACAATAATTTCTCTCTGGTTTAGAAGGCGTCTTACTGTAATACACTATTACTCGTTCTTCACCGTTCTGCACTTGAGACAAAACTGCTCCTAGACCAGTATTGCTTGCGTCTCTGTCTACGATGTACTTTCCTTCGGAAGCTGGAAAAGCGAGAATTGGCTGCGAACATAACCCAATCTTCAAAGTCGTAAATGCTTGGTCACACTCTCTCGACCACTGGAAGTTTCGTTTATTTTCCGTTAGCTCATGTAATGGTTTAGCAATAGTAGCGAAGGCTTTCACAAAACGTCTGTAATATGAGCATAACCCTAGGAAACTCCGAACTTCGTCTTTACTCTTCGGCACTGGCCGGTCTCTTACGGTGTCTACTTTATTAGGATCCATGCTAACACCCGCTGCCGAAACCAGATGGCCCAGATACTGCACTTCCTTCTGAAATAGAGAACACTTCTTCGGGCTCAGCTTCAGTTGGGCACCGTGAATTCTAGTTAGAAGCTCGTTAATGTTTTTCCAAATGGTCTTTGAAAGTCTTCCCGATGACTATGACATCGTCTAAATAAACAAGGCAAGTTTTCCACGTCAGGCCTCGGAGTATCAGATCCATCAATCTTTCAAATGTTGATGGTGCATTACAGAGTCCAAATGGCATGACGTTAAATTGGAATAAACCACTTGGGGTCGAGAAAGCGGTCTTTTTCTTGTCTTCTTGATGAAGACCCACTTACCAATATCCACTCTTCAGGTCCAGTGTGGAAAACCACTGTGCTCCGAACAACGTGTCGAATGTATCGTCAACGCGAGGTGATGGATAGCAGTCTTTCTTTGTAACGTCATTTAACCTCCGGTAGTCTACGCAGAAACGCAATCCACCATCCTTCTTTGCTATCAGCACTACAGGGGAAGACCAAGCACTTGACGAAGGTTCGATTACTCCCTCTGTAAACATGTCCTGTACTAACCGAGACATTTCCTCTTACTTAGATAATGGAGGCCTTCGAGAAGTTTGCCGTATCGGTGTTGTGTCCCCGGTATTGATGCGATATTGTACAAGAGAGGTTCATCCCAGTGACTGTCCCCGGACTGCAAAAGAATCTTTGAATTCATGTAAAAACCGTCTGAGTTCTTTTACCTCTCCACTTGAGAGGTCGTTAGAAGATTTCTGCAATAATTCCTGCAGTTCCTCTGGTTATTTGGAAGTATCCGAAGCACAACTGGATCTTCGTTGCGTCATTCCGGCTACCCAGGCCACAGGAGTCAATTTGCCTAGGAGCGTATTGCTTTGTAAAGTGACAGCTTGATCCAAAATATTCGCTACTCTAATAGGTACATTTCCGGTTTCGTCAGAATTTACTAAACTTCTGGCAATTAGTGTGCCCGGTGTGCTGACTACCTGGGGTTCGAATATAGAGCACTGGTTGCCCCTAGTATCTACCTGGGTTCTAACCATGATGATCTTTTCGGAGTTTGGCTGAACAGTTACGGCCACTTGGTTTACGTCATCCATCGATTTCTCTGCTGTCGTCATTGCTGATAGCATTACCTCTTCGCCTCCGATTCTCAAGACTTTGCTTTTGAAGTCGACTATAAATCCGTATGCGTTCATAACGTCCACTCCAAGAATTGCTTCATCCACAATGTCTGCAACAAGTACTTGATGAATAAACTCAAGTCGACCGAGGCGTAAGTGTATCTCAACTCTTCCAAACACTTTTACAGGCCGTCCAGTAGCTGTTCGCAAGCTGCAAGGGCAACAGATTGGTTTGAGATCTTTTACTACGTCGGGCCGCACAATAGAAACTGTTGCGCCTGTGTCAACTGTAATCGAGGTTGGCCTTTCTTGAACGAATCCGGTAACCACCAAGCTCCCGTATTGTCTAGGGGTTTCGTTCCTCCAGTTAGTCAGCACACGCCCCGTTATACCGACTGTTGCTCGTTTCCCTGCTGCTGAATTATAACCCGACAAGCTCGTTGTAGATGTCCAGGTTTCCCACATCGATAACACTTCGGTCTTCCATCCTTTCTTATTTTATTCTGTGGCGCCGACCGTCGAGTCTCTGTTTCTTGTTCTTCTTCCTCATCGTCTGTGCCGTCGCGATCTTTTAGCGCGCGCACTTTATGACTTGTCCAACCAGACGCTGATTTGGCGGGCTCAAATTGCAAAGCATGTACTAGGGCGTCCGCACTGTTCTGGTGTCTTGCCATTTGTAGCACTTGCTGTTGTTCGTTATCTCGGACACCGGCAGTAAATGTCTGCATCGCTTAAACTCGTTCGAAAATGTTCTGGTGCTTTAGGCCAGTCTAACTAGTCTGTCGATACTTGCTTCAAACTCTTTAAGGGTCTCCCCGGAATGCTGTTGCCTTCCTCTCAACTGGGTGCAGTTGTTTATCTCGCAAATGTTTATCACCATTCCGTAGTTCTAGAGCTTTTATCAACTCGGCATAGGTGTTATGGCTGTCAGGTGGCACTTTCTGTAGTAATTCTGCCGCCAGTCCTTTTAGTGCAAGAACGAGTGAGACTGCCTTGTCTTTCTCTGTCCAGTTATTTGCGCATGCAGCAGCTTCAAATTGGCGGAGGTACGTTGCCCAGTGACTGCTTCCGTCAAAGATTGGAGCTTTGATATGAACTGTCCCTACTGCAGGCAAAGTAACTTTCTCTATTAACTTATTTTCTGTGTCTTTTTCTGTCTTTATCACTGGTACAGTCTGTTCAGAAATTTGTTTTGGTTGAATCTTCATGCACTGTTGAACTTCACTTTTAATTTGTTCTCTTATGTTTGCCATTGAGTTTTCTACTGCAGATATTTTTGTTGACATAGCGTCTTCCACAGTGAAGACAGATTTTTCTACTTCAGATATTTTTAAAGACATCGATTCTTCAATACTCGGGACAGATTTTTCTACTTCAGCTATTTTTAATGTCATTGATTTTTGTACCTCCGATATTTTAGTAACTTGTTTATTACGCTCACCTCGTAGGAGACCCAATTCTGCGGTACTATGTTCTTGCATCTGTTTCTGCTTCTGTATTAATGCTTTGATGGCTTCTGTTTCACGCTTCCGTTCCTCTGCCTCCTGTTTTCGCCGTTCGAGTAAAAGTAATATTAATCGATAAAAATTTTGTTCCTGCGTTGTCAAAACTATTTTGAACTTCAATAAGATTAAACTAGAATAGACATATCGTTACATTTACATAACAATAATTAATGAATTCCTCACGTAGTGTGTATGACTGCCATAGCCTTATAACTTTCAGTATTGCTTGTTTTGGTATTGCGTATTTTGCGACTGCTCCAGGCTAATCGTCTTTAGGTCTTACTTTAGCTTTTTTCATTTGATATTCTAGTTTGTCGAATGCCCTTGATTGGTATGTTCTCATTCATGTTTTTCAAGCGTCTCTAACATTGCATGCTTTCTTTAACGTACTCTAAAATATCGGTTTAGTCTTTATCTTCTCTTTTATGTACGGGCTTCTTTCCGATCTCTCATAGTCACTCTTTTTGTTCTTCTAGAACATTTAATTTCAAGTGTATGTATTTTACTCTTCACTCCTGACATTCGACACTCAAAGTCATACGTAAGCATATGTCTCTAACCAGTACTGAATACTGTTATCTAACGTTTCTTTGTTATTTAACACTGTTTGCCTATAAATTTATTATTGATGGCATGAAGTAATCTCGTGGTTTATTAGTTATTCTACTTAAGGTCATTAATTGATGTTTTATTAGTGAAAGACGCGTATTGAATATAAAGTGTTACTCTAGAGACACTGGTCAATGGTTCAGAACAGAATATCGTCTCCCACTGCACTTTTTCCAAGTTCCTAGGAACAAGGTTTTCCATAATTATCTTATCTATTATTCCTACAGCGCTACAGACAGACGTCGGGCCTTGGCCTTCTTCAATTTCTGCTTCCATTCATTTCTGTCAACTCCTTCTCTCCTCAAGTTCGTTAATCCTACTTTTCTCATATCGGTGCAGTTTCCTTCTCCCATGTTTTTCCTTGTCGATCTCTTGATTCGTTCTCCTTTTTGCCCTGCAGGGTCCTCTTTTTGGTTCCTATACTCTCATCCCTACGCATGGCCCTCCGATCTCAACCATCATGGATTAACAAATTCTAATTCGGGGTTCTGTTCAGGATCGTGGTATAATTCATGATTGAATTTGCTTCTGCACAGCCCTAATATGCTTCGCCGATCCTAATGTACGTCCAAAAATTTTGTTTTCTAAGATATATTTTTCTCAAGGCCTTACAGAAAGAACCGATATTCTTTTTCTTATTTTCCTTTTATCACTGCAGGGATTACAGCCTGCCAATTCATATTTCAGACAAAAAAGTATTCCTCTGGTAACATATTCTTAGTTTATGCAGAATAATAATAATAATAATAATAATAGACTTTTATATATTATTAGCTCGTTTTTCTGTTGCACAGGATAAATTTATAAGTTGATAGAAGGTCTAAGCTTGGCAAAACGCATTCTTCTGTTTACTTCAAATACTTCTGATCCACCCTTTGTAATTTTGACTTCAAGTCATAAGACATTTTCTGCAGCCTCAGTGTTGTTATTGTTTATTTTAAATCGCTTTTATGTCTTACTTTTCTTACTGAACACTGAACAATTTTGTCTTAGTTAAAAAGAACTAATTTTTTAACTCCCACGCTTTTACCGTTTGTTTCTAGTTATGTGTGTGTCTCCTGTGCTGTTGTCAGTGTTCATGACGTTTTTCAGGTGCACGTAGATTTTCTAATGCACTTACGCAATTTTGTGTCTACGCGATTCAAAACAGAAAGTCCTAATCAAAAACTAAGCCTTAGTTTTCTTGATTGTTTCCTCAATTAGGCATAATCTGAACTGTTTTTATTCTTTTGATTTAAATTCTTACTTGATTTACAACCACCACTTGTGACAAGCCTTCTGAGCTGTAAGTGAGTCTGATTGTCAGTGAGTTCACTTCCTGTACTGGTCTACTAGCACCACTTCCGGTAAGCCTGCTGCCCTGGAAGCGAGTTTGTCAGTGAGTTCTCTTCCTGTTCTGCTTGACAACAACCATATTTATGCAGCTAATATGTAAGTTATATTTTCGGTTAATAAAATTTTAACGGCTGAAATTTTTAGCAACAAAATTTTGTTTTATTTCCCGAAGCTTATAACGGTCAGAAAAGTTTAATATAATGGTTTTTAAAGGATAGATTTTCTCTAGTTACATATTGTAAAGCAAAATGCTGCAATGTACAAGCAATAATTTATATAACTGTGAACTCATTTCAACATTTCACATACTCAGTTACGCTTTAGCACGTATAAAACAATACATAAAACAAAGCCGGTTACACGTAATAAAAAGAACTCAGCTGACACCGTTGTCGCCAGTGGCCTGTTGTTTACAAAGCCACTTACTTAATGTAATTGCAGGCTGTGAGCCAGAAAATGCTATTACTGCTTTGTTCCGTGGGAAAAGGGAAAACTTTGCTTTGTCGTGTTACAACTTTTCTTTTAGCGAGACCCGAATAACGAGACGATTTAAAATGGAATTAACTGAATTTTTACAGACGAGTAGTCTGTGGGTATTTTGTAGCACCTTGGATTAATACTGTGTAAACAATGCGAAGAGTTACACAAATAAAACTTTACTAGATGTGATACGTGAAGTACCCAATAGTAATAATTACTGTTATTAGGCTAATATATTTCTCTAAGGACTGTAGTGGGTCTGTCGAGCCGTTCCGACTCTAAAAGCAGTGTAACACGTATGATTAGTTACTTAACTGTTACTCTATTTCTGCCTTTCTTCATAAAGTTCTACGCCTTTTAATCCTTTAAACTACTACTGTCTGCTTCATCGTATCCTTCATCCCCTCCCTATAACAGCCACTCCGCAAACCTCTAGTCTTCTGTCATGTGTTCCTCTTCTTCGGTATTTCTTTGGATCTCTCAACTCCCGGTTTGCAATCCCATAATGCTATTCATTACTAGCTTTTCTTCTTGCTTACTTGTGTGGCCAAACCATCTTATTATGTGTGCCTTGATAATCCATAAAAATTCTTCTCTTTCTGATTATTAATCCCCTTCTTGATTTATTTCTCGTCTCATGTACTCCTTCTCCTCTCCTACCATCTTTATTCAAAGTACGTATGTTTTACCATTTCACTCAAACATTCTCAGTTTTCTTCTTTTACCTTCTGTGAAACACATTGCCACTTTTGCATATATTATTGTCAACATAATAACTGTTTTGTTTAATCTTATTTTGATACCGCTTCTACGTCTTTTATGTCTGTAGAAGCGACACACTAGCTTGTTTCATCTGTGCAGTTTGCAAAAGGTCCAAAGTATTTTGATTATTTTCCACAGTTCATCGACATTCAAAACTTTGACTTCCTCTATTGGCTTACTAACACCACTAATCGTAGAACTTCTAAGCTAGAAGTAAGTTTTATTGTTAGTGAGTTTACTTCCTGTACTGGTCGAATACCACTACTTCTGGTAAGCCTTCTGCCCTAGAAGGAAATTTGCCCTCTGAAATAGGTTACAACTACCACTTATGGTAAACCTTATGATCTGTGAGTTTGATTGTCATTAAGGTTACTTACTGTACTGGTTTAAAACCACAACTCTGATAAGTCTTCTAATTTTAGTTTATAGCCCTAACTCTTTTGCATATGTTATACTTTTAGTTTGATGCGGCAGATATTACTCATAGACTTATTACTCATGTGTTTTGTTTGCTTTTTGTTTATTAGTCTTGTTTTTCCCATTTTTATAATCTTGTAAGTTATTTGTTTGTTTCATAAAATACCGTGTTTTATGACGGGTAAAATTATAATTAAAAAAAAGTAAGACTCTCCTGGGGCAGCGATGGTTGTACTGTGTCTATCGCATTGTAATAGAGTATTGCTGTCCATTACTATTAAATATACGCTTAATTTAATTTAACCTTAAGACGGTTGTAGATTTCAGGTACCGAAGTCTTGCTTTCGTTTATAAAGCGAACACTAAAGACAATTTAATACAATGCAGAATAAACACTTAATAAATCGCAAAATATTTTATTACCAAAGACCCATTCTTTTTACGTTGTATGCATATTTTGTGAGAAAAGAGCGGCCGTAATATTTTATCTGTATCAATAAGACCCAAAGAGGAAAACAAAGGAGGGCATGATCTACAGCTGTGGTTACAACAAAGGGCTGCACCGGCTCCATAAACTCCAGCCAAATTCGGTGTGTCACTGTAGTTGGCTGTAGAAACCATCAGATAGGAACGTATTTATAAATGATGTGAGGGCATGCAGAACAGTCTATATGATATGAGGGCATGCAGAACAGTCTATATGATGTAAGGGCATGCAGAACAGTCTATATGATGTGAGGGCATGCAGAACAGTCTATATGATGTGAGGGCATGCAGAACAGTCTATATGATGTGAGGGAATGCAGAACAGTCAATTTATTTACAAGTAATGCCTTTTAGAATTTGAAAAAAGAAAGAGTTTTACTACTTCTATGCTTGGTACGCACCATTGTAATATCAAATCTTGATAATTTAGTTCATTCTCTAAGTGTAGTTAACATCAAAAGTAATTAAATATAGCATATTGTTTTTTAGGAAAAAACTAAATATTGTTTTACACTAAGGAAAACGGGATCCGATGCTTACCTCATCCTCATGTGAGGATATAATACAATCTGCAGCGAGCTTGACATTACTTAGCGACAGCTATTTGGCTCAGTGGATAACAGTATTTTTGTTTGTTTACAAATATGCTATATTACGGGCAGGAGTTTACATCACTGGACACTACGTTCATAATGTTTCTTCTTCTCCGGTCCTTCCAGGGTAAGGTCTTATAAAAATTGAGGTGTAGTGCCCACACGGCACGTTGCTCGTACGCGATACGTCGGACTTATCATGACACAGTGCACAACGTACGAATAACGCGTATAGTGATACTGGTAGCTGGTAATTTATGTTGTTTTATTGTGTTTTGCGTTTATAGATGTATATAATTTTAATGTGTGGCAAACTTTTTTGAGTAATCACCTAGCTATGATTATGGGACCTATGTCACGTTAAAGCTGAAGTCACAAGACCAGAGAAGTAATCAACTACAAACTTAATGACAATTTAAATACCAAAAATTAACAATAAACACTCGTCTAGAATAAATGATGGAAGTCATTAATTACAAGTGTCCGCGTACAATAATTCACTTTATACTAAACGCAAGACACAATAACAGTGACTACGATACGCAAACTAAACTGTACAATAACATGTTTGTATCATCTCTTTTTGCACTATGCGACTGACTCGCTGCCGCTTGTATTTATGAATATCCGAGGTTCAAGATGAATTACCGCTTTCTGGACCATGCGTCAAGAATAACGAATTAGCTGAAGGCGCCTAGGAAACACTGGAAGGATTGCTACGTGTCATTGCCCGTCTTGTACGCATCTGTACGACGCACATGTCACACTGGTTGCCTGAACCGAAGGCGTAAGAACATTTTAATATTGAGTTACTGTGTTTGTATTTTAGTTAAATTAAGTTAGTTTTCTTTATGTACTGACAATAATTTACAAAGCAGAGGTTGTTAAACGGGTAAAAGAAATGTACTGTGACACCGTTGTCAGTATTCTGCGGTTTACACTGACATTTGCTTAATGATCTGCCGGCTGTGAGCCAGAAAACACTATTTGACTAGCGCTTTATTCTGTGGAGAAAACAGTGTATTCTGTTGTATTACAGCTGTTCTTTTAACAACATGATTTCAAGTAGTACTATATTTGTTTGTAGAGGTAAACAATAAATATTTAACTACTTAAGAAATACTGAGTACCGTATTATTTCATCCTTCCTTCTTTAGAACTATTTTATCCATTACAGATAAACATTTAATTGCGTAAGTAGGCAGGTGTGAAAAGTTCGAATTTTTGTAAGACACTTTTGTGCATTATGTATACTCACTAATATTTACAGGTATAGTATGTGGTACAGTATAATATAAAGGCATATTTTAATCAATTTTTAAGTTGAGCTAACTTGTCTAAAAGTTTGTCTAAAAAATATAAAATGACTTGTGTAAAGGCTGGCATTTTGCAATTGTATTTTTTATGTTTCACTAATAGATAGTGCTTTATTTATTATTTATATTACAGACATTAGTAGTGTGTAATTTTTTGTACTAATTAGATTTTTGTCTCCAATCCAAATAGTTAAAAATTACTGCTGTATATCCAGACGGAGACAAATTCATTGCATGTAGGATAAAAATGTTTGATAATGCTCTGTTAAGGTTATTAAAATTTAAAGACAAGCCACCATCTTTACAGAGCTCCGTAACAACCCTTTACAACACATTGAGGGACTTGACGTGAGGCTGTAGTCTGTGATTGCACAGATACCTAATTTCTGTGGGATAGCAAAGATTTTCTATAGATTTAATGGAAGCAATTCATCTGAAACAAAAAAAAAAGTTCAGACGTTGTTTCCAGCCGCATTGTCAAGAACTTTAGGATAAATTAGATCTAACTTTTGTGTTTTATAAGCAACTAGATACGGACAGACTTTAAGGCTTTGATGCCTCTTATTTTTCAAAAGTATTTGGAATAGCTCTAACTGGCTCGATTTGTAGGAAAGCCAAACATTGTTTCCAACATAATTTATAATGGATTCTGTAGAAGTGACGACCTAACTTTAAAGTTGCTACAGTGGATCGCAAAAGGCTAAGAGGAAATCAATGGTAGAAAGTCTTAGTTTCGCCTGCAAATTACAGGGGGGGGGGTTAAGTATATGTTAATATCTCCTAAAATGTAGATTATTTTAACTCCCCGACTCACCCTTGGAACAAAAAATATATACTGTACTTCTATACTTCCCCTGATTTTCACTTTTTCTCCCACCAACGATATTAACATGGTGTACCGTTCTCCTCTCATCATGTTGCCTAAATACTTTAGTCTTCTTTTGTTCGTATTTCTCAAACACATTTCCCGACGATATTTTACTGTCTGCAAAACCGTTCAACTTCTCACTTTATTATATCAGTCGATCAATAATTAATTTTTTTAGAGATACAATCACAAAAGAATTGTTAAGTTTATTAATACACTTAAAAAAATTGCTTATGTTTTGAAGACGGTGAAACTTTTGCATAAATGTTAAAAAGTAAGAGTTGTTGTCCAGTTCAGTGTTGTATGTTTTAAAATCGTGGTAAGTTAGACGATTAAGTATATTACGGTATACAGTAATTTTTATTGTAACGGGAACACAATAATTAATAAAACAACTATTAATGTGTCTACCCCAAAAACAATTGGTGGCGTTTCATGGAAGAGACGGAATAAAGACCAAGGCAGTAATTAATAAGTTAACCAATACAATTTGGTTAGAAAGGAGTTTAAAACAAACCCTACTCCTTAGAGGTGATTTGGTATCTTTTGGACATCATAAGGACATGGGCCCATCAACTCCCTCAAATCCTTTGGACTTGCGTTTAGATGTCTTGAAATTTGAATGAGTGCGTGGAACTCGGTTATAGAAGAGAGTGAAAATCAATAGAACAGATATCTCGCTTTAGGTATTTGACCTGTTACCTTGTTTACCTGAATGATAAATATGTAAATACGAAACGTAATGAGTATCTGTAGAGAGGTGTGGGAGGTTAGTACAATCCAAACAACATCAGCTACAAAATCCGCTCAACTTAAATTTTGTAAGGCAACAGTTGATCCGCTACTCTTAAACGGTAGCAAGGCATTGGCCGTAACATGCACAAGTTTGTTCAGGATTTAAGCGGCGAAGATCTCGGGAGGGAAGGGAGTTAACTCAATATTCTCAATGAACGAAAGAGTCGAGAACAGGCGGAGATGTGTGTCATCAAGACTAAAAGCGAAGAGCAGAACAGCGAAAGCATCCTTTTGAATGCAGCCAGACCTTGAAGTAATTTCTAGAAACCGGGTTAGCTCAAAGGGCTAAATCCCGTAATAGAGGAGAAGAAGAAGAAAAATAAAAGGAAAAAGAAGCCGCATAAAGGGGAGAAGGAGGAAAAAATAAGAAGAAGAAAAATAAGAAGAAACAGGAAAAATTAATAACTTCAATTTTGTTTCTGACTCCGTAATAGAACGAGATTGCACATAAAATAGTGTTACGACGGTATACTTGGTCGTCGTATGGTACAGTGTAAAACAAAATACAAGACACCAATTAAATCACTAGTCACCAGCTTTAATTAACACAATTAAACAGTTTATAATTAACTCGTACAATATTTCCAGTTAGATTTGTCCACACGCAATAACAATGTCTATTAATACAGTTTCACATAATTATTAACACAATACTACTTCACTTCGACAAACACTCAATCCGTACTAGCGAAAATCGCTCACGTAACTGAACTGACAACCCGGCTGCTATGGCTTTTATATAGGGTGCGCTGAGGTCCAGTACAGCTTTGCCTCCATATGTACGCCGGCGGCTTAATGCGTATCTCAAGCGTTCCTGGAACTCACTAGAACCACCAACTTGAATGATCCAACACAAGCCACACTGGACGCGGGGAGTGGAGAATGTTCTGGATTGTTCGGTACGCTTCTCGTAACAATAGTAATGTGATGGGTTATGAGCAATGAATAATACTTTCCAGAGTGCGAGGCTAAACATTTTTTCTGTGTCAGTTTCGTCAGCGGCTTTGTTTAAAGTTATTCTCTTGTGAGGTTTAATTAGTGAAAACGATATTAAAGGTAAATCTGTTCTTAACTGCGACTTAGTAAACATTCTGAATAGTCGGAAATGGAATATCTACTTGTTTAGTAAAATTTTATGAATTAAGCCTGGGGTGGATAAAACAGTATAATAAATACTTTTATTGTTTTTCAACCCCGGTTCTAAACCGAGAGATATCTGAGTAATATCCCTTGTAATAATATTGAGTACTCCGCTAACTAATTGTGACAATAATAATCCAACGGAGAAATAGAACTTACCATCAACATGTGACAAACTGGCGGTTGTGCAGACGCAGCGAAACGTTTTTACTTTTTGACACATTCAATCAGGGCTCCCGCCAGACGTTAGTGTGTGTGTGTGTGTGTGTGTGTGTGTGTGTGTGTGTAAGGAGCACGTGCCAAATTTATGAGTCGATAAGAGCGCACTTGGTATTCCGCCCGGTTACCGCCTGCCAGTGTGCAGTTCCCACACGCTTCGCTTATCTGCATCTACAATACTGTATGAGATTATCCAACGTGTTCGCTTATCTCAAGACAAACATTCTCTGCATGCATAAGTTTGGTCATTTCCTAAACAGCTTCTACTTAACTCTTAAAAATAGTTTTATAAACATTTTTATAAGGCATAGAATATTTTGTAAATTATTGTTTGTTGGCATTCACATTAGTCTTATAAGTAGTCTCTGTAAAGCACAAAAGGTTTTAATAAGTTACCCGTTCCATATATGCCAAAGTTATACTGTAACGAAAGACAGTTAATTAGCCTATCACTGCCCATCATTCTTTCTACTTTTCTGAGACTTTAGAAACCTAATTCCCTTAAACTACGTCTAACTTAATTTTTTATAAAGTAATTATTAATTAATTAATCTTTCTTAGATTTCGTTGTCCATGACGTGTCCGTTAATTAACTAAATACAACTATTATATTAACGACTCGGAACACAAAGTTTTTTATAAGTAAAAACATAAAGTTTTACCTGATAACCTGAACCGGTTTTCACCTTTAAAAGGCTTCTTCAGAGGTTGCCGCTGATAGCGCTGTCCGTCCTGTTGTGGGCGACGGAATCGAATTTCGAAAGATCGATGTTGTGTGTGTGGAGTGAGATGTGTTCGAATAATGCGTGCGATTTGAATTGTGTCTGTTCGTTTAGGATGTCGGTTTTATTTGTTTTCGTGTGTTTGTATATTTCCAATTGTTCTAGAGTGTCTAGTTTTCGGCCTTTTGTGTGTACGTGTAGAATGTTCATGTTATTTTCGATGTTTTTGTATGTGTGGTTTGCTTCGATGAGGTGGTTTGCAAAGGTGGATTCTGTAGTGGATTGGAGTGCCTTTGTGTGTTCAATGTATCTCTGTTTGAAGCTAGGTCCTGTCTGGCCTATGTAGAATTTGTTGCAATTTGAGCAGTTTAGTTTGTAAACACCGGGTAGATCGAAATTGTTTTGTGTTTTGTGTGTGTGTTTCGATAGTGTGTGTTCTGTTTTGTTAGTAGTTTTGTAAGCGATTCTGTATCCTGCTTTTTTGAATTTGTGGGCTATTTTTTCAGTTTGTTTGTTGATGTATGTTAGTGTTATGAATTTGTTGTTTTCTGTCTTTGTCTGTTGTTTGTTTTGTGTTTTGTGTAGGCGTTTACTGACTATTGTTCTGTCATATCCGTTAGATTCTGCTAGATATTTTATCGTGTTTAGTTCGTCTTTGTAGTCTTTTTCATCTAAGGGGATGTTGTTAAGTCTATGTATCATGGTTCTGAAGGCAGCTAGTTTGTGTTGTATTGGGTGATTGGAGGAGTTGTGTATTAGTGTGTCAGTTGTTGTTGGTTTTCTGTATATACTGAATTTGTGCCTGTGTTAAAGTTTGTGATGGAGAGGTCTAAGAATTTTATGGTATTGTTGTGTTCGTATTCGGTAGTAAAGGTTATGGCACAGATACGTTGATGACATTCTAATACTATACAGGGGAAACAAAAGACAATGTGAACAGTTACTATGCACATAAACAAAATAAATAAAAACATAACCTTTACTGCCGAATACGAACACAACAATACCATAAACTTCTTAAACCTCTCCATCACAAAACTTGAACACAGGCACAAATTCAGTATATACAGAAAACCAACAACAACTGACACACTAATACACAACTCCTCCAATCACCCAATACAACACAAACTAGCTGCCTTCAGAACCATGATACATAGACTTAACAACATCCCCTTAGATGAAAAAGACTACAAAGACGAACTAAACACGATAAAATATCTAGCAGAATCTAACGGATATGACAGAACAATAGCCAGTAAACCCCTACACAAAACACAAAACAAACAACAGACAAAGACAGAAAACAACAAATTCATAACACTAACATACATCGACAAACAAACTGAAAAAAATAGCCCACAAATTCAAAAAAGCAGGATACAGAATCGCTTACAAAATTACTAACAAAACAGAACACACACTATCGAAACACACACACAAAACACAAAACAATTTCGATCTACCCGGTGTTTACAAACTAAACTGCTCAAATTGCAACAAATTCTACATAGGCCAGACAGGACCTAGCTTCAAACAGAGATACATTGAACACACAAAGGCACTCCACTCCACTACAGAATCCACCTTTGCAAACCACCTCATCGAAGCAAACCACACATACAAAAACATCGAAAATAACATGAACATTCTACACGTACACACAAAAGGCCGAAAACTAGACACTCTAGAACAATTGGAAATATACAAACACACGATAACAAATAAAAACGACATCCTAAACGAACAGACACAATTCAAATCGCACGCATTATTCGAACACATCTCACCCCACACACACAACATCGATCTTTCGAAATTCGATTCCGTCGCCCACAACAGGACGGACAGCGCTACCAGCGGCAACCTCTGAAGAAGCCTTTTAAAGGTGAAAACCGGTTCAGGTTGTAAGGTAAAACTTTATGTTTTTACTTATAAAAAACTTTGTGTTCCGAGTCGTTAATATAATAGTTGTATTTAATTAATCTTTCTTTAGCTGTCTGTCTAACTCTCTCATTCTGTCTCTCTCTCTCTCTCTCTCTCTCTCTCCCCCTATCACTGCTTCTCTTACTCTCTCTTTTTCTATCTATTCTTTCTGTCTGTTTTCACCTTCCGGAAGAATCAGCTAATTTTTTTTTTTATTACTTTATAAGAATACAGTTAATCACTTTGGTTAGAACGAACTAACTAAGACCTTTTGTTAGTAAATTGAACTAATTTAAGAATTGTTATTCTTAATTTTGAAGCATACACAATGAATTGTTGTATTCGCATAGAAAGATTGTTAAATAAAGTATATCTGCTTGGATTAATTTTTTACGCTAAAGGAATGTTAAAAATAGTCCAAAAACAGAGTAGCCTAATAACCATCTAACACTCTACGAGAGAACCGTGCAGAATAGTACGTCTATACATTTGTAGACATTTTCAGTAATATGGTGATATGTGGTCCGGAATCACCATTTCGTGAGTGGCCGTGTGTAGAAACGATTGTATGTCTCGCTACACCATGCGGCTTGAGTTCGATTCCCGCCGCCGAGAAAATCACACATGGTTTTTAACATTATTACTCTCTTCTCGTTGCCAATTGGCAAACTGGCTAATTGAATCTTTGCTTAGTAGTACCTCTCTAATTAGCTGTCCGCAACCCGTAAACCTGTTAGGTTATCTGCAAACACATACATTGACATCTTGAGTATGTGCAGAGAGGTAACTGAAAACCTGGTGTCAGACTTATGACTAAAGAGACAAATATTACTTATTGTTAACATATTGTAGGTAACAAGAAAATCGATTTGTTCTCCATACAAACTATAAAATCAGTATTGTTGACAACCTAAGATTAACAAAGCCACCAGCTTTTTTTAATGTGGTGTTATGCAAACGGCACTATAAATTATTTAATTCAGTCTAACTTACCTAAAAAATACTACACTGCCAATTAGATTAAGCCTACCCAAGCCGTAGTGAGAAACAAGGCAAAGGAAACACTGAAAAGTCTCAGTCACCCGACAGATTCGTAAATTAAGTTATTCTATCGAGTAATGTATTGCTTTCTTAATTGTTACCGCCTTATCAGACATGAAATAACTAAAATAACTGACTTCTTATCGTTAGGTACTGTTAAGTATTGCCAATAAACTCTGTTATAGTACATGTAAAGATTTTGTACTGCCATAAGAGCATAGTCAGTTGTAAATGTTTGATGTGTGTAATATAAACTGAAATGTGAAGAAACCGTCCTCTCTCTCTATCTGTTTGTCTGTCTGTCTGTCTTCTTGTCTATTAACTGAGTTGGCCTATGAGAAGTTGTTGGCTAGAGACGTTGGTATATCTCTATTTTTACCTATGCTCTATCTGTCTATTTGTCTATGTGCCTTTATATGTGTCTTTCTCTCTATTTTCGCTCTGTATGTATGTTAATGTAAAGCATCAAGAACTACAGTAACTGGATAGTGCGAGAGAAGTATAAACTAAACTCATAATATAAGACACTAAAAATGCGTACACTTAATAACATTATTCTGCAACTTGTGCGTCTATTGTTTTAAACAAATTTTGCATACATACTATTATTTAATTTATAACCACTATTATTATTATTATTATCCCAAGCAATACAGCGTTATAGATATCATTTTCAAAGAAGATGGCGACATTTACTTGTTTCATACATAGACTATTATCAATACCTCTCAACAAGGATGATTTCCTTGATGAGTTAAACACTATAAAACATATAGCTTTGGCTAATGGTTACAACAGCTTATTAGTTGATAACCTTCTGAAAAACGTAAACCTCCAATTAGGACAAGACGTAAAACCAACGTTTGTTACAACCGCTTATACTGATATAATGCAAAAACTTTTAACGTCCACGTTAAGTAAAATTAACATTACTACAATTTTCAAGGCAAATAACAGTATACTGACTCTACTCCGCCATAATAATATTATCACACCATTTGAGAAGAAAACAGGTGTATATAAATTGTCGTGTGATGATTGCAATTGTTTTTATATTGGCCAAACTGGGAGCGGTTTCCTAAAGAGATTTAACAAACATACACCAAAACATAATTTAAAAAATCGGACTTCACTTAATAACATAAAATTCAACTATGCGCGACGTTTAATTTTAAGAAATCTTACTTACCCAAACTTCACATCAAATTTAAAACCCTTACACGTTTGCAATAAAGGCCAGTACATGAACGCTTTAGAGGAGTTCGAAATTACAAAGGATACAATAACATACACAATCGGGATGTCATATTGAATGATCATTTGAACTTCAAATCGAACCCGCTGTACGATTCAACCTTGAACTTGCAAAAACATTCATAGACAACTTCAATATCCGATCATTTTTCAAAGGGTGCGCACACATACTGACATGTGTAAGTACAAAGTAATGTGATTGTAACATTTAACAACCTCAACTGAGTGAATTAATCTGACGATGGAACGTATGTTCCGAAATGCGTAATTTTAAATAAAAATAACGAAGTCACACGACGGATCTAAGGTAATTTATTAAGTTATAAGTAGCATAATTATGCGCACTTAAATCAGATCCACTACATTTCCACCAGGGAATCTAAATTTCGTCATCTGGGAAATTACAAAATATTTCCAATTTTGTGTTATTTGCATTTCACAGTAGGCCTACATGTGTAGAAATGACATTGGTCATTATCGTGGACAAAGGTGTGATTGTGAAATTAAGATGTCGACAGCAGGTGAGGACAGAATAATAAGAGTGTGCTGAGGCGGACCGAGGAAAGGATGGAAATATTACTTGCAATGAAACACCCTGTTAGCGTAAATTAAAAGGAGGAGGAGGAAGAAAAAGCAGGCTTACTGTGAAATGCAAATTACACAAAATTGGAAATGTTGTGTAATTTCCCAGATGACGAAATTCCCTGGTGGAAATGTAGTGGATCTGATTTAAGTGCACATTAAAGCAGTATTTTTACTAGGTTTAAGAATTACATTTTAAGTATGAATAAGACATCTACGACAGTAAATAACACTATATAGTTCATGTTTGTAAAATATGAAATTAGGCTTATTGTTCACTTTAAACATTACAAAGTCAGACAGTTAACATATCGCAGCTGAAAATAAGCACTAACGATCACGTCTCGCTTATCAAACGCAGGAATATATCTACTAAAAAGCATACTATATGTTTAACTAACTTGGCTTTGCATCTGTCAAGGTGGCCAGTGACGCATGAAATAATTTCGACACTACTAGAATATACTCAGTTATTCTACCACTTTACGCAACATTTTGGAACGTGCAATTTATATACTATTAAGTATCAAATTATTAATTTATCCATTATTATGTTCTGTCACGAAATCAAAAACACACTGCGTTAACAGTTTATCTATTTCGTTTCTGCATCGTCAAGATAATAAATACAGCACATTATACGTGTAATAAATTGCGTCCTCCTCCTCCTTCTTCTTCTTCTTCTTCTTCTTCTTCTTCTTCTTCTTCTTCTTCTTCTTCTTCTTCTTCTTCTTCTTCCTCCTCCTTTTAATTTACGCTAACAGGGTGTTTCATTACAAGTAATATTTCCATCCTTTCCTCGGTCCGCCTCAGCACACTCTTATTATTCTGTCCTCACCTGCTGTCGACATCTTAATTTCACTCTCCACTTTATCTGAATGCCATCCAGTCTTGCATGCTGTCCACTCCACAAATCCTCCTAATTCCTAACATTCTTATTCCTAGCTCCGTCTCTTCCCATCTTTATTGTTGTCATCCTTAATATCTTCCTTTCGGTCATATCAATTTACTCTCTTGCCTCCATTTCGTCACTCCTTGATCCTGCAGAGTATGTTACTATATGCCTTACTAACGAATTATTTACCCTCGAATATGTGTGTTTTTGATGCGACATCGTATGATCTAGGCATCTAGTATTCTAGTATTTTTTTTTTTAAATTATCTATCTGACGTACCATATCTTATAAGAAGCACTCCGAAAATTTTTCCCTTTGTATACTCTGTTGATTCAGTTCTTACAACCTAGCTTCACTTAAGTGTAGAAATCGATATTGTCATATTTCTTTTTTATTGATAGGAAAGTTGCAGTTCCTCACTTCCTCACTCAATTGGGTGAATCGATAGAGTGGCCTTTGTAAGCTGTCTTCGCTATCAGCCACCAACATTGCGTCACCAGCATGCCACAGTATACTTATTCATATATTATACTTTCTCATTTGGCATCATTTCATTACAATGACATCATTTCTTATTCTATCGAAAATTATATTAAACAGCAGTGTGCACAACGAGTTCCATTATCTCATGCTCATGATATGTCACGTGTCTTACCATGGTACCAACGGTAACAAAACACGCAGACACACACATGCACAAGCCTTTTTTATTGTTACGGCTCAATTAATATTAGATGCCGTGTTTACTACTGCGGACACAAAAGTATTGTTCGCAAATGTCATTTGCAGAGTAACATAATGTACATACAATGAAACATATTTTCCTTTCTGCATAAGTGCTGTCAATACATATATTTTGCCAGGCTATTATTAGTCGCTATATACATAACAGTAATGCTACCGGGATTGTGTTCCCAATATCTTGTATATTTTCTGATATGGCGGCAATCGTTGACAATAGTTATTGCAAGTACCATTAGCAAACAGATGGACTAGTATAAAAACTAGTGCTTGAAGCAAAATCACAACATAAATCTTTGTAGTTAGTATCACAGTAGTTCGCAATTCATATGTGTATTAACATTAATTCACGGCGCATTAAATTATATAAAAAACAAACATAAAAATATTAAAAGAAAATGAAAAATATATGCTTGCAGAAAGAGTCTGTTATTACTACGATCATTATGTTATGCGTATAGACAGAGAGAAAAAGAGAGAGAGAGAGAGAGAGAGAGAGAGAGAGAGAGAGAGAGAGAGAGAGAGAGAGAGAGAGAGAGAGAGAGAGAGAGAGAGAGAGAGAGAGCATGTGTGTGTGTGTGTGTGTGTGTGTGTGTGTGTGTGTGTTTAGTCGCATTGGTCACACACGGTGTGTAGAATAATATGTAGGTAAATAGTATGCTGAGGTTAACCAAGTACCTCTTCTTACAATTTATTTCAGTTTATTTCTTGCAATTATTAAAATATGTAAAGTACAATTGTTAGAATGTAAAGTCTGAACAGCAGCTATATAATAACAATATGCGAGCGGCATTGTGATGCAAACGTTGTGAAGCGGTTGAGGCCTACCATATCGCAAAGCAGGGCCGTACATGTAGAGGCGCGCACTTCGTGTTGTAGAGGTATCATAATACCGGCGCAGAGGATCTGCCGACACAACCTGATCCCGGGAAATGTGATTAAAACAGGGTATTTTTGCATGTAAACAATTTAGATTCTGCGATGAGATGCCAGTTTTAAATAGTTTAGCTGTTCTGATTGTCTTTATTTAAGTTTACGAATTGTCATCAGTAGACAGTTTATGTCAAAGCGTCTGGAATCTTTTGTTTGTTATATAATATATAAAACTCAAAGTCTGAGGCTTTATGTGTATTGAATACAAATCCACACCGTTACACCGATTGGCACCACATTTTGCACAGGTAACCTTTGATACAAGGCGAAACACACTATCTAACTTGGAATTTGATATTTTGCCCGTTCGCACGATTTAGGCCCTTTTAATTATGCCTTTTCGTTGATGCGTATAAAGATGTCAACAACATCATGGAGATCAGAATTAATTACTATAGTAACAAGTAAATAGATAAATTATATTAACAGCATCGGAACCGAACCTTTATCCGTTCCTGCAGTTTTTAATGTTTTAGTGTGCGATTGCATCAATATATTTTGTAATTTTGTATACAGGTACGTCTATATATTTTGTAATTGTCTTAAACGATTATAAAATTTATGTTTATACGTATTTCTGGTGACGCAATTAATAAGTAAGGAAATATATTGAAGCCTACTACCAAAGATGTCAACAACACCATGGAGACCAGAATTAATTAGCACAGTATAAAGGAAATAAACAAAAGCAATTTAGCAGCATCGGAATTGTACATTTATCCATCCCTGCAGTACATTTTCGATGTTTTATATAATATGCAATTGTATCGATATATTACGATGTGGAAAAGAAGATGTTACTAATTATAAACTGTCCTATTACTTAATGCAAAGCGAAAATACGTGCTTGTGAGGTTAGGTGACAACGGTTTTGGTTTTCGATTTACTTCTGAAATAAATTGAGGCCATGGTTGAGGAAAACACAACATTTAATGTGTTATACAATGCTTCTAACACAGTAACACTTAAAATAAAGAATTTAGCGTTTTTGATTTAACAGGTAGGCCTATTTTATAAATATCTCCAAAGGTTTCGTAAACGGGTACTTTTAAATCTTCAAAGGCTGTTGCACTAACATAGTAATTTAGTACAAGTTAAAATAGTACAAGTGTTGAAAACAGCTTTGGAGAGAATTTGACTAATGAGTACAAAATTGTTATACTAGCTGACAGAACGCCGTATAGACACAGACAATAAAAATTATATTAACATACTTATTGAAAGGCAAGTATTCTAGTGCGAAGCCGCGGGTAACAGCTAGTAGCAATATAAGCCTATAAATGATGATCTGGGCAATACAGCTGGTAAAATAAACGCTGGCATACAAAGTTCAAATAAGACAGTGACAGTTACAGTGATTTAGTTATATCAAACATAATTTTAGTTAATTCATATTAAATAAACACGTTAGCAAAATAAATTTTACTTTCCCCCAGGGGCCTAAAGTTTTTAGTAGAAGGGAGGTCCACGCTTTATCTGCCTTGTAATTTAATTGTCCGCAGTCATCTTAGGTTGTAAACCACTGTGTTTAGGAATACGTGTATCTACCGTTATTTCTAAATGATACTTTCTATTTAAAGATTAAAATTTATTACCTTTTTATCCGTCGTGTGACTTCTTATTGTTTTTATTTATATTACGCGTTTCGAAGCACAAGGCCTCATCTTCAGATTTCAGTCCCGTGTGGACGTCGTTATCACATTAAAATTAAACTATTACACATTAAAGTAAACCACACTACACACGTGAACCGATGTCTGGGTGCGCACCCTTTGCTGGATCGCGACGCACTGCCTGCAACTCCTCTACGGTCTCATCACAACGCCCTACAACCGATTGCTGTCCATTCGTGCTTATTATGAATTTGTCAATAACCATATCGTATAGCTGATGCGATTTAAAATTCAGCTGGTAATTTAACATGTTATTAGGACTGCACTTAAACGCTCGGTATATTTCAAATTCTTCGGCTGCGTTCATGTACCGTCCCTTATTGCAGAAATGCAATGGCTTGCATTTGGTGTCAAAGTCGGTATAATTATGGTTATGCACCATTTAGTGTTCGGCATATTTTAATTTACAGGGAGTTATGTTATTTTTAGGTGGAAGTTCTTTAAACCTCTGTCTAAATGCTCTGCCGGTCTGACCGATATAAACCATATCGCAGTCATTACAAACCATTTTGTAAACACCCGTTCTTTTTTCTTTAAACTGTTGTGCTTTAGACCGTAAACATTTTTGAACATTATTTGTGGTGCAGAACGATACTTGGATGTTATGTTTCCGAAATTCGTTTTTTAAAATCATAGGTATATTATTGGTGTACCCAGTTGAAATAAACTTAAATTTAGTATTTTTTACATAATATTGAAACTTTCTCTTGTGAAAACTTACTTGTCTTTTTCGTCGAACGCGTTTCGGCGTCGTATTCGCCTTCGTCAGCTTAGAAACAGACTGCCAGTACTTAGTAACGGTTGTTGCATGGAAGGTATAGTGGGGGTGGCGTGTAGAGGAAGGGGATTGGCGCGGGGATCCAAATTATTGTTTGTTTATTGTATAATTGTGTCGAAAAGTGTATGTGATTTATATTGTAATTGATCGTTTAGTATGTTGTTTGGTTGTGTTGTGTGGTGTTTGTATATTTCATACTGTTCAGCTGTGTTTTTTAGTATTTTTGTTGCGTGTACTGATGACGTTCTTCTTTTTATGTTTACGTAATAGGCCTAACCGTTCGACCATTGAGCTTCGGTACCCATTCACTTCCGCTATATACTTAATTGTATTTAATTCATCTATATAATCATCGTGCTCGAGAGGTATACTTGTCAACCGGTGTAAGAGGCTAATGAAAGCGGCCATTTTTTGAATATACGGGTGATAAGATTTGGCGTATATAATGGAATCAGTTGCTGTAGGTTTTCTGTATATCTTGTAACGAAATCTATTGTTATGTTTTATTAGAGTTAAATCTAAGAAATTTATTTCATTGTTTGTTTCTACTTCTGTTGTGAATTGTAGTTTTGGATTGATACTATTTATTAAAGACTTTAGATTGTCTATTTGTCTCATTGTCCCATTGAAAATAACAAAGGTATCATCTACATATCGTTTGTAAAAAATAATCTGGTTACTGAATTTATTGGTTACCGAAAGCAAATGTGTATTTTCATAATGATTAAGGTATATGTCAGACAACAGTCCAGATAAAGGTGAACCCATTGCGAGTCCCTCTTCTTGAACAAAAAATCGATTATCAAATGAAAAAGAGTTCTGTTTTAAAATAACACCAAGAATATATAATAGTTCATTTATTTCTTGAGGACCTAAACTGCCAAAGTTTTCTAAGTTGTTTTTCAGAATCTCAACCGTCGCTAGAACCGGTACCAGGAATGGACAGCAATCGGTTGTAGGGCGTTGTGATGAGACCGTAGAGGTGTTGCAGGCAGTGCGTCGCGAGCCAGCAAAGGGTGCAGACCCAGACATCGGTTCACGTGTGTAGTGTGGTTTACTTTAATGCGTAATAGTTTAATTTTAATGTGATAACGACGTCCACACGGGACTGAAATCTGAAGATGAGGCCTCGTGCTTCGAAACGCGTAATTTAAATAAAAAAACAATAAGAAGCAGACGACGGATAAAAAGGTAATAAATTTTAATCTGTATTGAAACGTGACTTGGATACCAGAGAACATTAGTTTAAAATTTTTATTTACAGTTTTCCTTTATTTTGCATGTCTACAAATTTTGGTGGGTCTTTCCTGAGATCGTCGTTTCTAAGGATACAAGTTCTAGAATTATTTCTAGGATACATATTTCTAGAATTTCACGTTGGAAAGATGTATTTTATTAGAAGAATCGATGCTTCACTTTCATACAGTAAAGCTAGAAAGGCCATAAAATTATAAAACTTCACCTTTGTCTATCTCTGCGCCTTATCCTTCGATATAGGCCTACTTTTAGACGATCAACTGGTACATTTAAAATTAATCTTTACACAATACCTTAGTATTTCTTACTTTAATAGTACAGTTTAAACATTAAAAGTTTACACTTGGTCCTAAACGTTGTTGTCTATCACGATTTATATTTATACTGTGTGTTTCACTACAAAAGGTTTTGTTTTCGTTTATCTTTCAGAATTAAATTTAGTAATATTTTGTTCTTAAGGTACGGTTATTTCAACCACAAACAGAGCAAGTAAACGATCTCAGCTATTTATCAAACAAAACATAACGATCGTCGTCGTCATCCTTTACGGTTTAGGCTAGTAGCCTGTTCCAGTCTCATGAAAGTCATCCAACCGTTGCTTGCGGGGTCTTCTTTAAAATCTAGTTGCATCCATTCTTTCTACTGTGTAACCGCCACTCCGTTTTGTACCGGGAGATTTTCTCATTTAAGCTTTCTGCTATGCCTGGCTCAATTCTAATGTGATTATTTATGATAAGATCTCTCCTAGTACAACCCTTTACAGCCCTCAAGAAACTCGTTTTCGCTCCTTGTATTCTAGATATATTTTTGGACTTTCTAATCCAAGTCTCACTACCATAGAGTAGTTGAGGTATGTCGATTACATTATAA
This sequence comes from Magicicada septendecula, assembly GCA_034769895.1. NCBI lineage: Eukaryota > Metazoa > Arthropoda > Insecta > Hemiptera > Cicadidae > Magicicada > Magicicada septendecula. The sequence continues at coordinate 363,810,529 of CM068370.1, read as the reverse complement.
TATTTCAATTGCGTCTCTTTCCTTGTTTTCTTCTCTAAGTGTTTAATGACACAGCTACAAAGTGACTGGAAGAGACTTATTTTGCTTTCAACCTCCTTATCATCTTGGTATGTGATGCTTCACCATAGATATTTGAAATCTGGCACCTGTTCTATTGGCGAGTCCTGTATGACAATCTTTGTTCTAATATGATTTGCCCCAGAAAACCCCATAACTTTTGTTTAGGATAAGGAAATGGTTTGATTGTAATATGATTTAACAACGACCTTTGGAGGTCATTTTCATTCTTCTGGATGATCACAAGATCGTCTTTATACATTAAAATATTTAAATAAAATCCTTTTCCCAAGTATAATACTTTGAGGGCGTCCAATTTTCATTTCCTTATGGCATCATCTATATAGATATTAAATAAAATATGAAAAAGACTGCAACCCTGCAATGAAGCCTTGGGTTATTCCAGTTGGCTTTGATAATCTGTTAGTTTTTATCCATATCTGCGTTCTATTACATAAATTTTGATTACCTTTATCAAATGAATAGAATATCCTCTTCTCTGCATTATCTTCTATAATGTTGCTCTATCCAACCTGTCAAAAAAAAAAATATAACGATAAAATTGTTTATTAGGTAACTAAAGGACAATAATAAATCAATAAGAATTTTTTCTTACAAAATTTTCACTCTTTCTCTCCACTATATGAAAGTTCTGTGAGAGAAAATTAGTCAGTAATATTTTACCGATGTCAAGAGAACGCGACAGAGGAAACAAAGGAGGACCGCACAGTCTACAGTTGCGGTTACAATAAAGCTGCACCACCATAAACATGGCCCAAATCCGGTGTGTCACCGCAGTTACAAGTGAGCTGCACTCCAGCTTTCCTCTCCGTAAACGTCTGCCCTTGAGGATTTATACGTAGGCCTACTACTGAACGCTAGTTACTTTAATCCAATAGCTCTTGACGTCGTAACTTCGAACTATCATTTAAAACAAACTTCATACACTAACTTAACAACATAAATTTAGATGTGAGTTAATTTAAATAAAAGGTAAATTGTTTCAGTGCTGTATTTCCCTACACTAGAGGCCTAACCTGGGGGGGGGGGGAGGGAGCTCATATTCCGGTTCACAGGCACAGGCTTAATGCTTAAAGGAAGAAGAAGAAGAAGAAGAAGAAGAAGAAGAAGAAGAAGAAGAAGAAGAAGAAGAAGAAGAAGAGATATTTAGCATACGATTATTAAAATAGTTAATTAAAAAAATTACTGCCTAAGAAGATTTACTAACATTTTAAAGCTGAACATGGAGGATTCATTGCAAGAAACTATCGAGGCCCTGAAAGCTATTAAATATGGTCTGAGTGGATTAAAAACGTGACATAATGTATAACAATTTAATTTTAAAACAGTACAAAGGTAGTGTCACTTGCTAAAAATATACATCAAGTAGATTCAAGTTACATTTAACTGGGCCAGTAAAATTGAGTTACATTTTTCAGCCACATGATCGACTCAGCTTTTGGAAATGAGAGGGGTACGCGTAGCGCAGGGCTGAAGTAGTGCAGGTCACGTAGTGCTGGCCACACTTTCTCCTTTGCATGCCATACGGCTCAATCCGATAGCCTATCTTCTCTCTTCTAAGCTGTTTCTATAGTACAAACTGTGTATAAAATGAATATCGTGTAGTCTGGTATTTAGTAATTTTTTTAATACTCTTTCCTGTGAATTAGTCCACGCTGTCCTTTTGCATGTAATACATAGAGGCACTTTTCGTCCTTTTGCAAGAGAGAAGGAGGAAATAACTATAGAGACATGCACAGGACAAAGTAATATATTTTGAAAATGAGGAATGGCTGTTGAATTAATCAGCATATGGTAGGCACAAACCAACGTTCCTGCATCAGCTGATGTGAATGAACCTTCATTACCTTCATTAACTTTAATAATTTATATGAAACACCCAGTTTAAAGTAGTAAAAATTGGACACCTTAACGTTGGTCAAGCGTTAACAACGGGGTCAAGGTGAAGGGGATTGGCTACAGTTTGGGAAATTTACAGCTCTGGCTTCAACTGGTGTGGCGTCTACTTGGCGGGGGTAGCATTTTACACCCCAGTAACTTGCGACACCTTCATCAGGTTGACAACTGTTGCCATTGTAAAATAAGATATTTTATACGTAGCGTGTTTGCAGCACCGCGTGTGTTGTGCGTGCTCATGTAACAGTGAGGTAGAGACATTTATAATAAATTGGGTAACACCAAGGGAATACTGCAGGATCTAATTTATATTGGGAATAGTATTTTACTTTTCTACTATTATTCTAAATATTATATTTTAGATTTTATATTTTGCTAACCGTTAACTCTTATTACAATATTTCTTGCAATTATATCACAGTTATCTGAAGAATAATTAACTGTATTACCATAATTCATTTTATATAATACTTCAGATGTTTTATTGAAAATATTCAGTTACTTCAAAACACTCTCAGGTTTAACAATAGTTATTGCTTAATAATAATTGTTTCATTAGCTACTGCAAACCCATATGCGGTTTCACGTACCGGTATTCGTAATATTTGAGTGTACCTTTCTTTCAACTTTGGCCATCCTCATTTACCTACAATTTTATTTTTCACATTAAATAAATAATGTTAATGCCCCACATTTTTAGCTAGATCATACTCTAGTTTTTGATTCACTGTGACTTAAAACCCAGGCTCCTACTGTAATAACGAAATTAAAATATTAATTTTGATTGATGAAAGTTGAGCAAATGTCGTCCTTGTTTTTGTAAAATGGCTCGCTCATTATCTGTGTTCATCTTCAGAAAAATTGTGATATTGACCAAAGCACACAAGTGTCTTTTGCTGCACGGTACACAATATTAAATTCTTTCTCCACTAACCGTTCTGTAGTAAGATTATGCTATATTCCCATTCATCGCATTCATATTTTCTTAAAGATAGTTTTTAATTATCACTATGAGCACCATCCTTGTTGATAATATTCTTTCCAGCAGACGTATTTGATAGCTCTTTAGGTTCCATATTTATGTTAACACTATGTCAGTTAAAGAAAGTTTATAATATACTTAATCAAGGCTAATATAAAGACAGACAAATTTGTGTGACGATATTACAGAAGTGTATAAGTAATGCTATGATAGAAAATATTTATAGATAATGAACTATAATCAATCAAATATGCAACACTACTATCTTAACTGTCATACAATAAAATTATGTAATTTAAATAATTTACAATTTATGTAAATTTAAAATTAAAATTAAATAAATTATACAACCACTTTAAACCCGTTTTAAAAGAAAATTAAAAAAAAAAAAATAGTTATAAGAGCTTGTAAGATATGGTGCCAAAATTGAGGTCAAGTTAATGTTTTAAATTATAGGTTTTCTGGGACACTATAACCGCACACAATTTAAAAACACACGTTTTAATCACCACACGTGTAACAGCTGTAATTTATAGGTTTTAAGTTTTAAGTTTAAAGTTAAGTTTGGAAATTCCAACTATGCACGTCACTTGATAGACGAAAATCATAAATTTTCAAGCTTTGTTTCCAACTTGAAACCCATGCATTTTTGTAATAAAGGCACTTACAAGAACGCCTTGGAAGAATTTGAGATATATAGGGCGTACAACGACGTACACAGTCGTGACTTCGTGCTAAACGACCATTTAAATTTTAAATCAAACCAGCTCTACGATACCGCAATAAACCTGTCTACGCGGTAGCTATTGATAATCAGTGTCCGATCGGCCCGACTCGAGTGTGCACTCCAGTGAAGCGGGCATGTGTGTAATCGTTTTTAAATATTTGTATTTTAATGTATAACGACCTCGTAAGAATGAATGTTTATTTTCTGATGACGGGACATATGTCTCGAAACGCGTAAAGTAAACGCAAAACGATGTCACACGACGGAATAAGGTAAATATTATACAGATTTTGTCAATAAGTGACTTGGATACCATTCCTAACATGTCTTTCAAGAAACATTTTTTCTGAGTACATTAATTTTATTCCCTTGATGTTGTATGTTCTACTTGAACGAAAAGAACATTTCGAAGTAGGTCAACATGAAGTTCATGTCCGCCTTTAGAGAGTAAATTACATGTAACATCTATTGGTGATTCTCCGAGTCTTTTACTACACAGACATAATGGTTATGAAGTTTATGAGTAGGCTTATTTGTATGTAACAAGTGTGTATTATGCCCTTGTTCCAGGTAACCTTCTCGTCTTCATATTCGAGGTAAAGATACAAACAGATATCCAAATTTTGTAAAAATGTAGCGTTAAAAAATATTTTTACGGCATTTAATGAATTGTTTAGTATTATGGTATTTACCGGTAACCAAGGCTTACCGGAAGTGGCGTCGGCTTATCAGTCCATGAAGTGAACCATCAGTTCTGGTAAGCCTTCACCCTGGAAGTGAGTTTGTCAGTTAGTTCACTCCTGTACTGGTTTACAACCACCGATTCTGATAAGCTTTCTGCCCTGAAAATGAATTTTTCAGTTCACTTCGTGTACTGGTTTACTAACACTGCGTCTGGTAAACCTTCTGAGGTATAAATGAGTTTGATCGTCATCGCGTTCACGTCCTGCACTTGTCTACAACCACTTCTGGTAAGCCTTCTGGTCTATAAGTGAGTTTGATTGTCATTGAGTTTATTAACTTCACCGGTTTACAACTACAACTATGGTGAGTCTTCAAATTTTATTGTATTAGGTCTACTTCTTTTGTATATGTTATACTTTTGGTTTGACGGAGCAGAAATTACTCATTAACTAGTATCATTTAGTTATTTTGTTTGCTTTTTGTATTGTCGTCTTGATTTTTTAATTTTTGTTATATTTCAAGTTGTTTGTTTGCTTTATAAAAAATTGTTTTATTATACAGTGTTGTGTAAAATTATAATTTTAGTGTAATTTTGAGACTCTCTCCCGTGGCAGGGATAGTTGTACTGCATTGTTATAAAGTATTACTGTCCATTGTCGTTAGATAGATCGACTACTTTAACCTTAAGTTGATTGTAGATTTCAACAACTGAAACGTTGCTTTTGATTTATAAAACTAGGAGTGTAGCTTAAATATTTAATATAATGTAGAAGACGGAAAACGGAGACATAATAAAACGACAAATATTTTTTTACCGAAGTCTCATTTTTTCGTCGTACGCGCATTTTGTGAGAAAATAGCGGCCGTAATATTTTATCAACGTCAAGAAAATCCGAACGGGAAAACAAAGGAGGGCTTGATATACAGTTGTGGTTACAACAAAGGGTTGACCCGGCTCCATAAACTCCAGCCAAATCCGGCGTGTCACCGCAGTTGGCAATAAAGAACTTGCGATAGGGCCGTATATAAACGGTATGCGCGAATGCAGTACGGTCCATTTCTTTACAAGTACTGGCTTTAAGGATTTGAACAACGAACGAGTTTTACTCCTTCTATGCCTGTAACGCAGCACCACTGTAATATCAGTACTTGATCATTTAGTCCAAACTCTAAGTATAGTGAACATGAACAATAAGACTTGTATTAGATACATTGTTTCCTAGGAGTAACAAAATATTACTCTACGCTAAGTTAAACGGCATCCGATGATACCTCACCTTAAGTAGCTGTTAGTCTTATCTGTAAACGACCTCGACGTCTTAGTACGTAGGCTTTCACGGCCGGTGTCACTATAATTAATTAAAACTTCCGGGCTGAAAGCCCGTGGTCGAATGCTTGCCATTTCTTGCTTGTTCTTGCTTGTTCCCATTTCACTGGGCGAATTGGTCAGCATACCATCTATTACGAACATTCTTTGCTACTGAAGATGGCCACCGGTGGTGTGGGCGAAACGTCTAGCGATTTTACATCAAGCATTCGACCACGGCCTTTCAGCCCGGAAGTTTTAATTAATTATAGACCTCGACATCCCTTAGCGGAAGTTATTTGGCACAGTGGATGACAGTATGTTTGTTCACAAATAGGCCAACGTTATGTGTTAAGGATATATTATATGCAGTAGTTTACATCACTGGACACTACGTTCATAATGTTTCTTCTTCTCCGATGCTTCCAGTGTTAGGCCTTATGTCCTTTAGCGTCACCGACTCGCATTAGGTCTACCGTTATTTCTTTAGTTGAGAGTTTATAGCCTGGTTTGTAAATCTTCCCGGAGCTATTCTTTGACCATGCACATTACAATATTTTCCTCGTATCCCTTTGCAATTCTCACTATGGGCTGTACACCCAATTTTTCTCTATGCAATTGTTCCTAATTCTATCTCGATGGTGTCATTTCAGATTCAGAAAATTTAGGTATAATAGAAAACGTCTTACAATTTTGAGTATAAATTCAAATTTTTTCTACATTACTGTCTAAGCTAAAATAAAATTTGTTTCAATAATTGTCAATTTAAATTGTAATGTAATATATAATCAATCAATAATATAATTTATGCTACAATTTATTTACTCATAGTGAATATAATCTGCAATTTTTTCACCCCCGCCTCCTTGGAGTAGATATTCAAGATCTACTATAAAAGCAAGTAACCCTTCATTTACGAGGTACGCGTAACTATTGCCTTATATGAACGCATTATTCAAAGCTAATTTTAAAAACAACGTATGTAAACAAGCCCATAAGTAACAACTGTGGACATCGGATACTGTAGAACTAAGGCAGGGTTTCAGTCTTAGTAGGGCGATTGAGGATGTCTTGTCGCGGAATGGGCGATATGTTTTGGTATTAACAAAAATAAAGAACGCAGTAAACCCCAAAACAGTGTTTTCTTAACACAGGAAACCGCAATAGGTTACCGAACGGTTCATAACCTGTTAATGCTTCATATATTTAAGTATGATTTCCTCGGACAACGGTGTGTGTGTGTGCTCGCGCGATTTAGTTCCAACTTGCGCCGCAATTGTAACACATCTAAAGGCACATTTCGTATTCCGACGTACATTTACGTGCTAGTACGTCGTTTACACTCTGTTTCACGGTCGTAGAACTTTGGCGTTTATTTGAAAACTTCACACACATGGTGCGTGTGTTTTTGTAATATTTCTCCTCTGGCAAATTTCTTGTAAATCACAATGTTTTATAATAGAACTAGTTTCATTCAAACATAAAACACTCACATACGCGCGCACACACACACATTGTTTTCTCTTTATTTAAAATAATAGTTTACTCGTTTTTGGAATGCTCTTGGTTGTGAGCAAATTTGGTAAGCAAATTTAGTAACAACTTTGTTAACTGCAATACCATTAAAGAATGTCTGAAATAAATTTTGGATGTAGGGCATTAAATACTGGTAACTAAATAAAATAGAAGTAAACAAATTTACTAGTAATGGAGCAGGACTTGCTCCCAACCATAACACTCGTACAAGGCTCACGTATATCTGGACATCCCCCCCCCCAAAACGTACACGCAAAGTATTTGCAGACAGTCTTATGAAATAAAGTACAATGAGGAGTTCATAGTTCATCGCGGAAACATTTGATTACTATGAGTGACTAATTTATTTGTAAAACTTTTGTGTCACTTGAGTATTTGTAAATGATGTAAGAGCAGTATAGAGCATACAAATATTTTTTTCAAAATTTTCATATTTTTTTCAAATCAAAAATTAAAGTTTAAAAATCTTGTTTAATTCGAGTTATTTACAAATGTAGAAATTTAACTTTTAGCCAAATCCTCTGTCTCTCCGCAGTTAGCCGAATGCAAGGGAAAGTATATTACGTACGAACAATGCCAACATGCGCGAGCCAAAGTAACACGCCCTGTAATTGGTGTGCTTCTCAACAGTAAACATTTTTATACAACGCTCAATCTAAATAATTAAATTAGATTTATCTTTGTGGAATACCATTGGGTATAAGAATATGTGTGTTTGTGTCCACTAGATTTTGCAGTCCGTTGTATTTTCGGCTTGTCGCATTGCCAATTAGGATGCGTACTTCTTCTACGTTCATTTCCCTACGTTTCGACATCAGCGGAACGTCTTCCTAAGTATTGTAGGCCTATGTCTATTTCTTCTTTTTGTGGTTTACATACGCTGGCTATCTTTAACGGTAACTAACCGAACCAGTACGAACCACTTATCACATAAATAGTATAACGATATGTACTTCATTTGTAAAGTATAAACAAATCTACAAATCTATTGAAAAATGCTTCAAATATATTGTTTCAGAAGCAAATATTAATTAACTTTATATTTATCAAACGACTATACTGAACGTATTTCTATTAGTTATTGGCATTCTAACAAAGCTAAGAAAATGTTTGGCATAAAAACAGATTATCTTTGAAGTTCAAGAGGAGATAATTTGTGTTACAGAGAATTTTTAAAGAGGAAAGAAATAATTATAAATCATAATTTACATAAGCAGCGAGAAAGTCTTATTGGTTTAAATAATACTTGCAAAAAGCATACTATCCTACCCACCAGACAATAGATTTTGAACACCGACTTGGAGGTGCGCAGTGGACAAACACCTCGCTACGAGGCTAACAAAATTTTCATTCGTTTCGCACATGTGCACTCTTGTACAGTGTTTTATAGTGGGAAAGTTGACTGCAAACAAGGCTGGGAAGAACACTGCATGCTAGTGTCATTATGAAGCTGCATTATGTAACAGAGAGAGAGAGAGAGAGAGAGAGAGAGAGAGAGAGAGAGAGAGAGAGAGAGAGAGAGAGAGAGAGAGAGAGCGAACTATCGCCTTGTCTCCCACCTCTCCTCACTACGTAACGTATGTAAACTTTTAAGTGGGCTAGTCTTTTGCTGGGTCGCTGTAACTTGTGACACGTACAGATTGGCGATTGCTGTTTTCCGGCATTATATATTGAGTACAGTGTATATTGGCAGTGAGCGATAATGGTGCCGTGTGTTAAACTGAATTGTGTGCAAGGTAATAACTTCGCACTATATTTCACACAAATAACGATACAGTAATATTTTTATTTATGTGTGTTTAGAGTTTATGTTAGTACAGCTCTATTTCTCCAGATATAGATCAAAGTTCTTAGTGAGTAATTTTTAAATTCAGTAATATAGGAACTTTTCTCCCAACATAATTCATGACTCTAACAATGGTGGTGTTGTAAATGCATCGAAGCAAGGCTGTGTACTTCGATTAAAAAATTAAAAAATCCAGACACACGTTTGTTGCAATAAAATATATTGTAAAAGTTTATTAACAACATAATGAGTTATTAGTCTACAGTTGATATCAAACAATGTTTCTTGTTTTACAGATGTGGTTCCTGAATATTTTCCTCTAATATCTTCATGTGCTTTTTTCATGTCTCTGACAGAATGTTTGAATATTTTTAAAAGTTATCGATTTGCGTTAGACATTTCGATATTATTCTCTTTACCTTCTTCGTCTGCACAATGTAATCTTAGCCGGATATTAGAAGACATTAGTTCTGACGTGGGAAGGCTTGTATTGGGTGAGTCTTCTGTATTTAAGTTCCATGTATGTTTCAAGCTTTCAATACAATTCCATGTATGTATTTAAACAACCACTGTTTCAAGAACATCTTTCTCGATGTTTTCTTAGTAGTTTTCCCATCAACCCTACTTTCTAATACAATATGAATGTAGTTATTGTAGTACATCAAGTAATTCGTATTGAGTGTAATAAATGCTCAGGCAATACTTTAATGAAATCCTCGCTAGTCTCCTGCAGTACCGTGTCTCAAAAGCTTTTAATGTTTCTTTATTTTTTTTCAGGAGTGTGTATGACTGAGAGCTAAATAAAGGCACACTTCTTACATAAGAATTTATGAGGATTTTTAATTTATTAAAATTGCTTTCTATTTCTTGGAGTTAGCAGCGCCCATTTTTTTGCACGGTTTACAGAAACAGTTTTCCAGTGTACGGTAGACAAGAAAGGTATTATATACCGTACGCCTTACCCTCTATATTTAATTTTCTAATATCAAATAATAATCAATATTAAAGCATTGATCATATTCCTTCGTCCACTACATAATTTACAGGAAAATGAACATTGTAGAAGATTCAGAGGTATAAAAACACTGAAGAAAATGTAAGTGGTTGAAACAGAATAAAATCTCTCCCTTTCTCTACGTATAAACAAATGTATGATGTGTAATGTTTAACCTGTTAGTATATTTCGACTTACACAGATATTACATAAAATATTGTTACGACATCACAGAACAATCTACGTGTTTCTCGAGCGATTCATTGGAATTCATTGGAATCCGGGTAAATGTTGTGGCGTACGTGATTTCAACAAGCGCTTGCGAGACTTTTGTAGACGCCCCCAGCCTTGCTGACTGTGTCAAGGCCGCAATTAATTACGTCGCAGTGTAGAGATAACGCGTAGTTGTGGAATGTTCTGGTCTGTGAGCGGGGTATAAAAACTCGGCGTCAGCGGCTTTAGTTCAGTTATTATCGGGCGATATTACTCTGTGAGTTCAAGTGGTTATTATTGCGGTTCGTAATATTGTGGCGAAGAGTTATGTGTTTTTATAATTGCGCGGGACAATTGTAGTACAATTGTGTTTTATATTAGTTGACATTTTTTATTGCGTGTGAACAATTTTTATTTGATTTGTTGTAAGAGACTGTCTTGTTAATTACGAACTGTTTAGTTGTGATAATTAAAGCTGGTGATTAGTGACTTAATTGGTGTCTTGTATTTTGTTTTCCACTGTACCTACAACACTCAGTAGACCGTCGTAACAATATTCATATTATTATCATACATTTAATTCGTTTTATTTTACATAAATATAATAGAAGTAATATCTACACGATAAAATTATTCAATTACAAATTTAAAAGGAAATCCTAAAACTAAGAGTACTATAGTGAGTATATAATTTTTATAATCTTGAAGAGGTTCCATTGATTAGATGGAGAAGGTGATTAGTTTTTGACCGTTTATTAAAAGTAAAGGCATAAGTTTATAATTATTTATCATGCAAGTAAATAATGTTAATTACTGTATGTTTCACATAGAACCTATCAGTACCGGATAAATATTAAATTAATAACAAAGTAAACTTGCTTTCGTCATGTACATTTTAGCAGCAACTCACAAAGCGTAGACAGCGACATTGTTGCGAAATATTGACAGATGGTTTACACGAAGTCGGAAATTCACATCAAGTCGAGCAGTTTAAGTAAGTTATATAAAACTGACAGCACACATGCTGTGTTTTGTTATCATAACTTGTTACACACTTGACACTGCCAATCACTTTTCCTGGGATCAGGTTGTACGTGCGTACCCATTTTGTTAGGAGCACGCACCAGAATTACGGCACCTATGGAAACGCATTTTATATTCCCCTTTCGTACGGTTGTGCCGTTGAAAGTCCTCCCTATACCCTTCCTTGCTATCACACAACTTCACGCGCTTATCTGGAAACGTACACGCTTGCTTGGCGTCTTTACCGCATTACAGCACATAGGATAATAATTTGTCGACGATGGTATTCACATATTGTAACAGATTTTGTTTTAATAATTTATATACTGACATTACCTGTATATCAAAAATTGTTACGAGGATCACGATGAGAAAATTATTGAATACCAGGGAAATAGATACTAACAATATTTATAAACACTTCTGTAAGATAGTCACATCTCCCCTATGTTTAGTCAGTTCTCCTCTATTGTTCATATTTTGTTTTGACTGTCGAGGAGGCCTGACAATAAATAACATACAGGTAAACAGACATGGCTTCTTTGTCATAGCAATGTGACGTCAGTTATGTAATGCCGCCATAGCTGTATGTAAACATAAAAGAATATAGTGGTGATTACGACATTAATAAGGACGAATTTCATCCACTCCCCAGCGATAACCCTGAATAAGTATGGTGTACAATCGCGTTACTTTACGGTGGCCGCTTCATAGCTGTGCAAAACGTGAGAGCATTGGGGAGACTAAGTGTGCTCAGTTGTGCTCACTTCATTTTAAAAACGTCCGTCTGTTGCTACAGCCGGCTCTATGGGTGCCCTTAACTATTTAATTATTACAACACGGGTTTTAAATTATTGACATTTCCGGATTTCATTCAACTAATTACTATTTGTAATTTTACTCAGTATTACTCGAAATTGTATCAAATATGTATTTGTACTATCAGAACAATGTTATTTGTTACATAATTTAAGTAATAAATAATAAATATTAGTATTGGCCACTTTTCTGTCCTGAATTGTTTTATTTTCCTGAGGTATTTAATTATCTTTGCCCACATCTCTCGACGTTCATTTAATACACTTCTATTATTTCTAATGTTCCATTGAATTTCTATTGAATTTTTATTTCTATTATTCCATTTAACCCCTAAGTTTATAATAAACATGATAAGCTACCTTGAAAGTTTACACTAAACTTAAGAATTTGATGAAGTTTTCGTAGCTTAGGATATGTTTTTTTGTGTTGAAAATTAAATGAAGTACACGCCTGTACGGTAAATGTTTTTGAAAACGCATTAACACTTAACGCACTGACAAAAATCACCGTCACACTGACAAAAATCAGAGTTCTGCGCATGTCACTTTTACCAAGGTTGCCGGCCACCATAAAATACACAAGTAGTATGTGTTGCATAAAAAAAAAATCTTTTGAATTACTGTGTCCGTTATCAACAGTCCGTGTTTAACATTAATGCTTTTGGGCGAATGAGTTACAGATTATCAGCTGATACAGAGTTTTTGTATGCCGTTATTTGTTAATAGATAATTAGGCAACGGAGATGGAAAAGAGAGAGAGAGAGAGAGAGAGAGAGAGAGAGAGAGAGAGAGAGAGAGAGAGAGAGAGAGAGAGAGAGAGAGAGAGTGATAGAGAGAGAGGGAGAGAGAGATTTGTGACGAGAATTACCGAAATTACTGTTTATGCGTGTATGGGTGACAACAACGCGATGTTAAATCACGCATTCGGAAATCGGTTGCAACCATTATTTTAATATTACAAGTATAATTCAAACAATAGTTGCTGATGTAGTAGAGAGGACATTGTACACCGCCTATCGCCAAATACAACCACTTGCCTAACCATTATATCGATTCGATAAATTATAGTAATCATTAGTCACAGTTTGTGCAAACCCCATTAATAACTCATTGTAATCGCTAGTGTATAATTCACAGCACTCACAGTTGGCTGAACTGCAGACTCAACAGTAGGTGTTTATGCCAAAGTCGCCTATTCTATTGTTGAAGAGAAGATTCCACATCAGTACGAAACACTGAGAGATAGACGTGTTTGTGAAGTTCGCAGCTGAGAAAACGGTCGGGCCTCCTGATACCAATAGACGAGGCCTGTTGGATCGTTCGTTCTATATGGTAGCAACTTTTCGGCAGGTTTCCGCGTCCAGTAGACGAGAAGCTCAACAGCGGTTCTTTGCCTTTTGACACTTGAAATACCTGGTTTTCAGGGTTTGCTACTCTCAGTGCATTGATTAACCCCTCTTAAAGACTACACTTCTGTGACTATGTGTATAGAACATGATAAATCTGAGCGCAAACCTCCATCTTTATCTCTTTAACATTTTCTCTCTGCTCTTGTTTCTTACTTTTTTTATCTGCCTCTCAACTGTAGCACGTTAAACGAGCAGTATTCGTGTTGGATACTGTAGGTACATGGGAAATATAGTATGGCAAAATACTGGTTAACTCGGAAACTCTGAGAAAGCATGCTACTAATCAGATTGGCTTCTTAGTTTATTGTGCAGACGGAGCCAACAGGTCTGCGGAGTTTCATTGCTCGTTGAATAACGTTATTAAGGAAGTAAATTATAACAGCTGACTTAGTACAGATTACTATAGATATGTATTTTTGTTGTTTCCCAGACTACTTCTAAACTCAGTAATTTCATTTCTCGATTCCAGTTTATTGCAATTAATACTTATTAGCTCAAATTATTATCACAGAAATTAACAAAAACTCACTTCTTTCAAATCATTAATAAGGTTCTGTTACTTTTTTCCGCCATTGCATTGAAATCTTTTGCTGTAACATTGGCCACTTTATTACGCGATAAAATTCAGTGGTGTATCACCCTGGATTTCAGTATTAATAATCATAATCAGGTTCATCAAGGATTAGACAATAAATGGTTTGTTTCGTTCCCAATAAGATAGACTATAAAAAAAATATAACGATGGTTACTTTAATGTTTCTTCAGACGTTTCACACCTACCCGTTCTTTCGGCTTATAGTTCAGTAGTTTCTTGGTGATGCGGGAGCCATCCATTCGGTTAAGTTGTTACAACCATTTTTGCTTAATTTAGAGAATCCTATCGAGTATACTCATAATATTCAGTTCCTTCCGTATAACTGGATTTCTTCTGCGATTATGAAGAGTGTATGCTGCCACGTGCCTGAGAACCTGATTTTAGCCGCTTGAATGCGACTGGCGTTAAAGTCCAAATCAGAAACAAGTAGTGAAGTGTGGGGAGTGCCATCATCTAGTAAAACGTTAGGCGTAGATTGTGCCTAGGATGTGGCAGGCAACGAGAAACCACCACATTAAAGATCCTTGTGGATATCTCAAACTTGGACAACTTACTCCGGCAAGACAGCCATTTTATGGAAGACAAACGAGACAGAAAATCGCGCTGGATGTTAAGAGACATCTTCTTAAAGTGCGATATGTTACTAATACTTCCAGAGGACATATCAGTTACTAAACTCGCTCAAGTAAGATATAACCGGACGGATCAAACATTGTCAACAACTGCTATGAATACAAAGACTTTTGATATTAATAGCATTTGAAATTAACCGTGATCTCAGTTGAAAGCTAAATAAAATCAACTTTTAAGAGCGTTTAGTTTGTGCTTATTTGAAAGCATTTTAAGATCTAAGTTATCAGTGTCTGAGCCACACATTGGTAAGTTAATACCAAAATATATTATTTATTTTTACGATTTTTACGGCTCTGCGCTGAAAATTAATGTATAGCTAGGTCCACATGACATGTTTCTGGAACATGATATCTCGGAGTGTATGTGGGTTATCCAAAAAGATTGAAAATACGTTTTTCACACAAAATAAAACGACTTAAAGTAACGCAATTTAAAATAATGGAAAGGAAAAAATAAAGCCAATGTTCCTGATGACAAAAGCTGACTGGTGAGGAGGCATTTAGAGTTGTATAGGTAACTATATGTGTAATAAATAATAGTCTTTATTTCTACAAAATACGCAGTCATACTTTAAAAAAGTGTTACACGTTAAAACTTCTTTCACGCCAAACGTGTTTTGATCAAGGTTCCATTACGGTATGGTCAACGAAGCGATGAATCATCGTTGATGCACTATTAATTGAACGTATATGGCCGGTTAATAAAACAAGAATTATTACGCCTGCAACATAGCCGTGACATAACTGCAAGAAAATTTAAAGAACAAAAATGGAAATTTCAGATTTTTTACAAAAAATGAATGGAGAATTGTACCAGTGTTTTTTAAACATGTCGTGTCACTTGAATACAAATTTTATGAATAAAAAGTCTTGTTTTAATAAAATTAACCTTTTATTGCTTATGACATTTCGAATTATCCAGAATTTTTGGTTATCTAATCTGACTTCTGACGCTACTCACTAACCGTCGTATTGTAAAGTGGAAACAGAATAACTGCCAACAATTAAGTCGCTAATTAGAAACTTTAATTAGACACGAAAAACGGATACAAATGAACAAAGACACTCTCATCCAATAACTCAAGATACATTTACCCAGCACACAACAATAAATGTCACCTTATTACATTTTTCTCACTAATTAACACAATAACCACTTTCCACTAAACCGCAACAATGACTTCGAAGCGCACTACATTGATGTCGGTAGAATAGTCGAGAAACGTGTCTGAAGGGCGTCTCGAATTATCTATACCGTCACGTAATTCTGCCGCGCAGAATGATCTCCAAACAGCTTCGTGTTTTGCCGCGTGTTACCATGTTTAAAAGCGTCATGGAGCCACTTTCGTTATTATTCAGCTCAACGTAGCATATTTGAAAAGTGTGGGAAAGCTATGCACAAGGTAGGCACAAACCAACTTTCCTTCATCAGCTGATGTGAAAAATACCTTCATTAATTTTAATATTTTCTGCAGTAATATCAAATACCATCTTTACATAAATCAGCAAAAAGATAAATGTTATGTGACGTAGTAAAAATAATTAATTTATACAATTCAATAAGAGAGGTATGAGATTTTTCGCTGCGTATACTAATTCTGGAAGTAAAAATTGGCTAACTTAAATGTTGGTCAACCGTTGACAAAGGGGTCAAGGTGACGGGGAAATTGGCTTCAATTTGGGAAATTTACAGCTCTGGCTTCAACTGGCGTGACGTCTACCTAACGGAGGGTAGCATTTTGCACCCCCGTAACATGTGACTCCTTCAGGCTGGCAACTGCTGCCTTTTTAAAATAAAATGTTTTATACGAAGCGTGTTTTGCAGCGCTGTTTGTGTTGTGTGTGCTCATGTGACAATGTAGTTGAGAAGTTTACAATACGTTGGTTAATTCCAAGTGAAGACTGCAGTCTCTAATTTATATTTGGCATTATATTATATTTACTACCGTATAGGCCTATTAGATTTTACGTTTTGCTAACATGCAACTGTTATTATAATGTTACATGCAATTATATTAAAATTTTTTATAATGATTTCTTTTTAATAGTGATACTGTATTCATTGTCAGTTGGTTAATGTCTTTTTGTGGTTTACTGGTTTACAGCTACAATTCTAGTAAGCTTCCTGAAGAGAAGTGAGTTTTTATTGTTACTGATTTTATTTGTTTTACTGGTTTACACTTCTCTTGGATGTGTTCCACTTTTAGTTTGATGGAACAGATATTATTCGTAGAGAACTATCTTTCATTAGTATTGTTTGGATTTTGAATTTTGCATTTTCATATTGTTTTTTGAATTTTGTATTACCTTCTACCGTATGTCACTTGGTTGTTTCGTGAAATACTATTTTTTATAAGGAAAGAAACTGTAATTTTCATGTATTCTACGACTTTTTGCTGAGGTTACGACTATATCTGTAATTGTCGCATTTTATTAGAGTATTAATATCCATTACCATTATACATAATTTAGCCTAGTTTAACTTAAATTCTGTTGTAGATTTCAGCAACCGAAAAGTTTTTTAATTTTTTAAATATATCAGTATAGAACATTTATAATGCATTATAGAAGCCGGGAAAGGGAGATATAATAAAACGCAAAATATTTTTTTACTGAAGTCTCACTCTTTTTCCGTTGTACGCATATTTCGTGAGAAAAAAAGCGGCCGTAATATTTTATCAGTGTCAAGAAGATCCGAAGGGAAAACAAAGGAGCGCATGATCTACAGTTGTAGTTACAACAAAGGCCAGCACCGGCTCCATAAACTCCAGCCAAATTCGGCGTGTCACCGCAGTTGGTCGTAAAAACGTGAGATAGGACCGTATTTATAAACGATGTGCGTGCATGCAGAACGATGCATTTCTTTACAAGCATTGCGTTTAAGGACTTTTAACAACGAACGAGTTTTACTCCTTCTATACTTGATACGGAACATTGTAATATAAAATGTTAATAATTTACTTCATACTATAAATATATTCAATATAAAATATAAAACTTGTATTAGAGATATTGCAGAATATTACTGTCCACTAAGTTAAATGGCAGCCGGTGATTACACCACGTACCTTAAGTGGTTAGCCCGACCTGCAAGCCAGCTCGACGTAACTTAGCGGCGCTTACTTGATGCTGTGGATAGTAAGTAATATCAGCTATTTTATCTGTGCTAACAGTCTTCATTACAACTGTGTCGTATTTTGTTGCTTCTCTGCTATGAACAATTTTCCCTCGAACGAGGCCTTTCGGTTGCGCAACTATTATCAAGTTCTTACTACAACCTAGTAACTCAAGTTATTACTCAAGTTGTAGTAAGAACTTGATAATGGTTGCGAAACCGAAAGGCCTCGTTCGAGGGAAAATTGTACATAGCAGAGAAGCAACAAAATACGAGAAAGTTAGTAAGTAATATGTTGTATAATAACAAGAAAAACCTATTTGTGAATAACTAATCAAGTTAATGAACAAATTTTGTATGATAACAGATTAATAAATCACTCAATACGTGAAAATTAAAAGTAAAAGGACTATAACCATGTCAAATTCAGTAAGATTAAGCATATTTAGTAAATCAAGGACCATAACAATATACAATTGTGCGAAATTATAAAAAATGATTGATAGTAAAAAAAGACGTAAAGCTTTTTGTTTCCGCCGGGACGCTGAAATATACGCGCTTTTAGAAGAAAGCGCCACTTTTAATTTGACCATCACCAAGTTCAGACGTATCTTCAAGAGGTGAAATAATTAAAGTGTATTCGGTAACCTACTCGTAAATAGGGAGCTCGAGAATAAATTCAACATTAAATAATTAACTCACGAAACGGAATATAATAACGTAGAAAAAGAAATAAAGAAGAAATTAAATTATTAGTGAATGAAAGTGTGTTACTCACCTATCAGGTAATATTGTGTATTAATAATACAAATAAAAGAGAAGAAGCTTAATCTATTAACGATCACAGTTAAAAGAAAGTGAAATTAAGCACACACTCACAGGTTAATTCACGTTCTGTGTACTATAGACATAAATTATTTTAATGAATAAGAGACACACTAATACAGACTGGTAATTTGTAAAATACTATTTATTTGTAAAAATTAACTAGAAACAAGTGAACGCTTGCTCATTATTAGTTCATTAGATAAACAAACTAGCGTCACAGGCGGGAGACTGAAGAGCTATATTTTCTTGTTGATTAGAATACAGCCATTGCTGCGCTCTAATAGAGAAATTTTGAAACTCTAATTAATTATAGATAAAGAAGTTTTTTCTTTTATAAAGCGTATTAAAAACAATATATTAAGTAATAAATAACTTGGTTCTAAAATTATATCTACATTTTTATTTAGTTTTACCTACTGCAGCCCTGAGATTTAGGAATTATTAAGCCATACTAAAAACAAAATAAAAATTAAAATTGAAGAACCCAAATCTGAAAAAAATCAGTACAATATATATGGAATATTTCGTTTAGTTAAAAATTAACTACTTGCTGACCGAATAATAAACTAAATCACACATTTGTAAAGATTAATTATTGAATGTTTTATGAGTTAATTTATTCATTCAAATTATTTCTTCAGTGTCCTTCATAGTTGGAATTAAAATATACTATAGAAATTAGGATGAGAATGCAGTTGTTGATATTTTATTTTTAATACTTAGTTCATATCTGTTCTTGTTTAAAAAGTCAAATAAATTTTAGGACTTCCTCAGAATTTTTCATTTATATCAGATAGTAAATATCACATAAAAACACACGCGCGCGCGCATACAGAAAAAAAGATTATTTAATAATTAATTACCGATAATTCAAAATTCAACACTGTCTTTCGGATTCAGTTAAAATTTAAGGATATTAAAATACCTTTCTAATCTGCGAATAAATATATATTACGACGAGCCTAATATGTCTGTCAAAATGGTAGCTTAGTTTTAATACTAATTCGTGCTCCGTGAAACCTGGTCTAAGATGCTTACACCGTTCGACGAGTTGTATAATGTAGTCTTCCATGGATCGTTTGCTGTTGACGTAATACCGCCCATACTCCAGCTGGTCTCGTACCTCTCTCTGGGTATGTATATTCCAGTACCGATTTTCGAAGGATGCCTTGAACTGTTCATCAGTTTCTGTTTGGTCCCGAACAATCGTATACCATTTGGATGCTGTTTCCTGGAAATGTCGATTTACAAAATCTATACGGTCTCTGTCGCTTAGGTTGCCATTTATCGTTCACACTTTTGTAAAAATTCTATGGTGTTCTCCAATTTGTTACCTTTAAGACTGATCTTCTCTCGATCTTCTACTTTTGCAGCACACAGCACTTGGTCGTCTCTTGACTTCGACGTGACGGTAGATTTTGAACACTGCCTTGGAGACGCGCAGTGGAGAAGGACATCGTTACGAGGATAACAAAATTTTCATTCATTTAAGTCACGCACACAACAATCTTGTACAGTGTTTCATAGTATGAAATCACAGTTGCGAAAGAGATGTAAGACATAGTGCGCATGTAAGAGGGTAAAATATTACCGCGTTATCTCCTCTCTCTCCTCTTAGCTGTACTTCTAAGTGGGGGTAATTCGTTCACTGGATCGGCGCAGCTATCCGCTCAAGATAGCCTGTCAGTTTTCCATGCCGATGACCGCAAACCTGTAAACTGCTTTCTTGTAAAACTTCTAAAGGTAGGCATTTTCGAGGAGATTTACAGTATCCAGTGTCTTCTGCACCTTCGAGTGCAAGTCAGAACCTTCGATCCAAGGCCTGATGCCTCGCAGTGTTTTAACTGGCAGAGGTTCGGGAATTCTAGTTTTTCTGCAACCAGCCACCGCGTTGTGTGGGTTGTGTGGAGCCTCATCGCGGCTGTGATAAGCTTGGGGTTCACTGCCAAGTGTTGCAACTGCGATAGAGCCCACCCGGCTAACTACCGAGGCTGGCCCATCTTTATCAACGCCATGAAGCCACAGTTGTTTCAAGTGCAGCAGATGTACAAGAGAGAGGATTGTACTAGCGCGGAGCTCGGAGAGTTCACGCCCGAGGGTGCAATTGAGGCTATGCTTTGTGGCAAGGAGGAGTGGGACCGCATTCAAACAGTTGTACCACAAGGAAAGGAAAAACTGGCAGCAATAAGAGACAACTAGATAAGGGCGCAGTAGCTTGAAGTGGTTCCAGGCTCTGTCTTGAAGTAGGAAATACGCTAAGTGGTTCCAGGATAAAACTTAAACAATACCTTCTTTTAAGGTTAGTTTTGTTTCGTGGTTGACAGTCCTGCACACCAGGAGAGAGATGGTTTACTCTGATGGTGTAACTTATTAAAGATTGTTTTAGTCTCTGAAAAAATATTACCATTATTATTTTATATACTTGCGAGTGTGTGTGTGTGTGTGTGTGTGTGTGTGTGTGTGTGTGTGTAACAGACACAAATGTATTAGTTCTAAGTATCATTACTTGCGAATAAAATCTACACAGGCAGAGAAGTTGGTAAAAACATTTATTTCCATGAATGATGTTATTTGTTACAATAAGAAATAGACAAGCTCTGAAAACTGAAACAAATGTTTTCAGAAAAAAATTGCAAAAATCTACGTATTGATTCTACGTGTAGCTTCAGCAATTTTTTTTCTCTGGAGCCTTTTGAAGTCCTCTTACAAGGTTGTCTAAACGAATGTTTTGTTGCAGTTGTTCCAGATACGCCTCTCTAACTGCTAATATGCGGTCTTCGTCTCTTACTACTCTAAGGAAGTTGTCTCCCCTTTCTTGCTCCTCTTTTTTCTTCTTCCAGCCAAAATAACAATTAACTGCTTTTGCAGCTAACAGGCCAACACAGACCTGAAAAAACAAAGTTCAGATTATTTTTGTCAACACATCACATTCAATACATCACAAAATTGAACTGTGGAAAGTTAAAACTACAGGTTCCCTTTAAAAAAAACTCTTTATGAGTTACAATAAACTATTATAATGTAACTTACTAAGATACAATTATTTATAAATATTACAGTGATTTATATTTGGTTTATTGCTTAAGCAAAGTGTAGACTTAGAAAAAATATTAATATCATAATAATACTTTATAGTATTAAATATCAGTATTACATTGAAAACGTTACTATGGGACGGCTTGAAAACGTACGGTAGGCGGCTTTTAAACCTCTCAATGAAACTTTCTCAAACAGATGTTACAAATATTACCCGCGCATTGCAATACAGTAACTAAATGTTTGAAAACACGGTAAAACACGTACAACTTATACAAACAGGTACCTGAAAAATAAAACACGGAAGGATAACCGAATGAAATTGCATTAATCTGTGACTATCCCCATATTCCTGTATGCTAGTGAGACATAGACTCTTGGTAAAAGGGACGTGCAGAGGATTCAGGCAGGAGAGATGAAATTTCTAAAAGTGACGCAAGGTTGTTGAGTTCCTTAGATCGGAGAAGGAACGGCATATTAGACGCGATTTAAACGTTGTATCATTGCACCAGAAGATTGAAGACCACAAAAGGAGATGTGTGTGAACACTTGAATCTCATATATGATATCCGTCTACCTGTGGCTGCCTTGGATTATCACCCTACTGGGAAGGAAGATGTCGGTAGACCAAGGAGGAGATGGGTTCCGGAGCAGGTCTAAGGCCTAGTCCTTAGAGTGGTGATGATGATGATGACATATACGAGTATGCTCAATCTCATCACACTGATTGTGTGTAATTACGGGAAACAAAAGTTGTTGGTAGAACTTACATTACATATATTGATGGGTTATCGATTGGTAAAACTGCCTCTATTTATAACCTTTAGGCGACGATCTTTCACTAGCGTGATTCTGATGAACGGCCGCGTTTAGCCTCAGGTGTTTAGAACGAATGTATACCGTGTAATGTTACTCACATTTTTCAATTTATAAATAAAGCATTAAATGTTATTATTACGTAAACTGAAAATTAAAATATAATTAGAAGCAAAACTACTGTTTTATATTGACTGATGTTGTTAATACGTAAGAACAAAATTCGGGGTATGTACGTACTATGCAGGTAGTTTTAACAATCACTGGCAAAAGATTTGGCATCCAGTACTGTAAATTAGTTGTTAACTAAATTTTAAAAATCGGTATGGAGAACCATACATGACTTCCATATTCTAAGATTTATATTTAAAATCATTTTCAGCCAAACAGCCAGGGAAGGAACTTTAACAAAAAAATACTTCTTTGTTGCCAATAACGTAGTACACATATAAAAAAAATTATCCCCTCCCACTTCAACTATAATTTTGATTTATAGAAAATTACCCCCAGCCCGTTCAACTAGCCTCTTCATTTATAGATATTTCATCTACGTTTCTACAGTGGATTATTAAGATCTTATCAGGATACTTTATCAAAATTAAGTACTTTACTCATGTTACAACAAAAAATGTTTCAGGTAAACTGCCCTTTCCTCGTAAGCGATCTTCACCAAAATCAACAGACATTGAGTTCTCTATAGCTCAGGCACATATGTAAAAAATTATTTGATTCTGTTTGAATTTACGGCAGTTATGGTTCGTCATATAAAAAATTACCCATGTTAAAACATAAAACATGAGATTTATAAAACATATCTAAGATTTATATTTAAAATCATTTTTGAAATAAAATATTTTCATAGAACCTACTAACGCTGGGGAAATCTGAGGAGCCAATCAGAGTTGGGCCTACCTGTCACTCTGCTGAATTTGGTGGAAAGCCCTGTCACTGTCGTCAAAGTATCAGCCTTGACAGGGTCCTCTTTTTCTGCAAAATGGGAGAGGCTTGAGATGGAGTGAGTGACATGGTCCCCACCTCAATGAAGAACCCATTGTTTTATAAAAATATATTTAAATTTTGAAAACTGAAAATTCTTTTCTTGTTGTAAATATTTATATTTTATAATCAAAATGACTTTATTTTTGTTACCTGGCAACAAAATTATTTTATTTTCAACAATTACCATTGTTTCAAAAAGTTTAAATAATTTTTCAAGTACTTTACTCTTGTTAAAACGTAAAAGGTTGCAGGTAAACTACCCCTTCCCCTTAACCGATCTTCACCAAAATCTAAAGGCCTCGAGTCCTCTACAATTCACTGACGTATGCAAAACATTATTTGATTCTGTTTGAATTTGCGGCTGTTATCGTTTGCCATAGAAAATACGCTTGATAAAAAACGTTGCAGGTAAACTACCCCTTCCCCTCAACCGATCTTCACCAAAAACAATAGGTCTTGAGTACTCTACAAATGAGGGCTGTATGCAGAAAATTATTTGATTCTGTTTGAATTTGCGGCTGTTATCGTTTGCCATAGAAAAAACCCTTGTTAAAAAAACGTTGTAGGTAAACTACCCCTTTCCCTTAACCGATCTTCACCAAAAACAATAGGTCTTGAGAACTCTACAATTTAGGGCTGTATGCAAATAATCTTTTGATGCTGTTTGAATTTGCGGCTGTTATCGTTTGCCATAGGAAATACCCTTGTTAAAACATAAAACGTTACAGGTAAACTACCCCTTTCCATTAACCGATCTTCACCAAAAACAATAGGTCGTGAAAACTCTACAATTCAGGGCTGTATGCGAAACATTATTTGATTCTGTTTGTATTTGCGGCTGTTATCGTTTGCCAAAAAAAAAATTTCCCTTGATAAAAAAAAACCGTTGCTGGTAAACTACCCCTTTCCCTCAACCGATCTTCACCAAAAACAATAGGTCGTGAGTACTCTACAAATCAGGGCTGTATACAAAAAATTATTTGATTCTGTTTGAATTTGCGGCAGTTATCGTTTGCCATAGAAAAAAAATCTACAGACAGACACACAGACAGACACACACACAGACACTTATCGGAAAACGACTTTTTTTCATGTTTTGAGTGTAGAAGAATCAGAATCTGCAATAATCTCGAACACGATTTTTTTTGCCATCACCATACTTCCATTCCTTATTACTTCCATATTCCTTAATATGGTATGTACGTACTATGCAGGTAGTTTTAACAATCACTGGCAAAAGATTTGGCATCCAGTACTGTAAATTAGTTGTTAACTAAATTTTAAAAATCGGTATGGAGATCCATACATGACTTCCATATTCTAAGATTTATATTTAAAATCATTTTCAGCCAAACAGCCAGGGAAGGAACTTTAACAAGAAAATACTTCTTTGTTGCCAATAACGTAGTACACATATAATATCGGTATGGAGAACCATACATGACTTCCATATTCTAAGATTTATATTTAAAATCATTTTCGAAATGAAATATTACCATAGAAACTACTTCTTTCTACTTACTGCTTCAGCCTTAACCACAGTACTGTGGTCACTAACGTATACCACCTCACGTTATCGCACTCGATTTTCACTGATGATGGAAGTCGATGGCATTGCCGAAATGTCTGGTTTTGTAGAAAACATTGGACTACGGCCAAATATCCCGGGAAGGAATTTTAACAAAAACTACTTCTTTGTTGCCGATAACGTTGTACACATATATATCAGTGGCGAAGTTACATGGAGGCAATTGAGGCAATGCCTACCCTAACAAATTCTGTAGAATAAAAATTATAAATACGTATGAACTACATAACGTAAAGATTATACATTGTTACTGCGACTGTCAAATTTATTAAACCGAAACGTGCTTTATTGAGCGACCGCTAGATGGTGACAGGTGAGATTCGGCATAGTTCGTTTAAAGCGAATGAGGCAACCTGAACTTGCCTCAGCGTTTTTTGTATACATCGTATGTAAGCAATGTAGTGGTGTGATAGGGAAGTGTAGGGAGGGGGGATTGTCACGCGCTGTACACATAGAGCGTTGAGGCATGCCTCACTTCTGTGGTCCAAACAGTTAAGTTAAAGCGCCTGTGTTGTTTCTAAGTGTTTATTTTATGCGGTTATTAAAAGTGTCACTGTTATTCCGCTGAACTAACAGATGATCAAGATTGTTATTTGAATTATTTGTAACATTAAACATATATATAGAAACTAATCAAGTTTAAAAATTTGAAGTTCAATCAGTTGTATTATTGTGTATGACTAATACAAGGATTGTTCAATAGACACACGTATAGAGCTGTAAAGCGTTTTTTATTCAACGATTTTAAAAGAAGTCTCCAATAACATTAAGACATGAGTTCCACTGTTGCGCTAACCTGTAGACTCCCTGCTAGTAAAATTCTTACGGCTGTTTGTGGAACCATTCGGTTACAGCAACTCTACCTCAGCGTCCGATTTGACCCACCGTCCTTTTAGTGATTCCTTAAAAAAAATTTAAGATAAGATTTTTGCCTACCCATTCATTAACTACTAGCTTCGCCAGTAAGCAAATTGATGTCCATTTTTTCGGCTTGCACGCGTTATGTTGGTGTGGGTTTCGGCACTTTCCATTTAAAAAGCGTGCAAACGTAAGAAAATAAACATGAGTGAGGCCAGAAATAACGTGAATTGTGTGTTTGTGTCTTACCTGCCTTTTTATTGCCGTATTAAATGAAAAATATTATATTACATTAAAATTAAAAAATTTTAATTTTATTGCCTGGCAACAAAATTATTTTATTTTTAACAATTACCATTGTTTCAAAAAGTTTAAATAAATTTGCAAGTACTTTACTCTTGTTAAAACGTAAAAGGTTGCAGGTAAACTACCCCTTCCCCTTAACCGATCTTCACCAAAATCGAAAGTCCTTGAGACCTCTACAATTCAGGGCTGTATGCAAAAAATTATTTGATTCTGTTTGAATTTGCGGCTGTTATCGTTTGCCATAGAAAATACGGTTGATAAAAAAACGGTGCAGGTAAACTACCCCTTCCCCTTAACAGATCTTCACCAAAAACAATAGGTCTTGAGTACTCTACAAATGAGGGCTGTATGCAGAAAATTATTTGATTCTGTTTGAATTTGCGGCTGTTATCGTTTGCCATAGAAAATACCATTGTTAAAAAAACGTTGTAGGTAAACTACCCCTTTCCCTTAACCGATCTTCACCAAAAACAATAGGTCTTGAGAACTCTACAATTTAGGGCTGTATGCAAATAATCTTTTGATTCTGTTTGAATTTGCGGCTGTTATCGTTTGCCATAGGAAATACCCTTGTTAAAACATAAAACGTTACAAGTAAACTACCCCTTTCCCTTAACCGATCTTCACCAAAAACAAAAGGTCTTGAGAACTCTACAATTCAGGGCTGTATACGAAACATTATTTGATTCTGTTTGAATTTGCGGCTGTTATCGTTTGCCAAAAAAAAAAAAATTTCCCTTGATAAAAAAAAACCGTTGCTGGTAAACTACCCCTTTCCACCAACCGATCTTCACCAAAAGCAATAGGTCGCGAGTCCTCTACAAATCAGGGCTGTATGCAAAACATTATTTGATTCTGTTTGAATTTGCGGCTGTTATCGTTTGCCATAGAAAATACGCTTGATAAAAAACGTTGCAGGTAAACTACCCCTTCCCCTCAACCGATCTTCACCAAAAACAATAGGTCTTGAGTACTCTACAAATAAGGGCTGTATGCAGAAAATTATTTGATTCTGTTTGAATTTGCGGCTGTTATCGTTTGCCATAGAAAAAACCCTTGTTAAAAAAACGTTGTAGGTAAACTACCCCTTTCCCTTAACCGATCTCCACCAAAAACAGTACGTCTTGAGAACTCTACAATTTAGGGCTGTATGCAAATAATCTTTTGATTCTGTTTGAATTTGCGGCTGTTATCGTTTGCCATAGGAAATACCCTTGTTAAAACATAAAACGTTACAGGTAAACTACCCCTTTCCCTTAACCGATCTTCACCAAAAACAATAGGTCTTGAGAACTCTATAATTCAGGGCTGTATGCGAAACATTATTTGATTCAGTTTGTATTTGCGGCTGTTATCGTTTGCCAAAAAAAAAAAAATTCCCTTGATAAAAAAAAACCGTTGCTGGTAAACTACCCCTTTCCCTCAACCGATCTTCACCAAAAACAATAGGTCGTGAGTACTCTACAAATCAGGGCTGTATGCAAAAAATTATTTGATTCTGTTTGAATTTGCGGCAGTTATCGTTTGCCATAGAAAAAAAATCTACAGACAGACACACAGACAGACAGACACACAGACAGACACACACACAGACACTTATCGGAAAACGACTTTTTTTCATGTTTTGAGTGTAGTAGAATCAGAATCTGCAATAATCTCGAACACGATTTTTTTTGCCATCACCATACTTCCATTCCTCAAGGAATATGGAAGTAAAATTAGTTAAGTCTGCTGAATACACTTCTTTCGCCTTTAGTTTTGTAAAAACGTTTCTTTTCGCCAGAGAACTCGCAAACACATAAACAAATTTCCATAGGAACAATTTCATTGTTTAAATTATTTCGTAGCATCACGTTCAATAATAGTATATGGATTTTCCTGTATAATGTTATTTTGGAACTGTACCTTTATCCGTTCCTGCAGTACATTTTCAATGTTTTTAATATGCGATTGTATCGATATATTACGATGCATAGTAGTGTGGGGCAAGAGTCCGCATGGGGGAAGATTCCTAATACGTCGTAGTTACTAGTTTTCTTAATAGATGTTGTGAGTTGGTGTCTGGGCTGTTGAAGAAATGCATTCTGCTGGCTGGACATAGCAAACAAGGAGTCTAGCGCCATTACGGTGAGTGAACAGTAACGTTGTTTAATTTTGTGAAAGTTGAAGTTATTTTACAGTGTAATTTAAGAGTATTTATACAAATATATACTTTCTTATTATTTGTTTTCGACAGTACATTATTAAAAGGTAAGTCTGAGGTTACATATCAACTTAAATTTAGTGGTGAATCTTATTTTATTGAATCATAATAAGTCAACAAAAAGTATAGAACACAGTGGGGCAAGTTTCCGGGGGCAAGAGTCCTCTTGGTCTCCTGTGCGGAATCTTAACCCACATAAACAAACTTCACATTACAATTAAATAAAACTTGCATTAGGCCTACAATTGTTGTTAAGCGTTCCAGACGTGTGTGCTGGGGAGTCCCGCTGATTTCAAAGGAAAAAGAGGAATATCGTGTTCCGGGAAAGTTGATTATTATTGCGGAGGTTGTGGGAACCTTTACGAATCCCCCCCTACAGTCGACTGGATCATGTGTCGTCAGTGTAGTACGTGATGGGAAGAGCCGTGGACGAATTACAGTAGATTAAGGCATTTCGTGTGTGATAAGTGTCAGTAGGACTCTTACCCTACACAGACCGGACTCTTGCCCCAAGGTTGGGGCAACTTTCCTATTTTACATGCTTTTGTTTTTTAATTTTTTTTACCAAATACTGTAGTCAAAATTGTTGTGTACTCATTACATTTGTTAGCATATAGTGTAACAAATAAGCCAGTAATTTTCAATAAACTTTATTTTGGTTTAGTAGCTGAGAATTTGTTATTGTATTTTAAGTGCGGACTCTTGCCCCTCATTCCCCTATATATACAAGGCTGGCCGTGTGGCTAGCCCTGGCCCTAACCGGCGTGAGGCATTTCCACCTGTTACCGGTTCATCTGCAAAGGTCCCGGCAGCAACTCCGGTTGCTTCCGGTACCGCTATCCCGCCTGCAGTCATCGCTTCGGCCTCTATCCTGGCGCCTGCCGGAGCGCCCGGCCCTTCCTACGCGACAATAGACGCTAAACCTGCCCCGCCACCTGCACGAATAAGCAAAGTACTTACTCCACGGGCTCGACCCGCCCTCAGCCATCGCCCTCAACCTCCCAGCGAGCAGACTACAACTCAGTCCGCCAGCCCAGCTCCATCTGTAACGCCTGCTGAGGCCAGTCCGCCGGTGTCCCGGGATTCTTTCCGGGCGCTGGCTGACCCCTGACTGCCTGGGCAGACAATCTACCTGGGTAGCCTCTATCCAAGACTGCTCACGACACAAACACGGTGCTTGCCTTGGTCTTCCAATCCCTTGCCACCCTTTCCCCTTGCTTTCCCTGAATGGCTAATAGCCTGAGGATCGTTGCGTGGAACGCCCATGGGCTGCTCCCCAAACGATCTGAACTGATAACTATCGTGACGGAGTATGAGGTTGATGTCATACTTCTTTCTGAGATTCATCTGGCTCATTACCATTCGATTTCCCTTCCTGCCTACGGTTGTTATCGCCAGGATCGTCTCCTATGACCTCGCTGTCCCCTTTCGGGGGGTACAGCTGTCTTAGTCCACAGGCGGATATCATAGGCCTTTGCCTCCACTAGATACCTCTATTATTGAATGCTGCGCGGTGGCGGTGGACGCCGGCGGACTCTGTGTCTGCTTTGAGCGGTAGAGTTGGATACACCTACCTGCTGTTAAACCCTAGCTAGTAGGTATTCCGTAACTCATGGAGGGTTAAAGCTGCACGTCTCAAACCCAAGGGTACTGAAGAAAACATCGTCAGGCGCCTGGTCAGCGTTCAGAACAATAGACCTCCAGCTCGACGGAGAGCCGGGCTTGGTGCATCTCCGTTATCCCTAGAAATTCTGTTCGCTGACGATGCTATGTACCACTGCAGCTTCTTGTCCCCGCATTTTGCGAGTACAAAGCTGCAGCGGCAGTTAGACCTGCTTCCGGACTGGCTAAGAAAATGGCGGGTGGCGATCAATTCGGAGAAATCCTAAGCGATCTGTTTCACCCGTAATTCCGTCTACCGATGCCAGTCCCTCTCCCCGGAAGGGAGGCCTATCGGTTACAAAGAGTCGGTGAAGTATTTCGGTGTTCGGATCGACCGGCGCCTTTGCTTCAATGGCCACGTGACCGATACCCTCTCCAAGGCTCTCGGCGTCCGAGTCAAACTTTACCCATTTCTCTCGTGCCGTAGTCCCCTGGCGCTGCGCACGAAAGTCACCATCTATCTTTTGTTCCTTAGGTCTGTATTTACCTATGCGGCATCTACTTGGTGGACACTTAGCCTATATCCGCCACCAACAGGCGTAGGCTGGAAAGTTTCCAATCCAGAACCCTCCGTTCCTTGTCGGGATCTCCTTGGTTTGTAAGGAATAGTGTTATTCGAGGAGGTCTTCAAGTTCCTACTTTCTCTGCCTTTGTCTGATCGTTAGCTGTAACTCTCTTTTCTGCAGCTGCGACCTCTTCCTTCCCTTATCAATGGACCATCAGCACCACGCAACCGCCTCCCCCTGTGCGGGTCAAACGCCCTCGGGCGATTCTTGATGACCCGAAATAAAAGTAAAATAAAATACATTTTAACGTCTGACCCTGCCCTAGCGTTTACCTGCTAAGCTGTCCTTCGTCCCATCCTTGTACGCCGATCGCGCTGTTTGTCGCTGCTACGCGCTATCACTGGCACGGAGGCTCTCTGCCTCGCGGAGAGCGACCGACGCCTCATGGCGTCTGCACGCTGGACTGGGGACGGGTGACATTTGTTCAAGCGGCAGTGCCCAACTATCAGTTAAATTAAAAATAAATAAAGAAATCTTTCTCCCCCGCCTTCTCAGTTAACTGGTTGGCGGTTGTCCCTTCCAGTTTTAGGTACCTGTTTACTGAACCAGTACTACGTGTATCAACAGGCAGCCATTGGGCTCAACCCAGATGCTGCAATCATGCACCGGGTGCAAAGACGCCCCGCTACCACAATGCTATATGCTTCCTTGAATAGCGCGAGATCGCTAGTCATGGTATCAAGCAGGCAACATGCAGTTATCGGGTTCCCCCGGGCACTGCGACCACCGGAGCACGACAAGCAGTTGTTCTGCCAACTTGGACTTGGAATTGGCTCAAATTAGTTTAGATCTGCCGATATTATAGTGCAACTCGGGTTATTGCGTGGTTCAGTTACATTTTGTGTTTATTAGTGCAAAACTGTAATAAAATTACATTTATTTTGTGTGTGTTGGACAATTATTAACTTGAATTATTGTATAAGAGTGTCACGTTGATTTTCAATTGTTGTTTGTGACTAATAAAAGTTGCTAATTACCGACTTCATAGGTGTCAGTTACTCTGTTCCCACAGTATCTACGACGATCTGTGTGGCCGTCGTAACATATGTATTGATAATTTAATTACGTTGTATCCGTCAGTGACTTTGTTTTAGCGTTTTTTATACAGACGCGTTTCGTGACATGTGTCACATCATCAGCAATCCTCGTCAAATGTTAAAATTCACATAAAACACATTTGCACATATTTACTAAATTACAATAACGACATACACATAACACGATGTAACTTCGGCTCCGTTGGACCGGTCCGACCGCGCGTGTAGTTGCCGAGCCAATCGGCAATTGAGTGGCTCGGCAACTACACGCGCGGTCGGACCGGTCCAACGGAGCCGAAGTTACATCGTGTTATGTGTGTGTCGTTATTGTGATTTAATAAATATGTGCAAATGTTTTTTTATGTGAATTTTAACATTTGACGCGAGGATTACTGATGATGTGACACATGTCACGAAACGCGTCTATATATAAAAAACGCTAAAACGAAGTCACTGACGGATACAAGGATACAAGGTAATTAAATTATTGTGAAAAAGTGACTTGGATACTAAAAAAAAAAAAAAAAAAAAAAATGTATTGAAAGCACTTGTACAGGAGGAAAACATGTTTTATTGTGTGAATATTATTGTGAATTCCGAAGTAAAACTGAAGCGAGAAACTGGTTTAGATGTGTCTGATGAAAAGGAAAATATATGGGAAAATCAATTAATTCCAAAGAGGATGATGCACTGTTTCTTGTAGTTTCAGGCGGTTGTAAAGCGCTAAAGCTTTCTGCACGAACAAAAAAGAAGATTATTTGGTTATGATTTCGTAATGATGAAGTGAAGGAAATCTTTTGTTGATTCTAGGTTGATGTAAACTAACTACTTATCATGAAAGGTAGTCGCATATCACATAAATGACATTTAAATAAATAAACGACAAAGATGATTTAAAACTGGTTGTACTGTATCTTTCTTCTTTAAGTTCATTAATCTGCGCATTACTGGATAATTTGATTTTGTCCGCACGGTTTCCATCAAATACTTCTTGTTACTGAGATTTAAGCACACAATTGTGGTTTATAGTTGAGACGTTGTATAGTAAAAAATACTTTAAAAAATAATCATCTTAGTATTAACATGTTAATTGTTTACGCAAAAGTTCTCTTTGATTAGCAGTTGATCGTTTTTTTCACTTTTGTTCCGTATTTCAGTATCAGAAAACGTCGAAATTATTACTATTATTATTTTTCTTTAAGTTTACCTCCTAAGAGATTACGAGATAAGCCTTTCTCTGTATCGGACCAATGATCTTCTGTTTCGTGGATTGAGTCCTTTAGTTGGGCTACATATGGTCATGTAACCAACAAGTCTTCTAGTTTTTTTTATTGAAACCCACTCTAATAAGTACTTTAATCACCCATTTTCTGGGATTTCTTTACAATCGCCATACTACTCTAAACGTTCATGTTTCGTGAGATGGTGGTTTCTGAGATGATTCCGCAAGTTAAACGTCTTCACATATTTCAAGAATTTTACTTCAAAGTACTGTGTTTTATTGTGAGAAAGCACAACTTACTTCAATACACTGAAGTTCGACATTATATGACATTATAAAACTTCAGCTATGTCTAACTCCGTGGCTTGTCCTTTTATATTAATGTATGCTTTCAACTGGTAAACTAAATGTATTTAACGCCTGCTCTTACCTTAATAGCGCACTTCACATAAATAAAATTTGTCACTTGCTCCAAAACGTTGTTGTTTATCACGATTTACATTTGTACTCCGTGTTTCTCTACAAAACTCTTTGTTTTCGTTTCATTTTTATAAACTTATTTTTAGAAATATTTCGTTTGGAAGGTATGGTTATTTCACCCACAGAGAAAGTAAATGACTTTCGCTATTTTTCAAACAAAACAACGATAAAGTCGTTTATTAGATAACGAAGGGAGAATAACAAATCAATAGGAATTTTTTCTTACAATATTCTTACTCCTTTTCTTTCCACTACATGAACGTTTTGTAAGAGAAAGTGAAGCAGTAATATTTTACCGCTGTGAATAGAACGCGACAGAGGAAACACAGAAGGAGAACCGCACAGTCTCCAGTTGGGGTTACAATAAAGGGCTGCACAGCCATAAACATGCCCCATATCCGGTGTGTCACAGCAGTTACGAGTCAACTGCACACCAGCGTTCCTCTCCAGAAACCACTGGGCTTAGGACCACTGAACGCTGTGTGTGGTATGGTGTGGTAGAGATACCTACTACTGTACGCTAGTTACTTAATTCCTAAGGCTCTTAATGCCATACACACCCAACACATCTCATACACTAACTCATCAACAGACACTTAGATGTGAGTTAATTTAAATAAAAGGTAAGTTGAATCAGTGCCGTATTTCTCTACACGACGACCGTGGAGGCCTCACCTGGAGGGGGGGGAGTCTCGTATTCCGGTTATTCTTAACTAAGATAACGTTGTTCTTTACTTTGTTCTTAAGCAACTTTGTACCATTGCGAGAGAAAGTATACACACAAATACAAATTTCATTAACAAAAATTTTAGAAAGTTTTTGGGACGTCTACTGTCATCTGCGTGCTTATTTAGTGTTCAAAACATAATTTAAAATTTAACTTTAGTTCAAAATATACTTTAAGATGAAGCATCCTACCTTCTACTGTCCTCCCGAAAATATAGAAATCAGGTTGAGAATGGTTTTATCAATGACATTGCCAAATGCCTCCGTTAAAAGGACTTATGGAACCCTGAAAAATGTAAAAAGTATATTGACGAATAGTATGAAAGAAGAACGTCTGAATAGTTGAAGTCTTTACGTACTGAGAATGACTTATTAGTGGAATTAGTCCTTAGTTGTTGATTTTCACACAAAAAAACGTAGAAAGCAGTTTATTTATATGTACAGTACTATTAACTCGTACTGTCTCTGAACGTTTCAGTATAGGACTACGAATTTAATATTTTTGAAATATCGTCTCTTTCGTTAGATTATCTTCAAAACTTAAACA
The DNA here is from genome assembly GCA_034769895.1 of Magicicada septendecula. Classification (NCBI taxonomy): domain Eukaryota; kingdom Metazoa; phylum Arthropoda; class Insecta; order Hemiptera; family Cicadidae; genus Magicicada; species Magicicada septendecula. Next base: position 363,775,861 of record CM068370.1, on the reverse strand, counting down.
AATATAGCATGATATGTCTATCTTAAACGTTTTCACTGTTTGGCTGTAGTGCCGTCTATATAAAGAGGAATATAATGTAAAAATATCATATAATGTTTTTAAAAAATATTTCAGTTCAAAAAGAATTCAAAGAATACTTTAAAATGGACGGCCCTACCGTTTACTACCTTCCAAAATCAATTTGAGAATAGTTTTGTCAATAACTCCGCTTTATCAGATTCGTCCGCTGAAACGAACTTTTTAAAAGTGAAAAACGTAAAAAGTGTATTAAGAAATAATATGTAAGAAGGCTGTCCGAACCGTTTAAGGCTTCAACTACTGAGAACGATTTATCAATAGCATTATTGGTTAATGATAGAATTGATAATTTTCATACCAAAAACATGTAAAAGGTTTTATTTGAATGTAAATTTTTTAACTGTCTTGATATCTCTAAATGTGTGAATACAGAAATTTAATATTTTTGAAAGTTCGACTATTTCGTTGTATTTTCTTAGAAGCTTAAACACATATAGCCTTCTATGTGTATCTTAGAAGATTCCACTGTTTTGGTGTAGTGACATAATTACAATTTTTCTTATTATATAATATTTTTAAAAATATTGCGAAATAAGAAAATTAATTACCAATCTTAAAACGGAATTTATACCAACACATATATAACAACATGATGTATGACTCGGTGTACCCCTCTTGCTACCGACAAATAATACACCGGTCTTGCCTGGCATGTCTGGGCTAGATAAATAACAAAGCCACGCTTACGCTATTACTCTTACACTTACAAAGGCTCACACACAAATTCTCTCACCACCGCTCGTGGTTATTAGATGCTTGATTTCTCTTGACCGTGGTGTAACGTGAGTCTGGTGCTGTGACCCAGGCTAGGGGGGGCAAAGGACACGGGGTTAATGGTTGAAGGAAGAAAAGAAGAAGAAGAAGAAGAAGAAGAAGAAGAAGAAGAAGAAGAAGAAGAAGAAGAAGAAGAAGACGACGACACTCATAACATACCATTTTTAAAATAATTAATCTATCTAAAAAAATCTTTATTCAGAGAGCTCTGGTTTATATTTGGAACTACATTTTACTTTTATATTACTATATTTAATGCTGTACTATATTTTAGATTTTATTTTTTGCTAACCTGTAATTCTTATTCTAATGTTTCTTGTAATTATATACCAATCACTTAAATCATATCAATTAAAATTATATCAATTTTAGTTCCATAATTAATTGTACTTAATACTAAAGAATTTTGATTAGCAATATTCAGTTAATTCATAACACTCTCAGGTGTTAAGAAATAATAATTAATAATTATTTCATTAACCACTGAAGTCCTATATGCCCTTTTTAGGGATTAGTAATGTTAGATTGTAACTTTCTTTGAACATTTTCATAACCACTTACTTGCTATTTTATTTGCCACATTAAACAAAAGTTCACACCCCACACTTTCAGCTATATGAAACACTCTCAGTTCAATTCCATGGTTCTATACTCTATTAATGTAATTAAAACTTTTAATTTTAATTTTCAGGGTTGTGAAAGTATTGACCTAATTTTGGTATAATCCCATGCTCACAATCTGCATTCTTTGTTAAAAATTGTTTAATTTAAGACGAAGGCACACCAATGTCTTTTGGTGTACGATACACAGTATAATGTTCTTTCTTCACTAACTATGCTGTAGTTAGACTATGATGTTATATTAATATTTAATTCATAAAGATTTTTACTATTTCATCATAATTATCATATTCATCAATTAGATCAACGTGTTCATATTCTCCTAAAGTCTTTTTCCTTCTATCAATAAAAACCACCATCCACCATCCTTGTTAGCAATATTTGATAACTTGATGACTTGTTTGATATCTTTATAGGGCCCATATTTATGTTGACAGTGTCAGTTAAAAAAAAAAAAACAAGTTTATAAAGTACACTAAAAACTCGTTTATCCGAATTTGATGGGACCGTGCCCGTTTCGGACAAACTCAATTTCGGATAAACCGAAACTTCTATTTAAATAATAATACATATGTAAGTACAGTAACTTTATTTAATAATAATAATAATAAAGTTACTTACAAAGAATATGACACAATAAACTATAAAACAGTGGGACTGCACTGTAAATTATAGTTTCTACAGTACTGGAACAGTCTTATTGGTTGTTCGTTCAGTAATCAATCAATAGTTTTTTGCCTAAGCTTTGAAGCTCATTTGCTGGCTGCCCGATCTCGAAGTCGTTTCATTGATAGAAATTCTGCAGGGGAAGTTTCATCTTGTCGTTCCAAATACGACAGTAGCTCTTCAAACATTGATGTTGCCTTTGTATGGTATGGTTGACTCCCATTTTCTCTTCCACATCATCGTCAGAGCCTTTGTCCTCACCGGGGTGTTGTCAACATTGTCCAACAATTTCATCATCGGATAACAGCTGATATCCAGAATCGTCTTTCCGAATTAATCCACTCGGATATATCTTCTTCTTGTAATGTGTGCACCCTTCAATGTCGTTTAATATTTCTGCAAATTTTGTTTCGGATAAACCGGATTTTCGGATAAACGCGATTTGGATAAACGAGTTTTTAGTGTATACGTAATCAACGCTAATGTATGAATATAACATTTTTCTGATTTTGTTACAGAAGTGGGTGGGTTAAGTTTTGTTAAAACAAGATTTATATATAATAAACTCTAAAATAATGAAAATATGTAACATTATTCTTATTGTAATATTAAAAACCACTGATTTTAAAATGAAATTAGAAATAATTTAATCCTTGGATCTTGTAAGATATAATGAGAACTTCTGGTCTAGATCCGTACTGTTCTGCATCAACATGGTTACCTCTTGTAGGATGTGACACTTCGCCACGAAATACTGTTGTAGCTGGAGGCTAAGTGGAGATTATGTCTTAAAATATTGGTAGGTTCTCTAAGGCTCTGCCAAAATCACACCAAGTTAAAATCACTAAAGTGTAACGGCTCTAATATAGATTTTAAGTTTTAAAAGTAACTGCATATAACATATTTTTCTCTGTGATTACTAGTAAAACAAAGTAAAAAAGTGCTCACTACGTACAGAACTTCTCCACCACCACAAAGCACACCGAGGTAATATTTGTCTTTTCAGAAACTCAATGTAAATCGTGTGCTACTGGTAAGTGTCTAATGGAGAACTGAAGTTACACGCTGTCTACTGGTGTAAAATAAAATTCACTTTCATGCATCGGGAACGTTGAGATACGTAATTCCAATAATATTGCGATATTACCTTAACTCACATGACAGGATCGGGTCAGGACCTTGGATAAAAGTTTACACGAAATGAAGGTCTCTTTGTTTGGGTAGCAATGGATGGAGAAGATGGACAGATGATGCTCCACTCAACCAGACTCCAAGAGACAATAAGATTCGATAAAGTAGAAGATAAAGGAAAGAAGAAGAAGAAAAAGAAGAAGAAGAAGGAGAAAAAGAAGAAGAAGAAGAAGAAGAAGAAGAAGAAAAAGAAGAAGAAGATGTTAAATAAATGGCATGGTATCAATATAGTAGAAATATATGGTATCAATATAGTAGACAACAAGATCGTTTGTCTACTTCATCACCTTACGAGCTTTCTCATCTGTTTGTTAATGGTTCTTGTCGTAATGTATTGTCGACGAACGCCACTTTAAATGCGCCGACAAGATATATAAGTGCTTTGGAAATACCATCCGGCAGACATTACTATTATATATAGCCACTCTTAAGAGTCTGCACAATATATAGGCCTTCTACTGCAAACGCTTGTAAGGAAGGAAAATATGTTTTATTTCGTGCATTTATTTTATTCCTTTTACTGTATTTATTATGTTTTGATCTAACGAAAACGGCATTTCCAAATGGAAGGTCAACAGGAAGCTTGTGTCCGCACTTGGGTAGTATTTCATAAATACATAAATAACATATATTGGTGCTTCTCTGTCTCCTTTATTGAACAGACATAATAGTTAAGAAATTGTGAGTGTTTATAGGATAACAATTGTCCTTTATGTTCTTATACCACGTAACCTTTACACCTTTAGATGCAAAGTAAAAATAAATGTATTTGTGTGTGTGTGTGTGTGTGTGTGTGTGTGTTTGTGTAAATGTAGTGTTTTAATAAAAAAAAAACACATTTTAAGCATTTAATGAATTCGTAAGTATATGGCATTTACGGATAAGCGAATTGGTGATGGCTTAACAGTGCATGACGTGAACTGAAGTGAGTTTGATTGTCGCCAAGTTCACATTCCCTTCTAGTTTATAACAATCACTTTTAGTAAACCTTCTGAACTGGACGTAAGTCCTTTTGTCAGCGAGCTATATCTTACAGTTTATTTTGTTTGCTTTTTTGCTTTTTTAGCATTTTTGTTACCTTTCAAGGTGTTTGTTGCATGAAGTACTGTTATTTTATCAGATGTAAAGCTGTAATTTTTTTCCCTGTACGACTCTCGACTGAGGTTTGAGACGCTCATACTGTGATTATCACTTTGTAATAGAGTATTGCTGTCCATTATCATTAAGTGTAATTTAAGTTAAAGTGAAGTTGGTTGAACGTTTTGCCAACCGAAATATTGCTTTATTTATTAAATGTAGCAGTGTAAATCGGAGAACGATGGGAGGACGGAGAACGGAGACATAATAAAACGCAAAATATATTGTTTGCGACATCACAGAACAATCTACGTGTTTCTCGAACGATCCACTGGAATCCAGCTATAATGTTGCGTGCGTATGTGATGTCAACATGCACTCGCGATACTTTTCTGTAAGCTGCCAGCCGCGCGGACTGTGTCAAGCCAGGATTTTAATTACGTCGTAGTTTAGAGACAAGGCGTAGTTTGGCATCTTCTGGTCTGTGAGCGTTGTATAAATACAAGGCGTCAGCGGCCTTAGTTTTCAGTTATAGTTGCGATATATTTACAGTGCGGTTTGAGTTATTATCGGGCGATACTACTGTGTACGTGCAAGTGGTTATTAGTAAAGTGTTGCGTTTTACGATCGGGCGGTATAATTGTAATGCAATTGTGTTTAATTTTAGTTGACATTTTATTGCATGTGAACAATTTTTATTTGATTTGTTGTAAGAGACTGTGTTATTAATTACGAACTGTTTATCTGTGAAAATTAAAGCTGGTGATTAGTGACTTAATTGGTGTCTTGTATTTTGTTGTCCACTGTACCTACGACGATCAAGTAGACCGTCGTAACAGTGGTGTCAGAACTGGGATACAACGGTTAACAGTGGAAACAGTGGACGCTTTGTACAAGACGAGTGTAATTCGTAATTAATCGGTAAACATGGATGCCAGTCAGATGATGGAAGCTTTACAAACACTGCTGCGGCAGACACAGGAAGAAGCAGAAAAACGACAGGATGAAAACATAAGTAGGAGGCAGAGGAACGGAAGCGTGAAACAGAAGACATCAAAGCATTAATACAGGAGCAGAAACAGATGCAAGAACACAGTACCATAGATTTGGGTCTCCTACGAGGTGAGCTTAATACGCAAGTTACTAAAATATCTGAGGTACAATAATCAATGACATTAAAAATAGCTGAAGTAGAAAAATCTGTTTCGATTGTTTAAGAATCGATGACTACAAAAATATCTGTCATAGAAGAATCTGTGTCAAATAAAATATCTGCAGTAGAAAACTCAATGGCAAACATAAGAGTACAAATTAAAAGTGAAGTTGAGCAGTGCATGAAGATTCAAACAAAACAATTTTCTGAACAGACTGTACCAATGATGAAGACAGAGAAAGACACAGAAAATAAGTTAATAGAGAAAGTCACTTTTCCTGCAGTAGGAACAGTTCATGTCAAAGCTCCAACCTTTGACGTAGTCACTGGGCAGCGTACCTCCTCCAATTTGAAGCTGCTGCATGCGCAAATAATTGAACAGAGAAAGACAAGGCTGTCTCACTTGTTCTTGCATTAAAAGGACCCGCGGCAGAATTACTACAGAAAGTGCCACCTGACAGCCAGAACATCAACGCCGAGTTGATAAAAGCTCTAGAATTACGGTATGGTGATAAACATTTGCGAGATGTGTACTGGACCAAGTTGAGAGCAAGGCGACAGCATTCCGGGGAGAGCCTTCAAGAGTTTGAAACAAGTATCGACAGACTAATTAGACTGGCCTATCCTGAAGCGCCAGAAGATTTTCGAACGAGTTTTGCGATGCAGACATTTACTGCCGGTGTCCGAGATAACGAACTACAGCAAGTGTTACGAATGGCAAGACACCAGAACAGTGCGGACGCCCTGGTACATGCTTTGCAATTTGAGGCAGCCAAATCAGCGTCTGGTTGGACAAGACATAAAGTGGGCGCTAAAAGATCGCGGCGGCACAGACGATGAGGAAGAAGAACAAGGAACAGAGACTCGACGGTCGGCGCCACAGAATAAAATAGGAAAGGATGGAAGACCGAAGTGTTATAGATATGGGAAACCTGGACATCTACAACGAGATTGTCCGGTTAGAATTCAGCAGCAGGGAAACGAGCAGTAGTCGGTACAACGGGGCGTGTGCTGACTAACTGGAGGAATGAAGCCCCTAGACAATATGCAATTTCTACACTTCAGAAAAGTAGCGGAAGCTTGGTGGTTACCGGATTCGTTCAAGAAAGGCCAACCTCGATTACAGTTGACACAGGCGCAACAGATTCCATTGTGCGCCCCGACGTGGTGTGCCGAGTCATTAAGATCGGCGCTTACACTGCATTTAACGAGAACGCTGAAGAAAAATACCGTACTGTATTTAGCGGTGGCGTTCTACCGTACTGTAATCGGTAATAATGCTGCGCCTGATTGGTGCTGCACTCTGGCGTTCGCTGCTGATCGCGAGTTGAGAATGGCCAGAATAAACGATTCTAAGCCTGTCTTATTCTGGTCCTGAACCAAACTCCACGGCTCGCCGCGTTCTCCGACAGAGAGAAGTTTTTTTAATTGTACCATCTTCAACCTATGGCAGGCTAGATTAAAACAGATCTGCGGTAAGTGACTGCAATATACTTATATATATTAATTTGAAGTAATGCAAAAGGAGTTTTGTTTAATAAGTGCAGGAATGAATGAAATTGTAACCTATCACATTCACGCCACGTGGCAAATTAGAGTATGTGTAAATTGTATTAATTGTATAGCAATTGTATAACAAACTGAGTAAGTATATAACAGTAAATGAAGTCTTAACTAAGGCACCGTAATTGAATAATGTTAACCCAGAGGGGTAAAGTTTATAAATGTATACATGCCAAGTGGTGAAGCAAGTTAGTATGAATAATTAAGTCACCCCAAATTTATTGAGAATGTTAAAGAAAGAGAGTCATAGTAAAAATATAAAATTTTAATGGAAACAAGTGACAAACTTTAATAGAATTGAGAATAATGTAAAGTCAGAATAATATGTAATTTAACTAAACTAAATGTTTTCCAAGATAGGGCGATATGCCCGTATAACCTGTTGCAGAGTGTGTCAAACTTTCATTTCAAGTAGGCCTAAAGCCGTGTTTAATATTATAAATGGATTTTGGTGCGTGTGAGGGTTCTGGGGGAATTAGTGTTGGATCTTCTCGCTGATAATATTTGTATGCGTAGGGTCCCTCGCTTCAAGTCGAGGAACAGCCCCAACCTGAACAAATGACCATCTAGACTCTCAACTTCATCTGCCGGAGGAGAACAGCGAGGACAGGCCACACCCACACTAAAATGTAGACCAGAACACCAACTTCACACCACGGAATAAATCAGGTGACACCAAACCATATTACTTTCACACAAGGGAATGTACCCACTAGAACTCGTGGGCATATAGCTACACCAAATACAATGACTTTAAGCTTTAAACATTTTAATTGGGTCCCCGGTTAACGGGACAGAATAGTGCGCGGACTTGGGGGGGGGGGAATCTTTTGTACATTTTGTAACTCTGTTTATATTAAATGTGAGCCCAGAGGTTGGCATGTATCTGTGGCTGATTACCATTCAGGCATGTAAAATTCTTTCTTGTTTTCAGTAGAAGGGTTACCTTAGTGCTAGTAATTCTATCATTCATCATGTAATTTCACAGGTTAAATTTAGTTTTCAATTAATGCATTAATTTCATATATTTATATTCAGTTTGGGTCATATAATGGATAGGAGTTTCTTTTGGTAGTTTCAGTCGGGTCCCCAGTTTAATCCTGTATAGACGGATTTTCATGCAGACTTGAACATGCTCCTGGGACAGGTTTAGTTATGCACGATCTTGCCTAGGAACATGTCGGCCTTTGGGCCAAATTCATTTTTAAAAGGTTATAAGGCATTATGACACATTACTGTTTTTAATATTTCACAAAATTTATCATGTTTAAATTCTTTTTAATTGATTATGATCACATGTGTGTTTACTGAATTATAATTATATTTACTCCAAGTCTAAGTGCTCAATGTGGGAGCACTTTATAATAGTATCAGGCATTATGCCAACTCCTGAATTTTAGTATGCCCTGGGGTCACTGGTGTTACACACATATATCTTGAGTTATTAGGTATTAAGACCTTGCAATAGGTGTTGCGTGCAATAATATTTATGAATTGTAAATTATGTACCTCCTGGGGTGAAAGAGGTGTGGCAAGATTTTAATGATGGAAGTTGTAATTGTCCTGTGATGTGGAACGTGTGTACGTATTGTATATTGTAGACTTATTTCCTTATATGTCCATTATATGTATTGTATATTCATGTGTATTTTTGGGGGTTAGGTATAGGGCTAAGTGGGGAAAAGTAACCCCGATTGGAAAAGAACATTTTATATTCATTTAATTTTAATTTTATATTTAAATTTTTAAAAAGCAGAAACATTTTTTAAGGAGAATTTAAATTTTATATTTATTTTTCAAGCAAAATATTTTAAAGGAGAATACAGTGATTTTGTTGGGTTAAAGAGATTTAAAGTTGTTTATAATAAACAAATTTTATTGGTTGTTAATTTTGTGAGTTTTAATTGCAAGTCCCGTCTCACTGTATCCAGCGCATTTTTGGCTTCTCTAGGCTTTGGCCTAGTTTTAATTATCTTGTGGCCCCTCTTTAAAAAAAAACAAAAAAAAATTTCAAACAAAAAAACCCATTTTTTTTTTATGAGTCAATACAATACTTAAAGAGGGGTTACAGTGGTGAAAAATCTCAAGCCAATCTGGTGCACTTGCAGCTTGCGAACAGCTACTGGATGGCCTGTAAAAGTGTTTGGAAAAGTGGAGATACACCTACGTCTCGGTCGACTTGAGTTTGATCATCAAGTACTTGTTGCAGACATTGTGGATGAAGCAATTCTTGGTGTGGACGTTATGAACGCATATGGATTTATAGTCGACTTCAAAAACAATGTCTGGAGAATCGGAAAAGAAGAGATAATGCTCTCCACAATGACTACATCAGAAAAATCGATGGACGTCATAAACCGAGTGGCCGTAACTGTTCCGCCAAACTCCGAAAAGATCATCATGGTTAGAACCGAGTTGGATACTAGGGGCAACCAGTGCTCTATATTCAAACCCCAGGTAGTCAGCACACCGGGCATACTAATTGCCAGAATTTTAGTAAAACCTGACGAAACCGGAAATGTACCTATTAGAGTGGCGAATATTTTGGATCAAGCTGTCACTTTACAAAGCAATACGCTCCTAGGCAAATTGACTCCTGTGGCCTGGGTAGCCGGAATGACGCAACGAAGATCCCATTCTTCGGACACTTCCAAATTACCAGAGGAACTGCAGGCATTATTGAACAGATCTTCTAACGACCTCTCAAGTGTGAGGTAAAAGAACTCAGACAGTTAATACATGAATTCAAATATTATTTTGCAGTTCGGGGACAGTCATTGGGAAGAACCTCTATTGTACAACATTACATCAATACCGGGGACACAACACCGATACGGCAAACTTCTCGAAGGCCTCCATTATCTAAGTAAGAGAAAATGTCTCGGTTAGTACAGGACATGTTGACAGAGGGAGTAATCGAGCCTTCGTCAAGTTCTTGGTCTTCTTCGGTAGTGCTGGTAGCGAAGAAGAATGGTGGATTGCGTTTCTGCGTAGACTACCGTAGGTTGAATGACATCACAAAGAAAGACTGCTTTCCATTACCTCGCGTTGACAATACACTCGACACGCTGTCTGGAGCACAGTGGTTTTCCACATTGGACCTGAAGATGGATATTGGCAAGTGGGTCTTCATCAAGAAGACAAGGAAAAGACCGCTTTCTGGACCCCAAGTGGATATTCCAATTTAACCTCATGCCATTTGGACTCTGTAATGCAGCGGCAACATTTGGAAGATTAATGGACCTGGTACTCCGAGGCATGACATGGAAAACTTGCCTTGTTTTTGTTTAGACGATGTCATAGTTATCGGGAAGACGTTCAAAGACCATTTGGAAACCCTTAAGGAGGTTCTGAGTAGAATTCACGGTGCCCAACTAAAGCTGAGGCCGAAGAAGTGTTCTCAATTCCAGAAGGAAGTACAGTATCTGGGCCATCTGGTTTCGGCAGCGGGAGTTAGCATGGATCCTAATAAAGTAGACACCATAACAGACTGGCCAGTGCCGAAGAGTAAACACGAAGTTCGGAGTTTCCTGGGATTATGCTCATATTACAGACCTTTTGTGGAAGGCTTTGCAACTATTGCTAAACCACTACATTAGCTAACGGAAAATAAACTAAACTTCCAGTGGCCTAGAGTGTGTCATCAAGCATTTAGGACTTTGAAAATTGCATTATGTTCACAGCCAATTCTCGCTTTCCCCGTTTCCGAAGGGAAGTACATCATAGACACAGACGCAAGCAATAATGGGTCTAGGAGCAGTTTTGTCTCAAGTTCAGTACGGTGAAGAACGAGTAATAGCGTATTACAGCAAGACGCTTCTAAAGCGTTACAAGGACAGAGTTGTTGGCAATTGTCAGAGCTTTGGATCACTTACATAAATACCTCTATGGGAGAGAGTTTTCACTACGTACCGACCATGCCGCACTTGCATGGCTCTCGAGATTTAAAAATCCGGAAGGACAGTTGGCAAGGTGGCTGGAACGTCTGCAAGAGTACAACGTCAAGGTACAATATCGGCGGGGGCGCCATCGTGGTAATGCGGATGGCTTATCACGAAGACCGTGCCCGGAAGACAGCCGACATTGCCACAGAATGGAAGAACAAAACTCAAGCGAATCATGTTCAAGCCATCACTGTAGATTTTCTGGCAGACGGTTGGACGACACAAGATTGTCGACAAGAGCAGACGACTGATGAAGACAGCAAAAGAGGAAGGTCGCCGCCCGGATTGGCAAGATATCTGCCATGGTTCCGAAGTTCTGAAAGGCTACTGGGCACAATGGGAATCCCTTACCGTAGAGAACGGATTGCTGAAAATGGCTTGGGAATGTGCAGGTGGACGAGACGTGGTCATGCAGTTGAGAGTTTCCCGAAGTAAGTGCAGTCTGTTTTGAAGGAGATGCATGATGGGACGTCTGGAGGCCATCTTGGCATTAACAAAACCCTTGACAAAATACGGAAGCGACTGTATTGGCTTCAACTTCGCCACGACTTACAGGAATGGATTCGGACATTGTGAAATATGCGCTGCAAGCAAGGGGCCACAAACCAGAAGCAGGGAAAAATGAGACAGTAGGCCTATAACGTTGGACTGCTTTTGAGAGGATTGCCATAGACATTGCTGGACCGTTCCCAGTTACTGACGATGGAAACCGGTACATCATGGTTGTAGGTGACTACTTTACTAAGTGGGTGGAAGCCTACGCAATTCCAAATCAGGAGGTTACCACTGTGGCACAGGAGTTAGTTCACAACTTCTGTTGCCGTTATGGAGCCCCTATGGAAATCCATGCGGATCAAGGGAGAAATTTCGACTCAGGAGTGTTTAAAGAATTATGCCGTCTACTCGGAATTCGAAAGACCAGGACAACGCCTCTGTATCCTCAGTCGGACAGGATGGTCGAGAGATTCAATAGGACACTTGAGAAGCATCTTTCAAAGGTTGTTGACGAGAACCAAACAGACTGGGACCAACATATACCACTATTCCTCATGGCGTATAGATCATCAGTACACGACACAACCGGCATGACTTCAGCAAAATTGGTGTTTGGGCGGGAGATTCGTCTTCCTGGGGACTTAATGTTCGGATCACTTGAGACTCAGTCCCAAGAGCCACAGAACTATTCCTCGCAATTAGAAAACCAACTGCGAGAAATGAATCGCTTGATAAGAGGACGGCTGAAGATTGCCAGTGATAAAATGAAAACTCGGTGTGAGATTCGCAGCAATAGTGTGGGTTTCCAAGAAGGGGATCAGGTCTGGTTGTTCAACCCAAACGCCGTCGTGGTCGCTCACCTAAGTTGCAAACTAACTGGGGAGGACCCTATACTGTGAAAAAAAGAATCAACTATGCTGTTTATCGGATTAAACAGGAAGGACAGCGAAAGTTCAAGGTCGTCCACCTAGATCGCCTAGCTAAGTATTACTTCAGAGACGTTTTGCCAGTTTGGGACGAACAGGCTTAAGGAGAGAGAAGTGTTTGCATCACAGAACAATCTACGTGTTTCTTGAACGATCCATTGGAATCCAGCTATAATGTTGCGTGCGTATGTGATGTCAACATGCGCTCGCGAGACTTTTATGGAAGCCTCCAGCCGCGCGGACTGTTTTAAGGTCGCAATTAATTTCGTCGTAGTTTAGAGATAAGCCGTTGTTTGGCATCTTCTGGTCTGTGAGCGTTGTATAAATACAAGGCGTCAGCGGCCTTAGTTTCATTTATAGTTGCGATATATTTACTGTGCGGTTTGAGTTATTACCGGGCGATATTACTGTGTACGTTCAGGTGGTTATTAGTGGAGTGTTGCGTTTTATAATCGGGCGGTATAATTCTAATACAATTGTATTTAATATTAGTTGACCTTTTATTGCGTGTGAACAATTTTGATTTGATTTGTTGTAAGAGACTGTGTTGTTAATTACGAACTGTTTAACTGTGAAAATTAAAGTTGGTGATTAGTGACTTAATTGGTGTCTTGTACTTTGTTTTCCAGTGTACCTACGACGATCGAGTAGTCCGTCGTAACAATATTTTTACCAAAGCCATACTCGTATTTTCATTATACACATATTTTGTGAGAAAAGAGCAGCCGTAATATTTTATCAGTGTCAAGAAGACCCGAACGGGAAAACAAAGAAGCGCATGATCTACAGTTGTGGTTAGAACAAAGGGCTACACCAACTCCATAAACTCCAGCCAAATCCGACGTATCACGTGAGATAGGGCCGAATTTATAAAAGTTGTGCGCGCTTGCAGAACGGTCCGTTTCTTTACAAGCACTATCCTTAACCACTTGGAAAAAGACGAGTTTTATCCTCTTTTGTACCTGGTCTGCAACTTTCTCATATTACACGTTGATAATTTGGTTGATGCTTTAAATTTTGACGTTGTAAAGTAGTTGATCCAACAGCAAATGTAACGTTTATGTTAGAGTTATCGCATGCAGTTTTCTCGACGAAACAGAATATTTCACTAATTCAATCGGATGCAGGTGACTTAAATGTTCACCTAGCTTCAAATAGAGGTTAGACAGATTTGAAAACAAGCTCCGACATCTCTTAGTGGCAGCTATTTGATGCACTGAAACTTACATCGTTAGATATTATGTTCATATTATTTGTTCTTCTCCGGTCCTTCCAGGATTAGGGTTGTCTGGTTTTACCATCCAGCCTTACCCGAGTGTTCATAGCCAGGTTCAGAATTCATCTCGGGGATATCCTTTTCAAATAAACCTCACAATTTTGCTTATATATCTTTTTGCAATTCTGACAGTTGGCTATACATCCAATTCATCTCGTTTAATTTTATTCGCAATTCCGTTTTCTCTAGTGCATCCCTTAACGGGCCTCAGATATGTTTACAGTTGTAAAAAAAATCTTGATCCCCAGTTTGGGGTTTTTGCGACGAGCTGATATCCTGTCCATATAGAAATGTTACTCGTAAACTTCACAAACTGTAATGATCTTGAAGAGTTCATAATTTTTAAAAGGTATACTTTTAATTCCACTATAGCTTAGAGCCCGGTCTGCCCTTGGTTCTATATTGGATTATCCGTCTCCTAGCCTTTGGGAAGAAAGTAATTGAGCAGGCTAAAACCCACACTGGGCTGTAACGCCGGGAAAAGGAAGGAAAAGGAAAGGAAAGAATACTTTTAATTAATTTTTATTTGCTCACCGTAATCGTGTTCATTTCTGGGTTGAAGAAAACGCGCCTGTTCCACTTTGATTCCTGCAGCCACCTTTTTCTAACGCTTTTTCTCATTAGGGGCGTCTATGTATGTTCATATTAGTTTAGGTAGGTTGACCAATCGTCCAGCAAATGCGGGATTTGTCCTGGTCTCAGTGTCCCATAAATGGATCTATTTATACCGGATTTCAAATATTGTAAATTAAGTGTTTCTATTTTGACAATCGTGATGTAAAACACTAAGAATGGAAAGAAAACAATTAATCACGAAAAAGAGATTAAATACTTTATTCCAATTATGAGGCAAAAGAACAGTGTATTCTGAGCTTTGAGAGTTGTGTAAATATTTATTCCTGATCCCGTCTTACACCTCAATAAAAAACATTTCTTTTAGTAATTTTATGCTGGTTAATTATATATATATATATAAATTATTGATTCTTGTTCTTACAAAACATGTATGAAAGTAACAAAGAAAACAATAAACAAGGAAATAAAATAAATATATGAATTAATGAACACCGTTAAACAAAAGCTTTCATGAAAAAGTTCAATACTGTAAATAAATAAATACTATGATCTTGCAGTTTACAAAGTTAAAAGTAATAAATAAATATATGTATTTATGCATAAATTTATTTATATATACCAAACATATTATACGAGAGAAATTAAGAAATAAAGTTATAATAGGATACTTATGGTGATGGAGTTCATGATTATTTTTAACACTTAGTTGATCTGTCTATTTGCTTACAAGTTAAAAAATGTATGAGCACACACACACACACACACACACACACACACACACACACACAATCTTTTTTCACTAACACTTATGATAATTAAAAACTCAACGCTGTCTTTCAGATTCAGTAAAAACTTAGGTATATTAAAACTTCTTTCAATTCTGGGAATAAATACACTTTTTTTCTACATTACTGTAGAAACGAATCATAAAACTTCATTCTCTAATTTAAAGTTTAGTTTATATATATATATATATATATATATATATATATATATATATACACACACACATAAAACTCAAAGTCTGAGGATTTATGGGTACTGAATACAAATCCACACCGTTACACCGATTGCCACCAAATTTTGCACAGGTAACCTTTGGCACAAGGCGAAAAATACTGTCTAACTTGGAATTTGATACTTTGCCCCGTTCGCACAATTTAGCCCCTTTTAATTATGCCTTTTCGTTAACGAGTATAAAGATGTCAACACCATGGAGACCAGAACTAATTATCATGTAACAGGTAAATAAACAAATGATATTTTGCGGCATCGGAACTGTAACTTTATCGGTTCCTGCAGTTTTTAATATGCGATTTTATCGATATTGTAATAAATACGAATACGTATGGGTTACCAGCCACACGAGATTTATTTAGAATTTCGAAAGTTCGATTAATTATTATTATTTTATTATTGAACAAGGTTCCCTTGTGGTTTGTATCTTTCGATGTTCTTCAGTTGACGAGATGAATCGGTTAGATTGACTTCTCACTAAAAATTAGATTGTTTATGATTATCGACGTACTTACTTGAAGTGAAGTTCTGCGTGCAAGACTGATTTGAGATGACAATTTACATTTGAAACTGTTCAAATCGTCTCAATTGCCGCTATGAGTGTTGCCAACTATTGCGAGCTGTCTCTCTAACCTGAAATTGTCTAGTCTAGTAAAATAAATTTTGTCGACTCCTTTTATCTGTTAATATTATGGTTTATTCTTCAATAATATTTATGAAATTACTTTAAATAATTGGTAATTAATAATATTTCATTTTTACAATACTGGTTGCTTTTATGAAACTCTCTTTTGTATTCTCAGGGTTGCTAATCTGATATTCATAATCACCATTCAACGTGGTTGTTTGGTTAACTTATTTCATTTAAAGATATGTAGGTTCTTTTAGTCCACAAAATACATAACTGGAAGATGAACTCTACTATCATCATTAAGTAGCAGGAGAGTGATTACATAACAAAACAAATCTTAATTATAACATGAAATTCTCAACGGACGTTTGACGCCAATATTGGAGGTTAAGCCTGGCGGTTCTGAATAATAACCATTTTACTTTAACTTACTAATAACTCTTTAACATTCTTAACAAATACCCGTAAGGTACGGTTTATAAATTCACTTATCGTTTATACAACAATTATCTGATTCATCAGCTTGGATAACATGAAATCAGGTAAATGGATATTTTCAGTTAGCATGGTTAGAAAGTATTAAATATTTTTAACAACACAAAATAAAACCAAAACAAATTAATTAGAATGCTAAATGTTCAGAGTTTTTTAAAGTTAGTCATTAATTAACTGATACATCCTATCTAGTAATGTTCCTCAGGTCAATTATGAAAATTATGCTCGACTATCGTTAACTCTTTTCATTTAAAATCGTTTAATTGCTATTGTTAGATTCACTGGAGTCTTATTGTCCATATGACAGTCTCTTTCATTATAAATACTGTTATTTATTAAAACAGTTAACACTTGATAAAATTAAAGTCATTTATCTTTATATTCTTCTTAATAATTATTATTAAGGTTATTCATTGTAAATAAGGTCCCAAGCCTCCTTATGTTCAATTGACATAAGGTAATGATATTAATTGTAACTGATAATATTTTTTTATTGAAAAAATATAATTATTCTAAGTATTTTAATAATTGTCACTATACTTGCGTTCAGTGCCTTTTTCTTTATAGGCACTATTAACTTTTTATTAATAATAAATGCACTGCCTATGCGCACATACTCCGATAAAGTTCACTTTAAAAAAAAAAATCAAATCGACTTTGTTTACAATCGGTCTAACCCCACTCGGGGTTATGTGTGTCCCCACTCTTACATACAACAATGGGTTGACTTTGTGTTTAGTTTCTACACATTGCACACCATTATTTAAATGTATTAATACTAATAGTTACTATTTATAGTTTGGTAATTGTTTTCTCGTTACTTTAATATTATTTTTATAACATTATTGGTGACTATCAGTTTCCTTCTGATATCACTGTTTCTATATCACTTGTAGATAAGATACAATACTGTTGTGATTCTTTATACTTTCTTAAATCATACTAACATAAGTTTTACTCTCACTCTCCTAACTATTAGTGGTTACTTTATTCATTTATATTAGATTTATGGTTATAGTCAGGTCACCTAATATAGTCTGTCAATGTTTTGGCTTTCTTTAATAGTCACTCACTATGTATTTCACTTGCCTTCTTTTATCTATCTCATAGTTGTACTTCTTCAGTTGTAGATATTGTGAGATGTCTTGTCTCTTCATTTGTTTTTCTGTTTATTGAATTTTATTGTTGATTCATTCACTTCTTTTCGTTTTTATTGTCTATATTTCTTGTTTGCTCACTGACCTAATCTATTGGGTCATTGGGTTAATCACATTTTAATATATTTTCTTTCTTGTTTTAGATTTCATTACTACATTTATTCTTTATTTGTAGGTTCATTCTTTAATTATTATTTCTTTAAATGATTTTAATACTTGGTACGCCATTCTGACTCTTTGGTAGGTCTTGTCTCATTTAATTATTATGTCATGTTGTGTTCAGTGTTATGTCCAAAGTATGGTGATTATATGTCTCGTTACAATATATTTTATAATTTTGTATACAGATACGTCTATATATTTTGTAATTGTCTTAAACGATTATAAAATTTATGTTTATACGTATTTCTGATGATGCAATGAATAAGTAATGAAATATATTAAATACTACTACTAAAGATGTCAACAGCACTATGGAGACCAGAATTAATTACCATAGTAACAAGTAAATAAACAAAAGCTATTTAGGAACATCGGAACTGTACATTTATCCATTCCTGCAGTATATTGTCGATGTTTTGTATAATATGCGATTGTATCGATATATTACGATGTGGAAAAGAAGAAGTGTACAATTTGTAAATTGTCCTATTACTTAATGCAAAGCGAAAATACGTGTTGTTTTCATTTGTGAGGTTAGGCGACAACGGTTTTGGTTTTTAGTTTACTGCTGAAATAAAAAAAGCCATGGTGAGGAAAACATAACGTTTCATGTGTTATACAATGCTTCTAACATAATAACACTTAAAATAAAGAATTTAGCGTTTTTGATTTAATGGTACTTTATAAATATCTCCAAAGGGTTTATAAATGGGTACTTTTAAATCTCCAAAGCCTGTTGCACCAACATAATAATTTAGTACAAGTTAAAATAGTGCAAGTGTTGAAAACAGCTTTGGAGAGAATTTGACTAATGAGTACAAAGTTGTTATAGCCTACAAGCTGACAGAACGCCATATAGACATAGACAATGAAAATTATCTTAAAGTACTTATTAAAAATCAAATATTCGCGTGCGAAGCCGCGGGTAACAGCTAGTATAATATAATTTATAAACAACCGATAATATAACTTGTATTATTATTTACTCGCACGCGCGCTACACACACACACACACACACACACACACACACACACACACTTTGGTTTATCTGTTTTTTTTTATCAGATAAGCCTTTATTTACTATGTAACTATTTCGTTATAAGAACGCACTTTTCCAATCTTATTTTAGGAACAACCGACTTAAACAAGCCCGTAAAAAACAACTGTGGACGTGGGATACTGCCCACTGTGTACTTCTATGGGCAGGGTTTCTGTATTAGTACAGGGACTGAAGAAGCCTCGTCGTAGCAATGGGCAAAACGTTTTGGTATCGACAACAATAGAGCACGTGTTAAAGCCGAAAGCTGTGTTCTGTTAACAACGAAAACTACTAAAGGTTACGAACGGTTCACACGATTGTCTTCGAAATCGTGTAGGACTTTCCTCGTCTTGTATTGTGTGATTCAGTTCTAACTCGTGCCGCGATTGTGGTACCTCTAAAGGCACATTATTTATTCCCCTCCATTTGTAAGTGCGTCGTGTAAACAGTGGTAAAACTTTGGCGTTTATCTGAAAACTGTATTCACATGCTTCATGTATTTATGGCGTTCCTTCACGCTATGTTCCAGCGAACGTTCCACAAATCACAATATTTTTATAATATAACTCTTTTTACCCACTCACAAAACGAGCACGCACGAACTCGCACAAACGCGCACACGTGAGCACACAAAATTTATTCTCTTTACATAAAGTATCAGATTGTATTCTTTTTGGCAATCGTTTATTTATAAGCAAACTTCCTAAGCAAATTTAGCGTGAAGTTTTCGTTGGTTGCGTTATTTTCTTAGAGAATATCAGAAATAAAACAAGGATGTCAGACAGTAAATAATAATACCTAATTAAAATAATAAAGTAAACAAATTTACATGTGGCACTGGAAGTCTTAAAAAGTTCCACTCATGACACTCGTATATGCTTTATGTGCGCGGGCCCGCTCACACACACACAACGTTTTTGCAGTGTTATGAAATAAAGTGCAATAAGTAGTCCTTGATTTATCACGAAACTTTTGATTAGTTTGAATGATAAATTTAGTTTATAAAATCTTTGTGACATTTATAAATGATTTGAGAATTGAGTTGTGGGTATAATTGATTTCCTACATTTTTATTTGTTTTAAATAAAACATAAATGTTTGAACCTAATATCTTGCTCTGTTCAATTTGTTTACATAAGTCGGGTGAAAATTTAACTCTTTTAAATAGTTAGTTAGAAATATTATTCTTGCGCATTTTTGGTGGGCAAGAAGGAGGGAATGTTAAAAGTAGGCGTTATTAAAGTTTAACTTTTGAACTGACTTGTTTAAACTGACTGATGTTTAACAATCTAAACTTTCAGTTTTGTAATAAATATGGAATAAAGTGCGAAATGTAGATTTGATGTTCTGCTTTTTAGTTAAAATTTGACTTTAATCTTTTAGAGACGGTAACTTGAAAGGAAGCAGTCTCCAGGCTTATGTTTATATAAAAGTTTTGCTTCATTTTCACATGTAGAACACGCTCTAAATGTATTTCCGTAATTTCGTGAAACGTGAAGTAGGAATTGTACGTGCTTTCTTGTATCACTGTCGGCGGATCAAAGGTGGTTCATGAGAAGCTCAGAAGTTGTCCATGGCGCTTACAAGACACTAGTATACTTACTTACTTACTTACTTACTTACTTACTTACTTATTTACTAACTTACTTAATCCTCTTCTTTTTCAGTGGAACATCCCGCTTCCACGACCGCTTCCATCTAACTCGATTTTCCAGATCCATTGTAGGCCTGTTCTTATTACTTCACAGACTAATTGGTGATTTGTTCCCCTTCAAGGTTCTTCATTTGATATTCTTCCTAGCCATCAGATTTTTGAAAACTTGTTTTAAATGTTTCACAGATACTTGTAGTTTATGTTCTATATTTCTTGTTGCCTTTCAGATTTCTGCCTCATACAGTAACACGGAGAACATGATGCAGTTAAAATTTCTTTTTTTTTGTAATTTTAGAGAAAATACCTGAATAACACATTTATTTAATGCATGAAATACTTATTGTTATCAAACATATAATTACTTATTTTATGCAATCCCACAAAAATATATACTTTTTGTTTTTGCTTTTTATTTTTGTTACCGGATCCTCATATGTTTTCTATCAACAATATTTTCCATGAAATTTTCCTGTACTTTATTTTTCAGTGAGATGTATACCGGGCGTGTTCAGTTTACCCTCACTTCTTAGTTTCCTTGTTTATACTATTCAGTCCCACTTTCCTTGCTTCCAACGATACAATGTTAGTATTTTGTTGTTGTATAGTCTCTGATATGAGATAAATTTTGGCAAAATCCAAGTCTACCAATTATAGTGAGAGGTTCCATTGGAAACGCGTTTTCATCCAGTTGCCCTTTTCATTGCCTAATCCATGACCAGAAGACACTGGATAGGTGATAGTGTATCTGGACAGGTTCTAAAGTCTTCTCATTACGAACAATTTTTGCTCAAGATATAAGTATACAAAACCTATTCATCTAGTCTGGCTTTAAAAGTGCAGCGTAATCCAAGTACAAGAAATAAGCTAACGAATGACAACAAATAAAGGAAAACCTGACGTACGTGAAGCCATACAACTTACTGAGACCAGAAGGAATAGTTCCGAAGCTGGTGAAACAAATTCAAGGCCCGTAATCTCAAATAAGACAGTCACAATTTTAGTTGGTTTTAGCCAACTAGTTGGTTTCAAACGTAGCCTATTAAAATTAGTTCTAGCCAATTAAAATTAGTTACGTTAAATTAGACAAACTTCATTTTAATTAATAAATACGTTTTTAATATAAATTATATTTTCTCTTAGTAATACGAAGCCCTTTGTAGAGTAGAGATCTCCACGCTTTATCAATCTTCCGACGCGGTGGTTCCCGGTCATCACAAGATTGGGAATCACTGATCTAATTAGTATTTATCTAGACATGGTGTCATCTTCGGTAATTTTACTGCCTTAGAGAACATTACTGCTGTTGCTACTGGTGACGATGATTTTAGCACCGACGGGAACTCCCTAATGCACGCGCTATTATAAAATGTGATCGCATGGATATATGTAAACTTTTACAGATGTATAGTAATATACTGAGCCTCTATCAATGAGGCTCATACGCATCACGTACTTACGACAAAGCGAGACCGATAATTTAAACAGTATAATAACTATCAGGGTTATAATACGGTAATCTTGATCTGGTTACCGTTGTATTTAGTGCAGAAGCGCAACTAATACGTTATTTTTAATAGTTAATTCTATTTTCAGATTGTCTAATTTAAAGGTGGAACGCTTACGATCTTAGAACAAACTTGAAACAGTTTCCAATATTATTTAATAAAAATCAAATTAAAGTAGTGCAAAAGTCGATACACGGGGACATAAAATATAATCTTTAAATTTTTTTTTACCAGCTTGTTGGTCTATCTGTCTATCTATCTCACCCCTCTTCTCACTCTATCTATCTATGTATCTATCTATACTCCCTCCAATTCAAGGAGCACATATTATAAGAAAAACGCTGCCATAATATTTTATCACTGGCGTGAGGGTCCTAGGGGGAAACACCCGATCTGTAACTACGGTTTCAACAAAAAGCTGCGCGGACATAAAACTAGCCAAATCCAACGTGTCACAGCAGCTGGATGAATACGAGGCAAAGTATATCACGTACGAACGATGCCCATACACGCGAGATGAAGCAACACGCTCTTAATTGATGTTGAAAATAACTGAATGTATACTTCTCAACAAAAAAAACATTTTTATACAATCTTAGATTTTACAGGCCATTGTATTTTCAGCGTTTTCGCGTTTTCCATTAAGGGTCCGTTCTTCCTGTACGTTCTTTTCTCTACGTTTCGACGTCAACCTAAGGAGCCTACGGACTGTGTGTCCGTTCTTTGTTTTTATAGATATTGTAATAATACAACACAACGTTAAAATGGTTTTTATTATTAGAATAGATTATTGACGTTGTAGTTGTTGTAGACACTCGCGTACGATGTGTTTAAAATTCAGTATGATTATTTAACAATGGGTGATTGAAATTAATGTTCACGTTTAAAAGAGTATTAGACTCGCTATTAGTTCACTGTATTTACCTCCCCACTTACCATCCATGGATAACTTCACTCTTCTCGATGGCGACTTCTCTTACTGTAAACACACTTGACATACACAGATATTCCTTTTGAATATCGAAAAAATGCACATAAATAAAATAATTCAGGTATTCAATTGTGAGTTGAATAATATGATCTCAGTAGTTTAAATATTACCGCCACCTCATGAGATAATTGTTTCTAAATAAAAATATAAACTATTGCTTCTATTTTATAGAAATTAAAACTCTGTATCCATTGATAATAAACTGAGGATTTATTGACAATGGTTAAATTCAGCAAAACTCTTTTAAAACAATTAATATGATATCTTTATAAACAACAACAAATTAAACAAATATTGAGATCTCTGCAGCTCAAGGCTGGTAACACTGTTACAATGTACGATAATATTGTGAACTTGGTTATGTTCACTTTTGTTGATTATATTACCAATTTGCGTGAATTCTTTTAAGACACATGATACAAGATATAAAGATGCGGTTTAGAATAATAATGTTTACTTATCTACTATTATAACAAAGAACAAAATTTAAAATTATTAATCTTGATACGATAGTCGATAATATCGTACTATCGTATGGTATTTTGAGGTCTAGAGGAGCTGATGTCAACACGTGCTTTGAACGTTGCACTGTTAAAATATTATTATCAATTCATTAGTTATCACTACTATGTACTGGAAAGAGAAAAAATTGAAAAAAAAACTCTTATTATCGCTTTCATTTTATGAAAATCATTTGATGACAGAATTGTTTCTTTGTGACAAAATATACGTTTTGGTTCTAGGTTAGTTTGCCTAGAAACAAGTAAGTGGTTATTTATAATAAGTAATGTTATTTATAAGATTCTTAATATTATACAAACACTTTATTTATTATTCATATGATGTGTAATTATCAGTCATGAAAATATTCGCACAAGAAAATTATTATTCATTAATTCAAAAGTTATAGTCAAGTAAGCGACTATATTCACATACTACTGAGCGGTATTTAACTTTAATTCCGCCGTTCTCAATTAGTCTTTAAATATTAAATAATTATTTTTTAATTAATTATTGCCATTAGATTGTGCTATAACTTCGTTCATAAAATTCTGATAATTGTTCATCGTTATTTATCAAAGCACTCAAGCGTTAACTTGACTAGTGCAGTCAAAACAATAACTTTCGTTAATCAACGAGAATTATTCCTTTTATCATTTTCTTTAAAATTATTAAAATATTGTACTCCCTGGTTATTTACACTGAACATGACCCTTATTATACACTGGTCATGTTAATTCACTATTCACTTAATTCACTGACACTCGATAATGTGGTGTTTGGTATAGGTTAATGTCTGTCTGTGTAACTGGAGGTGACGCGCACATTTCAAAAAATATCTTGCTAACTTTAACACAGTCCTGTCACCTCGGGTGTTGTTGAACGATTAAAACATTTCGCTAAAGCGTCTCTTTTCGTCTGGTCGAATTAAGCTATTTGATTGGTTTAAAAGGTCATACTCTCAACCCCAAACACTCTGGTTAAATAAAAATTTTAATTTTTAGCGTCACTAAGCATGGGTTCGAGATTATCTCTGACGTATACATGGACATTCAAAAATGATTGAAAAACTTATAATGGCTATAAGTTTCTTATTTTTTGTCATATCGTCATTTGGATAGTGGCATTAAATCGCGGACACTTGCGGCTTTATTTTAAGTCCAAACAAGCACTAATTCCGTTCATTAATAATTCACTTGATCTTCTTGAAAACTCATATAGTTGTTCTTCATACAAATAAGTCTTTTTCACTATATTTCGTTGTAATTACACCTTAATTCTTATTACTAAACATTTTGAGTCCATTTCTCCTTCATGTTAGTACATAATCTTGTTATATTTATAGTTTAAACAAAATCTGTTAATGGCGTCTATGCCAACTATGTCCGATTGTTTACATTTATTTACATCGCTATTATTCCTTATTCTACTACATATTTTTGACATCATAACACTAATAGGTATATCTATATACATTTGTTCATACTTTATTTTGGAAAAATATTATTTTGTACACACATATAGTGTATAATAGTGTAGAGCAAAATACATTCTGCTCTCATCTCGCCATTTTGTCACTTATTTAGTTATTTTAGTACACATGGGATATATTGTTAGTAATTAAAATTGTGTACTGTTGTTGTACATGATTAGTTCAATGTATTCATCAACTTTTTGTCATTTGAAAGCTCTCTAAGTTATAGTATGGCGGTTATTTACACCTGGTTCTATGATTGCAGTTAGTTAGTTTATAATATTTCAAATATTAAACTACTAGTATGATATTTGTGAGATGTTCTCATAGCAGTATTGAACATTTCTCTAACTACTGGTAACATTTGTTACACTCACTTGATACGTTTTGATAATGTTTTTTGACTAACTCTCTTGTCACATTGGGGTTCTGTCTATTTAACTTAATGATATTGTATTCAATTTGATTCATTTGTTGTGTCCTTCAGTTCATATGGTATTCATTGTTTTGCATTTTTATTCTTATTTAGTCTCTGTTTGAAAAAATTGTGGATAATTACTTGGTTTAACTAATGTATATGATTTTATGTTATAGGTACAAACTCTTGTGAGGTTATGTGTCAGTTGTCTGACAACAATGTGCTACCTAGTTTTTTACAGTATTTAACTCAACTATTGCCATCTCATTATGGCATTCTACTACAATGGTTTATTATTAAGTTTTACACATTTTGTACAAATTTTTACACTATTTGTTGAAACAATAATACTGGTATTCTTAGTCTAATTATGTTACATATTTTGGTGGGTTGTACCTAGTCTTTGGTACATTGATTGGTTTATACTCAACAAATTAGTTTATTTGCTACTATTTGTTCTGGTATTCATTTACATTTTGTCCTGTCTTGCTATGGCATTCAGGCACATTTCATGTCAAGGATTACAAAGCTTTTATTATTAATCCCTATGAACAATTAATTCACTTTTCTGTCTCATATTTTTTGGTGGTCTTACTGATTATCTATGTGATTTTACAATCTTGGATTAAATTTGTTACACTAGTTGTCTGTGCATTTCACTTGTTAATCGTGGATTCTTTCACTTACAATGGTTAATCACTTCTCTCCGTTATCAAAATTTTCACTGGTATTGTTTGTGGTGTTTACTTGGGGTAAAAAGGTTATCATATCACATGTTGTTACACTTATATTAAGTATTCACTGTCATTGTTCGTGATCACTTATTGATGCTCAACACTGGGTTTCTTTGTTATTGGTATTCAAATAATCATTACACTTCTTCTGGTCACTATATTGATTTTAATTCCTTGTCTATCTTGTGAATGTTGATGTCTTGTACTGTTCATACATAATCTTCATTCTTCATGGTACATTTCTTTTCCTCTTCTTCTTCTTTTCTTCTTCTGGTTAGTTGTTTCTCACTGTCGGTGTTCTCCTTGGTTACACATTATTTGTAATAATCCATGTTCCCTGAGTATTGTCAAACTCTTCCATATTTTTATTCATGATTATGGTAATCATTGTCCCATATTTATTTCACACTCATAAACAAATTAGTTTGTTTTATCACTATTGTGATTGTACTTGATTCGTCTCCTTTTTATGTTGATAATTATTTTCGGCATATCCCCTCACTATTTTGATCTATTGGGCCTGGATGCTAACGTATTATATTGGCTCGTTGGTATTTTCTCTCTCTTTGTTATGCTCGATGATACTCTTATTACTTTTCTTTCTTCTTCGTTGGGTTGGTTCAATATTATTCATTCGTAGATACACATTTTATTTGTATTCTCCTGTTCCTTCTTCTATGCTCGATGAAATATTTTCATGATATCCTTTTATTTGACGTATTAGATAGTTATTTTATGTAACTGCTATTTTGGTACGTTACAATATACGTATGCTTGGCTACTTTTAACCAACCAAAAAGTACACAACGTGAGTGCTGTAACCCCTCTTTAATTTTTATGCTTCAGAAAAAAAACAATTTTTTTTTTTTTGAAAGAGGGGCCACTAGTTAATTAAAACTAGGCCAAGGGCCTAGAGAAGCCAAAAATGCGCTGGGTCCAGTGGGACGGGACTTGCAATTAAACTCGATGGTTACACAACAATAACAAATTTTATTAGCAATTTCAAGTCTTGACACAATATAACTTTAATAGAATTAAAAAATTTCATTAAAAACTTCTACTCCACTTCCTGACATTATAACATTCTTAAAATATAACACGTAACATCATAGTTCATAATTCAATAATTTCTCATAAATACACCTAAATACAACATCAATCAATATACTTACATAAATACACATAGAACACACACACACACACACACACACATATATATATATATATATATATATATATACATATACCACACACACATGTTCACCTCGCGGACAGCCTATATATATATATTTTTCACCATACCTCAGGAGAGTATAACCCCAGTATCCGTCACCAAGACCCCCATCCCAAACTACCGTAATCGGATAAAGTGCCCAGCAAGCCTTAAAAACTCTTCATTGAGAAAACAAATCCATTAACTCGTCGAAGTATAACTGAGTTACCACAAATGAAATTATTACAAGTATGAGAAATGGCCGAAGTCAATTTGGCAATACAGCCCGAACAACTCTTAAGTTACAAGCATACAAAATTTAGGTATTGTTCCCACAAATAGTAAAGTGCCATCGCAAGGTCAACATGACTGCACGGTCTTATAAAATGGATATTTCTCAGCTGCTTTTATGCTCTTACAAAAATACGGATTTGAACAAAAACCCTAGTGGGACGTAACTACCAGAAAATAACATAGAACTGATTTTACAACCTCACATTTATAATTGAAGAAGTGAGAACCGGTAGTGTGCTCATATTAACAAAACTCAACAATTAATGCACTGGCTATTGCAGTAAAAAAAAAAATGAAAATTTACTTATTACAGAATTATTAAACAGCTAACATAAATTTTATAAAATGTATAATAAAAATTTTAATTGAAAAAGTGAGAACCGGTAGTGTGCTCATATTAACAAAACTCAACAATTAATGCACTGGCTATGGCAGTAAAAACAAGATGAAAATTTACTTATTACAGAATTATTAAACAGCTAACATAAATTTTGTAAAATGTATAATAATATTTTAATAATTAAAATTTTATAATGTAAAACCTAATAAAACATATTTGAGGCGTTCATAGAGAATTGGGTTGACCTCAGGCACGGCCATGCGCCCGTACCAGATGCAACAGAATTTAACATGTCAGAGACCTGTGGATGAAGGCACCAACAGGTGACGGTGGCAGGTCAAAGCACCCCCAAACCTTTAAATAAATTAAAAAAAAAAACCCATATAGATCTATAAATATAATCAAGAAAATCCCCAACAAAGTACCCCGGCACCCCTGCAAGCATAATTAACACCCCTACAAATCAGTAACATTCAGTTCCGCACACTTTTGCAATAAGAGAAACATTTAACATCAAAATCGGGTGACGCATGACCTCGTTTGGGTTTACACTTACTCTGCGGCGTAAGCGTTTGTAAAATGTATCTGACAAAATTTATAACCACTAAATGTCCCGCTGGACTTGTGCACAAACGAAACTTTTAACTGGACCTGTTCCAGGAATAATATCACATGTTCTAAATTTTAGCGGCCAAAAATATTTCTTAAAGGCTTAAATGTCACCTGGTTGTAGTCCGGCACAAAACCTGAGTTTATTGTAGCGTGTTGTCCATCTCTTCCTCCTGGCGGCCAAGACAGAAAGTCACTAGTTTAATGGCATGGGTGGCAGATGATCGGCCACCAGCTGGAGCGAATCAGGTGATCGTCTTAATCAGGAACCCTGGACATTTATATATATGGGTAATTACTCAAGTGTTCAGTAATTCACAATACCCCTTTTACTCCAGCATAACTCACACACCGCAACATGCTCCGTTTAAAAAAAAATTGAATTTTAAGTATGCATTGAAACTACCTTCCGTATAGAATTTAGAATTAAATAAATAGTTGTTCATAGACTGTTCATCAACTAATTTATCACTTATTACGATTTCGAGATGAGTTAGCAAACTTGAACAGGTTCATAAAGCCCGTTGTTTCAACAAAATAACCAAAATAAATTTTCTTACGCCCCTCTTGATATAATTACAAAAATATACAGACATATAAAACTGTAAATACTGTATCTCAGCCAGTGTTAACATTCAAGACATGAATAATCAGTAGTTAACCTGTGCTCGCCACGTGGTAACTTCACGTATATATATCGCCTTGCATCGGCGTTGATTTTAAGTTAAATACAATTCTTTTTATCAAATAATAAGTAAAATACCTTAAACACATTTACCGGAGAGTCACTAGCGATTAACTATGTATAGTAGATAGATGATTTACAAGATCCAAAATCTCAAGGCAGCTGGGAGGAGCACGGACAGTCAATGTCGAGCGCTGTACGTGAACTGCCTCAACTTGCGCCGGAAAAAATGCTATGCCGCCTCGACCCCAGAGCGCGCGCCGATCAGCATAGCAAACGTATTGATAACGGGTCAGGCACGGCTAAGCTAACTAATTAACGGATACGGCAATGCCCGTCACGTCGTTAACATAGAAAACAGC
Organism: Magicicada septendecula; assembly: GCA_034769895.1. NCBI lineage: Eukaryota > Metazoa > Arthropoda > Insecta > Hemiptera > Cicadidae > Magicicada > Magicicada septendecula. The sequence goes on along the minus strand of CM068370.1, from coordinate 363,746,239 downwards.
CGAGTTTTTTCCAAAACTCGGCACAGTGCTATATAACCGAACCAGTCACGAACCACTCTTACATAAACAGTATAACGAGGTATACTTCATTTGTAAAGATAAATAAAACCTACAAAAGTAATATAAATGCTTCAAATCCATTGTGTCGGAAACATATATTGATTAACAAATATATTAAATTACTTTACAAGCGTATTCCTGTTACAATTGTTGGAAAAGGCTTCCTAAAAAAGCAAAGAATATTGTTGGTCTCAAACGGATTATTGTAGAAGTTCAAGAGGAGAGAATCTGTGTTACAGAGAAGTTTTTAAGGGAGAAAAGATGGTTACAAATCATAATTTCCATAAGTTAGACAGACAGATATATTTGATTTAAATAACACTTACAAAACGCATATAATCCTGCAAACCTCCACTTAAAATTTGAGGTTTTGTCAAGGGTTGACGTATTTGTCTTGGCAGGAGGTGGGGTCATTCACATCGAATGTGCGACATTTACAGTTCAAGATACAACTGGTGTGACTTTTCTTAGTGGAGTGTCGCATCTTAAACACCTGTTACTTGTGAGACCTTTAGATTGGCTGCAACTGCTTTTGGGACGTTCTATATTAAGTACTGCATGAAACTGAACTCTGTGTCTCTGATGACGGGGATAAAGTATGAGTGCTAGGAGCGTTAGTTTGTTAAGGACAACGATTAATTTCAGCTGTAATGACTTGTTTACAGTCAGACTAGCATCCACTCGTTTAGGATTAGTGTCTTTTAGTTACTTTCAGTTGGTGAGTAAATTAACCTACTATTTGTTTATTTGTAGCTGCCTATTCACAAAGTATCTTCATGGGTCATTAAAAGAAAGAAAATGAAGTTCCGCTGTTTACAGTGAAGGTCGCAAAATAATTAGTATTATAATTGAAAAATGTGATGAAGGAAAACAACGGAACTTACTGACATAACCACTGAATCAAGCAAGAAAACGAGCTGCGTATTACTGTAATAAATCTGAAGGCTTCGTTAAATACTTGAGAAAGCAAAGGAAATGGAGTTAAGAAGGAATACTCTCCACATAGGGGAAAAACGCAAAACTTGTGAGAAAAGGAAACTATTTCATGATGGTTTGATAAATGTATAGTAAGAATTATCGTTCAGGATTTTCATATAAAAATCAAAATGTTGTGCCCTCTGTGAAAAAACTTTATCGTGAAAGAAAGAAGGCATTTTCCACGAGGCGCTAAATCATTAACGCGAGTGTTTAAAAGTGTGGGATTCAAGTGGAAAACATGTAGAAGTAAAAGAAAAGTGTTAAATGAAAAACCAGAAATTGAATGATACGTTAAAGTACCTTGTTCAAATTAAAAATATTGGTAATCTGGGAAAAACAATTTTGTTTAGATGAGAAGAAAATGAGCGTTGAGTGAGTTTTGATAATGTAATGTGAATCGGTATTATTTTCAGTAGTCGCTGGTTTGTTTACACCACTGCGCGTGCCTGTGCGTGTGCCCGTCTACGCTAGCTCTCTATGTCGCATTCCTGTCAGGGCTATAGAGTTCAGTCTAAACCAGTACAACGTATATTGGTAGCGGGTGAGAATGGTGTGTATTAAACTGAACGGAGTCCGAAGTAAAATTTCAGACTACATTTTGCACATGTATCGATATAATAATAACTTTACTTAGGCTACAAATGTCTATAGCTTGTAGTAGTACAACTTTATTTATTGAATTATATATTACGACGCTCCCTTTCATCTAACACAATTATCTAATATTTGTAATGTTAGATAAAATGTTACTTACCCGTGATATTACTTTACCTGGGCGCCAGAACAAATCCAGATACAAATAACACGGTTTCAGCTTAGCTCAGCGCATGAAGACACTCTTTCTCAGGATTCGTTCAGTGATTGTGGTTTTCAAGGGGAATCGTTACAAATAACACTTTAATATGACTGTGAAAACACCTAATTCCTACGTAGCATAATTCTCTCGTTATTCCTTTTGGCGTTTGTCTTCCGTATAACTTCTTCAATTGTTAATTATATTAAATGAGATTGCGGCTACTTATAAAGCTTCACTTGCTGAATACAATGCTGTTTTCAGAATTGCCGTATATTTATTAGTTTTTAAGTTATCACAGGTTGAACTGATAATTTGTATTGAGTAAATTTTCATGTTCGTACCGGTATCGGATGTCGCTGTGACGAGGTTAGAGTGTGATGGCTGCGATTGTACGTTCTCTCTCTTGCTTACGCTGCTATAGTCCTTCCGTCAGACACTTTCATATAACGCACAGATAGGACGCTAATATGAATCGTTATAATATATATATATATATATATATATATAACAGAGTTCTGACGTGAGTAATTATCAGGTACAGAAAGACAGGGATGTTTTCTCCCAGTAAAATTTATGGTTGCATTGTAAATGTAACCAAGAGAAACTACGTAGAGTGCTTCGCAATGAAATCCCGACACACATTTTATGCAATAAAATAAAATGTACAAAGTTTATTAACGTCTTACCAATTTATTAGACTACAGTTAATATTAGTAAACGTTTGTTGCTATGTAGATGAGGTTCTCTTAAATAAATACCTCCAATAACTTGATTTGCTTTTCATACGTCTCAGACAGACAACAGACCGTATGGATGTTTTAAAAAGTTATTCATTTTACATTAGATATTTCACTTTTTTCTATTCCTTTTTTGTTTTCATATTGTAACCCTACCCTGAGGTTGGAAAATATCAGTTCTGACGATTGCAGGGTAAATGCAGCTAGTGTCTACAGACATATATTCCTGTAATATCTTTCCGACGCTTCCTTAGCAGTCCTCCCATCAACCCTACTTTCTAATATCATACACTTGTAGTTATTGTAGCAAATCAGGTAATCCCTATTATGTGTAGCATATTTTCACTCAATATTTTAATGAAATCCTCAGCATTCTCCTGTAGTAGCATGTTTCAAAACTTTTAATGTTTTTTTTTGTTTTCAGAATTGTATAATTGGGAGCTAAAGAAAGACACACGTCTTACAGAAGATATACAAGGTTTTATCTTACTAATGTTACTTTCGATTCCTTGAATTTAACATTTCTTTTTTACAGAATATATTTTTACTCATGTTACTCATGTTACTCAGAACGTTTTCCAAAGTGCGTTAAAAAGGTAATGTTTACTCGTATTGTTGTTACTCGTAAATGTTGTTTCGTATTTCGTATGACTTACTAATATTTGCCTTTCTAATATCAAATATTAGTATAGATTAAATAATTGTTTATCACATTTTGCCCAGTATAACTGTTAGAGGATAGACAACATCGTAGAAGTGACAGTGGTATAAAGAATTTAAGAAACTAAAAATTTAGGAATGAAGATAAGGGAAGTGCAAAAATCTGCTCGTTTCTGTATATATAAAAAATGTACAATATGTTATGTTTAACAAACCAATATATTTTACGTTTTACGGATATTACAGGAAATCTGTATACTATTGTCATAGTTTTAATTTGTTACATTTTGCAACAAACAATAAAAAAGCAAGCGAATAGTTTACACTATGAATTATAAGCAAAAATTCTAAAATTTGAATATCAGTTTCTTTGTATACATTTCCAAAATCTTGAGGAGGCTCCGTTTATTACATGGAAAAAGTGATGATGTTTAATCTTTTATTAAAAGTAAAGACCAAAGGTTATAATTATTCATAATACCTGAGTGACTAAAGTTATATTCTTTGTCTTAATTCTAAATTATCTTTACAAAATAATTATTAAGTTGAAAACAAAACAGTATTGCTTCCGTCACAACATTCTGGAAAATCGACATTGCTATGAAGTATTGATAAGCGATTTACAAGAAGTCGGAAATTTACAAGCCGAGCAGAACAAGTGAAATATAAAAAATTAACTGCACACGTGAAGTGAGTTGTTATCATTACTTTTACGTATCTGACACTCTCAAACACTTTTCCGAGATCAGCTTTGAATGTTCGCATGATTCTTTTAGCAGCACGCACCAGAATTATGGCACCTATAAAAACGCATTTCATATTCCCTTTCGTAAAGTTGTCCCGTTGAGGAACCCCTTTATACCCTTCCTTGCTACCACACAACTTCACGCGCTTATCTGGAAACTTACACTCGTGCTTGGCGTGTTTGACGAAATACACCAAATAGTAATATTTCGGCGATGATGGTCACATATTATAACAGACTTTGTTTCAATAAATAATTCATATATTGACTTTATATCAGAAATTGTTACGAGGGTCGCAATACTAAAACATTTGGGTAAATTATTGAAAACCAGCAAAATGGAAACTAACAATTTTTATTAATTATACTGTAAGACAAACAATCTCCCCTATGTTTATTAATTTCTCCCGATATAATGAGTGTTTTGGAGGACTGAAATTGAATAAAATACAGATAAACAATCATAACGTTATAACAAAGTGACGTCAGTTAGATACAATACCGCCATAGCTGTATGTGACCATACAACAATATAGTGATTACGACATTAATGAGGACGAGTTTTAGCAATCCCCACTGTAAGCAAATAATGAGGAAATAATGAGCGTTACGTGTATGTGTTGCGTTTGAGAAAAAGCTGTTTCTTACTTACAGTCCGTGTTTAACATTCAATGCTTTTGGACGAACGAGTTCCAGATTATAGATTATCACGTGGTATAGAATTTCGAATATGCCGTTAGTTCTTAAAAGAGATATATGGAAAAGTGTGGGAGAGAGAGAGTTGTGAAGAGCGTTACCGAATTACCGGTTAGTGGGAATATATTTGATAATAGCGCGACGTAGAATCACGCTGTCGGAGAGCTGTCAGAACCTTTCTTTAAATAATAGAAGTATAGATCAAATCATGACGTCGAAATTTGCTTACTTCGTGCTCACTTATTATTTACTAAAATCACAATATAGGTTTAACAAAAGTTGGGGATGTTCTAAAGCCGATTCTGAATCATTAAAGGATGACGAATCGTCTCATCGGAGATTCGCCTACACGCACAATCAAACTCAGTAGCTAAGTGCTACTTACATTTTCTGCAAGTTTCTTTAATATGTCTTAACACGGATTGTATAAAGTTACCTCTACTCTACTAAGGGTATTTCGAGGGCAAATTCGGGGTCGTTTCCTCGTTACAAGTACTCATTCAAAGTGAGGAAAGTGACCAAAACATTTTCAATTACAGTGTATAAAATGGAGGTAAAGCATTCTAATGAAACGTCGTTGGAACATAACGAGCCCCCTCCCCCGTTAAAGAGGCCCAAGGTCGACCGTCCCCGGGCCACCCTTAATAGAACACCAATTGACAAAATCAAATATATAACCTCTGGATGCGTGAAAATAACCTTTTACGGAACAACAAATACTTCACTCAAGAAGCGAAAACTGGGGTTTACATTATGATCGATGTTATCTAACGCATCAGAGACCAAGTCACACACACACACACACACACACACACACACACACACACACACACACACACACACACACACACACACACACACACACACACACACACACACACACACACACACACACACACACACACACACACACACACACACACACACACACACACACACACACACACACACACACACACACACACACACACACACACACACACACACACACACACACACACACACACACACACTGTAAAGGGTAAAGTACCGAAGTACAAGGGTGGTTGATTCTGCCCACGTGTGGTAGGAAGTCGATGACAAGGGTTGTTTTCGAAAATGTGTACGCCCTCGCTGAGCAACTATTTTTTGATTGTTATTATTGAACGTTTCCGGTCTGAAGATGAACTAAATGTCTATCACCTATCAGGTACGTTCCAATGTAACAGAAGACGGTAGTTCAAGATGAAACCTAAACCAAAATTCGTCCTAACAGAAATTAAGAATGTCATGTCATAATGACAAAATCAACAGTATTACTGTAAAAACAAACTGTAGATGTCTGCAGGACAGGCCCGTTGAGCGTTAATGTGTATTATCAAGGTCATTAACATCAGGTCAAGTTATGTTAATCACTTTTGTCCAACTTATAGTTTAGTTAACAACTTTTCACAAAAATTCAGTAATCCAAACCCAATATTTGCTGGCTGCAGAACGAAACCAGTTTCTATTAAATTAAGTAAATTGCAATTAAAATAAACATTCTCTTAATACTCGCGCCGAATAACGCACACGGAATGCTGACCACTCACGCAACAGCAATCCGTGGTAACAAATAGGGCCCCAGTCACTGACTACGTCTACTTATTCAGACAGTCGGACGCATTAAAGTAATCTCTGCGTCGCTAGTAATGTCTCGGTGGTGAAAGGTTTTTGGAAACTATTTCGCTTCTGCGTCGCCGTGACAATATTCCTTTCATTAAACACAATAAATGTAACGACTGTATCTTTTGACACGCGCACATATGTGTGGCTGTATGTGTTCTTGTAAAGCTGCGTGTATACCAGCGCTCCGCGGCTGTAGTGCAACATGGGGAAAACAGAATTTGCTCTGTGCTTGCAAGTGTGTACGGGCCAATGCTTCCTATCATGGGCAGTCACGGCCATTGTAGGGGGGACAGGGGGGACTGTTCCCCCCAATATTTTTCCAAAGGTTAAATCCCAAGTAATTTTTTATTCATATTAATTTTTTATTTTTACACAAATCGTTAACTGAATAAAAATATTGTTACAACGGTCTACTTGATCATCGTAGGTACAGTGGAAATAAAATACAAGACACCAATTAAGTCACTAATCACCAGCTTTAATTTTCACAGTTAAACAGTTCGTAATTAACAACACAGTCTCTTACAACGAATCAAATAAAAATTGTTCACACGCAAAATAAATGTCCACTAATATTAAACACAATTGTATTACAATTATCCCGCCAGATTAAACACTACACTAATAACCACATGAACGCACACAGTAATATCTCCCGATAATCACTTGTAATCTCCCGACAATAAACTGAACTGAGCGTCCCTGAGTAATTGTATTTATATCTCGCCGAAAATCTAGACGATTCCACATACTACGTATTACCCCTAAACTACGACGTAAATGATTGCGGCCTTGACACAGTGTGAGCGGCCGCGTGAATTCTGGCACCGTCTAGGAAATGCGTCGTGCGTCGAGAAGCACGTACACCACACGCATTACACTCCGGATCCCTCTGGAACATTCGATAAACACGTAGATTGTTCTGTGATGTCGTAACACCACCCCCTCCTTAAGCCTGTTCGTCCCGAACTGGCAAAACGTCTCTGAAGTAATACTTAGCTAGGCGATCTAGGTGGACGACCTTGAACTTTCGCTGTCCTTCCTGATGAATCCGATAAACAACATCGTTGATTCTTTTTTTCACAGTATAGGGCCCTTCCCAGTTAGTTTGCAACTTAGGTGAGCGACCACGACGACGCTTTGGGTTGAACAACCGGACCTGATCTCCTTCTTGGAAGACCACACTATTGCTGCGCAGAGGCATACCGAGTTTTCATTTTATCACTGGCAATCTTCAGCCGTCCCCTTATCAAGCGATTCATTTCTCGCAGTTGGTTTTCTAATTGCGAGGAATAGTTCTGTGGCTCTTGGGACTGAGTCTCAGGTTTCGATCCGAACATCCCCCCAGGAATACGAATCTCCCGCCCAAACACCAATTTTGCTGGAGTCATGTCTGTTGTATCGTGCACTGATGATCTATACGCCATGAGAAATAGTGGTATACGTTGGTCCCAGTCTGTTTGGTTTTCGTCAACAACCTTCGAAAGATGTTGCTCAAGTGTCCTACTAAATCTCTCAATCATCCCATCAGACTGAGGATGCAGAGGCGTTGTCCTGGTCTTTCGAATTCCGAGTAGACGGCATAATTCTTTAAACACTCCAGATTCGAAATTTCTCCCTTGATCCGTATGGATATCCATAGGGGCTCCATAATGGTAACAGAAATTGTGAACTAACTCCTTTGCCACAGTGGTAACTTCCTGATTTGGACTTGCGTAGGCTTCCACCCACTTAGTAAAGTATTCCCCTACAACCATGATGTACCGGTTTCCATCGTCAGTAACTGGGAATGGTCCAGCAATATCTATGGAAATTCTCTCGAAAGGCAATCCAACGTTATACTGTCTCACTTTTCCACTGCTTCTGGTTTGTGGGCCCTTGCATGCAGCACATATTTCACATGTCCGAATCCATTGCTCTACGTCGTGGCGAAGATGAAGCCAATAGAATCGCTTCCGTATTTTGTCAAGGGTTTTGTTAACGCCAAGATGGCCTCCAGATGTCCCATCATGCATCTCCTTCAAAACAGACTGCACTTTACTTCGGGGAACTATCAACTGCATGACCACGTCTCGTCCGTCTGCACTTTCCCAAGCCCTTTTTAGCAATCCGTTCTCTAAGGTAAGGGATTCCCATTGTGCCCAGTAGCCCTTCAGCACTTCTGAACTATGGCAGACATCTTGCCAATCTAGGCGGCGACCCTCCTCTTTTGCTGTCAAGATTGGTCCAATGTTTTCATCAGTCAATTGAGCAAAGACAATTGCGAGCAATAATGCAATTTGCAAAGTCGTAAATGCTTGATCACACTCTGTCGACCACTGGAAGTTTGTTTATTGTTCTTTTATTTTCCGTTAGCTCATGTAGTGGTTTAGCAATACTAGCGAAGCCTTTCACAAAACGTCGGTAATATGAGCATAACCCCAAGAAACTCCGAACTTCGTGTTTACTGTTCGGAACTGGCCAGTCTCTTACGGTGTCTACTTTATTAGGATCCATGCTAACACCCGCTGCCGAAACCAGATGGCCCAGATACTGTACTTCCTTCTGGAATAGAGAAAACTTCTTCGGGCTCTGCTTCAGTTGTGCACCGTGAATTCTAGTTAGAACGTCCTTAAGGTATCCCAAATGGTCTTCGAAAGTCTTCCCGATCACTATGACATCGTCTAAGTAGACAAGGCAAGTTTTCCACGTCAGGCCTCGGAGTCCCAGGTCCATAAATCTTTAAATGTTGCCGGTGCATTACAGAGTCCAAATGGCATGACGTTAAATTGGAATAAGCCATTTGGGGTCGAGAAAGCGGCCTTTTCCTACCTTCTTGATGAAGACTCACTTGCCAATATCCACTCTTCATGTCCAATGTGGAAATCCACTGTGCTGCGGACAACGTGTCGAGTGTATCGTCAACGCGAGGTAATGGATATCAGTCCTTCTTTGTAACGTCATTTAACCTCCGGTAGCCTACGCAGAAACGCAATCCAACAACCTTCTTCGCTACCAGCACTACCGGAGAAGACCAAGCACTTGACGAAGGCTCGATTATTCCCTCTGTCAACATATCCTGTACTAACCGAGACATTTCCTCTTGCTTAGATAATGGAGGCCTTCGAGGAGGTTGGCGTATCGGCGTTGTGTCCCCGGCATTGATGCGATGGAGAGGTTCTTCTCAGTGACTGTCCCCGAACTGCAAAAGAATCTTTGAATTCATGTAAAAACCGTCCGAGATCTTTTACCTCACCACTTGAGAGGTCGTTAGAAGATCTGTTCAATCATTCCTGCAGTTCCTCTGGTAATTTGGAGTTATCCGAAGCACTGGATCTTCGTTGCGTCCTTCAGGTTACCCAGGCCAAAGGAGACAATTTGCCTAGGAGCGTATTGCTTTTTAAAGTGACAGCTTGATCCAAAATATTCGCAACTCTAATAGGTACATTTCCGGTTTCGTCAGGTTTTACTAAACTTCTGGTAATTAGTATGCCCGATGTGGAGACTACCTGGGGTTCGAATATAGAGCACTGGTTGCCCCTAGTATCTATCTCGGTTCTAACCATGATGATGTTTTCGGAGTTTGGCGGAACAGTAACGGCCACTTAGTTTACGACATCCATCGAATTTTCTGCAGTCGTCATTGTTGATAGCATTACCTCTTCGCCTCCGATTCTCAAGACATTGCTTTTGAAGTCGACTATAAATCCGTATGCGTTCGTAACGTCCACACCAATAATTGCTTCATCCACAATGTCTGCAACAAGTACTTGATGATTAAACTCAAGTCGACCGAGGCGTAGGTGTATCTCCACTTTTCCAAACACTTTTACAGGCCGTCCAGTAGCTGTTCGCAAACTGCAAGAGCACCAGATTGGTTTGAGATCTTTCACCACGTCGGACTGCACAATGGAAACTGTTGCACCTGTGTCAACTGTAGTCGAGGTTGGCCTTTCTTGAACGAATCAGTAACCACCAAGCTCCCGCTATTTTTCTGAAGTGTAGAAATTGCGTATTGTCTAGGGGCTGCGTTCCTCCAGTTAGTCAGCACACGCCCCGTTGTACCGACTACTACTCGTTTCCTTGCTGCTGAACTCTAACCCTACAATCCCGTTGTAGATGTCCAGGTTTCCCACATCGATAACACTTCGGTCTTCCATCCTTTCTTACTTTATTCTGTGGCGCCGACCGTCGAGTCTCTGTTCCTTGTTCTTCCTCATCGTCTGTGCCGTCGCGATCTTTTAGCGCGCACGTTATGACTTGTCCAACCAGGCGCTGATTTGGCGGCCTCAAATTGCAAAGCATGTACCAGGGCGTCCGCACTGTTCTGGTGTCTTGCCATTCGTAACACTTGCTGTAGTTCGTTATCTCGGACACCGGCAGTAAATGTCTGCATCGCAAAACTCGTTCGAAAATCTTCTGGCGCTTCAGGATAGGCCAGTCTAATTAGTCTGTCGATACTTGCTTCAAACTCTTGAAGGCTTTCCCCGCCATGCTGTCGCCTTGCTCTCAACTGGGTGCAGTACACATCTCGCAAATGTTTATCACCAGGCTTCGGATAATTATGCATTTGCAATTGCATATTTGGAGCAGTTTTATCTTAACCGTGCATATTTTGGGTTTTCCTCCTGTTAGGGAAAATTTGACATATATTTGAGATAACTGAAGTGTTAAGCTGTGCTGGTTATCCTCAGGTAGGCTGTTTGACAGGTCGGCAGCGTGTTTAAATTTAGCAACACCAGCCCTACATCCGGCCATGGCTTTGTCTACCTGCAATGCAATTAGGTGGGTACTGATTCTTGGAATTTCCCTTACAGCAGGGCTGTCTTTTCCTCATTTCGTAAATACACCTAGTTACCTTTCACGCACAATTAGTTCTTGTCAGTCTTACTTTGGTTGAGTTGAAACAGGTTGTGGTTCATAGTACGTTAAATAGCTGTTAATTCTTGCTACTTAATTTATAATGCCTAAGGAGAAGAGAACTGTTAGTGAAGTATTGAAAGCGTATGTACGCGAGTTTCAAGACTTTTCAACTGACGGAAGTGTGTTGTTTTGCAAATACTGTAGCACAGTCGTAACCGCAACTAAAAAGTATCAAATTCAACATCTTCGAACAACGAAACACAGTAAATTGAAAGAGGTAAACTTGAAACAAAAACACCAGCCTCTTGTAACCACTGCTTTAGTTAAACCTGGACCAACACGAAGTAAATTCAATGAAGATCTGTGTAAAGCGTTTGTCTCGGCAAACATCCCATTGGCTAAGCTAAACAATAAGAACTTAGTTCAGTTTCTGCAGGAGTATACGAAACAACCTGTCCCAGATGAATCAACAATTAGGAAGAATTACGTTCCTGAGCTTTATAAAGTAATGTTAGGTAAACTAAAGGAAAAAGCTGATGGAAAATATATTTGGGTCTCACTAGACGAAACAACGGACGTGGATCAAAGATATGTAGCTAACTTCGTGTTTGGAATTTTAGGAGAGGAAGAAGAGAGAGAGAAATCATATCTACTAAATATGGCTGTGTTACCTAAGGTGAATCACTCAACAGTTGCTGCATTTTTCAATGATGCTCTTTCTTGTTTGTGGCCATCAGGCATTCTTTACGATCATGTTCTCGTGGTCTGCACTGATGCTGCACCTTACATGTGTAAAGCCATGGAAGGTCTTGGGATATTATATCCCAAGATGATACACGTCACATGTGTAGCACATGGACTTCATCGAGTCGCTGAAACAGTCCGGGCTTCCTTTCCTGAAGTAAACACGTTGATCTCTACAGTGAAAAGAGTGTTCCTGAAGGCTCCAAGTCGCAAGAAATTCTTTTTGGATGCAGTTCATGATGTGCTGCTCCCGCCTTCACCAGTTCATACAAGATGGGGAACGTGGCTCGAAGCTGCTGTTTATTATGCCGATTATTTTGAGGTAGTAAAAAAGCTAGTTCAAGACCTCGATTCTGAAGAAGCTGCTTCTATTAAAGAAGCTCAAGAAGTCTTGAGCAAAGATGGTGTTCGTGAGCAACTTATATTCATTCGTTCCAATTTGCTTTGCATACCTTCAGCCATCAAGAAATTTCAAGAAACAGGACTGCCTCTTCACATTAGTATTGGAATTGTTGAAAAAGTCGAACGATCCCTAATGAACCTAACTAATCAAGTTTTCTCGGAAAAATTGCAGAGTGTAGTGTTAAAAAACTCCGGTCTCCTCAAACTTAAAAGCATTTCTGGTGTTATCCAAGGCAAAGACAAAACATCGATACTAGAAGTCTCTGATTTCGTAAAGTTGGAGTATGATCCAATTGTGGCATGTGTTGTGGAGAGAGTGTTTTCTGAGTACAAAGTCATTTTAAGTGAAAATAGGCGCAAGTTTGTGTTTGAAAACCTATTACATCATGCAGTGATTAAGTATAATCAAGACTTGTGAATTTCATTGACAAACTGGAGAATTTTATTGTGGTACGGTATGTAACACTTTTCTTATTTTGGCGATGTTTAAAGTGTAACATTCATTTCTTATAATAAACTGCTAATTGGTAACAGATATTTGTTTGTTTTTAATGCATATTTCAAAATTTTTAGTGCATATTTTGACACTTTTTAGTGCATATTTGCTTGCATATTTTGGCATTTTTAAGTGCATAATTATCCGAAGCCTGTTTATCACCATACCGTAATTCCAGAGCTTTTATCAATTCGACATAGGTGTTTTGGCTGTCAGGTGACACTTTCTGTAGTAATTCTGCCGCTGGTTCTTTTAATGCAAGAACGAGTGAAACAGCCTTGTCTTTCTCTGTCCAATTATTTGCGCATACAGCAGCTTCGAATTGGCGTAAATACGTCGCCCAGTGCGTGCTTCCATCAAAGGTTGAGGCCTTGACATGAACTGTCCGAATCGCAGGCGAGGTGACCTTTTCTATTGACTTATTTTCTGTGTCTTTCTCTGTCTTTATCATTGGTACAGTCTGTTCAGAAATTTGTTTTGGTTGTATTTTCATGAACTGCTCAACTTCACTTTTAATTTGTTCTCTTATGTTTGCCATTGAGTTTTCTACTGCAGATATTTTTTTGACATAGCTTCTTCCACACTCAAGACACATTTTTCTACTTCAGCTATTTTATTTGACATGGATTCTTCTACGTCAGATATTCTGGTAATTTGATTGCTTTTGCTCTTGAATTAACACTTTGATATTTTCTGTTTCACGCGTACGTTATTCTTTTTGTCTTTCTTCTGTTTCTAGCTTTAGTGCTTTCTGACGTTCCTCAGCCTCTTCTCTTTCCTGCCTGCGTTTTTCATCCTGTCGTTTTTCTGCTTCTTCCGCCTCCTGCCTGCGTTTCTCATCCTGTCGTTTCTCCGTCTGTAACAGCAGCGCCTGTAAATTTTCCATCATCTGACTGGCATCCATTGTTTTCCGATTAATTACGAATTACACTCGTCTTGTACAAAGTGTCCACTTTTTCCCCTGTTAACTGTTCTATCCCAGTCCTGATACCACTGTTACGACGGTCTACTTGATCTTCGTAGGTACAGTGAAAACAAAATACAAGACACCAATTATGTTACTTATCACCAGCTTTAATTTTCACAGTTAAACAGTTCGTAATTAACAACACAGTCTCTTACAACAAATCAAATAAAAATTGTTCACACGCAAAATAAATATCCACTAATATTAAACACAATTGTATTACAATTATCCCGCCCAATTAAACACTTCACTAATAACCACTTGAACGCACACAGTAATATCGCCCCATAATCACTTGTAATCGCCCGACAATAAACTGAACTGAGCGTCCGTGAGTAATTGTATTTATATCTCGCCGAAAATCTAGACCATTCCGCATACTACGTATTACCTCTAAACTACGACGTAATTGATTGCGGCCGTGACAAAGTGTGAGCGGCCGCGTGAAGTCTGGCACCGTCTAGAAAATGCATCAAGAAGCACGTACACCACACGCATTATATTCCGGATCCCTCTGGAACATTCGATAAACACGTAGATTGTTCTGTGATGTCGTAACAATATTAACTTAAATTAAATGCCATTCATGTCCACTTTGAGGCACAACGATTTAGTTTCTTTGTATTATTGTATACAGAGATATACATGAATTGTTGACGACTAGAACACAAGTTTGACAGTTTATTGACAAGACGACATTGCCATACAAATGTAAACACGCGAGGGCTACAGAATACCGCCCCATCCGACGAATGTAGTGTTTACGGATTTGGCTGCCAGTCTCTCTTGTGTCGTTTTGCCGTGTTGTTTTGTCCTATTTCTGTTTATCTGATCAGCGTATTGCCTGTGCACTACAACAAACGAAGCTCTCGTTATTTGACGAATAATTGTCATAGGTTTTAAGATTATCTCTTCCAGTTTCAGTTAGTTTGTATTTGTTATTCATTTTAATTTGTTTCTATGTTAGTTCAGTTTAGTTGTGTTTTCCTACAACGATACAAGATGACATGTCTACAAGATGGGAGGATATCATTGATCTCGATGACTGAAGAGGTCAGAAATCTCTTCAGAAATGTAGAAAGTCTGGTTCGTCTTCTACTTGTGTGCCCAGCATCTAGCTGTGAGGCAGAAAGGAGCTTTAGTGCTCTTCGAAAACTAAAAATTTACATTAGCCCCGACTATGACCCAGACAAGGCTCAGTCATGTAACCCTGGGCTATATCTACAAAAAAAAGGTATTGTACAACTTCGACAACAAGAAGGTAGCGAAAGCATTACAGTATTTATTCCTAATGTTGATGCTAGGAGAAATGTGTTTGGAGCTTTTTATGAGTAAGCGATGGTAAGACTGTTTTGAATTGTCGAACTGTTTAATGGTTTTATTGTAGTTAACAGAAAATTTACCAAAGTGATGCTTAATACTTACTGTAAATTAATACTGAACTTCCCTATTTAAATCATCTTAATTTCTACATCTGATCTTAATCAAATGAATTAATATAATCTTAACATTACCTGACAATGTGAAAATAAATTATACATGTCTGTAATATTATACCAATTACATTAATTGGGCACTGGTGACACCAGTACTTCCTATATCATATCCTATATAATCTAGAGGGTGCTGGTTCTGCGTGTGTTGGGAACAACGAGCAACGAACAGTCTGTTATCGGTTTTGCTGCGAACACAAAGCCATTTGCTGTGCGCAGTGCTTAAGTATTACGAGTGTGTTTATAATTCGCAGCGCGCAGACGTCTATAAAAATACCAAAGTATGGAGAATGTTCGTGGAGGGCTTTCACCAAGTTTTTCATATTCTGCAGAATGTAAAAAGTTATGGACTATGAAAAAAATCAAACACTTATTTCACTTATGGAAAATATATAAAAGGTTACAAGCTCTGATTTAAAATTTTAAGCATTCAACTTTTATTAATAATCTACAGTAGGCAGTAGCGGGTCGTCTATAAGGGTCATTTTTTTCATTGAGCCCCCTAAATAATTTAAATATTTTTAAGGATTTGTTTCTGGTTTTAAATAACTAGATTTTTGAGATTAATCTTGTTGACTGACTGATAATCGATTCACGTAATAAGCGAATTGGTCGCTACTACTGCTCGAGGTACAAAGCAGCTCTCATCACCTCCTAGGCTATGTAAAGAGCGTGTGAGGGGAACTCACTATACGGAAAATTACATTGAACTGTCGCTAACATTCCAGCTTAGCGACATAGACGAAAAGTTCCGACGAGGGCCGAACCGCCCCGACCGGGAATGTCAACATTTTCATACCACCATCATTACGAGTTATACCATATGATTTGTCCGTTTACTTTCAGTTTTGTGTCAGATTTCTCCATTTCATACATTTTGCAATGAAAATGTGTGCAGTAAAGTCTTAAAATCAAATTAGTGCTATGCTGTCAATGGAGAAAGAATTTGTTCTCCAACTTGGAGATTTCAATGAAACCGTTATTGATAAATTTGGTAGTAAAAAGGAAAGAAGGATGGATTTTTTACATAAACATTTAGCAACTTCAACAATAAACAGTGCAACACAAAATCTAAAAGATGCTGGGAGCAGCATACCAACTGGGTCTTGAACAATTTATCCACAAAATATGTGATTCCAAAATAAGATAGAAATTTAAATGCCCTACTATTTTAACCATATATTTTTAGAACAATTTACAAATAGCACAAACACAACCTAATATTACTAACAGTCACTTCCCGTGTGCTATTTCGAATGGGATAAATTACTCTTGCTTTACTAGAAACATTCAGACATTGAACCCCCAACTGTTAGAACCATGAACCGCCAATGAGTTCAAACAATAGTACTTGAAGTAATAGAGGAAATTATTCACAATAGACGGCTGCAAATGCCAGTTTAGAAACCGGATTCTTTTTGTGCGTTTTGGTTAATAAGAAGGGACATTAAGGGTTCATTTGTTTTTGAATACTATAAAGTAAACTGATAGAATAGTTATAAGTATATTACCTGCACGTGTATTAATATTATATGAATTAAGCGTGGGGTAGATAAAAATTAATTAATAAAAATTTTGATTGTTTTTCTGCCTCCAGTTCTAAACTGAGTTTTCGTCTAAACGAATATGACCATGAAATATGGGAGTAATATAGTTGTGATAATATTGAGTACTTTGCTAACTAGTTGTGAAACAGAATAATCTAACGGAGAAACAGAAGTTGCCGTCAACACGTGACAAACTGGCGGTTGTGCAGACGCAGCGAAACGTTATTACTTTTTGACACATTCAATCAGGGCTCCCGCCAGACGTTAGTGTGTGCGTGTGTAAGGAGCACGTGCCAAATTTATGAGTCGATAAGAGCACACTTGGTATTCCGCCCGGTTACCGCTGCCACTGTGCAGTTCCCACACCCTTCGTTATTTGCAGCTACTGTACTGAATGAGATTATCCAACTTGTTCGCTTATCTCAAGACAAACATTCTCTGCATGCGTGAGTTTGTCCATCTCATAAGCAGCTCTTCTCAACTCGTAATAGTAGTTTCGTCAACGTTTTTATAAGGTATAAAATATTTTGTAAATTATTGTTTGTTGGGAATGACATTAGTCTTATCAGTAGTATATGTAAAGCACAAAACGTTTGAATAAGTTACCTGTGCCATACATGACAAGGGTGTACTATAACGAAAGAAAATTAATTTTTCTATCACTTTCCATATCCCAATTCTTTTGTTTTCTTCCAAGTTTACAAATCTAATTCTTTCAAACGATATCTAGCTTTAATATTATGTAACATAATTTTGTGTGTGTTAAACGGACCCCCCTCATCACTCTCTCTCTCTCTCTCTCTCTTTCCCCCTCCCCCTTTCTACCTATTCTCTCTATCTGTCTGTCTGTCTTTTCCTTTTGAGAAATCCGTTTCTTTTTTTGGATTAAGTTATAACGATACAATTGATCGCTTTGGTTAGAACGACACGATTTCAAGTTTGAAATTTCTTCTGACACCTAGTAAATTGAACGAATGTAAAGAATGGTTATTGTTAATTTTGAATAGTACACAATGTACTTTTGTACTTGATAAGTAAGATTGTTAAATCAAATATAATGAAAAATATATTGTACTAACCGTCTGTGACTTCTCGTATGATGTCCTTTCTATGATGACACTAGTACCAAAGCGTTCAGGGACACTAGTACCAAGCCACACATCTTGAACGACAAGTTATTATTCAAATCTAATATATTGTACGACACCGCGTTGAGATACTAAGATAACAAGAATCATTTGCGGTTAATGCGCGGTGGGTCGCTGCGCAGTGTACACTGTTTGCCCGATTCATGTTACAAAAAAGTATATAGTTTATATGTTAAATTGTGCTATTTATGGTTTTAACGTTTGACAAGTTTATCAGTGAATGATATGTGCTAAATATTTTATGCTTTGAAAATGAGACAAGTGTCTCGAAACATGTCGCAATAAGAAAGGACATCATACGAGAAGTCACAGACGGTTAGTACAGTATATTTTTCATATAGTTAACGGACACGTGGCTTGGTACTAAAACAGGTTTATTCCTACTAAAATACAAATATAATGTTTTTACTTATGTACTTGGAATTTTTTTTATACAAAGAGAATATAATTTTTTTTTAATATCCATCAAGAGAACATTGACCATCTAATACTATACCATAGAAACAATTACAAACTATATTATACTTTTTTAAACATTTTCAGTAATATGATGATTTATGTTCCGGAGTTACTTGTTAGGAAGGGACAGTGGGGTAGAGACGATTGTATCTGGCTACCCCACGCGGTTTCCAGTTCAATTCCTGCCGCCGACCAAATTATTACAGTGTTTTTATGCGGTCATCCTCTTCTCTTAAGGTTTCCCAAATTGGCTCGTCGGAG
This sequence comes from Magicicada septendecula, assembly GCA_034769895.1. Lineage (NCBI taxonomy): Eukaryota > Metazoa > Arthropoda > Insecta > Hemiptera > Cicadidae > Magicicada > Magicicada septendecula. Next base: position 363,727,561 of record CM068370.1, on the reverse strand, counting down.
CGGAGTAAGGCTGAGACTGAATGTCGAGTTAGATGGAAGCGGGTCATGGAAGCCGTATGTTTCAGTGGGAACTCAGAGGATAAAATAAGTAAATAAATAAGTAAGTAAGTAAGTAAGTAAGTAAGTAAGGAAGCAAGTAAGTAAGTAAGTAAGTAAGTTAGTAAGTAAATTAGTAAGTAAGTAAGAAAGTAAATAAATAAACTTGTATCTTGGTAGCACCATAAACCACTTCTGAGCTTCTCATGAACCACCCTCGATCCGCCGACAGTGATACAAAAAGCTCGTTTAACTCGTACTTCACGTTTCACGGAGTTACGGAAATACATTTACGACGTGCTCTAATGGTAAAAATGAAGCAAAACTTTCATATGACCACTAACGTTATATGTAAGACTAGATACCGCTTCTTTTGAGGTACAGCCTCTAAAATAATGAACACAAAACCTAACGATAAAGCGCGATTTAAGATTCAGTGTTTCCAAGTGTATATTAAAATCTATTGTAAAATTAAAGGTTTACATTGTAAAAACATAGATAGATTTAAACAAGAAGATGCAAACGTTACTCTCAAATAACACCTAAAAATATATTTTGTAATAGACACGTTAAGAATGCTCAGTTTAATGCTTAACATTTAATATTTAACATTTCCCTCCCCCCACTCTAAACAAACTAACCTCTCAAACTAAAAAAATCTCTCTAACTAAAACATTTATAAGTTAAATTACAAACTTGTAAGTTATGTAAATGACTTGATTGAATTAAGATGTTAACTTTAAGCTTTAATTTTTTTATTTTTTATTGAGAAGCAGTTAACAGGTTTCGAAGACAAACTTATGTGAACAGTTCGCAATGTTTAGTGGTTCTCGTTGTTATGAAAACATTGTTTTCAAGTTTAACGCGTGCTTTGTATTTGTTAATACATACCAAAAAATATCCGCCCCATTCTACAACGATGTATCCTCAGTGGGTCTACTAAACAGAAGCCCTGCCCTTAGTTGTACAGTGTCCGACGTCAACAGTTCTTATTTATTGGATTCTTTACATCCGTTGATTATAAAATTACCTTTTATACGTTCTTATAACAAAATTGTAATCCAAATTGTAAGCCTTCATATGGTTACATCGCATATGAAGGCTTGCCTACTTTTAAAGTAGACTTTTGATTATCCAATCTTAGGTGGCAAGGCTAAAAATCCAGATAATATTGACTATGTGTAAATACATTGCAACGTTACAAGTAATATAATATAAATACACTTCTGTCCATGTATCCAACGCAACTATATATTGTTAAACACCGGCTAGGTAGTAGGATTTTTTTGTGTTCGTTGCGGTAAGTATATGTGGTTGCACAGTAAATGTATTTTTAAAAGAGGAGTGAGACGATGATGATGACATGAAATAATTGATTAAAACATAGTAAAATAATCAATCAACGGTTTATTAAACATTGCAAAGAAAATTAATTGATTATTAAAATTTGAAACTAGAAAATTCAAAACATTCACTTTCATAAGGTTAAACTTTGAAAACATAATATAACTTTGCGATTCGGCACACATTAATAACATATAGTATTAAATATCTAAACATATATGATGAACAGATTATAAAATTCTTTTATATTGCATGGGTTTCTGACTTTGAATCATTATAAAAATTTGACTCAAGCAACTCATCTATAAAAATAATATTAACTTTACCAAATAAAAGTGAATGGTTGCTATTAATATTTTAATAAAAATAATATTTTATTTAAGAATATTTATGATTTATAATGACACACTCAATTTTTAAATTTAACAATAAAATTATTACTTTTAACATCAACATACAATTACGTCTTTTACTCTGAATAATTACACAATTTACATTAAAGTTTTATATTACTTTATTATCTCATATTCTGTTCTTTATGAGTCCTTTGTTTAACACAAAAATATAATTGTTCTTTTGTCACCTGCGTATTGTTGAAGTTACCGTTGCGTGTGTACGTGTGTGTGTGTTTGTGTGTGTGCGTCTCCTAAATGATGATAATGACGATGATAATGATGGTGACTCTTCCTCGGTACTCTACAGCCTGTTGTTGACGGTGGTCCTGTGCTCCACCATCAATCGTGGTATATTGCAGGTGATGGTGATGATGATGATGAGTTCAAGTCGATTAGCAGACGATCATAGTGACCTCGTGTGAAAGTTGCCTGAGTCTGACGTTTAGCAGACGGACATATAGTGTCCTCGTGTGAAGATTCCTTGAGTCTGATTCTCGTCTAATTGCCGGAGGTATTTATAGTAGACGGCAAACTGACATGTCAGATATTGATTTTGACGTGTTAAACTTTGTCAATGCGTGTGTAGCGTCCATTTTTAACTGATCACTTTTTAGTCCATTTTCGCAATAACCAAAAACTTGATCTTTAGGCGAGTGATTGTACTGGCTTCGTAATTTTTACTCGTCATTTACATATAACTCACTCGTTAATTACTAGCTAATTGTGGTAGTAATTAACTTTAATTAGTATGATGTCTTTATTAGTGCACTTTTCTGCAATAATTTTGCATCACCACATGCGTTTAAATGTCCTTATTCTAATGATGTTTTTAGAATTGTGATATGTCTTTGGTAACATGTAAAAAACATTTATTAATTTATTTTGATCATGTCAATACCTGATTTAATAATAAAAACCACCAATTCATACGCAGCATAATGCATGTCGGTTCCGGTACACACAAACAATGACTTACACTGTCGGGCAAGTGTACAGTTCTGATAGGCTACAGAATTTTGTCCACGCCTGTCCTTTCACGCATAAAATTTTTAAAACTATTGGTCATACTCTCCTTACATTGACTATTTACAAAATATTGCCATGGGTAAAATAAGGATTAAAATACTGCCCAAGGATTAAAATAAAAATCATTAGCTGAATCATTATATTATATCTTTAGCTCTTAAATTCTAAAGCAAATTGTAAGTCCAAACTATAAAAGATACTAAAGAATCAAAATAATAAATTAAGTTATAAACATTTAATGACATCTTGAAAAAGTTTCGATTTTTTATTTTTCGATCAGTACGTAGTTAAATTTAAAATTTTAATAAAAAACGGGTATTATTCATCTTAATCAAGATAACAAAGAGTATAGAGAAATCCAGTTAGAAAAATAGACAGTTTACTGTATTTTGATGAAAGTAGTTCAGTTAAGTATCTTGTATTTTACGTATTTACTTAAACCTTATCAACATGGTAATAATTTGGTAACCGGTAGGCTTATAGCATTATGTCCTTAGAACTGATCCCTATTTGCAACCAGAACTAAACATATAGTTTGATTTTACAATGTTGACACATACTGACTACTCCAACGACTTTGTTAATGATCATATTATTTATTTACAGTATTGCATTATTTATGCCTGTTTATTAATTTATATATTTATTGTATTTACTTATTCCTTTGTTAGATACATTTTGTAAAAACCAAATTTTTTATACATTTCACAGTACAGTATAAAATGAATAAATTAATATATTGTAAAATATTCCGTTGATAATGTGAAACGGTATCAGGAATAAATAAATACACCGTTTTAAAAGCTCTGAATCCACTGTTCTTTAGCCTTTTATAGCGATTAAAAACATACCCATCAATTTTTCGTGATTAACTTCTTTCATTACATTCTTCTCTCTTTTTTCGTCACGATTGTCAAAATAAGAACTCTTACTTTACAATACTTTAAAATCAGTATAAATCAATCAATTGACTGATTGAATGTTCTGGGGACATTGGGACAAGGATTTAAAATCCCGAATTTCCTACCTAAACTATTATAATAATACACGCCGTTAGGGAGTAGATCCAATGGAAAACCTGAGAAAAAGATGGCTGCAGAAATCAAAGTTTTTTCAACCCTGAAGTGAACATGATTATGGCGAGCAAATAAAAATAAGTTAAAAATATGTGTTTCAAAAATTACGAACTCTTCAAGATCGATTCCATTTTTGTGAAGCTTACGAGAAAATACATGTGGACAGGTTATCAGTACGTCGAAAACCCCCAAACTGGGAGATCACGATTTTCTTTAACACTGTGAACATATCTGAGGTTAAGCGATACACCGAAGAAGATAGAATTAGAAAAAATCTATACGAGGTGAATTAGGTGCACAGTAAATTGTTAGAATTGCAAAGGGATACACGGAAAATTGTAAAGCTGATGCTAAAACAATGCAATGTCTCCGTGATGAATTCCGAATCTGGCTATGAACTCTCGGCTAAGAAGTATCGGTAGCCGTACGGCGAGACAGTGAAACCAGGCAGTCCTAAGCCTTGAAGAATCGATGAATAAGAAACATTATGAACGTAATATCCAGCGATGTAAATTACACATAATACATTGTACTTAACATAACGTATTTAAAATAAATCAACATAACACTATTCACTGCATCAAATAGCTGCACCTAAGTTATGTCGAGCTCGTTTTCAAATCTGATTAACCTCTACTAGCTGTGAGGTATCACCGGTTGACTTAGTGGAGAGTAATATTCAGTTTCTCCGAGAAAATTGCAATATCTCTAATAGGCCTACAAGTGTTACATAAGATCTTGAATATGTTAAATCATGAAGTAAGTGATGAATGTTTGATATTACACTATTGCGTACCAAGAATAAAAGCGGTAAAATTCATTGTTCAAGTCCTTCAACGTAGTAAAGAAATAGACCGATCTACATGCGCTCACAGCATTTATAAATACGGTCCTATCTCACGTTTTTACGACCAACTACGGTGACACGCCGGATTTGACTGGAGTTTGTGGAACCGGTGCGATCATTTGTTGTAACCACAACTGTAGATCTTGCGCTCCTTTGTTTTCCCCTTTGGATCTTCTTGATACTGATAAAATATTACTGTCTTTCTTTTCTCACCAAATATGCGTACAATGAAAAAACGACTAAGGCTTTGGTAAAAAATATTTTGCGTGTTATTATGTCTCTTCATTTTCCATCTTCAACATTGTCCTAGAACGTTCTGCAATGCTCAATTTAAAATCGAAAGCAGCGTTTCGGTTGGTAAAAGGTACAATTGACTTCAGGTTAACTTAAATTACGTAAAGAATGGTAATGCTCTAATACTTTGGGATAATCACAGCGTGATCGTAACTGTCCCAATCGTAAAGTCAAACAAAAATTACAGTTTCACCTTCTGAAAAAATAGTTTTTTATTAAAAATAATTACTGTACATGAAAAATAATACGAAAATAAAACAAAATAACTGTAAGATACTAGTCTAGAGAATATCTACTGTGTCAAACTGAAAGTACAACACAGGAAAACCAATGTAAAATAAAAGTTGAAGGTATTATATAGGAAGGTGGTTTAAGTAAACTAACTGACAATCAAACTCACTTCAGTTCACTTTCTGTACTGGTAAGCTACCACCAACTCTGGTAGCCTTAGCTATCGTTAATGTTGGAGAAAGGTTTTTCCAAATGTTTATGTAATTTGGATATACAGTATATATTTATGTTTGGTAGATAAAAGTATAAAAGTTAACTGGTATAAGAACTTAGAGGACACTTGGTACACATAAACACTGACAAAATTCGTGTGTACAGTAAAGAAGATAGAAAACACCAATATATATTGTTACGACGGTCTCCCTGATCGTCGTATGGTACAGTGGAAAACGAAATACAAGACACCAATGAAGTAACTAAAAACCAGCTTTAATTATCACAATTAACAGTTTGTAATCAACAAGATTATACACGTACAATAATTCAAAATTAAATTTCTCCACACACACAATAACAATGTCAACTAATAGAGTCCCGCACAATAATCAATTTTCACTAACAGCCACTCAAAACGCACTCAGTAATCGCCCATAATTTGCGTCCCATAATATGCGTCCTTAACAACCACTCGAAAATTCTAGAGGATACTTGAGCGCGGCCTTGGCACAAACACACGCTGTCAGGGCTAGTCAAGACGCTATAGAACGACACCATCGAACGCACGAGGACGTTCCGCAATACGTAACACTATCATGTACTGTCTAAGTGTGACTGAAATTTCCTGTTAACTTTCCATTTCAAAAAATCGTTTTCGATAAAGTAAAGTATAATAAGTAAAAGGAATAAAATAAGTCCATTCAATAAAATATATTTTAATTCCTTATAAGTGTTTTCAGTAGAAGGGCTATATACAGTGCAGAGTCTTAAGAGTGGCTACATATAATAATAAAAATGAAGGTATTTCCAAAGCAACGTATGTATTTTGTTTGCGCATTTAATATAATAATAATAATAATAATAATAATAATAATAATAATAATAATAATAATAATAATAATAATAATAATTCTGCGGCGTTTGTCGTCAACACACTACAACAAACAGATGTGAAAGCTGTGTATTCGGTGTGTTTGTGTGGTGATGTAGAGACGGACGATTTTGTGGTCTGTTCACAAAATCCTTTTTGTACCATGTTCATCCAATGTCACATGTTAAATATATTCTTCTTCTTCTTCTTTTTCTCTACGGAACCCTCCTGCCTCGTAGCGGGTGCTTATGCGGAGCATCTGTCCATATTTTCCATTCATTATAATAAAAAAAAACACGTTCGTTTCCTGTAAACGTTTCTAACGATCCTGCCCGGATTTCTTAAATAGAATAAGATAAGGTAATGTCGTGATAGTTTTTGAATTCAATATTTTACCGTTGCCTGTACATTAAAGTCAGTTTTTAACCTCCGCTCAACAGTCCGTTAAGGACCAAGGCGTACCGCACGGCTTTTGTGTTAGTGTGACGGTGTATGGCTAGTACTACGCGCCACCAGCCGCTAGTTGCGGTATTCACAGCCAGGAGGCGGCGCTGTTATCTCAGCGCCTACTCAGTTTGCCTCACGACGCTGAGTGCACGCCGTACGGAACCTCCGCCGGGAATTGAACCCGGGACCACGAGCGCATCAATCGCCCGCGTTAGCCACTAGACCACCTGGAGGCTCTTTTTTGTCTACACTAAAAGATAGCCTGTAACTTCAGTTTTGCATTAGAGATACAGTAACACACGATTAACACTGAGTTTGTGAGAAGACAAATAGTACCTCGTAGTGCTTTGTGATGGTAAAAAATGTCTTTTGTGTCTATTGAGCGCTTTTTCTCTCTGTTTTATCAATAATCACAGCGTTAGTATTGCACAGTGTGTTTTGTGCAGTGAATTGTAAAGTTTAAAATCTAGATATTACAGCTGTTAGACGTGTGCAAGTTGTATCTTTTCGTTGTTACTTGTGTACTGTTATAGTGGTGTGATATAACTTAAAAATTTGGTTCCATTTCTTAAAACGTGCGAGAACGACTTTTTCCCAATTTTATTTTGGAAAGCAGTTGTTTTAATATTATAGTATGACAGTTTAGATAATAGTGTTGCAAATTTGAGTGGCTTTTAGTTCATTATATATAAATCTTTCGGATCACAACATTACATAGCCACTTCTATAATACGAACAGATATGTTTCACCGTATTTATATTTGCCTCGATTAAGTATATTAGTAACTTAACTTTTTAACTAATATACTGTCGTAATAAATATGGTGCCTATAAAGCTATCAAAGATGTCTACTGGAAAGAATATTGCAAGAAAGATGATTCTCATTGTGATAGCAAAAAACGATTTTTAAGAAAACATGAATGTGATGATCTACCTGATTAATATGAATATAACATGATGATACTACTACAGCACGAATAGTGAAGAAAGAACATTATATCATGTATCGTGTAGTAAGAGACATTGGTGCGTCATGGTCTTAATTAAAATTTTTTTTTAAAGAACGCAAACATTGCGCACGCCATTATACCAAAATTAGGGCGACTTTTGGTACTGAAATTAAAATTTTTAATTAGACTGCAGGGGTTTGGAGTTGGATTATCAGTGAAACAAGTTGGAAAACTCCAGTAAGATGTAGCTAAAGGGGCGACTACATTTATTTAATCTGGAAAAGAAAGTAACAAACAACTTATGGTAATCAAAGATCAAAGAAAGGAACAATCTAACGTTATGAGTAAGAAAGCTTATAGGACATCAGTGGCTAATGAAACAATGATTAACAACTATTTTTAAATCCTAGTGTGTTATAATTTAAAAAATATTGCTAATAAAGTGTCCGTATTGTTATATAAAATTAATTACAAAAACGAAATGAATTATTAATTTGATAATTGTAATTTATAATTGCAAGAACAATTGGAATAAGAGTTGCAGGTTTGCAAAATATTAAATCTAAAATATGGTATTAAATAAAATAGTATAAACACATAATTTAATTCGAAATATAAATAAGAGCGTGCAGTCTTCACTTGGTTTTACCCAGTTTATTAATAACTTTTTTCTACCCCAAAATCCACATGAACACACACAACACAAGCAGCCAGCCTGAAGGTGTCACAAGTTACTGGGGTGTAAAACATTACCCTCCGCTAAGTTGAAGTCACACCAGTTGAAGCCGGATCTGTAAATTTCGCAAACTGTAGCCAATTCCATCTTTCACCTTGATCCGTTGTTAACGCTTGACCGACGTTTAAGGTGTCCAATTTTTACTTCCAGAATTAATACACTTAGCGATAAATCTCATTTCTCTCTTAACGTATTGTGTTGTAGAAATGTATAATTTTTCACGTAGTCAAAAATTTTCTCAGTTCAATAAAAATTGTATGTGTGTTGATTTATGGAAATTTAGTATTTTATCTAGTTGAAGAAAATATTAAAATTCATCAAGGTTTATTGACATCAGCTGATGAAGGAACGTTGGTTTGTGCCAACCATCTGTTAATTAAATCAGCAGCTTTCCTTCACTTTTAAAATATATTACTTCCTCTTGTGTACGTCTCTCTAACTGTTTCCCCCTCTCTCTTACAAAATCCTTTATACATTTTGTGTAAAAGGATAGGTTGGACTTAGATTTAACTTAAACATAGCTTGGACTACATCACTGTAATAAATAAGTTGCTAAAAACGAGACAAATGTATATTTATTTGTACACATTTTGTACTATAAATCAACTTAAGAGAGAGTAGGTAGACTGTCAGATTGAGCTGTATGGCATGCAAAGTGTGTCCAGCGTTAGTCCTGTGCTAGGTGTAACCCTGTCATTACCAAAAGCTGAATCGGTCCAATGAGCGGAAAATGTATCTCGATTGTATTTGGCGTATCAGGTATCTGTAGCTTTTAGCAAATGACACAACCTTCGTCCATTAAACAATTTTTCTTCTTCTTCTTCTCCTCTTCAAGGGTTAGGTTACATAAACCTGTTCCGGCACCCATCACACCCTCGGACGACCCACGTCTCTTCTACCAATGGCTTTATAGTTCAGTGCCGCTTTCGGCAATCAATCCTCTGTCATCCTTTCCAGATGATCCCACCATTGTCTTCTGTAAATTGCAATAATTTCATTTATGTCCTTTACTTCGAGTTCTGCTCTGACATCCTCGTTCCTTATTGCAATGTATAATTTAAAATATTTCGAAGAAACAGCATTTCAGCACTCTGAATCTTGCCGCTTTCCTTTTTCGTCATGACCCACGCCTCACTTGCATAAATCAACGTGGGTATTGCAATTGTCTTATAAAATTTAATCCTTGTGGTGCTGTGTCTTGTTTTTTTTTCTAAGATTTCTACGAATTGTACCACAAATGTTCCTAAATGTTTTTATCTTCTCTCTTCTATCATATTCAGATTCATAGCTTACTGCACAGCTGACATATTTGAAACGGCTCACTTGTTTTAAAGTGCTGTTGTTTATAACTATCTTAGCACTCACTGGATATTTACCTTTAAAGGCCATGGTGTTGGTATTTCTTACTGAAATTGTCAGTGAGTACTCTCTTGCCACTTCTTGTAATTGAAATATAGTTCTTTGCAAATCATTCTCATTTTCTTGAATAAGAACTATGTCATCCGCAAATAGCAGGGAACCCATATAAATTGATTTGTTAAGCTGTATTCCCGAAGTCACTTTGGATTTCCATGCTCTCAACATGTCGTCAATGTATCATTTTAAAATTAAATTGTTATGTTAGACATCACTTTGTTTAGTCAACCCAGTGCCGTATTTGATAGCTTTCAAGGCCTCGATAGTTCCTTGCAGTGAAGCCCACCCGCCAGAATGTTCAGCTTTAAAATTTTAATAATTCTTCCCAGATAGTCCCACCCGTGGTACAACTCACGTTCCACCTCCGCCAAAGAGAAATGAATCCTCTAGTAATTACGTGCAATGTCGAGCCGCACCTGAAGAGGAAGATGTGTGTATGTGTGTATGTGTGTGTGCGCGCGTGCGCGTGACTTTGTTACTTATCTAGCCCAGACATGCCAGACAAAACAGCTGTAGGCCCGCGATAGCTGTGGTCAGGGAAACGTTGACTCTATCCATCGACCGCAACAAACAAATAATGAAATAATTATGAAGCAGCCCCCAATCACTTTTTAAACACAAAGTATGTTTTTCATTTTTAGACGATTGAAAGTGGTTAAGTCTCCTTGAATGGGCTACTAAGGCGATTGCAGGAAAATCCCGTTGTGAGGCTGTCATCTTCGAGCCTCCAAACCTACTCTGGGTTTCATTACTCACCTCCTAAGCTCTTCCGCTCTCTTCGCCGTTGGGAATTTTCCTTCTCAACGTTGGATACCGTTAACCACATGTCACTGTTACCGGTTTAGTAGTCCCGTTATCTCATACCTGTTTTTATGTTTGTTTCTCTTGAGCAAACGCCACGATGTCTCACTTACCTTACCCCGGTACCAACGGCGAAGCTCACCGTTCAAGAAACACTGTCAAGCTTCTACCAACGGTAATAAAACAAACATAAACAGACACACGCATTGTTACTCACACGTATACAAATATTGGGCATTAAATAACACATTGTTATTGTTAACAACAAGAAAATATTGTTGACCTGTTATCGCAAACGCCATTTGCTGAGTAACAGAACATACACAATGAAACATATTTTCCTTCCTGTTCAAGTGCTGTTAATACGTATACTTTGCAGCCTGTTGTTAGTGGCTATACACGATAGTAATGTTGCCGGTATGGCTCTTCCAGTATGCCGTATATTCTCTGTTACGGCAGCATTCATTGGCAGTATATTATCTCAAGTATCAATAAGAAACAGGTGCTGAAAGCGTTCTGCAGCATTATAAAAACTTGTGCGGTGCTTGAAGCGCAGATCACAAAACGAATCTCTACAGTGAGTATGACAATAGTTCACCACTAGTGTGTACACTGAATGGCTGAATTTGATTTGTAAATATGCGGTCGGTTTTAAAAATGATTTACAATGTCTAAGGAAATTGTAGTTATACCGTTGTTTGTTTGTCGCCAAATTTATCGCAGCCGGAGAAATAAATAAAATCATATAAAAAATTTAACATAGAAATAAGAAAATAAAAACTGCAAAAGTAATCTGTTATTAGTTTAATAATATTGTGACGACGGTCTCCCTGATCCTCGTATGGTGCAGTGGAAACAAAATACAGACACCAATGAAGTCACTAATAACCAGCTTTAATGAGTCACAAATAACAGTTTAAAATCAACGAGATACCTACTCTCATACAGTAATTCAAGTTAAATTTTTCCACACGCGATAATAATGTCAACTATAAAGAGTTCCGCACACAGTAATTAATTTCCACAACAACCACTAGATGCGCGCTCTACAATCTCACCAGGTGTAACTAACTTCTAAGCGGGAGCTTTTGCTTATATATAGCCTGCAGATGCAAATTTTACATAATCTGCGTCAACTAGCACTCGAAATTCTCGGTCCTCTTCTACGGTGCAGAATCTTGAACTTTGACTGAAGTCACAACTAAAAAATTGGAATCTTTCGATATGTGGCTTTGTCGTAGCATACTGAGCATTTCATGAACAGCACATATAACTAATGCTGAAGTTCTTAGAAAGATAAAGAAAGAAAGGGAAGTTATTAGCACAGTGAAGATAAGAAAGCTTCAGTATCTGGGACATCTCATGGAAAATAAACAGAGATATTACTTATCGCAGTCCATGCTACAGGGAAAAGTATTTAGAAAGAGAGGAGTTGGGCGACCGAGAATCTCATGACTGAGAAATTTAAGGACCTTGTTTGGCATGAATACAGCTGACTTATTCCGTGCAGCAGTAGAGAAACTTAAAATAGTCTGTATCATATCCAAATCCGAAACGGATAGGAACTATCAGAAGAAGAAGCACTCGAAAAGTCTAGAAAGTACTTATAGTGCGGCCTTGACAGACACGCACCTGCTCGGTTAGCCGAGAAACGTGTAAAACGACACTCTCGACTGTTCGAGAGTGTTCCGTTGTTACAATATTATATAATGTGTATGGAACGAGAACGTCGAGAGTGAGAAAGATGATCTGTGTATGTGTGTGTGTGTGTGTGTGTGTGTGTGTGTGTGTTTTCTTTCTCTCTCGCGCGGGCATACCTCATTTCAGTAAGTCAAGTGCCCCTTTTTATAATTTAGTTTACTTTATTTTTTACAAATATAATATTATTACAATGTAAAATATCTGGAACACCAAACGTTTGAATAGTCTGTATAATAACATTATGCGACCAGCATCGTGCCATGAACATTTGAACATTGTGCGTTATCGCGTGTAAACACGTCTAATGTGTGCGTGTGCGTCAGTTTGCAGGAAAGCAGTAGAAAAAGAGGAAGCAGGGAACAAGTAGGATTCTAACGACGCGCTCTGTACGTAAGGGGAACGTAGAGGTGCCATAATTCCGGCACGTGCTCCCGGTAAATCACAGTCTGTTACCGGCAAACGTGATTGAAACAGGTTTTTGCTTGCAAATAGACAATTTATACTTCGCTATAGGCATATTTCGTCAGTTTTATATAGCTTAGTTGTTCTGCCTGACCTCATAGAAGAATACGCAGTGGCGTATCTAGAATCTGGCCTGGGGGGAGGGAGTGTCCGGGGTCGGATCGGCTTCATACAAAACAAAAAACAAGTTAAAAGTAATCAACATTACTATGTTTGGCTGAAATCAATTCCGTTAAAGTAAACTGTAATAACGCAATAAAAATACGCGTTATACAAACACTGTTTACAAGACTTAATTTATTTTCCTATATTTCATATTTTAAACGTATAAGTTAATACTGTGTAATAAACCTGGTTTGTGTATTTAAAAAAGAATTACTACTATGTTAGCCTACGCAGCTGAAAAAATAATAAAACAGATTAAAAATTAAGAGTTAACAAAATTCGTCAACTTTTTGACCTAGTCCAGTCAGTTCGTCTCCCCACCCTAAATGAGCCCCAGAATTTATGTGTTATTATCACTGGAGAATTCCTGCCGAAGCGTCTGCAGGCTTTTACTGTAAATTTGTTATGTACCGTACCTGGGGAAATATGCGGGTAATTTTGCCAATTACATATTTTTTGTAATTCGGCAATGTATTACCAATTTCTTATGCTAATAAGTTTTTTCTACGTTATTAAATTTTTAATACAATTTTTGTACACGTCATGCAATGTGAGCAAGTAGAGGTCTGTATACAAATTTACGAAGTTATTTTGGTGCTTAACAGGTTTATAGGTATTGAAACTTTACTAAGTTATGATAAGTAACTTGTAATTTTTACTAATTACACTACTGTTTTGCATTTAACATTACTTGTAAATTCCTTATATTAACACTCCTCCTATGTTATTAAAGTTTTTATATGAGTTTTGTGCATATGTTGCAATACTTCAGGTTGGGGTCTGAAAATAAATTGCAGAATTTCTAATGATAAAGATTAGCACATTTATTGGTACAACAGAAATTCTAATTCTGTTCATAAAACTTATTGATTTTCCCTGTACTTAAAATAAATCGAATTTTTGTATGGTTTTAAGGTGAGTTTAAAAGAAAATGTAGCTGTTTGAATATGTGTAATGTTCAAGATTCTTTTATATAATTAGTTTAATAGTTAATGAAATAAAACAACTTTATTACAAACATACGGTTAAAAATTAATAAAAATTAAAACGTTAGATTTACATGTATTTACAAGCGTTTTATTAATTATACTGTGAAGAAGTATAATTTCATGAATTTAAGTCTACAATGAGTAAACAAAATCTTTAAAAGTGTATAAAATGTTTTAAATGTTCATTTTACATTATTCTACGTAAAGTGTTGCTACAATGAATTGTTTTTTATCTCCTTAGTTTTGCTGACGAATCAAAACGAGTTAATATGAGTCCAAGTTTGCTTCCTAATAATCTCGATGCCGTCTTACGGTCTCCTGCTATTCTGTCGCTCCCGAGAGTTACTGGGATGCGCTCCGTTGCTTCGGCCTCTATTCCAGAATTATTCAGGCATCCAGCAATTGTGGAAGGCCCCGCAGAAGTTTGTAGTTCTCGGAACTTTAGTCGATTAGGCTAACGAACTCGTTGCGGTTAGCATGGCTTTCTCGACCTGACGTCCACATCAAAACTGCTCATGGTTTCTAATTAATCATTATCATCATCACGTCGCATTACAGAAAACTGAATTCTGAATTTGATTGACTTTTATAAGTCAACTGCAATCTTAAACCAAAAACTTCAAAACGTTTGCTAACACGCAGAACAGGTGCCAAAATGTCTTAACTTCTGGCCACCGAGAACATTCCATACTACGTGGCGTTAATTATAAATTATATAATTTCTAATACTTAATTAGAATTTACAAGATTTTATTTTATTAGAGTTTAAGTTATTTTTATGTATTGCCTCACCTTCTTATGTCATTACCGTCTTAATACTATAATAAATCTAAGTTCTCAATTTACTGACACTAAGTTCTTAAGCATACACATTTTTGCTAAAGATAATCCTGTTTGGTCTATAATAAACAGGTATTGTTTATTATACACTTCATGACATCCAGTTGCTTGTTTCAAATACATTTGTTTCTCACACTGCTGTCTTTTCTTTGCACACACACGTGCGCGCGCGCAAACACACTTTTTTTCGGTTGAAGTAACTCTCGTTATTTTTGTTTCTTACAGTACTTTAATGTTATTTTTCTGGAAGTGATTACTTCTGCAAGCATATTTTAATTTTAATCAGGTATATATAAAAAACTAGCGCACGTATCGATTATATTATGAATTAACGAATAACAGTAGCCGACTGTAGTAGAAGGCCGAAATGTTAAACGTGGAAACACTGGAACAAGATGATCCTTGACGCCGACTAGATGATTTCTTAATTTAT
Source organism: Magicicada septendecula (assembly GCA_034769895.1). Classification (NCBI taxonomy): domain Eukaryota; kingdom Metazoa; phylum Arthropoda; class Insecta; order Hemiptera; family Cicadidae; genus Magicicada; species Magicicada septendecula. The sequence continues at coordinate 363,712,284 of CM068370.1, read as the reverse complement.
GTATTTCAGTAATAAAATCGCGTCATTTTCAATTGGCGGTTACCAGCAGTTTTATAATTCTTTGTTTTTTGCTAATTAAAAGTTTATTATGTAAAATACTGTTTATATTATTTAAGAAATATAATAATTAACTCATTCATGTTATACGAATTCAATAATTCGTACAAAATTAATTCATTAGGCCTAATACTAATTCACTAATTTCTTCAACTTAAACCTGCAGTACTAAGTGCGCACAGACATGTTATTTAGGTTTAGCTATAAATACTCATTATTTTAGTAATGCTACGAAATTAAATCAGAAACTAACTTGTTCACTTTACCTATTTCATTGCACAATGCTTATAGGCCTACTTAACATTGTTCATCCTTTACCTTTTCAGAATATGAAAACTAACAATGCACTACTTTTAGACAGTAATAACAATAACTGAAAAATCAATGCTGCATTTTTACTATACGTATCATTTATTCTATTTTTAAAAAATATTAATTACTTTTGGTACACAAATTACATTCAGAATGTCTTAGAACACCATTTATTTATGAGAGTTGTGTCTCATAAATATTCATTACTTCCACAAAACCAGAATTTAAAAAATTTTGTAAGAATAATTACACATAAAGATACGTGTAATATCTTACACATAAGTACATACAATTTTTTGATTTGTAATTACTTTTACAACCTTAATTATGTGATAGGAACACAACACTTACGTGGCATTATCACTGACAAATCTACACTAAATGAATTGTGTAGAATTTATTATTTCCGTCGACTAAGGTTTTGTTATAAATTAATTTCGGAAGGTTACTGTAATTCTAAGCATGTGTCTTGGTTGAAATTTATAAATACGTGCAAATTTTAGTTTAGTGTGTTTCAATAAGTACGTGGGTTGATCAACACGTGTTTGAAATCAACTTAAAAAAACACACACAACAAACACTAATAACACTATAGTATTATAAACTATAACATTAAACAGCACTACTGGACTACAAATACAGTCACTATAACACAACAGAACAATTATTTGAGTGAACGTATTTGTGTATGTAAGAGCGTGTTCGCGCGCCTGTGGGTGTGCGTATTTGTGTATCCTTGTATATGTGAAGGAGTTGAGATAGTTTGTTTTACATTACCAAATATTTTCTTTAAAGACAACGAGAAAATTATAATATCACAGAACTTAATTTATACAATATTACAATTTAAATTTCTCATAATGTAATGGTATTTATAATTAATTATAAAAGCAGTAATCAACAATTAAGTGTTAGAATTGGTACAGAAAACGTTTATACATATACCTGTCAACATATAGAATAGTAAAATATAGCTAAATACAGATTACAGGGCTGTTCAATTATGTAATTAATAAGTTAATAAATTTATAATTTTAAATAAATCATGTTGTTTTGTTTTCTTCTGTATTTATTTTGTAATTAAGGTACTCTTCTTCTTCTTCTTCTTCTTCTTCTTCTTCTTCTTCTTCTTCTTCTTCTTCTTCTTCTTCTTCTTCTTCTTCTTCTTCTTCTTCTTCTTCTTCTTCTTCTTCTTCTTCTTCTTCTTCTTCTTCTTCTTCTTCTTCTTCTTTGTATTGTATGTATTGTTTGTATTGTATTGTTCTTTTGTGTTTGTATGTATTGACATATTCCCAGATATTCATTTTGTGAACTTTTTGTATGGTTTTTATAAATTTAACATTTTGAATATCTGGAAATTGGTGTTTATTGATTAGGCAGTGTGTGGCTAAATTAGATTTATACAGACATTAGGTTTCAAAAAGGCTTTAACGTCTTTAAAGTATTTTATAATAAAGAGAGGAAGAGAAGACAGAGAGAGAGAGAGAGGGGGGAGAAACAGATAGAGACACACAGATAGGCACATGAGGAAGTAATATATTTTAAAAGTGAGGAAAGTTGCTAATTTAATTAGCAGATGGTAGGGGCAAATCAACGTTCCTTCATCAGCTGATGTGAATAAACCTCCACTAAATTGAATATTTTCTGCCGTTGTATCAAATAATAAAGTTACAGAAATCAATAAAGAGAGAATTATTTTGTTACTTAAAGGAAAATGATACTGTTTTACAATTCGATAAAATAATAATGAGGTTTTTTGTTACATGTACTCATTCTGGAAATAAAAACTGGACACCTTAAACGCTGTTCAAGCGTAACAACGGGGTCAAGGTGAAGGGGGAATTGGCTACAGTTTGGGAAATTTACAGCCATGGCTTCAACTGGTGTGACTTCCACTTAGCGGAGGGTAGCATTTTACACCCCAGTAACTTGTGACACCTTCAGGCTGGCAACTGTTGCCATTGTAAAATAAGATATTTTATACGAAGCGTGTTTGCAACGCTGTTTGTGTTGTGCGAGCTCATGTGACGATGGAGTAGAACTGTTTACAGTACATCGGGTAATACCAAGTGAATACTGCAGACTCTTATTAATATTTAGAATTATATTTTACTTTACACTATTTTATTTATTAGTGTATTTTAGATTTAACACGGTGTTAACTGCAGTTCTTATTCGAACGTTTCTAACAATTATGGAAGTAATATTTCATTTCTCCTATATACGAAATTATTTTTATATAATACTTCGCACATTTAGCAACGATAAAATCACTTTATTTCTCAATTTCTGTGTTTAGTTGTCTACATTTTGGCTAAAGGTAATTATTACGGCATTAATTATCGGCTTTTTAAAAAGTCAGATTATTAGTTTTTAATTTATATATGATGATGTTGTTGGTTTAATTTATGTTGCCTTTTATTTAGTATTGTCGTTGTTATATAATTTGACGAATTATGTGATTCCAGTACATGCTCTTGTTGTTAAGTATATTAATTTGATCTTTTGGTCAGCATTACTAACTGAGTTGTCTGTTTCGATTGTTACATATTTTATATTTATTAAGAATTTAATTTTTCATTTTCTTGTGTGTGTGCAAGAAATATAATAGCAGAAACAAACAACGGAATTAATAATGCTTCAATCCAGTAGGATCTCAGATTTCCGTGTAGCATCTAGTATACGGGTTAAATTTGAAGGATCGAGTGTTTTACGGAAAACGAAAGTTTGCTTCGTTTTCGTTAAAGGATGAAGGTTATATTAATCGAGAGAGTAAAACTGTGTTTGCCAGAAGTGACTAATTTTTTTCAGGGCCTTTAGCTCGCGCCGGAATCCTGCTTTTATAGACAATAAAAATAATTTATTATCCAACCTACGAAATAAGCAACTCTCGTTATATAGATCAGTAGCTTTGTGTTAAAGTGCCGTTTAATTGATAAGGGTTTTGATTGAGATAAAAGAACACTAATATAGAGGAAAATGAGATTGTCTGGAAAATTTTACTACAGAAATTGAAATATCGAAATATATGAACCAAACATACGTATATGTTAGTAGAAAGAGGACAGAATTTTAAACAAGGTACGCTAAGGGAGCGGTCGAAAGAGTGTCTGCGGTAGGGGGGGGGTGAGAGTACATTAAAGGATTTCACAGCGGATTGATAAGGTGGAGTGTATCCAGGATGATCACGCCACATTGACATCGGATATCGACGAAACTGATGAAGGAGCACAATAACGAACGTCGGAATATGTAAGGATAGGTAATTTCAAACATTACTACAAGGTATTATAAACATTGACCGTCCAGATATAGGCCTATAATAAAATACAAAGATTGGCCGCTTACATCGCATTGTATGGAACTGCATATGATAAAAGATATTATACAAAAATTAAGTTAAATACAAATGACAATTTACTGTGACAACACTGGCAACGTTCGAACCTTGTTCGACGTGCAAAAAATTCATTAATACCAGTAAATGTCGTCAAGTGCCAAATTTTTCGAAAACCAACACTGTTTTGGAATTTTTTCGTTTGTTAATGTTTCAAAAACGAGTGGTTTTCTATGTTGTGGACGTATGTCTTGTAGTTAAACATTTTTATGTTTTTAAAGTATTTCGAACAAAAACCAAAATTAATTTGTTTGAGTTTAAAATAAACAGTGGAGTCGAAACCCGGATTACGTGTGCGTATGGTAAAATATTACAAACCTTTTGTAAGAAATACAAAATATTTGAATTAGAAAATAGTAGAGACAATGGTGAAATGATAAAGGTAAGTACGGTTAAATAGATAAGTAGAGAGAGAGAGAGAGAGAGAGAGAGGGGGGGGCAAACATAGAGACTCAAACAGCTCAAAAGAGATATATCAGAAAGTTCAGAGTGGTGAGATTGACATAAACGATAATAAAACTGTGGATCTAATACCACTATGTGAGTAGAAGAAGACAGACTCATGAAGACAGTCTTGAAAACAAGTCCAAAGACGAAGAATAGAGAGGAGAGGAAACTAGAATAGTGAAGTCAAGTGATAGAGAAAGACGACAAAAGGAAACTAGTAAAACAGTTGGCAAAAGAAACAGAGAAAATCTAAGGTTTTAGTAAGAAGAAGGAAGAAATAAAAAAAACTGTGCACTTAATGTATTGGATTATTCAAGTCAGTAGAAAGATGTAATGTTATTAGTTATCCGGTATGCAGTTTTATTTGTCGCAAATTTCCTTAGGGCGAGAACATACATAAGGCAAAAAGATTTTCCCTATTCTTAAGAAGAAAAAGGGCACCTACATAAAAAAAAATTTAATAGTACCACAAAGAAAACACAAAATTTCTTTGTGTTAGGTACTCTATAGTTTGCCTTTATTTGCGCGTTTCTGAGGAATAAAACGATCGCGATATTTTATCAGTACCAAGAGGATCCACAGGAGAAAAAAACAGTGCAATTCAGCCATCTATTTTAGTGTTTGCAAGAAAGGACTTTATAGCAAATGCAATACGGAAGTGTCACGCCTGTTACTGAGATTATGTAAGTGACTCGTAGGAGACTTTTGTTACATCTGAATTATTTATTGTAATGTGATAACTTGAGGTCAGTAGACCGACTTAAAATTTCAAAAATTGTATGCGAGAGATACGTTTAATTGGTAATTCACTTTTTACACATAAAATTTATTAATCATTTCTTGTATAAATATTTATAAATAAAATTCTTCAAAGATATTTTGTAGTTAAAACTTAACTAAACGTTAACTATATAACTTTACAAATACTAAAATAACAAAGTTTTTAGTTGTTTAATATAATTTGCTCAATTAGAAATTTGAAAAAATTTCTTTACAAGAATAATTTTAAAATAATTTCATAAAATGGCAATTATAAGTTTTCCTTCTACTTAAATGTCTAATCTGTTTCATGTGTGTTAAAATTATATAAAATGTTATAAAACGTTACATGTGTTACATTTTATTAAAATTATAGTTTCTTAATATTCTGTATAAAGTCTTTACACTTAACTAAAATGTTACTTAAATAAAATGTTTTTATACAATTTTAATAAAAAATAAATAAAGTAAATACAAAATAAAAATATAAAATAAATAAATAAATATATTTAATTTGAAAAATACACAGAAAATACAAAACTAATAATTGGTTGAAAATTACATTTTCTAATATGCATTTGAAAATGAATTTTCTATCAAAAATACATTTGACCATTAATGATGGTCTTGACCCGGTGACGGTTTGACTAAATAACGGCCTTGACCTGGTGTTAGGAAGTTAAAAGATATCTTGGCGTAGGGCTAATCACATCACCCTATTTATGTGTCTTTTAGCGTGACATATCTAAGTTTACCCTAAGCAGCTTTGAATTTTATAAAGTATATAAGCCCATCATTTCAACGGTGAATGTTATAGAGCCCACAAGTTGTCTCCATCTGTCCTGGTTGTTAGATGTTTACTAATTTGCTCGCCAATTTTTATCAGCGTATTTGTTACTCTCATTGTGCCCTTCGGCCCTCCTCTACTGCGAGAACCTTGTGGGTTCCATTAGGGGCTTTCTAGAAATATCTGCTAGTTGTCTGAAAGTATAACCCAGCCTACCTATAATTTTCATTAAGTTTCTGGCACGTTTTTCTTCAGACTTCTGTCTTATAGTCTTGTCTGGCCAGAAAGTGCACAGTATCCTGCGTGAAAGCCTCTTTATAATGACATGGATTTCCTTGGTAATAGCTTTTGCGAGATACACAGCCATGTAAGAGATCTGATGCTTCGGTCGAAATGCCAATTTTACTTTTATCGAAATACAATATATAATCTTAATTGTCAGATGGCCTTAAGGTCTTCAAATTTATTTTCACGCTTTTAGTATTCTTACCTAAGCATTGGTGAAGCGATTAGTATTGCCATCATTCTCTGTGAGAGAGCAGAGGCAAACATATTCTGTGACCGTCTCAGTGGGTCGAGTGTGTGTTCACATTAATTTAGCGTTTTGAGTGTTTACGCGAAGTTGTTTTCTTTTTTTTTTGTTTAATTGTAAATACAGTTTCTCAATTTACTGTTACTGACGTTTTAACCGTACGGATGTACGTACATTTCAACATCTCTTGAAATTCCGAGGCTACAATATGTAACTTGAACGAAAGACATAAATTTTTTAACGTCTGAAGACTAAAGTGTACAAATGTCAGATGTCCAAAAGTAGAGAGGCACCTGTGTAGAAACCCTCTATTACTTAGGTGACCAATTCTAATAGTTCTAACCATGTAACGAAACGGAAAATCCCATGCATCATTCAATAGAATGACTCGTTATAAATTCATAAATGCAGAAAAATATTAACATAACCGATCTGCAAAAAAAAAAATGAGTGGAAATACTGTCACTGTATAAAAGGATGCACGAATCAACTAAGAATAAGTGAAGTACATAAAACTGACGACACATCGCGTGATATGAATTGTCTACTTGGCAGACTTGTTTCAGTCACTTTCCCGGGATAATGTTGTGTCGGCAGCACGTGCCGGAATCAAGTCACATCTACAAACCCCTTACATACAGAGTGCGTCATTACGACCCTACTTGTACCCAGTTTCGCACTATCGTACGAGTCTACTACTTATCTGCAAAATTACGCACATTCTCGGCGTGTTTACACCGCGATAAGGCACATCGTTTGCTGTATGATGCTGTTCGTGTTGTGTATTATATCCCATTCTCAGTATTTATTCCCAGATACTTTGTATACAGGGAAAGAAAGTGGGAAGTGTTTAAAAAGTTTATGTTATTGAACAAAAGACCAGACAGGAAGGCGTCCAAACGGGAGGATATAGATTTGAAGGAGTAAAGAGTTTTAAATATTTTGGGGCAGTGATAAACAATCATAATAAAAGGAGACTGAAAGTTAGCAGAGGGTTAAGACGGTGTATGGCACATACTACAGTAGCAAGAATGCTATAAAAAAAGAGAATTAGCAGTCCCATAAAAATCTCGATGTACGACACAGTGATTAGACTGGTCGTAAAGTAAGTAATAGATATGTCTCACCGAAGGAGAAGCGGAATCGCTGAAGATATTTGATAGACAAGTGATAAGAGGGATATACGGATATTTTTAGAAGGATGGTTAAGTGAACAAAATAAAAAGAAAGTAGGTGTAAATGATTTCCGTTATTTTTCAAACAAAACGTGCGATAGAGTTGTTCAGGAGTCAAAAAAGGGACAATAAAAATACGATAAGACATTTTTGTTAGCAAATTCTTACCTTCTCTCTACTATATGCACGTTTTGTGAGAGAAAATGAGGCAGTAATATTTTATCGACGTCAAGAGAACGCGAGAGAGGAGGAAACAAAGCAGGACCGCACAGTCTCCAGTTGCGGTTACAATAAAGGGCTGCACAGCCATAAACCTGCACCAAATCCGGTGTGTCACCGCAGCTAGCTGAGGGCACCGCGCTAGCGTTCCTATCCACAAACTACTGCCCTTAAGGAATCCTTTGTCCTTCGGAACACTAGTTACTTAATGGTGTAACTGCTAACGTCGTAAATTCACCCTACTCTTTATAACACACTTCGTACACTAACCGAACAACACGCATGAATGTAAAAAGTTACTTAAAATTGTGGTTAGGTTAAACAAAGCGATGTTCAGTAGAGCTATTTTAACAAAAATTACGCTGTTCCACACCACTATAGAAAAAAATGCCCGATTAGAGCTTTCAAGCTTCACAGCTCATCATCATATCGGAAATATATAATAACTAGCTGTTGCCAGCGGCTTCGCACGCAAATATTTGACTTTTAATAAGTATTTTAAAATAATTTTTATTTTCTATGTCTATATGGCGTTCTATCAGCTTGTATAACTATTTTGTACTCATTTTAGTCAAAATTCTCTCCAAAGCTGTTTTCAACACTTGTACTATTTTAACTTGTACTAAATTATTATGTTGGTGCAACAGCCTTTGGAGATTTAAAAGTACCCTTTGGAGACATTTATAAAGTACCTGGTAAATAAAAAAAAAAACCGCTAAATTCTTATTTTAATTGTTACTGTGTTAGAAGTATTGTATAACACATTAAATCTTATGTATTCCTCAACCATGGGTTTTATTTATTTCAGCAGTAAACGGAAAACCAAAAACCGTTGTCACCTAACCTGACAATGAAAACAAACACGTATTTTCGCTTTCCATTAGTAACAGGACAATTTACAATTAGAACACTTTTTCTTTTCCATATCGTAATATGTCGATACAATCGCATATTATATAAAACATTGAAAACGTACTGCAGGAATGTATAATGCCGCTAAATAGCTTTTGTTTATTTACTTGTTACTACGGTGATTAATTCTGGTCTGCATGGTGTTGTTGACATCTTTAGTTGTAGTATTTAATATATTTCATTACTTATTCATTGCATCATCAGAAATACTCATAAACATAAATTTTATAATCGTTTAAGACAATTACAAAATATATATACGTATCTGTATACAAAATTACAGTAGACAGTGATTTTCGCCTTGTGTCAAAAGTTACGTGTGTAAAATTTGGTGGCAGTCGGTGTAACGGAGTGGATTTGTATTCAGTACCCACAAATCCTCAGACTTTGAGTTTTATATACGAGACAAAACGATATAGATAAAACGAGACAATTCTTTATACCTCTACTTGCCCAACGGAGCGTACAGATTTTTGTAAATGTAAAAGTACTGACACGGGAGACTCAACCCGCTATGTGCATTAGCAACCAGAAGGTAATGGCGTTTACCTCAGGGCTTCTTTACGAAAATATGTACGCCTCGTTGGCAAGTAGAGGTATAAATGAATTGTCTCGTTTTATTATTGTATATTTCCGATAAGATAATGAGCTATGAAGCTTTAAAGCGCTAATCGGGAATTTTATCTTTAGTGGTGTGCAACAGTGTAATCTCTGTTTGTGGTTATAACGACTAACACAACTTTATTAAATAAAAAAAGAGTCATTTTAATTTCGAAGTGAACTTTTTTAAAACTGTATGGGTCACAGGACTGGATCTGTAATTTCGGTGAACTTGCAGCGGTATGACGCACAATGAGGAGTGTAAAAGACGTAGGACGAACAATATTTTTTTATTTCACTATTAAATAGAAAATTTAAAAAGCAAGAACTAAAAACGATAAAAGATTAATGAACTTGACAACATAATTTGAAAATGCACAAATAATGTTTAGAATAAAAAAAAAAGAAATTTGATGTTAAAAGTCGAGACAAGACAAATCTGTGACCCAATTCAAAATACATCTTCATGTTATTATAAAGGCAAAGAAAATATTGCTAAGCAACAACATAACTAAACAAAAGGGAGTAAACATTTTACATAAGTTTGACAGTATAACATAAAACTATTAATTAAATAATGAAAGGAAGCACTTAAGATTTCATTAATATAAAGTAAACAAGTAATTTAAATAAAAGTGCTGCAAAATAATCTTGTTTGTCTGATACGTCAGAATTACATAATGCATGAGTAAAATGGTCGAGTTACAGTACCACAGTTCCAAACATCTCGATAATACCTGTCTATGTCGATAAGTGGTATAAATTAATGCGATAAGTGATACATAATACCAGACAGGTATTACATACATTGTAAAGGTAATGACATATTCCAGTCATAGAGGCTGTTAAATATATTTTTAAAGATTTCAGATCTCCCTATGCGGATATCAGAAGCTGAACGAAAGTTTTAATAGCGCTGCATAGCAAAGCTTACTCAAAATAGTCTACTTTGAGATTTTACTATTAATCCAAGGAGTAGTAGATGCTCTATAATGCTTTAATAAGGGTTTGCAAAGGCTTATTATCAGATCGGGGAGACACGTGATGCAGATCCTCAAAGTTGTCAGTAAAGAATGGATTCTTAAAGCGAACCCTTAATTTATTTTACTTGTTTAGAGTTAACTTTGAGTTAAGCGGATTATTAACCATTAACATTCTCAAAGACAAGAAGAGAGTAAAAATTGTTAAAAGAAAGAATAAAGATGAAAACATTGGCATTGTTGCTCTGGGCTGGTAGCCTAGTGAATTTTAGACCAGAAACCCCATAGTTCATCTTTGACTGCCTTTCTCAAAAAAGCTGTTTTCACTTTAGGTTCACGAAAAATTATTCTCTTTAGCCAGTAACCTAACTTTTTAGAAAAGTTTTAAAATATATTATAAATACTTTTTTGAATGATCATCACTTTTTTCACATCACTTTAACAATTAATAATTTAATGCACTTTCACTTGTGAAAAAACTTACTTTTTATAAAAATTTTATACCTCACTGATGAAGGAGCAAACTACTCCGAAACGTGCGTATGAGGATATAACAAAAAGTAAGTTTTTTCACAAGTGAAATTGCATTACATTATTAATTGTTATATTATAAAGTATCGTTTCTCTGCTTTTTAGTTATTCATTTATGTACGATGGCTATAAAAATACTCCAAAGTACTTTAAAGTAGAGAAGAGAGAGAGAGAGAGAGAGAGAGAGAGAGAGAGAGAGAGAGAGAGAGAGAGAGAGAGAGAGAGAGAGAGAGAGAGAGAGAGAGAGACAGACAGACAGACAGACAGATAGACAGACAGACAGACAGACATATATACAGAGAAACAGAGATATAACTGATATATTTTTAAAACTACATTTTATAAAAGTGAGATTTATTTATGGATTTAATTAGCACATAGTAAATTTAATTTAAGCCAGCGCCCTTCACCTTCTGGTGTTATATTTTCAACACATTTAACAATTTCCATTAAAGAAATCAAAAACTGAAAACTCATTTTGTGCCTTAGAGGTAGAAAATTGTAAATCACCACAATGATGTAACAGAGCTGTGGGGTTCTCAGCTACTTGTATTTATTCTGGAAATAGGGACAGCTTGAGCACTGGTCAAGCGTTAACAACCGGGTTGCGGTGAAGAGAGAACTTACTAGCGTTTGGGAAATTTACAGTGTTGGCTCACAACTGGTGTGACTCCTACTCAGTGGACGGTAGAATTTACACCCCAGTAACTTGTGACCTACAGACCAACGAATATACCATGCAGTCTCTTGGGGTTATGGGGGGTAATTTCTTTAAAATAATGGTGTTATATATTACGTGTTTATACCTTTAAGTACATTTATACGTACCCTACAACATAATCATGCATTTCACATTAACATTTTGTATTATTAGAGAGAGAAAGAGAGAGGGAAGAGAGAGAGAGAGAGAGAGAGAGAGAGAGAGAGAGAGAGAGAGAGAGAGAGAGAAAGAGAGAGAGAGAGAGAGAGAGAGAGAGATTTGACGCTGCCGAAATGAAGTAGGTTAGGTTAGTGGAGAAGAGAAGAAAAATAAGAGGTAAGATGTTACAAGAGTAATAAATAAAGTAATAAGAAAGCAAGAAAGCAAGTCATAAAGAGAAAAGAAATAAATGAGCCTTAAAAACCGATAGTGGTAGGGGATGGAAAAATTCGATAAACTAATGGGAGACGATAGTATAATGAAGACGATATTGCAAACAAATTCAGCGAGGAAGAACAGAAAAAGAAGACCAGCGAAAGGATGTCAGCACAAGAATTAGGAAAGGGTAGGAAGAACGTGTAAGGCTTTCATAAAAAAAGAATAAGTGGCGGAAACCTTAACACTAGAGTGCTGGATTATGAATGTATGTAGGTAGAATAATATTTTTATCCGTTTCCCGGTATGCATTCTTATTGGATCGTAAATTTGTTTACAACGATAACACAATAGACCAAAAGGATTTCCTTGTGTGTGCTTTTGTAAAAAGTAAAAGTAAATTTTTCTAAGAATTTTTAGAGAACATAAAAAACGAATGCAAAAATGTTTTAGTGGATATTCTGTACTTTGCCGTTTCTAAGAAATAAAATGGTCTGAATACTTTATCAGTGTCAAGAGAATTCGTGGGAGAAAACAACACGATTCAGCCGCCTTTGAAGTGGGAGCAACGAAGGACTCCACACAACAAGCGGAAATGTCATGCCTAATGTATTACTGTATTGTACGCAGATGCGTAGATGTACAGCTTGCGAAGGAATCGTGTTTTTGAACGGCGGTTGTCCTATAAAACTGACAACATTACTTGCGCATTAGTAATACAATAATAATTATTATTCAAAACAATATCTTATTGTTTAACGTCGGGTTATTGAAAACAAAAGACACAAATTTTAGAATTCTTTAGACAATTACTAAAGTCTTCAACAAATAAACGTTACAACTTTTGAATCATTACACCGATTCTTGTATTAAAACTCGTACCTGGTGTAAGTATACAGTAATTAACCATGAATGGAATTCAAAAACAATTAAGAATAGTTACAAATACAAATATAAAAAATAAAAAAGTAATTTTGAAATTTACCTTAAAATTTTACATTTTTAATTTACTTAAAGTAATGGCTAACTTTATATCTGGTTACAATTTATTTTTGATTTTGAAAAATATTACCCACTTTAACAGTATACGAAAGTTGCTCTCTTCTTTCTGTCTTTAACCTGTATTTTTGCTTCTTCCCTATCTTTCCTTTACTCGCTGTAAATATTGTTACACTAATGTTCTAATACTATCTGTATTGGCAATCTTCTAATAGTGCACTTTGATACTGAACGAGTACGTATGGGTTAAAACCACACGTTGGTTGTGTCACTTTGTAGGTTAACGAGATCACCCTCTCTTTTAATTTAATTGTTTATAGAAATCATTTTTTCTTTGTTTTAATTAAAATTCAAAAGTTCGATTAATTATTATTATTTTTTTATCTTGTTTAAACAAATCTTGAAACGGTTTATTTTATTATCTCTTGAATCCTTTATTCGTGGTTTAACTTCATTGATAATTTATAATTTGATTTTCTTTAGTTGTTGTTGAGACGAATCGGCTAAGTTGACCCCGCCATTGACACTTGTCGAATCTGTCAGCCATCGTAATTTCGGGTTAATAGTTTACAATTGGATTTCTCACTGAAATTAGATTTTTTTATTTTTATTGGTTCAGTACTTACTTTGTGTGAAGATCTCGCCTGTTAACCGTTCTGTTAACAAGGCAGAATAGAGATGACAATTTGAAATTATTAAATTATCTCCAACGCCGCTGTAAGTGGTGCCAACTGTCTGGAACGGTTCACCTAACCTGAGATCGTCTATTCTAAATGAAATAATTTGGTTAAACTCTTTGTCTGGTAGAAGTTGTGGTTTATTCATCAATAATGTTCATTTTAATAAAGCTATATAATAATCAAATTAATTATTGTTCATTGTACATTAATAATGGTTTTATGAAATCTCTTTGTCAGGGTTCTTATTCTGATTCTAGTCCGTAACATTGCACGTTATTTGTTGGTTACAATTTCCAACTAATATGTAGGTTCTTTGAGACTGCAAAATACAAAATACTGGAGGAATAGTACTACCATAACACTTGTGTACTAGGAGAGTGATTACATAGAAAATAAATCTTAATTACTAACATAAAATTCAAAAGACGTCTGGCGTCAACATTGTAGGTTAACCTTACGTATGTCAATAGAATGCGGTTAACTTGAAATTAACAATAGTAACGCTTTAACAACATATAAAATATAAAGGTAACAGGGTTATAAGATTCATAATGTTCATAAAAGTCCATCTGACTCGTCCTATTGGATAACATAATCAGGTAAATTGATCATGCTTGTGAGTATGTTTATCTCGTTATCGATTACTGTTAACTAGCAACAAATGACTTATGGCAATACTGCCCAAAGCTTTCTTAATGTTTGTTATAAATTAACTTATTCATTATCACTGGTCAAGTTTGTTAGAATAGTTGATAACTCAAAAAAAATAGTTAATTGTCGTTAAATCTTTTAAAATTCCAATAAATTAATTAACATAATAATGTCCAATACTCTCATAATGTTCAATTGACATCAACTAATTAATTAAGTTCGATAAGTTTTTATCATATAAGTTCAAAATTTCCTTAATTACGATTAATTAACACCATACTCCCTTTATTCGCGTAATCGCAATTTATTATACACTTTGCGATTGTTCTTGCACTATTACACTTTCATGATACTTCGTTAGTTACCGTTTAATAACACTTTAGAAAAATTTAGGCTATGTTGACCGATGTTTACTTTCGATAACGCACTGGTTATAGGTTAGTACACTACTTTAATGGCGTACGGAGCTGTCGTCTGTCTTGCTTCGATGACAATACAATAATGCGTTCAAATCTGGCGTCGGTTTTCGCTGTTCCCTTCGGCGTTACCTGTCCAAATTTCGATTTAACTCTTCTGATTGGTTAAAAAAATCGATGACATTCCTTTGAGAGTCGCTACCCCCTTTCTAAATTATTCGAACGCTTGGGTTATTGGTTTTGAGATTACAAAAGTGACGCCAAACATTTGGCGAAAATCATGCAAATATCTTATAATTGATATAATGTTCTGCCGTTACTTTTAAATGCTGATCTGACATTACCATGATGTTGCAATTGTCAGCCTCTTTATTTAGAGTCCTCACATGGAATATCTTTGTTCATTAATAACAAATATAGTTTCTTGAAATTACAATTAACACATTTTTTAAATAAATTTATACCTTATTTAACTTAAATTAACAAGTGGCTATCATCTTTTATCGGGATGATGCTTTCCAAGTCCTTTTGTGTACTTTTTACACAGTGTTTGTTTATAATTATTCATAAAAATGCACAAGCTAGGTATAGGCGTTAGTAGGCCTATGACACTACAAACTAGATTCACATGTTACATCTTAATAGTGGTTTTTTAACAACTTCCATTATGTCACAATTAATCTGAGATGACCATTACAACTACTGATCACCTCAGTTTTTAATTATTATACCTTTCTTTTGTTGATTCTAGTGTTTAATATCACCCCTGGTTTGTACTATAACTACCTTCATTCTAAATTACATAGTGGTTTTTTAGTTTATTGTTTCTCACCTAAATGGTCCTTATAATGATTATAAAGTTTACAATGCTTTGGTTTGCAGCAGGACACTCTCAATTGTTATTATTTCATCAATATTTCTTGCATCTAGTTCTATATGACAATTATGTTTAGTTTACATTATTATGACTCAATTCTATGATAATACTTATTGGTTTACATTACATTAGTGGTATTACACATCATTGGCTATACTGAGATCAACCATCTTCTCTTTTATTATTATTTCTAAAGGATTTTTCAGATTGGTTATTTGGTAAATTCTATTCTATCCATTTCAGTACTTTAATTTACTCTAATTACATTATAAATCTTCCTTTGGTAACTAATCTTGTTACTGGTATTATCCTTATAATATTTGGTTTCCTTTCAGTATAATAGAATATGGTTTCTCAACATTTTTATTATTATTTCTTGTCATTATAAGTACAAAAGCTTGTTGAGTTAGGTTATGTGTCCTTACTTTGGTTCATAACAATGGGGTGATTTTTGTGGTTTGTTCTATACATTTTTACTACATTATTTAAATGTGCTAGTACTATTAATTATTATCCATTGGTTGGTATTTATTTTATATTTTCTATTATATTAATTTTATTACATTATTGTTGATTATCAGTTTTTTCTGATATCCCTGTGTTCATGTTACTTATATAAATAATAGCTAAGATACAAACTTGTTGTTATAACTTTATGCATTATTAAATCGTACTACTACAAGTTTTAATCTCACTCTCCTAATCACTATTGATTGGATTATAATTTTACATTAGAGCTATGGTCATAGTTAAGTCACCTAAAATAGTCTGTCAGTGTTTTGATGTCATTTATAGTTCTCCACTTTGTAATTTACTTGTCTTATTTTATTTATCTCACTCTTGTACTTCTTTAGTTGTATATTGTGGGATATGTCTTGTCTCTTCCTTTGTTTATCTTTTTACCTGAGTTATAGCATAATGTTAATCACTTCTATTCATTTTTATTATCTATGTTTTTGTTTACTCACTGACCTAATCTATTGGGTCATTGGGTTAATCACATGTTGGTAAATTCCTTCCTTAGTTATTAATTTTTTTTTGATTGATTTTAATACTTGGTACACACTTCTTGATCCTTGGTAGGTCTTTTGTCATTTAATTGTTATGTTATGTTTCTAAAATTAGGTTCAAAAGTCTGGTGATGATATGTATCGTTTCAACTTTAATCTCCGATATCATTTTCACAGCCACGTTCTTCCTCATTTTTCTCATATGACACAACCAGCTGAGCTGACTTTCTTGACTATGCTCCAATATTGATTTTGTTTTCAATTCTTATCTATCCATATCGTATGCGGTCCCTTATTGTCACTCCCTTCATTCTGCACAAATACTTCGAAGGATTGGATTTTGTTGCTCTCGTTAGTACGAGAGATTCACAACGATATGTAAGAACTCACTTATAAGTGGTACTAAAAACTACCAGTTTACTTTCTGTTACAGTCCTTACTTCTACGTAAACTGTTATTTCCTTCTACCTAATAAACTTACTTTTCAGAGCATTAGTTGTTTTATTAATTCTTTATTTTATATGTATATCTTTTATGCGTTGTTTTTCACTATTACTCATAGGTATCAAAACTGATTTTATTGTTTAATTCTTACTTCGTTAATTTGAATGTTCATATATCTTTTATTCTATATTACTTTTATCTTTTATTCATTAACTATTGTTCTGTATTTTTCTATATAGAATATTGGTTATTAAATTTGTCAGAAAAATTTTCTGAGAATGATACGTAATGCTTCATATATTATAAATACAATAATACAAATACAAAGTATTAAGAATTGTATTGTCGTATGTTGTAATTGTATTGTCAATTACTTTGAGATTGTCGTCATTCACTTTTATAACGGTTGCTTTGAGGAATGTCTCCACTAATTCTCTTAGGTTATTCAATTTTTCTTCCGCCATAAAAATAGTTAGATAAAACTAGCTTCTTTGCTGTAAAACCAATTGGTGACTGACCCGATATATCACGCATTTCCCCGTATTCGTGTATTACAAACTCCTGTAACATTATCTATATGATATCGATGAGAGACAATGATCGAAATCGAACACTGTAAATGTCAGCGTACGTTTCAGAATGATATTATTGAGATTCGTTATGACAGCAAGCAGGATGAAACGTTTATTGAAACGACAACGTGCTCTATGTCAAAGTTCAAGTAAGGGTAAAAATACATGGGTAAATATACATATGCTGAGATTCGTGGATGATTTAGTTTTGATTGCTGGGAGTGGGGGAAACCTGCAGAGAATTGTTACCATAATGAATAAAGCAATAAAAGAGCAATACAGCATGGAGATTATTAAACCGTAACAATAAATTCTAGACTCCACAGAAATGACTGAATTAGGACTACAATAAAAACTGGTAATCATGGCTTACAGGAATAAAAGATTTGAACTAATAACCCCGTGTTAGTGCAAGTAACGTACTGAGTTCTAGGGAGATATTAAGTAGAATTGGCTAAGCTAAGCAAGTACTGAGTAAGAAGAAATATCTCATCACACTGAAGAATATCAGGTTAAAGGTGAAGAAGAATTTGTTTAAGAGCGTTTGGAGCGTTGCTTTATATGGACGTGACTCGTGAACGGTAGGAGAGAGAAAGAGAGGGGGAGAGACAAAAAGGCTCCTGGCTTTAGAAGTGTGGTGCTATAGAAGAAGGATGAAGATGAGATGATGAGAAAAACTAGAATGATAAGTAGGCCTAACAAAATCTCGTCGCCTCTCACAGTCTTCAGTTACCTATCACAAATTAAATCATGTCAAGTATATGAGCCGGCTGGAATGCCCTGAATTTCGTCGGTATGATCGCCCATTATTAATCAATAATTTTCTGAAGATCAGCAATAGAACAATTCTTTCAATATAAAGTAACACGAATTACATATACGTTTTACACAATTACACAACTTTTTCTTCGTTCCTTTCTTAAAAAAACAAAAGGAAAAATAAATAATCCAACCAATTCTGTTGCCAGGGCAACCATACAATAACCATACAATCCGTTGTGGCAAACGAAAGTACTATCTACCTTGCACAGTCAGGCTGAGACTTATTTTATATTTTATTTTATTGTGATTATATGTTTGTCGCTGGTTATTACTTAAAATGACACTAAAATTGATAGATTTGCTCACGTTTTACGTTGTATTGTGTCTAACGTCAACAATTTTGTTTCTCCTAAAGTTACGTATCCTCACTGATACTTCCAGAATTAATTTAGTGCTCATATTGGTCCAGCCGTTTTAGAGTTTCAAGATAAAGAGTATATTTCAGTAACAACTAAATTAAAAAGTAATAAACAATAAAAAAATAAAAAATAGTTGTAATAATAATAATAATTACAATAATAATAATAATAATAATAATAATAATAATAATAATAATAATATTAATTATTATTATTATTATTATTATTATTATTATTATTATAATTATTAGTGGAAGAACAAACTAGGCGTATATGTTTTTATTTTTTATGTGTATATGAGTTTCTGATGTTCTGAATAGCACTGACTAACTACGCCGGTCCAGTGAAAGAGTAGTAAAAATTTACCGGACGCGATATGTTTCCTTCAAGCATCAAACAGGCTTTTCAATACAGAACAGTGATTCCACATCTATTTGTAAATGGCATTTGCCGTAATGTACTGCCAACGAATGCCGCCCTAAAAGGGGACACAATATATAAGACTGTTTTGGGAGTTCCATACAGCTAACATTACTGTTAAATATGGCAGCTCTTAGGAGTCAGAAAAGCAGGCTCGTATACTATGTGCTGTCTGATACAAACACATATAAATAATATATGTGTTACTGCGTCCATTTAAAGTGTATTAAGAGGCTTGAAAGTAGTCGGTCAACAGTACGCTTGTGTCTAGATTGATCGATACAATCTTAAAAGTGTCTTTGATACTTATTCAATACAGTCATTTTCGTTGTTAGATGTTTGTGTACATGGATGTTTGTATAAATGTATGTATCCATTTAAGTATGCTTATGTTGGTGTATGTAAACACGTGTCACATGTATAATAGAATAGCCGGACAGCAGTGCGGCTCATCAGGGGAGGCAAGGGAGGCTAAGCATCCCCAGTAAAATTTAGAAAACTATTAAAAATAAACAGCTAGTAATAGGCTTTATTTTTTTTATTGAAACTGAACCTGTAATCAGTCTGTAATCACAATTTTGGCTTTAAATTATCTGATTATTTAAAAAAAACTTTTGAATCGCGCGTTATCAGTAATAGCATAGAAGAGAAGCAGACAGAGGCAGGGATCTGAGTAGCCGCCGTAGTAGTGGTACAGTCACGTGACAACTATGCCCGGCAGGTGGTGGGGAGACACTAGTGCAGGTGTAAACGTGCCTGGGAGGCAACTAGTGAGTTAGCCTCTCGGTACGGTTTAATGTGGTACGGTTTGTGTTAGTTGTACGCAGTCTTTGCGTTCTCGTGCTCCTTGTGTGTGTGCATATCTCTTCTTGGCGTGTGTTTGTGATCTCTACTACGAGAATAAAATTTAGATAACAGATGAAAACGAAAGTAATATTGCAGTATCGAACAAAGGCATCTTACTGTACAACACTACTGGATAAACCGTTTTCCCGGGTAAGTGACTTTAAGAGAAATGAAATACTGAAAAGTGGTCAATTTACCCGAAAATTTTGTTTTTTAAAAACAACAAAAACCAATCTACAATTTTCCGGTCGTCATGGTACGATCAATACAAATGGCTATGCGGTCCTGTTTTCTTAGTTTTATTAGCAGCCATCTTAACGACGTTTTTAAACCTGAAAGACCTTTTTAGACCTATCGTTTAAGACCTGAAGATGGTGGAGACACCGAAGGCCTCGTCAAGAACGAAGTATCTAGCAGTGTGGCAATAAGTAGTGACAAAGTTGGTGCTATGCGGTAGTTGAGTAAATTAAAAGTTATTCTGTTGGCTCTGCTTACTGATAAGCACAGACAAGACTATATTATCTACTGAAGGCTAACAAGTAAATTTATCACACCTTACAAACGTTATAAAAACAGATAGCTCTTCCATACTTAACAGTGAAATAACGAATGTCAAGGGGAGGGTGCTACGACTGAGAGCGGCTCAGGTGACTGTCTCGACTGTCTCCTTCCTCAGGACACACCGGCCGCCACTGTCGGAAACATATGTGTGTAAACATATATGTAACAATATTATATAACAATATTATATGTAACAATATTGCAATGACACAAACATTCTCACTATATTTGAATATATGGGAACATATTTACAGAAAGCCTTAGTTGGTGGCCTATGAAAAGTGGTGTGAATGTGATAAGACGCTATTGTATTAGGATAAGTACTGCACGTTAACATAATTTAAGATTATAAATAATTAAATTTATTTTACATTAACAATTATAAACAATAAAATAAAGAGCAGTGCAGTGTAGCGTGAAAGTGAATAAGTGTTGTGTGCGTAACAAATTGTGTAAAGATAATGAACAGTAGGCCAATTAACAGACACACTGTAAGTCATTTATATTAGTGTGCAAATTGGAATAACTATTAATAACTAATTATTTTAGTATTAAATAGATTTTAATAGTATTCATTCAAAGTACGCGTATTTAGTTATGCAGTAAAATGTAGTTGAAAAGAAGTGGTTTGGAAAGGTCTAGAAAACGAAAGTTCATCTCGTCCAGCACATGGTTAATTTTCTAGAAGAATCTAGATTGTATTATTCTGTAAAAATTACGTTATGTGCGTAGATCTATAAAAGCAATGTTGAGCCGTGAGGTACTCTATATTCCTTATTGACTCGGAAGTTTGCAGTAGCAAATTCGAGTTCCAGCCAGTCCTTGGGAAGTCGGATTGTATCGTCGAGGGAATTAGTATCACGAATTCAGGCACGGCGTTCCAGATCTTCAACGACCGATGGCTATTAACGGGGACTAAATCAGGAGCAACTTGGACACAACGCCCACGAGGAAACCCTGAGATCAACATCACACAAGGAGGACAACGACTGATGTGAAAGCAGGAGCAGGCTCGCAAGATCGTCCGGACCAATGCAACTTAACCCAGAAAATTCAGGAAAGTGAAATTATAAACTATTTATAAAGTATAATACACGTAAAGTCTCTTTTTTCTTAACTGTCAAATATATCAAAATTTATATTTATCAAACTCATAATTTTCAAATATAAACTGTATATGTTTTATATAAAAAAAACAAGAATAAACAATAAATGTATTAATTCACATAACCAAAATTTATTTCTGCAAGTGCAGTCAGCTACAAACCTGTTACCTTGCAATATAGATAAAATAATCGTTTTATTTTGTACATATCATTTAGTATAATTTTAGTACACGGTGATAATCCGATACAAAGATATTGCTTGGAGTAGGACAAAATATTGGTGTACACAGCGGTATCGTTATACAGAGAATGTACAGTACAGTAGGACGAAAAGCGTTAAGGGATAAAATAAGAATGAGGTATATAAACCATAGAATAATATTACATGCGAAGATATTTAAAACTATTACGAAAAGGAAAAATTCAAACTTAGCAAATGTAAAGATAGATGGGAATCTTCCTACTTTTTCATTCCATTCATAGTTCCTAGGAACAAGATAGTACAAAGCAAATGGGTTGGATAAAGCAAGATGGATGAAGAATGTTAGAATGATAACGGCTAGGAAGAACTGCAGAGAGAAACGCTAGCCTTGACATGGCAAACCCAGATTGAAAGGAATATGGAGGAAGGAGAGTTAAAAAAGATGACTGCGTTAACAGGAGCCTATGAAAACAAAATAAAGCCGAATAGAATAAGAAGACAGACGAATATACTGCAATAATTCTAATTCCTTCTAACTTCTGCCAGTGCATTTCATAATCAGAATTTGGAATTTGATCTCTTCAAGTTCGTAGAAGAAATGCAGATATACGGCGGAACTGAATATCGCGAGTATACACGATTGGATTGGTTGGAACATCTTAACCGAATGAATGACTACCGCATTCTCAAACAACTATTGGATTATAAAATATGAGGATAGAGAGTGGTGGGACGTCCGAAGGAGCGTTGGCATGACCAGCTCTAGTCTATCTGGTTGGGATCGGGAAAAAGTTTCGTTTAATTCTTGTTGAAGATAATGATTATGATTTACTTCGTAACTGAACTACATTTATTGTCTCATAATTCATCACATTAAATTTTGACAAATACGAGTACAAAACTCAAACGATACAACAAATACTATAATGCTTTACATTACGTCTGCCGGTGTAGCACAGCAGGATATTAACTTCCTTTACATTTTGTTTGAACGGACACATTAGGCATCAGATAGAGAACAACAACAATTACAGAATTCAAGTAAATTGTTGGTAGCATTGTGTAACACTGCACTGCTGTATTTGAAAGCGTCAGAAATGACGATCTGTTCCACATTCTTTTTTTGTAGAGAAGTGAACATACATTCTTATTGCATTGCTACTTACCAAATATTCCTCCGACCACGTGGTAAACTGTCAGAACTGTTAGCTGCCGCGTTATCGCATTACACGTGTGTTTACAGGATGTGCAGGATCATTACATCGAGCCTGCTTTTCAAATGACAGCGACACACCTTCATGATTCTTTCATGTGTAAACACATTAACGGGAGTTGAAAAACTATTTTAATGCAAAGAATTGTCGTTATAGAGAGAAATTTTACATTGCACCAATATTAAATCTGTATGCATTTAAAAATAAAATTGTGCTTAATAATTTTTCTCTCTTTTAGCAATGTATTTTTAGAGTTGTAAACTTCGTTACAAATTTAGAGTAAATAAAGCTGTAGACAACCATTGTAAGGTTAAATAACTTACATTGAAAATAATACAAGAAAAAATGCGTAACTTTTCTCGTAACCAGTTTTTTAAGATCTTATTTAAAAGGAATTGCTTGGAATTCAATTCTCAACAAATTTAGAGAGAAAACTGATTAATTTTTAAAAACTTTAATAATGGGTTTTCTACAAAAAAATGTGAAAAGTGCAACATTGAGGTAAATTTTTACGAACTTTTAGAGGCGTTTTATAAAAAGCATACAATTTATGAGCTTGGAGAAATTATATAACTTTTCTGTGTTTATATTCGATTTTTTCAATTACTTTGTAGAAAGGAATACGCCCATAAACAATGGCAGAAACTTTATGAAACTCCAAGTCCATTTTAGTTAAACAAAAAGCGACCTTGACTTTTCTGTACATACACAAGCATTCACTTGCTTTTTGTTCACTGTGTCCATATAACAAAGGGGTGGGACGAACAACAATAAATTTTAGTTATAGCGTATTGCTCGAGCGAAGTTGACCTACCGTTTGTTGGAAATGATAGTTTTTTTTTAGAAAAAAGCATACGTAAGAATGTTTTGTTGTTTCCTTACATGCGTTTGTAACGGAAAGTATTTATATACTGTATACTTTCCCAGTTCTTGAGAATATCCACATATATATTAATGTAATGTCACCAGGAACAAAAGCATCCCATCTATCAAAGCAGTCCCATCTATCAATCTGTCCTTTTAGGGTTGCGTCAGTCGGCACTACATTGTGGCAAGAACCAGTAACACACTTGAAGTATAGATAAGAGTCTGTAGCCAAACCGTTACCACCGCTGCCCCGACACCGTGGTAGTATGCAAGTAATACACATCGTGGTAGTATGCATTCAATTTTCAAGAAAATCTTGTAAAATCCATAAAAGTTCATAAAAATTATATTATTTATCCTTATTTTCTAATGTAAAACAGTGTACTATATCTTCTTTTGGGTATTCATTATGTGGGTTTGTTTGAGACAGTCCTCCAGTGCACTAAATTAACACTTATAAATAATTGTGGAAATAAACGGAATAATAATTTTTGTAAATTAATAAATACAGTTGAGTATTTTCTTAACAATAACAAGCTCTCAACATCTAATAAATAATCTCGTATTTGCAGCCTTAAAGAAACAATTACCCAGTAGAAATCGAAGGCAGAGCTTAAAATTTTCACATGATTTAGTAATAATACAAATTTAGAATAAATGTAATTCCTAACGAAATGGGATTTATTACCGTTAATTTAAATAACAATTAATCCATTAAAATAAATAAACCTCCGCTCAACAGTCCGTTAAGGACCAAGGCGTACCGCGCGGCTTTTGTGTTAGTGTGACGGTGTATGGCTAGTACTACGCGCCACCAGCCGCTAGTTGCGGTATTCACAGCCAGACAATTAATCCATTATCTGGCAAAAGTATCTGCACGTAATTTTTTTAGGAAAAAATAACTTTTTTTAAAATGACTATGTTCATAATAAGTAAGTAAAGTGTTTTCACTCATTTTCAGTACAAGGGTTTTATCAAAATAGGCGTCTCTTTTTTGGGACATTGGCAAAAAGTGAGAGCAAAAATGTTAGTGAAGACCCCGCTGCGCATTACTTTATTTATTTTCACATTTAAATACCTTATAGTACAAATTAAAATTTATTTATGTAATTAAGCAAGAAAAATATTACAAAACAAACAGAGTTAACATTTATATAAAAATAATGTCCGGAATTAAGCAAAACACTTAGCATAAAGTGGAATGTTACATTGTTTGCATATTTTGGTTGTTTTCTTCTTGCAAAATGCACACCTTCTGTGTGTAGCAATTGGTCGTATACGATGATTGCCAGAACTAAATCTCTCTTCATAGCTTACTCTGCTGACTAGTAGTTTCCTTTTGCAAACTTCCAATTCTTTGGGGCAGACCTTCACGGGAGTGACCGCTTCCATGTGCTGATAACAACGAGAGCACCAAAGAGCGTTATACGCACGCCGAAAAGATGGAGCGTGAAACATACTGATTGAACAGGTTTCAAGACTGGTTGTACACCTATGAACATCTGTGGAAATACAGGAGACAACGTACAGTTTCACAGCTGCAATCACCTCAGCAGCTTCGTTCAACCAGACCACTGGTACCGTGGTGGAACAACGTTGTACAAGACGCAACAAGAGAGAAACGACGAACTCTAAACAGGTATAAACGAGCGCTGACTGGAAGATAATCGCACACTTTTAAGCGACTTCGAGCCGTCACTCGTAGAAAAACACTCGCTGCAAAACGATCGAGCTGGGAAACCTACGTCTCGACTATAACACGGTCGGCCCTAGTGACAGACGTTTGGAAGAAGATAAGATCAGTCGCTGGCACGTCAGTATTTAAGCCAATCACATGCATAGACCACGATGGTGAATTGGTTTGCAATCCCGATGAAATTGCCGACATCTTGGCTGCGAGATATTCCGAGGTCAGTAGTAGAGAAAGCTGTCTTCTCAACTTCTTCACAAGGAAATATAAAGTCTTTGACCCTTGAGTTCGAATGTGAAGGGTACAGGACCTATACCGTGTCTTCACGAGGAAGGAATTACATCCGCTATCCGCTCTACCGAAACCCTGCGGTGGGACCGGACGATATTCCTTTCAGCATTATACGTCAACTGTCGGATGTAGCTATACGTACATTACTGGCATTTTATAACGCCAAATGGATGCAAAGGGAGTATCAAGAACCGTGGAAGGAGGCGATCGTCATCCCTCTTCTGAAGACTGGATCCCCTTAAGGCAGAAAACTATCGTCCAATATCGTTGACGGGTTGACGTGCTGTCTAGTAATGTTATTGGAGAGGTGATGGTGAACAGCTGGCTCATCTGGTGGAAAAACACGGCCTTCTCACCTCATACCAGTGTGGGTATCGGAGGCACAGTTATACTACAGAACTACCGGTTTATCATAAAAACGCAGTTTAAAACAGTTCCATCGAAGACAAACACAGGTTGCAGTATCCATGGAGACAGTGGAGTACAGCAGGGATCTTCCCCTGCCTTCTCCTTCTTTTCTCTGCGTTATGCCTTTAATATCGACTTCAACGGGATCTTTGAGGATATAGAAACGCCAGTTGGGAAGTGCTTGTATATTGACGATCTTGCGCTGTTATACTCGGTCAAAGCAACGGCGATGATCAAGTATAAAATGCAATGCGCTATAGACACGTTGGTAGAAAGTGCTAAAAACATTGGCTTATTTTCTCGACAACAAAAACGACCTGTGTCCACTTCTGTCGAAAGCAAGGAAGGCACCCGGACCCGAGGTTAACCATAAACGGTGTACAGCCATACTATAAGCCCGTAATCAAATTTCCGGGCCTAACTTTCGAGAGACAATTTACATGGAATACACATGTGGACGACCTGGCTGCGACGTGCAAATCCTGTTTAAACGCTATCAGGTGTATCTCCCATATGACCTGAGGATCAGGTAGAGAAGTTTTATTGCATATATATATATCGCGCTAATGCTATCATCAAAATGGAATAGGGATGCGCTGTGTACTCTTCAGCCCTGGTGCGTGCTGGAAAAGCTGGATCCGCTGGTACGCTACGCAACAGGGACGTTTCGCACTAGCCCTAAAGGAAGCTTATATAGTAAAGCAGGAATGACGTCCTTACATCTGGGACGTCAACTGCTGTTGCTGAGATATGTGGCACAAATACTAGCACTACGGAGGAACACAAACCACGTGTTGGTGGCACAAACAACAGAGTGGCAAGATAATACGACCACCGTTCTACGTTTACCAGATTAACCGGCATGCGAAGTGCCCTCCTACCGGCTCCTCAAACCAAATTGCCGGCTGGATGTAGCCAGTAGAAGCAAAAAATCGTGCCACTAAGAATCAACTAAACTACAACTCTGTTTAGATCAGTCCTGCAGGACTACGTCGAGGAACACACCATTGTGTACACTGACTGTTTGAAGACGGAGAGCGGAGAAGGTATAGCGTATGTCATCGAGGGCGCCTTCCACTTCTGGACACTGGCCAAGGCGGCAATACACTGCCGGACTGTATGGGCTGTGGTAGACGCTTCGTTTCTGTGAACACCAAAGTAAAAGGCAATTTGTTATTTGTACGGGTTAACTGAGCTCTCGAACTGCCTTGGACAGTGACTGGATTATGTACGTATTGAAGTAACTAAGAAGCTGACGCCGCAGCGAGAACGCTGCGGACAGCCCATGAGTCGGTACGATTGGCATACGACCTGAGGACCCTGCCACAAGCACCATTATTAATTTGTGGCAGCAGATGTGGAACACAAATCTGAGCATCCTGCCGTGAAGAAGGGCGTCCGTAATGGCAAGTAGCAGGTGATCGCAATCGTCATGAACAAGTTTACATCACTAGACTGAGCATTGGGCACACAAACGTGACGTCTTCGTACCTCCTACAAGGACAAGAACGACCCGTCAGCACTTGTGGCAATCGTCTTACAGTGAAACACATAATCGAAGAGTGCTGTGCTCTTGCAGAATTCAGGCAGAGACACAGAGTAAAAGATAACCTGAAAGAAAGCCCTCGGAAACAAACAGTTAGCGATAGACAGAATTCTGTCCTTCCCAAAAGCAGCACATACGCTTTGAAAATGTTGTTTTGCGACTTAGGGTGTACGAGCTTTCTCTCTCGTTGAGTCAACTAAAATGTAGGTGAAAACGAACATCCCGTTGATCAACGGTACTCGTAAATGTCGTTGAACTAAAGGCTTTAGTTGCCGAGCCCTCCAAAAACAAAAAATACATAATGGAAAAAACAAGCAATAGGTATTCATTTGAGAAGAACGTTTGGGGGTCTTTCGTTTCTGAATAGTACTGACTAAACTGCGACGGTGGAATGAAACAGTCTAACAGACTCGTGTGTTTACTTCAGGCGTAGAACAGGCTTTTATAATACTGTACACTGATTCAATATCTACTGTATTTGTAAATGGAATTTGCCGTAATAAACTACCAAAGAAACACAAGTATTCGAAAAGTGATCATAAATATATACAACTGGTTTGGTAGTTTCATACAGCTAACAATATTGTTATATATAGCAGCTCTTAAGAGTGGGAAAAACTGGCCCGTATACTATGTGCTGTCCGATACAAACAAATGCGAATAAGGAAAATATGTTTTACTGCGTTTGTTTGAAGTCTCTTAAGAAAGAGGGTTTGAATAATTAGTCACCAATACGCTTATGGCTACATAATTATAAAAATGGCATTGACATTTTTTAAATACAGATATTATTACATATTTCTATACGCCTATGTTTACTTGTATATTGGCATAAATGTTCTACGTATGTATGTGTGTTTATTTTGGAGAGATTTTCCGTGCAGCTACTTACTGATGGGATCAGTTATGTTCGAATAGAGCAAGTGTTACAAATGGCAGGCACCAGCATAGTGCGGACGACGACACAGACGAAGAGGAAACAGGGAACAGAAAACATGACTAGCACAACAGTACGAGGGTCAGTTGAAAATTCGCGGAGCGACATCTGTAGCATAGTGATAAAACTATAATTTTTCGTCTGATGCAAGGTTTGTATTTTATGTGAACTCCTGTTAATTTCCAAATCTATCTATCAATTTATGCATTATTTAGAGCCTGTTTAAAATTTACGTGTCATGCGTGTTTTGAAAAACGGACAAAATCAAACAGTGTGGTGTGATTCTTTGTTAAAAATTGTTTGGCGCCAACGGAAATTCAGAACAAAATTGTAAATATGTCAGGAGATGCTGCGACTTCAAAACCAACGGTTTGTAAATAGGCACTTGGGTCTAAACGTGATTGTACAAGCACTGACGATGCCCCCCGCACTGGACACCCAAAAATTGCAACACTCCAGATCGGCACCCATCTTGCACTACGCTTTTTCACACCAAGTTCTTGAGTTATAGTATGATGCACACGATCATATGAGATGCCTATGATTTCGGCAACGCGTCATCCACGTCTCGATACGCGGTCTTCCAACACCCTATGAAATATTTAAAATAATTTAATTTTTTGTTGCACTTTTTGGACATCAACTGCTGGGATTGTCTTCAGTGCTTTTACGACTACGTTTAAACTCGAGTATGCCCCACTTACCGTTGTTTATGAAGGCGCGGCATTTTCTAACACATTTACAATTTCGTTTTCCATTGGCACTAAAACGTTTTTAAAAGAGAATTCATCACAACACGATGTTTGATTTTGTGCATTTTAGAAACATGCGTGACAGGAAAATTTCAAACAGCGCTGGTAAAGACTGAATAAATTGACAAATATATCTGAAAATGAACAGGTGTTCACGCGAAATGGAGCACACGAAAGATTTTAGAATATATTAAAATTTTAGATTTTAGAAATTAACGTAAGTTTTTGAATATAATTTCAAGTGACTTGGATACTTGTGAAAAATGAATCTTAAAAAAGATTTTAGTTCTACCACTGAGCTATAGATGTCGCTCCGCGAGTGTTATAAATATATAAATGTAAATATTCAGAAAAAAGA
Source organism: Magicicada septendecula (assembly GCA_034769895.1). Lineage (NCBI taxonomy): Eukaryota > Metazoa > Arthropoda > Insecta > Hemiptera > Cicadidae > Magicicada > Magicicada septendecula. Next base: position 363,682,473 of record CM068370.1, on the reverse strand, counting down.
ACTACAGTTTGTAAAAAAGTGTACTTTTACAATTCCCGAAGCCGTATATGAAGTCTCTAAGTTTTACTGACAAAACAAGGCAGGAGGTACAACTGGAGTAACGTCTAACGGAACGAGCAACCACTACTAAATTTCTGACGCCTCATGGTTACTGTAGACGTATCTGGTAGCACCTCGTCTACATTAAACCAGAAACGATCTTCAATGGACAGCGGATTCAGCTAATACAGTTCCGCTAATTGTTTATACAAGCGATTAGGGGGAGTGTTATAGCGGAACGTTGTTAAAAAACAGTTTTAGTACAAGTCTTATGTTTTCAATTGGTTATATTTCTCACAATATTGAAATCTATAAACTCAGTCACTGTTTTTAATTGTCGTGTACAGATCTTATTGGATATTTGTTAAAAAATATAATAAATATAATAGCATGTGATAATATTACATGCATGTTGAAATAATATTTGCCTATCGATTTCTCGGTTGTTTAGCTATGTATTTCTTCGTTGGAAATTTACCAACAACACAATTACAATTGCAGTTTTGTTGTTGTAATACAAATTTGTTACATATTGGTAAAAAATTGTTGAGATTGTGTAAATAATTTTGTAACTTGTACTTCTATTTAACATTAATAACAGCAAAAATGGTGTTGTTTTTCCTCGCAACTATTTTGCTATCATGTTTTTTACAGGAAGTTGTTCAGTACTAAATTTTTACCAGATTTAGAGAAATACAGATTAATTTTAATGCACTTTAAACTGACTTTTGAAATAAAATGATTGAAAAATTCATTGTTTACTAATGGTACCTATAATTTCAATTTTCTATTGTATCGTATTTATTGTTCATAGCCTAAAGGTACCATACATACGATGTGCAATAAAAGTTTTATTACTCACATTCTTAAAACGATCGATTTCGGTCACAGACCATCGTCAGGTCATATACAGCACACTTGCGGTCACAATATCGTAAAACAGCCACCATTTACAAAAACGAATTCTTAGACATTGATTAATGAACGTGATACGTACGTCGTTGTCCAAAGTTTCCCGAGAACTGATTTTGTTACAGAGTGTTTATGTTTACATTCCGTTCTATATATTATATCAGATGATTACTGAATGTTGGTTTTCATTTTGCCGCAATATTTCAAATGTGATACGATTATTTGAAGTCCGTCATGATGTTCAATAGATTTTCATGGCCCTCTTCTTTTACATGTTTGTATATTCGATATTGTTCATATATATTAGATCTTATGTCATCACTGCATGTTTTCAATACGGTTAAATGTTGCTGTATTGGACCATATTCACAAGACTGTTGTTTTAATATCTTAAAACTCAATTATCAAGAAAAATTCAATATCTTAATATTCAGGTAAATTTTTTGCGAACATTTATGGAAGTTGAAGTTACATTAAAGGCAGACAAATTACGACATTAAAACAATTTTGTAGATTTCTTTTGGTTTACGTCTACTACAAAGGGTATCGTGGCCGGTGTCAAGATTATGAAAATTAAAAATTACCGGTCTGTTGGACCGTGATCGATTGCTAAAGCTTTGTTCATTCTAACCTTTCGGCCACGCACCGGAGGCCTTCTTCTGTAGCTACGCGTTCAACAAAGAATTTCAGGCCAACGCACCTCAAGCAGAGGTATAAGCAATTTGTTTGGTTTATTTAAAAAATAATTCTATTATTTTGTTGAGAGAAATACGGTCATGAAATATGTCGGAAGTATACTGAAACCTCAGCACAATTTAGTTGAACTGAAAGCTACCTTGACGTTTCCATATGTACACAAACATTTTATTCATTGTGTCCAAACAACAAAGAGGTTCCACTTACAACAATGAATTAAAATTGTAATAGCTCAAGCGAGGACACGTAGCCTATACTGTTGACCTGTTGTTAAGAATGATGGTTTTTCTAGGAAAACAAAGCGCTTAAAAAGTGTGTCTTTCTTTCTTACAAATGTTTGTAACATACTGAAAAGTCCTGATTTACGATTCTTAAGAATCACCGTGTGTAACAGTATTGCTAACTGGAACGGCACTACTATATTGTACTTGACTTTCTTTCTATTTTATACAATCGAGTTTCACATACAAACTAAATAGAAAATTAATTTTGTAAATAATTTAGATTCAAGAGTTCTGAGTTTTAAAATTTATGAAAGCATTGATATTTTATATAGTATGTTTTTAGTGTGTTTACAGTTAATTAATTAGTAACTTAATAACTGTTATTAACTAGTCTATTACGCTAATATAATTAGTCTAGGAAATTAACGAGCCAAAGGAAGGAATGAATAAAATGACTAACTTTCTTTCATGACTTTAAAAGCAAATTTATTAGCAAAAAAAGCACTCAGAAAACCAAATGGAACTTTTCAATATCGTATATGTAAGTGAATTATAACGTATGTGTGTGAATCCTGGGCATTAACAAAGAGAACGAGAGGAGTAAGTGAATCCTGGGCAACGCAGAGCAAAATTTAGATTTTTTAAGCTCTCTCGATACAAAGTACTTTCGCAGAGTGAACGGGGTGACATTGAAGGACCATATAATAAATGTACCGATAAAAGAAGCGTAGAATGCAAAATCAATAGTGGACATATTAAAAAAAGGCAGCTGATAGGATGGTGCCATACTTGAAATATGAGATAGAACGAGTCGCTAAAAAATGTAATGTGAGTTCAGAGTGTTATGTAGGAGAGACGAGAGATACAAAGATAAGACCGGAGCGGCACGATAACGTGGTCAATAATGAGTAACAGAAAGTGACCGAAACAAAAGTTGAAGATAATGCACGATCTTCATGGACTCTTAATCTGAGTTGACAGTATGTTTTGACGTCGATATTAAATGATGACAGATAATCACTCTGTTTCTTTTCAATTAAGACTTGTAATTCGTATTTACCCTGTATACTTATTTAGGTAGTGTATAGACTGTGTGTAAGTTTACGATAAGGAATACAGTATTATTTACAGAATTGTACAGTTTTGAGAAGTATGTAATTGTATAAAGAATTGTAAGTGTATTATTTTTAACAACGCTCCGACATCAAAGATTTTTTTGGACAATCAATAAATATTGGTAACTTTAAAAACTTAGTGTCTAATTTTCTTAGTATTTTAAAACGTTATGATTATACACGTGTGAAATTTGAATCCGAACTGAAGTTTATATCCTAATATTTAATGTAAACTTTCAGAGACCGTAACTTAAAATTAAGCGTCTCCATGCCTACTTTTTATAGACTGCTTTCCTTCATTTTCTCTTGTAGAACATTTCATGATAATATGCCCGTACTTTCTAAGCCAGTTTGTTTTAGATAAACTAAAGGTAGTCTTTCCGCTTCCATACATATACACAAACATTCACAAGTTTCTTGTAAATCGTGTTCGAATAACAAAGGGGTTGGTCATTTAACAATAAATTTTATTTCTAAAGTAACACAAGAGACGACACACGTACACTTGACCTACTGTTTGGAAATGATGGTTTCCTAGGATGAAAGAAAGCACACAATAAATATGTTTCCTTCCTTACAAACGTTTGCAACGGAACGCATATATACTGGCATAAGCCTATATTTTCGACTCTTAAAAGTAGCCATATATAATAGTAATGTAAGCCGGAACAGCACTCCCAAAACAATCCCATCTATCTATCTGCCCTTTTAGGGCGGCGTTAGTCGGCAATACATTATGGAAAGTACCATTAACATACTTGAAGTACACACACTAGTCTGTAGCCGAGCCGTTACTTCTCCATCACCATACCGTGGCAGGACAGGACACACGTTCATGTTTAAAACATCTTTAGCTACCCAAAAAGATTATTTTCTGATAAAATGTTATAAGTTTGTCACGCACTGTTACTTGGCTACATATAAAAAAGATACTCCAGCCTTCTAGGCAGTTGTATTTTTAGCTTTCCTTTTCAACTGAATAAAATTTGAGCAACTGACAAATTGAACATCCATTTGTATATGTTTATGTATTGAAACAGGGCACTTCCTCCCTTCCGGCAGTTCCAACAATAATGTCTTGACCAGTATCTTGTGACTCAGGATGTGATCTATTAAGTTTGGTTCTCTTATTCTGTATGCTACTCCTGATAGTTTAAGGAACTAGAAGGAGCAATTTTATCCATAAAGAATCGGAAAATAGTTGGTTTGGTTGAGATAAACTCAGAACTTCTGAAATACTCTAGTACATATTAAATTTTAGACTGCTACACTTGCTGAATATGTGCTGGGCAAGATGCGCAGGATCCCGGATGAATAGAGACTAGCCTAGTTTATTTATGTTTTTGAGAAAGGTGATAGAACTGTGCCATCAAATTATAGAGGTATAAGCTTCACAAATACTACTTGCAAGTTATATGAAAAATTATTAAAAGTCTTCATTCTGTCTGGGATATTTTACTTCTTGACAAACGAGCAGGATTTTGTAAGAACCGATCTTGCATTGATGACCATATTCTCTTTAAAAATATTGACTGAGAAAAAAAGGGAATTTAATTTGGAGACACAGCTTGACTTCACTCACTACGAGAAGGCATTTGATAGAGTTAACAGATCCATTCTGTGGGACATTATGCGTAAGAGGGATTAAACTAAACATCTTGTAGACCTTATAAAGAGCTTATACTATTATACAAGGATAGTATTGTCTAAGGGAGAGCATTTGAAAGAAGAGATTTACAATAATTAGGGAGCATACCAAGGGTGTATCATGTCTCCAACACTGCTAGCATAGCATGTCTCTATAGTCCTATTGCTGGCATAGTTAGAGAGTGGAAATTACGAGTGTATCCGATCATAAAAATAAGTAATAGAACATACATGAATACAATGCTGTTTGCCGATGATCAGCCAAGATAAGGAATTCAAACTTCAGAGAGCGATGTTCCAGTTACAGCAAGTCTGTGCAAATTTCAGCACGAAAATGTCAGTGCAGAAGTAAAATACTATGGCATTTATGGACAAATACAACTTGCAGATACAATCCAATACAGTTGTATTGGATTGTATTAGAGTATACAGCAGCTGTCATATTGGATGTGACATCTCTTATGGTGTGGATGGTGATGTTGATCACAAGTTGGCTAAGTTTCAGTCAATATGTGGCACCACATATATAATTCGTTGATAATTCGGTGATAATTCGTTGAATGTTATCACGGAAAACAAGGAATGAGACTCGAGTAAAATTTTATAAGGTAATGGCTGTGCCAGTGTTATTGTATGGTTCTAAAACTTGAAATCCGGCGAAAAACATCTGAGTAGAATACAGGCAGAAAACAAAGAAGCATGGGTTACGCATGTGAATTATCTTTCAGAAAGTCTAACCGTAACAGGTGATTAGGTAAAATTGTCTATGACAAAACGCAAATTGTTATAGCTCAGTTTGTGGCACTTAAAGTTCATTGTGTGAGACCATTTGGTTGAAAAAAAGTAGAGACTATTATTGGGACGATTATATTCTTTACGTTGTAATATTACGGGAAAATCCCTTCGATGATAATTAGCCACACGTTGTTGGCGTCAATTTGTAATAAGCCGTTTATTACGTTTGTACTAATACTTACTGATGTCGAACGTCTACTCACCAGTTCGCCGTTCAATTCGAATTTACTGCCTCGCCGTCTGGTTGACCAACACTGCTTAGTGAATCGACTTCAACTATTATTTATTCTATATTTTTATTGCTCAAACTTTTATATTACTTTGAATAAAATCAAACATACAGTTTAAAATGTGTACGAGGTTTTATTAACAGTTCGGGATATGGTTGATAATTACAATTTCTGCAAAATATAATACTTAATCTTGCGCCGGCATGTTTACTTTTTCGCAGTTGGCTATTATGTTCGCTCCGTCCGTATGTAGACACTGCGATGGCGTTTAGTTTTCTTCGTTTATTTAAATCTCAGGGAAAGTTCTTTTGACTACAGAAAATGTGGTTTTACAGACTAATAAAAGTACAAAATATTACAATATACCTTATAACTATTATTGAACAGGTGATATACTTAAATAGTAATGGTAAATTACCGACGTGGGAACTAGTGTTTTAATAGGTTATTTATACTTAGCAAACCTTCCGTTTTTAAAACAGATTCAGAAAAAATCCAAATTGGAGTGATATATTTATTCTATTTGAGGTGTTGTTGAAATAAGATTAAGTTCCAAAAGTTTATTAAAGTGATTAGTGAAGTGAAAAGTTTAATTCAATTAGTGTGGATTGTCTAGTGTTTTTTCGGTGAAGTATTTAAACTATACTTAACGCTCCTTCGTCTCTGCTTATCTTGGGTAACAATTCTCTGGAATACTGCTGCTTGTCCCTTCTGGTGTAGTTCCGTGAATTCCAGTTTCAATTTTCATTAATGGTCCACTTATGGTGTTTAAATTCCCTCAGTCCTACTGGCGGATGTTAGTTTTCAAGGTTCAGTTAGGTGTTCGTCTATATTCTTCCTTCTGTGGGTTGTTAATTCTTCACTGGGGCTTCTTCAGCAAATTCTCCAGATTATTTCTAGTTTCTTGGGATGAATTGATTTAATTCTCACTATTAGTTTTATTAATGTTATTATGTTTATCTTCTTAATCAGTGTTGTAGATAAAATAGGCTGATTTACTTCTTTTTATGTCTTAGTGGGCTTCATACATCCACCCCACTCAAACTTCAATAATGGAATGAAGATTTATTAACGGTTCCCTATGTAACAAGGTTTTGGTGTCATGGGAACTCTCTGTAAAAAACTAATTCCCATTGGCTGATAATTTATAACATTGTTATATCAAACTAACGTTTTTCTATTCAAAATTATTAATATCCTTTAAAGTATTATAACTTCCTTATACTATTTGTAATATAAAATACAATAACAACATTATTTTGCTTTTTGTTTACAGATTAATTTGATACCACTCATAGTTACCTTTGGTCAATTTATAACAGATTACTAATTTTTCATTTTGGTATGTCTTTAGTTAATTACATTTAAACTAATTATTATCTATCCAGTTTTGTACCCTACACTTTTACTTTGATACCTAAACAAATTATACACTTTATTTTATTATTGGCTATTGCTTTATCTTAAAATTCACAAAATTTTGTTCATCAGTTCTAAGCCTAATGCCTAGATTTCATAATTCCTCTACCCTATACTCTTAACAATTGTTTATAGTTATTTATGTTAATTTATTAGGTTACTAAACATTCTTGCTGAAACAAACTAACTTAACTCATGATATGTGACTGTTTTTAATTATCACATAACATTATGTAATTATTTAATACCTCTTTATAGGTCCATGCCTGTATCTGAATTTTTTACATGTTTTAGTGGTTTTGTTGTAACATAATTTGCCATCTAACAATACTTTGGTTATTTACCATCAAAGAAATCTATAACAAACTTGAACATTAACTATACACTATTATTCCCTTATAAATTCATTTAAGATAATATAGTGTCTAACTCCCCTCTGTTTTCAATCTAACATATTACTTTTTATCTTTATTTTCTAAGTGTTTTTTATATAACTGTATAACATTCCTTAAAAATAATACAATATATCTTTTATCCTACTTATACTATACTAACAAATTATTATAACTGGGTTGCTATATTACTTATAGTTTGTTATTACCAGTTTATTTTTTATTGTTAATTACACTGGACTTTCTTTAACTAGTGTTTATGTAGTTTATTTTACTCTCACTGGGTCCTATACTGGTTTTTTTATTGATTATCACTTTTTATTCACTTATCACCTCTTTACGAATAACTATTGTTAATCAGGTTCGTTTTATTTTAGTGACTTTTGATAGCTTCTTTTTTAACATTGTATATTTTATTCATCTCTTTGATTTTACATTTCCCTTTCTTTTATCTTTTCTAAGATTACAGATTACATATAAATTACATGTGTATTTTCTATAGATTACATATTATTTATTGCCCTATCTAATTTTGTACCTTTATTTATATACATTTTTTTTTGTTAATATTTGGGCTGTCATAATTGTAGTCATATTGTGTCTTGGATTATTGTCTTTGTCTCACCTTATCCAATCTATTGGGTTTAGTCCTTGTCATTGTCTTAGTCATATTTTAGTTAGTAGTGTTGTGCTATCATTCCTCATGTTATAACCTTTTATTTTCCTTCAGTTTTCAGCCTTTCTTCTATTAATTATACTAGTAAGGTTTGTGCTATATTTAATCATGTTACAACGTATGCTTACGTAAAAAAGAAAGTTTCAGGGTGAAGAATTCGTAGTGGCTGTCTCGACTTTCACACGGGAAGAGTCATATGAAGAAATCTGTGTCACCTGTACACTTTATAATCCACTAGTGGGGGCGGGGGGCTATCAAAGTAGACAAGTTGTGTTTTTCTCGCAGAAAATTTGCAGTCGGCTGCGTATACCCAGAAATTCATTGCCACGAAGATAGAGAATGTTTTTTCACACACTTTCACTCTATTTAACACAAGTAGTGCCTATATAGGCCTAAGATTTGTCTCAACGATTTTTTATGATTTAGAGTATCCAGTATACAAGAGTAAATTTTCGCCTGATGAGTGTCAATTATAGGTTTAAGTCTAGGTAGTTAGGTGTTTCAGACTAACTTTGTGTAACGAAGAGATTTTTTTTCTACTGGAAGTAAGTCCGAACAAAAAGTCGGACTAGAAGAGCTCATGTTTCAAGGTAAAGTCGAAGAGCCCAGGGGAAAGGAAGGTCACAGGTTTATCTGACATTATAACAAATATAATAAATACACCTCTGCCGTGGTGCACAAGACAAATCAAAGATAGGATCGCATGGAGAATATACCATTCCATAATTAAATAATCGTGAAGATCCATGACGTTTCGATGCTCGATATGAATGACTGACGAGCTCGAGAAAAGAGGGCAACGTTATTGTAACCAACGGTTTGGGCATATTGAGATCTTTTGGCTGAAAACGCAACCTTTAGAGTTCTCACCGGGATATAACACAAAACCTTTAGATTAATAAACAAGCTTCATATTTACTTATACAGTAAGCCCCTCCAAATATTCTGTTAAATTACACAAATTGGTATTGATTGTTATTTCTAATTAACGCAATAAATATGGTACAGAACTGGTTTCATGTTTTTTTTTTTAATTGAGTGTTTTCTTGAGTGTTTGCTTAACTAGTCATTTTAACTGAAGAGAGTAAAGTTTACGAGCGCGAACGCGAACTCGCGCGCGCGCGTGTGTATATATACACATAGAGTAAAACTACTACTGCTTGAAATTATGAAATTATAGGAGCAATAGGTGTTTTGTCATAGAGGCGTAAAAAGGAAAGATGTAATGCCATAAAGCAAAGTGTTTTCCACAGGATGAGGCAGTAACAGGGTTTTCTGGCTCACAGACTGTAGTTACATTAAGTGCCCTTTGTCCTTTTAGACGACAAGACAACGAAAAAGGTTTAAGCTGACGACAGTTTTGTAATACACTTTGTTATATGAATTATTTTCAACGTGGAAGAGAAACGTGAAAAGCTATTTAACTTGAAAATAGACGCAATATTTTTTAAATTAAAATGTCCCGTTCTTTACATGATTTAACTTCTTCCGTAGGGGTTAATAAATTTTTCATTGCGTGTTAAACAAACACACATACCCCACAGCTCAGGCAACATATGTTACGACGGTGACACGGATCGACTTGTCTTACAGTGGAAACAGAATAACTAACACCAACGAAGTCCAATCACGAACAGCAGTAATTAAACACAAACAACGGTTAGAGATCAACAGGTGCACTATTATACAATAATTCCAGTTACATTTATCCAACACATCACAGTAAAAGTCATCTAATTACAGTTTTTTACTAATTAACACAATAACCATTAAACCGTGACAATAACTGGGAGGAGCACTTGTAATATCGTTAGATATAAACTAAACTGAAGTCGGTTGCGGCTGAATTCTTTATACTTATTCCCCCATGCGATTCAAGAGTAATCTGCTGCTTCCCGGATAACGTGTCGAGAAATGGTTGCGTAGTTACAGGCGCTCTGGAATTTGCTAGAAACTGTGTCAATGTTGGCCTTCTACGCAGCGCCGACCGATTGCCAGCAGAATAAGCGCCAACGTATTGAATGGCCTCGAATGTTCCCGCGTGTTAAATGTCTCATAACTGTATTTCACCTCAACGTAGTAAATATGTTCTTGTGATAGAATTTATTGTGCTTGGTGCACGTTTTACTATCTTTTGCGATGTCTAGTTACTGTCATTCCTTTACCGTAACTGTACAGTTTTAATTCCTGCTTTTAATGATCATAATTGACTGCGTCATTCTTAAAATTTATTATAAACTTAGGTGTTTTTGCATTTGAGAGAATGTTTATTTTAAAGTCTCTCCAAAGAAGGAAAAAAGCTGATCTTTTCTCGTTGTAACCTTGATAAAATTATAAAAATTTCATTAAAATGTTTAAATAACATTGCTAAACGCTTGTAGGAAGCAGAAAAAAATTGGTATAATTTGTATTATGACTGAATTATCCGTTCGAGTTTGGTGGATGTCTTAAGTCGGGTATTAGAATTTTGTAATCGACCGTAGTGGTGACAAGGAAAACCAAGCTGCGGAAACCGAAATTGATGAACCCATCAACGCACGATAAATCCATTTACACATTTTCGCAAAATTATGTTCCTCCGACACATTCAATGACATTATTTGACAGATGTGTGGTGTGTGAACCACTCTCCACATTTATAGGTTACGTAAAACCTTGCTTTATATTCCCGTCTGTGTCGAACTCACTTCACTTAGCTAACTGTAGTGCACTGCTCGAATGCCTGTATCCACATCGTTTGCTAATCTCAAGCGTTTGCTGTTCTCTCTCCAACATTGTTCACTGTATAAATATGATTCTCTGTAAAAATTGTTTAGTCATCATTTTGTAAAATATAGGATGTTTATAAGATTACATTTACTTAAAGAAGAACATACTAATAAGAATGTGTTTATTTTAAGTTAACTACTCTTTTGTAGTTGATATGAAAACGAAGAACATTTACAGTTCAATTTACATTCATCCATTAGGGCTCACCATACCCTTCTCTCATATTCAGCATCTTTCCTATCTCTTCTTTCTGTCAATCCGCATTATCTTTCTACTTCCACGTTATAGACGAGTTACGACAGTCGTAGCGGATACACACACTTTTAAGGTGTGTTTGATAATAATAAATCTAAGAGAAAGGGTCTAAATTAGAGTGTTGAGTTTGTATGAGGTTTGACACTCAATAAACAATTTTCCTCAAATTGAACAACATTGAAGAGAATACAAAACTTGAACGAATTAGGTAATTTTGGTTATTTGTCGCAATAAACTTTGTTTGTCCAGGCCAATAAGAAATAAATATAATGAAATATTGTATGCATTATTACCATTAGTTAATATACCACTTACAGTATATTCTTGATGAGACCACTTACAGTATAGGTATAGTTTAGAATTAATACAAATTGTTTCTCTGTTTCTGTCTCTAGCCATTTAAATTATTTCTTCTCACAACTTCCTCTGTCTCCTTTTTAATTCATTTGTCTACTCTTTTTTTTGACTATTCTACTTACTTACTATTCTACTACTTTTTGTCTACTGTTTTTCAATTTGACTATTCTACTTATAGACGATAAAATTTACGTAGAGGAGAATTAAATTTAATGCCAATTGCATGCGTTACAATAAAAAACACTTCGCTGTAAAATGGCGCAACTACTTTGGAGCAGTTGCTTCGAAATTCAGGCTTTAGAAGAGCGCTGAATTTTAAAAATGTGGCTTCAAAAAAATATACCTTGTTCACTCAACAGAAATATCGGTATGGAGAACCATACATGACTTCCATATTCTAAGATTTATTTTTAAAATCATTTTCGAAATGAAATATTACCATAGAAACTACTTCTTTCTACTTACTGCTTCAGCCTTAACCACAGTACTGTGGTCACTAACATATACCACCTCACGTTATCGCACTCGATTTTCACTGATGATGGAAGTCAATGGCATTGCCGAAACGTCTGGTTTTGTAGAAAACATTGGACTACGGCCAAATGTCCCGGGAAGGAATTTTAACAAAAACTACTTCTTTGTTGCCGATAACGTTGTACACATATATATAAAAAATATGCATAAAATTAATGGCTTGTATAAGTTAATGATTGATCTCCATTAAGTAGTGCTCAAGTTTCCAAAGTTTTAATATTATGATGTCCGTAATTAAAACATCAGAGCAGGTTTAGTGTGTATGAGGGTTCACCGTGGACAAAAATTTTCAACATTTCCTATTGAGCGTTGCTTAGAATAAATCTGCGAATCTACAGTGCACGTTTCACAGAACAAACACGCGGAAAAGAAGGAGCGCTCCCAAGTCACTCATGGACCCTCAGCATCTTGCAGAGGGTTCATTCCCTAAAGACGAAAAGTCTGTCTATGAATCGTTCCTCTGTAAACACGTGCAGTTACACTGCCCAGCGATCCACAGGAAGCAAATCGCTATCCACGCTGGACACTTTTTCGGCTAGCATGCGTTATGTTGGTATGGGTTCGGCACTTTCCATTTAAAAAGCGTGCAAATGTAAGAAAATAAACATGAATGAGGCCAGAAATAACGCGAATTGTGTGTGTGTGTGTGTGTGTGTGTGTGTGTCTTCCCTGCCTTTTTATTGCGGTAGTGATAATAATAAAATGGAAACGTAAACAGTACATAACTGAGATATGCTTGCCTGCCACGCACGATATATTTTCTCTTATACATGACTAGCAGAATACCCGTGCTTCGCTACGGAGTTTCACGTTATATGTAATGAAAATGTTAGTTTAATTAATAAAGTTTAATTAAACTAGGCTTCTTAAAAATAAATAGCTGTTGCCCACAACTTCGTTCGCGTGGTCTTCAATTTAATGCGATAATATATTTAGAACAGAATCTATTCTATTGGGTTGCCATAGTAACCAGATCTAATAGTTTTTTAAGACCGCAAAGGACCCCCCAGAGGATCGTATCGAAAAAAACCTGTCCTATGTTGGTTCTCCCGTTCCGTAAAATATTTGTGCCAAGTTTGGTTGAAATCGGTCCAATGGATTAGGTGGAGACGTGAAAGACCCCAAAGGACCCCCCAAAGGATCGTATCGAAAAAAAAACACTTGTCCTATGTTGGTTCTCCTTTGCGTAAAATATTTGTTCCAAGTTTGGTTGAAATCGGTCCAGTGGTTTAGGAGGCGATGTGGAAGACCCCAAAGAACCCCCAAAAGGACCCCATCGAAAAAACACCTATCCTATGTTGGTTCTCCCGTTGCGTAAAATATTTGTGCTAAGTTTGGTTGAAATCGGTACAGTGGTTTAGGAGGAGATGTGGAAGAAACCTTCGCGGACGTGCGCACAACAACTCACCGAAGTTTCATCGCAATCGGATGAATGGTATAGGAACGCATACGGGACAAACAAAGAAACATTCATTTTTATATATAAGATGTAAACTATACCACTTACTTGACATAAACCGTGATAGCTAAGCTAATGTACAACATATATGTATTAATTATACACATAAATGTTCCTCGATAGACACTCTATCTATTGGCGAAAACTTGAATAAAATCCGTTCAGTACTTCCTGAGATTAGCGATTTCAAACACAGAGAGAAAACGGACCGACTTTACTTTATACTATGTACAGATTTACATTAAAATGAAAAAATTATAATTTTATTGCCTGGCAACAAAATTATTTTTTTTTTAACAATTACCATTGTTTGAAAAAGTTTAAATGAATTTTCAAGTACTTTACTCTTGTTAAAACGTAAAAGGTTGCAGGTAAACTACCCCTTCCCCTTAACCGATCTTCACCAAAATCAAAAGGCCTTGAGTCCCCTACAATTCAGTGACGTATGCAAAAAATTATTTGATTCTGTTTGAATTTGCGGCAGTTATCGTTTGCCATAGAAAATACCCTTGATAAAATACGCTGCAGGTAAACTACCCCTTTCCCTTAACCGATCTTCACCAAAAACAATAGATCTTGAGAACTCTGCAATTTAGGGCTGTATGGAAATAATCTTTTGATTCTGTTTGAATTTGCGGCTGTTATCGTTTGCCATAGGAAATGCCCTTGTTAAAACATAAAACGTTACAGGTAAACTACCCCTTTCCCTTAATCGATCTTCACCAAAAACAATAGGTCTTGAGAACTCTACTATTCAGGGCTGTATGCGAAACATTATTTGATTCTGTTTGAATTTGCGGCTGTTATCGTTTGCCAAAAAAAAAATTTCCCTTGATAAAAAAAAACCGTTGCAGGTAAACTACCCCTTCCCCTCAACCGATCTCCACCAAAAACAATAGGTCGTGAGTGCTCTACAAATCAGGGCTGTATGCAAAAAATTATTTGATTCTGTTTGAATTTGCGGCAGTTATCGTTTGCCATAGAAAAAAAATCTACACAGATAGACAGACAGACACACAGACACTTTTCGGAAAACGACTTTTTTTCATGTTTTGAGTGTAGTACAATCAGAATCTGCAATAATCTCGAACACGATTTTTTTTGCCATCACCATACTTCCATTTCCTTAAGGAATATGGAAGTAAAATTGGTAGTGCTACACTGAAAAAAATTAGGAATGCATCAACTCTATATGCATTTGAAGCTGTTGGTTTGGATGATTAGCGTTTTGCTCATTAATAATTATTTTTCATTTATGCTAACCAAGTAATAAATGTATGTTTATTTACACTATTTAATTAATAGTGGGATTTTTTAGGCCTATTTATCAGACAATAGAGACTGTAACAAATATTCTTGTATTTAATTACTGATAAACTATTCTTTATTTAGTTACGCACTACTAATACAAAATATCGGTATGGAGAACCATACATGACTTCCATATTCTAAGATTTATATTTAAAATCAATTTCACCCAAACAGCCAGGCTGTGTCTTACCTGCCTTTTTATTGCTGTATTAAATGAAAAATATTATATTACATTAAAATGAAAAAATTATAATTTTATTGCCTGGCAACAAAATTATTTTATTTTTAACAATTACCATTGTTTCAAAAAGTTTAAATAAATTTTCAAGTACTTTACTCTTGTTAAAACGTAAAAGGTTGCAGGTAAACTACCCCTTCCCCTTAACCGATCTTCACCAAAATCGAAAGTCATTGAGACCTCTACAATTCAGGGACGTATGCAAAAAATTATTTGATTCTGTTTGAATTTGCGGCTATCGTTTGCCATAGAAAATACGCTTGAAAAAAAAACGTTGCAGGTAAACTACCCCTTCCCCTTAACCGATCTTCACCAAAAACAATAGGTCTTGAGTACTCTACATATCAGGGGTGTATGCAAAACATTATTTGATTCTGTTTGAATTTGCGGCTGTTATCGTTTGCCATAGAAAATACCCTTTTTAAAAAAACGTTGCAGGTAAACTACCCCTTTCCCTCAACCGATCTTCACCAAAAACAATAGGTCTTGAGAACTCTACAATTTAGGGCTGTATGCAAATATTTTTTTGATTCTGTTTGAATTTGCGGCTGTTATCGTTTGCCATAGGAAATACCCTTGTTAAAACATAAAACGTTACCGGTAAACTACCCCTTTCCCTTAACCGATCTTCACCAAAAACAATAGGTCTTGAGTACTCTACAAATCAGGGCTGTATGCAAAACATTATTTGATTCTGTTTGAATTTGCGGCTGTTATCGTTTGCCATAGAAAATACCCTTGTTAAAAAAACGTTGCAGGTAAACTACCCCTTTCCCTCAACCGATCTTCACCAAAAACAATAGGTCTTGAGAACTCTACAATTTAGGGCTGTATGCAAATATTTTTTTGATTCTGTTTGAATTTGCGGCTGTTATCGTTTGCCATAGGAAATACCCTTGTTAAAACATAAAACGTTACTGGTAAACTACCCCTTTCCCTTAACCGATCTTCACCAAAAACAATAGGTCTTGAGTACTCTACAAATCAGGGCTGTATGCAAAACATTATTTGATTCTGTTTGAATTTGCGGCTGTTATCGTTTGCCATAGAAAATACCCTTGTTAAAAAAACGTTGCCGGTAAACTACCCCTTTCCCTCAACCGAACTTCACCAAAAACAATAGGTCTTGAGAACTCTACAATTTAGGGCTGTATGCAAATAATCTTTTGATTCTGTTTGAATTTGCGGCTGTTATCGTTTGCCATAGGAAATACCCTTGTTAAAACATAAAATGTTACAGGTAAACTACCCCTTTCCCTTAACCGATCTTCACCAAAATCAACAGATCTTGAGAACTCTACAATTCAGGGCTGCATGCGAAATATTATTTGATTCTGTTTGAATTTGCGGCTGTTATCGTTTGCCAAACAAACAAAATTACCCTTGCTAAAAAAAAACCGTTGCAGGTAAACTACCCCTTTCCCTCAACCGATCTTCACCAAAAACAATAGGTCGCGAGTACTCTGCAAATCAGGGCTGCATGCAAAAAATTATTTGATTCTGTTTGAATTTGCGGCAGTTATCGTTTGCCATAGAAAAAAAATCTACAGATAGACAGACAGACAGACACACAGACAGACAGACAGACAGACAGACAGACAGTCAGACAGACAGACAGACACACACACAGACACTTTTCGGAAAACGACTTTTTTTCATGTTTTGAGTGTAGTAGAATCAGAATCTGCAATAATCTCGAACACGATTTTTTTTGCCATCACCATACTTCCATTCCTTAAGGAATATGGAAGTAAAATGGTATCTTCAAATCAAGTCTTTCAGCAGAATCATACAAAGAGTCCGATGAAATTTTTCGTAGGTTTTTCAAATATTTCCCGGGCTAAATCCGCCTGGAGCTACTGTGGTAGACCGTCTAGCCCCCTGTAGTCTACCGTCCGCCGGCGTGGCGGGCGCAGAATGGAACTGCTGCAGTGCACTCAAAACTAGTTACGCTACGGTCTCTGCACATGTGGTAAGTCACACAGTTACACAAGTTAGAAACGTTTATATAATCTCCGAAGTAAAACTGAAACAACAAAAATTGTTATAATTTAATATGAAGAATTCTTTATTTGTATAATGTACTGTATAATTTCTTGTTCAACTAGCTCTATTTAATGTTTTTTTTATAACACGACCACACGCAACACAATACGCGCAACCAACGTGTTAGGGGTGTAAGTATATTATGTTAGAAAGCAACAGCTGTCAGGCTGAAGGTGTTAGAATTACTGGGGTGGAAAATGCAACCCTTGGCTAAGTGAAAGTCACTCCAGTTGAGACCGTAACTGTAAATTTTGCACCCTCTGTTTGCGCCTTGACCCCAATACAACGCTTGACCAATCATTTGAGTTGCCACCAGTCGTATGTTCAGAACAAATTCTTAAAGCGGAAAATATGACCTCTGCGTTAAAACACGTATTTTATCCGCACGTTAAAAATATGTTTCCGTGTATTCGTATCCTTGAATCTGAACACTTTTTTTTTATAAAAATTCTTTTACATTCAGACATAGGCTATTTCTGTACTTGTGAATACAAATAAAATAAATACTTGTACTTTGTACTTGTGTGTACAAATTAAATCAATACTGCTTTTCTATTTTTTTCTTTTAGTAAACTTAAAAATCTTAAACACGTTCTGCAACTACTACAATAATCTGATTTTGTAGCCACTAATTCTCTTTGAATTCTTAATATGTAACTACAAAGTTTAGGTAGTCAAATTGTTGAACTGGATTAAAACCGTAACAGTTGGTGTACCTTTATTCAACATACGCGTATATACAAAATTTAACTAGGTATTTTTACAAACACTATAATAAAATATTACTACGCTTAGACGCTAGATAACATGTGCTTCTACGGGTCGTATTGCACGCGTTGTGTAAGCTGCAGTAATATCCAATGCTCACTCACCTCCTCAACACTTTCAGACGCGCCTTGCAGGCTATTGTCGAATATTATTCCGACATGCACGTGATTTTTGTCACATGCTACGTCACACAGCCGGGTTATAAAAACATAGGATTCAGCAACGAAGTTAATCAGGTTGGGTTTGTGATGTGTGCATAATGGGGTTCTTGTTATTGTGACTTATGAATTAATGTGTGCGTACATATACAGTATAATTATAACGGCTAGGTCACCTAGACCGGATGGATGATCAGAGTCATTTCCAAGGAGACTATGTCCTTTACAGAAAATTGGTTAATATAGATGTTTTTGTCAGGGTTGTGTTTAGTATACTAATTTTTCTTTTTACAATGATGTTATTATATAATAGTACACTTTGTTAATTTTCTTATTCGATTTATAATTTATTCACTCATGTTAATCTTCATATTATACTATCAAATATTCATAATTTGATAAGCTTATGTAGTTAAGCTGTTGTTTGTTTTTCGTTACAGGGGAGTAACGAATTATTAGCACAGGGGTGTTCTACCATTTTGTTTTTCCAGTGTTGATACTCGTTGCCATATCATTCACAAATGCAAGGCAGCTGCCATTTAAGCAATGATTCTCTTTGAAACGGGCTGATATTCACACACTTTAATAACTAATATGACTCATCCACAATTTTGGCTCATTAATCTTGAATGAGTTCTTCATTTTGCATTCGGGTTGCGAATTCCCCGATATTTTGAACGCAGTTTTTGGGTATTCTTTGTAGGTATCAATATCAAATTAACTTTTTTCTAACCTTATTTATATCCGATATCATTAGTAGAGGTACAGACACAGATACGGACACATTAGAATAGTTGGTATAGCGCCTTGCTCCTAATTACTATTAGCACGAATTAGTATTCGTAAGCATATAAAATTAATCGCATTTCTTAGTCCCACTTTCCGTGGTACGCAAGTCGCTCGAGCGGCGTGGTGTTCGGACGGCTTATCTGCTAACATAGAAGATGTCACAGTACCTCTTGGCAAGAAATCCTGTTGTTAGAATTTAGGTATATCGATGGTGTATGTGTTCACGTTGTAGGGTGTACGGAGAACGTTTAACTACTCCTGGCAAACAAAGGAATGCGGAGGATGCCAAATCACAGACACGTGCATCTCCTTGCATCGCCCCTCTTTCCTCCACCACCACTTAATTAAAAGTTAAAGTAATCAATTGTTGATCAATGGGAAAGATATATGTAAATAATTACCTGTACTAGTACAAAGCAGTCACTGTCATATTATGCAACAATAAAGAAAAAAGAAACCTAAATAAATTTTCCGTCTTTAACAGATACGTTATGCGCTGTATTCATTAAAAATTACAATATTATAACCACATTACAAGGCATGCTATTTTGTGTAAACAACGTGGATAACTGTAATTTGATGAAACCTTGGTCACATTATTTGTGCCTTAAGAATACAACATGCCGTCTGCTCTGACAATGATTGAGTACAGTTTGAAATGTTATAATTGTTGACGATCGTATTTTATAATGGAAACAAGTGTTATTCGCCTCCCCTCTGCCATTCCTACTTTTATCTTTCAATTCCTCTTTCCTTGTCTTCCATTGCTTTTCATTTTTCTATCATTTTCCGACTATTGTTTTCTACCTTAGAAGTTCTACTTCCATATAGAAACACCTTGAGCTGCAAAACTCGATCACTGTTTTAAACGAATACATTTATTATTTAAAAAATTTCAATAATAGATAATTTTTAATTATCAGAAAAATTACGAAAAACCTTGATGAATCTTTTTTTTAATAAATACAATTCTGAAGAAGAAAATTATATTATTTTAACATTGAAAATGTTTATAAGGCCTGTCGCACTTTTGCGGCCGATCGCTGGTGCGTGATCGAAAATGGGAACCGGTGAGTTTCTATAGAAACTACTTCTTTGTTGTCAGTAACGTAGTACACATATAAAACTTCGCTTATGAATGCGACTACATTTAACTTATAATCTGTACATTGGTAAATGAAGAATGAATTCATTGATTGGTGAATGAAGAATGAATTCATTGATTGGTGAATGAACATAAATATATATATTTTTTAGATTTTTGAAGCATTTTCAATGCCCTTCACTGTGCATTGCATTTGTGCAATGCCCGTAAATTTTTATTACTGTCAATATAATAAGCACTAACAATTGTAACCCGTTGCCGTTTTCAGTAAAATTTTGAAAACAGTGTCAAAATGACAAATAATGAATTCTAACTTTTGAGTTTATGTGTAGGCCTATTTATACAGATATTTGTAGGGCTGTATCTAATACCTTATACAAATATGCAAAAATGTTAAGAAAACGTAAAGTTTTTGTTTTTTAAAAAGTAGCTCTTCATCTCGAGGCGTTCCAAATCAATGGAGGTTAAAAGATGATTCAGATAATTCAGATTATTCAATAATATTTAAGATTATTTAATGTACCGATTTAATGTTAAATATAATTTATTATAATTGACGCCTCGTATAGAGTTGACATTCTTTTTTAACATTTTGTCTTCTATTTATGGTTTGCAGTTTATAAAGTTTACAATTTTCAGAGTAAAGAGGAAATTTGAATGTGAGTTAAAAAGCTCTTTAATTTGAACCCAGCATAGATTTTTACAATTTTTACAAACTTTTAATAATTGCTTTAGACCCTACTGTTTCAAAATTATGAAATTTTTAAAACCGAACACTGTTCTCAGATTTTGATTATATTTTTATGATTCTTCAGAATTTCACCCCTCAAATTTGGGGGGGGGGATCAATGTCAACAACAATAGAAATCTGTGGGGTAAACGTATGGACACGTATGTACATGTAACAGTTTTACAAACGGTTTTACAGGTTATCGTGAGACATCCGTAAAATAGACATAGACGAACAGAGAGATAGACAGAGAGATATATAGACAAACATACAATTTCCAGGGTGAGAAAGCACTTTGCTCGTTCAGTAATTTAAATAGAGTAAAATATTTTGGCCCTGCCGGTTTATAGTTAATCTAAAAGGAGTTATTTCTCTGTTATATTTTCCCCCATAATTAAGGCATACCATGAACCAACCTCTTTACAAAAAATGTGTTGTTTAACTAGATACAGACAGATTGTAATAAAATATTTTAAAAATTCTTTGAGGTTGAACAAATGCTGTCAAGAGACTTCTATTATGAGGTAACACTTCACACTTATTATAGTAGTTTTACTCTTGGCAAGGTTATACATATTAATTTTTACTTTTATGAATTAGACCAATAGCTGAAAATCCCATTCGCGTAATTGACAGTTCCGCCTGAACGGATTCAATTTTTTAAACCTCTAAAATAGAATTGCAACACCACACACCATATCAATAATCTAAAGAAAAAGGTTTATTATTTCTACACCTGTGCAAAACATAATCTCCAACTTCCATCTCGGACTCATTTTTCTTTTACAAGTGACATTATTTCACACGCAACACGAGCAGCACTGGGTATGTAAGTCACAACGGCAACAGCTGTTGGACTGTATGTGTCAAAAGTTACTGGGGTGTAAAATGCAACCCTCCGCTAAGTAAAAGTCACTCCAGTTGAAGTCAGAACTGTAAATTTCGCCAAATACAGCTAACCCTCTCTTCGCTCTCTAACCCAATTGTCAACGCTTGACCGACCGTCTGATTTGCCACCGGTCGACTCGTGTTTTCAGAATAAATTCTTAAAGCAGAAAACTGACCTTTCTGTTAAAATGCCGTGTAATTTATGTTTTCCAGAGCTGTACAAAATACGTTGGTATTTCTTCCCTTGCTCGTAATAATGTGTTACTACTTCAAGTACGCCTTATACTTTGTTACTGATTGAAACTTTTCCATCCAGCCGATTAAGAAGCGACTGCGTCCTCTTAACGAGTGTTACGTTTATTTGGCAAGTATTATTAATGGATTGTAGATTGCATACATACTGTAGAATATCGCCTAATGTTCTGTGACTCCCGATAAGCGTTAACAAGCGATTTAGGTCATAATCGGATTGGAATAAGTCATCACAATAATGAGGTAAACTATTTAAAAGCGCTTATCGCGATTCACTACACTAGTTGAGTATAATAAGCAATATTTTATATACGTGCTTTAATTAAATCGTGCACTTTCTCTGTTTAAGTTTTACTGCAATTAGCCTATATTTACTTGTCTTTTGAAAATCTTGTCTATTATAATGATAGTCGTGAGATTTAGATTTAGGAATAACATTTATTCCATAGTATACTGTTACGACGGTCGCACAGATCGTCGTGTTGTACGGTGGAAACAGAATAATTGACACCAAGAAAGTCCCTAATTACAAACTTTAATTAGACACAAACGGCAGTTAGAAATCAACAAAAGCACTTTTGTACAATATATTTATTTATTGTCCATCAGACATCAATAAATGCCACCTTATTACAGTTTTGCAGTAATTAACACAATTTTCGCACTGTAATGCCTAATAATCTAACGCCTAATTGCGCTCTAATATCGCCAGGTGTAAACTCGGCTGCTTCGAAATTCAGTATCATACCTTGGGCGCCTTACATTGTAGTGACCCACCGGGCCCGGATGCCAGTAGTATAATCGAGAAACGTGTGAAAGGGGCATTTTGAATTATCTAGAGTGTTCTGCAAGCCGTACGGTGTTCGTTACGTAATTCTGCAGCGCAAAGTGATCTCCAAAGATCTTTGTGCCACATATTGAAGAGTCACATAGGCACTTTTGTTATTTTCTAGCTTAACGTAGCAATACGATAGTAGCCTATACAAAATACAAAAAGCAAACACACTACTCGAAAACCAAAACACAATCGTTTTCATAACACAGAATACTGTTATTTACAAAAATTAATAGATTTATATTTTTTGTAGTGTAGCTGCCATAATAAATTTAAAAAAATATGTTTATTGCTGATGACACCTCCCTAACAAGCTGTGTGGAGGAGCTTCTTATAGTGTTAAGCAGATGTGATCAGTGCTTGACAGAAACATACTAAAATATAATATAATCATTTCTACTTACTGAAAGAAAACTTAAAATTCCCTTTAAAAATACTCCACTTTAATATATAGGACGTATTCTAGAGCAGTATTTATGGTGAAAGAAAGTCGTTATTAGTTTCTTATTTATTTTATTTATTTATAGTGTTTATTTATTTTATATTATATAGTGTGTCCAAGCAGCCATGCGCCCTGAAGGATTAGGCGACCGCTGCTTGGCTGCACCCGACCCTGGCGGGCGCATGGCTGCTTGGACAAACTATAGTTATAATTATTTTTATGCTATTTATTGTTATGGTTACTTGCTATGTTTGGTTTCTAGCGACTAGCACTCTACTTTCCCCTATAGATCACCTCATATCGTACTTGTTCAAAGTCTGTTTCATTGTTTCTGTATACCTCGTAAAAATTCTGTTATTATTGCCAAAACTGTAATATTGTCCACAAACTTAAAACGCCGACTACGTTCCCCCCATGCTTATTGTTTTACATCCGCTTCTAGTTTTCATGCATTGCGTTTTTAAAAGATGATCTGAATATAAACTATACCAATCTTAGTTTAACGAGGGAAGCGAGATTTTAGTTTTGAGTCGACCGTTTGGGATTTGGCTGTGTGTCTTTTTGGGGTACATTTCATGATAAGTTTTAAATGTATCAACCGATTTTTGTGAAACTTGGCGTACATGTCTATACTTTTACTTTGTACAAATCTCTTGTTTTGGGTGCTGATCTTTTAAAAATAAGGTAATAGGAACCAAAAATGTGGGGGTCAGAACTGGGAAAAATTGTAAAAGCCCATGTGGAATGTCAAATTACAGGGAATTTAAACCACAATTTAAATATATTGTTCATTTTTGAAAATTAAATATTTTTGACATCTTGACAAAAACGTAAAAAGTACATGTGGGCTGTCAAATTAAAACGAATTTTAACTAACATCTGAATGTAGTGTTAAGTTTTAGAAATTCTATTTTTGGACCCCAGGGTCTTAAAAAGACATAACAAATTTGAAAACAGGGTATTAGGTTATAGGAACTAAGTCCGATTATTTAGAATTTTTAGTGTTAATTTTATAATTGTATGCTCTACAATTTTTATATTACTAAAGAAATAACTTAGTAGTCATTTTTGAACAATTTTTAAAAATTGTGAAGA
This sequence comes from Magicicada septendecula, assembly GCA_034769895.1. Taxonomy (NCBI): domain Eukaryota; kingdom Metazoa; phylum Arthropoda; class Insecta; order Hemiptera; family Cicadidae; genus Magicicada; species Magicicada septendecula. The sequence continues at coordinate 363,658,297 of CM068370.1, read as the reverse complement.
AATCTTATAAGTGAAAAATTACCTAACAGCGAAATATATATAATAGGTAACAAATTTACTTCGATCAAAATACCGCACAAGTTCTGTAGCTCAGAGAAAGTACTAGTGTATAACTCAATCAAATTTTAGATATAAAAAGAACATTAAAGTAACCCTATCTGTGTGTGTGCGTGCGCGCGCGTTAGTGTGTTTGTTTGTGTCAGAATTAATATTTAAATTATTACTGTGGGGTAACAATTTTAATAGTATAAACGTTTCGATTGTCCAGATCGTTTTAGGTACAGACGCTTAAAGAAAGGGATTTCGCTGCGCGCGTGCGCGCGTGAACGTATTACCCACATTTAACTGACTGCGGTGACACGTCGGATTTGGCTCCAGTGTTTATGGCGGTGCATCCCTTTACTGTAACCACAACTGCGGTCCTTTTGTTTCCTCCCTCGGAAGCTCCTGACACAGATAAAATATTACGGCCGCTCTTCTCTCAGAAAATGTGCATATAATGGAGAAAGAAAAAATATAGTATAAGGAAATTTTACGTTGTTTTTTTATGTCTCCCTTTGTCGTCTTAAGAACAACTTTATCTTCCGTTTTTTTAACGTTCAGTGGAAACCCTTTTGTTCTATTGTACGATGCGGACATAAGCGACCCTGGTATACAATAAAAATTGTATGTCAAAAAGGAATGATGATAAGAAACATTATTCTACTTTGTTTTTGCTGGCAGAAACTGTGTACGTGTTTTTAGTATTGCATCCATCATACCTGTTTGCTAGATAGAGGAGATAGACTCTATAGGTTTTCAGCAAACGTCTGACAGACTGAAGTAAGACAAAGTGTGGAGAGATATGAACTCGTTGGAGAAATATTAACGTGACTGACTGACAGTCACTAAAATATCAAGAGTGAAAGTGACCACAAAGAAGAATTGGCATAAAAAATGGTGATGAGAAGGGAAGGTGACGGATTGTTGGCGGTACATTTTAATATTATTTTGGAGGATATAATGAGAGATTGTGCAATAGCGGGAACGATAGTGCAGAAGACAATGCACATTGTGACAAAATCAGTAATAGGAAGAAATAAGAAAAATCTTGACGAGATGATAGTAGAGATGGGAAGCTAGGTGAGTGGTATGGGTTTAGTGATAAACAAGAACAAAACAAAAAATGTATGGCAGCATCGCATGAGACAAAGTACTTTATGGGAATGAACTATAAGTGAACCATATCTTCATCTCCTCATTATGGAAGATAGAGGAGAGGACCAGGGAGAGGGTGGCTAGAATAGGAGAGTACGGGTTTGAGGAAGTGAGGAGTTTCAAATACTGAGGAATATATAAACAATACAAAAAAGAGAAGATTGAAAATTATGAAGACTATTCGAGCCGAGTATGGCGCATCAAGATTATTATGAATAATAACGGAATTAGCAGTAAAATGCGGTCCAGTAAAATGAGGATATACCAAACGGTAATTGAACTCGTGGTAACGTTCGTAACTAAGAGACAGTACTATCAGAAGCGTTAGGTCGGGCTATAACCATCGTCACAATTTACCGTACAAGGTTTCGTCTACCAAAAGTCTATACATTAACTACAAACTTAGACTGAAACTTCCCCAAAAAATTTTTATTAGCAAAAACAAAAATTTTTTTTTGAGGGGCGTCCCTTAAATTTTAATACTAGACACATGGTCTAGAAGGAAGCATAAAATGCACTGAGCTCAGGGTGACAGGACTTGCAAAGAGACTCCATGATCAACGTAATAACTTTTTATTTAGTCTTTGATATTATGTGTGTACATCTCCCCTGCATGTTATACAGGTAAATGTCAAAATTTTATATGGCCACTTTCCAATTAACACTAACACTTATAGCGAATTCCACGAGTGATATGTCAGCAATTACGTTATATGCCCTTTCAAAATTAAATAATAATATTTATGGTAAATTGTACAAGTGACATCTCAGCAATTAATATTTATGTATGTATCAAATCTCATGTGGCCTCTCAACAATCAACATTAACCTTTATAGTAAGTTTCACAAGTGACACATTAGCAATAAATAGTTACATTCATTTAAATCACCATGTGGCCTTTTAACCATTAACAAACAACATGCATATTAAATTTTACAAGTAACATCTCAACAATTAATAATCCTTTTCATATTAAATCTTTATGTGCCTTCTCAACAATTAATAAATAATATTCACAGTAAATTTTACAAGTGGCATACCAGCAATTAATAATTATATTCACATTAATCTTTATGTGCCTTCTCAACAATTAATAAATAATACATATATGGAGTAAATGTCATGAAATAATTTAACAGTGACAACCAAGTGCTCACCAAGGTTGCAAACATGAACAGCCCGACTGGAACCGAAAACAAGAACTCTTAATAATAAATGTAACCAAATGAATAATCAAAAAACATCAGTAAATGCCTATTTCTTATATACAATTTAATATTGTAGTTAAGCCCAATTCCAAATATGACCGACAGCACCCCGCATGCTTTAACTATGAAGATCTTGCACTAACGTGTACCGGTGGAATGAAAGCATTTGTGAAATCAATCATTAATTACCAAAATGGAAAATACGGATTGTCGTTGAAAGTCTCCAGCTTAAGAAAACTATAAAGCTCGTAATAAGTAAGGGTGATATATTAAAACATGAGCACAAGATACACAGCAGATCATGAAAGGGCATGTCACATTAAGGCAACCAGATGTTTAAAAAAAAAATCAGTGTTTAAAGATAAAAGAACAATCGGTCTGTAAATGCTTGGTGGCCCCGCAAAATAATTATCAACATTATTAATAAAGATTACATATTAAAGTACTAGAGTCTAACTTGGTGCATCATGAAATGGCATGTTCAGTTCTGATCATCGGTTGTGCTAACTTCAAGTAAAATTAATAAAAAGGAAATGTAATTTTGCGTTTATCACAGTAATTATTTATTCACAGCAAAACTTGTGTCGCGGAGGTCGAGTTTGAATAATTGAAATCTTTTACCTGGAGTTATGATGTTACCGGGTGATGCTGATAAATGGTTGTTGCAGCTCCATGGTGTTCAGCTGTCTGCTACTTCAGAAGTTGAGAGGGTTAATCTTGGTGTAATTCGGGGCCCGTTGGTGTGTGTCCGACGGCGAGAGGAGAGCCTGTCAGCATTGCTCGGTTGATGGTGAAAGGTGGAGTCATCACCATCAGATTGCTCCAAAAAACTCTTGGCTGGGGCGGGAACCCTAAAACACATGTTTTCTGTAGCACGCCGTCACAAAAAAAGAAAATAAATCAACTCCTTTTTGCTCAATCTTAACCCCACACATACGCACCATTCAATTATGAGCACCTTATACTTGCAATTACAATAAAGTTACCTACACGTGCATTAATTAACACTTAAATTGTGCCACTGCAAAATATCATGATTGTCTCTTATTAAACAACAGCTGTTACAATTCCATAACCTAATTTACTTTCATTTAAGACTTCGCCACTTGGGTTAAGTTACGTTAATTTCTGTCAAATGTATTGCTGGTATTGTTAAACATTTCTTCTCCACATCTCTTACAGAATATGAATTACCAACTATAAATAGTTTATGAATTTTATTTTTAACTTAGCATTGAACATATTACTTGAAAATTGCCACGTGGCTTGAAATCAAGAATCAACCAGCTCAGGATCACACACACATTTGTAATCCAACTTCATCCCAAACATATAATATACTTTAACACATTTCCCCTTTATTAAGTCACAATTAAATAACTGAAGAAGCTTACCAGAGGCACTTTATGATTCTACTCGCCCATGATAGAAGATGAATACATTATAAAGAAGGATCTATTCCGCCGCCGGACCTTGACCAGTGGCTGTCACGATGCCTGCATTCGGAATGCCCACAGGTCAGAGCTGCAATGCACCGCGTGGCCAGCGCTGAACAGCTGACCAGCGTGTTTTGGTGTTCGGCAACAGATAGCGTACAACTGCTATTCACGGTTCACAGTGGCCGCGCGGCGGAATTCCACAGGCCAGTAGCAGACGACGCCAGCCCGCGCGAAATATGGACAGGTTAAAAACAATTAGCGTACGCCGTGGAATTCTATTTTAATTCCCACGGCACGAGGCCTACTCGAGATTCGTTCATTAACAAGTGTGAACTGTCAAAAGAGAATAAACTACCACCAAATTACAAGTTCAAACACAACTATAGAAAACTATGTAGAAAAAACCATCGGCTGTTGGTTGTGTGAACTTGCGGCAATGTGGTTGTGCTTCCCGGTTCTGTCCAACGGACTTACAGGGTATGTAGTGGTTCTTTTTTGTACAGTTTTTTTTTATAGTTTTGTTTAACTTTGTAGTTTAGTGTTGGTTTATTCTTTTAACGGTTCACGCTTGTTAGTGAACGAAACTCAGGTAGTTTGTATTTAATGTGTTAGTTCAACATATACCTGAAGACGACAACAGATTTATAGAGGCCAGCATGTAATGTAGTGAATTATAACGATGTACATTTAGTAGATTCCAAATGTATTCTGATAATGTACACGTACCGTTGTGACTTAGATTGAAGGAGAGACAGTACGAATTACCAAAGGAGAATCGGGGAAACTGAGGATATTTGAGAGAATATTGGTAAGAGAGCTATACGAACTGAAAAAAAAAGGATGGAAGATATAGGAGACAATCAAATCTGGAGTTTGAGAAGAAATCAGGCGGACACGATATATAAAGGAGAATTAAAGCACAGTGAGTAAAGAGGTATGGACACGTGTACAGGCAAAAGACTACACAACTTTGAAACAGATTACAGGATGAAGACCACAGGGAAACACGAGATAGAGGAAAGCCAAAGATGTCGTGGGAGAATCAGGTCATAGAAGATATAAAGTGCACGGGTACGAGGGGGTGGAGAGTAAAAAGGAAGGACAGGAAAGAGTGGAGAAATGTGGTCGAAGAGGCCGAGGGAAATCGAAATCTGTGATGAGCGGGACTGAAACGAGATCGAGGAGTCCAAAATTCCGTAACTGATGCCAAGACTTGGCGATGATAACAAACCTAACTGAAGAGCCAACTGACACGCGTAATTTGAAGGGGTTACTTTCCCTATAAACGTACCTACACTTACATTTTCGATGTCTTGCGTATGCGATAGTATCGATATACCACGATGTGAAGACGAAGAAGAGAAGTAGCAATTGTAAATGATTCTGTTGCTGAATGTTTCGCGAAAATTTCGAATTTTATAATGCGTGAGGTTAGATATAAATATTTTGTTTATTTTACTTCATTGTTTAAAGTACACAAAACACATGGTTGACAAAACAACATTTGATAAGAAAGTAAGGTAAATTAACTCTACTAGACTGACTCTTCCTGACAATTTCAACATGTACAGAAAACAAATAAAAGCAATCTGAATTGAACCAATACTTAATTGGTGTGACATTCAAGCGTTTTGTTCTTCATTCGTAAACATGACAACAAATTCGTAAACATGATCTACACATAAAATGTTCATAATGGATGCATTTTATTACTATCGGATTATACTTAAATCTCACCTAACGAACCTATCCTTGCAAACGAAAAGGTTTTTTTTTCAAACGTGTTGCGATTAAAGCAGGATATATTACAGCTTTATGGATCGTATTGTAACAGTATACACAGTATACATAAACATTCAAAAGTACACTGTACATGTGGGATCAGAGAAAAGCGGTAGCCACAAGTAGATATTGACGACAAAAAATACATGCTTAAAATTTACTGCTCAAAGCTAAAAGGGCGTTATGTCGCAAGAAGGGAGACAAGCATACATGTAGTAAGCTACAAGTGCCTTAATTTGTGTTGCTTTCTTTATGTGACTTTCACACAAAAGCTAGTACTATTTTAAAGGCGTATTGGTTTTAACGTGTACTTTTAGTTTGGCTGTTAACCTAAGAACGTCAACTTTTGGCGTCACAGGCGCAGATCGAAGTCATATTATTGATAGAACCATTTTTCGTAAAAAGTGTAAAAATATAAAAATGGTAAACAATTGCAATCGTAAACAAGCTATTTTATAATGTAGACAAACATTTTGTTTACGCTTTCTGTTATCAAACAAAAATTATATGCAATATTCATATCCGCATATAATTGAGGTATCAATGACAAATACCTCATAATCGAAATATCAAAAATTATTGTGGGTACGTTTATTGGAAAAGTGCCATGTAATTTTATTTTCGTTACCGTTGTGTACTTTAAAAGGAAACTGCTCGTGTACTTTGTGCGATACAGCAATAACAATTGCCTGAATACAAAGACGCAAACTGCTAAACATTCCTTAACATTGTTAAGTTCATTGCTGTAGGTCGTAGCATGTGCCTCAGCTGCTGCAGATTCAATCACACCGTTAACATTCTGAACATGTGTGCACGATGGCTGTGGGCCTGTTTCTACAGCAGGAATGAACATCAAACACGTACCAGTCAGCATTCACAAGACGCTCAGTTTGAATATTTTTTTATTTTTATCTTTGCATGAATATACAACAATTTCTAATACAATTTTTCATACAACCGTTTAATAGCATTGTCAACAATTGTTTATCCTCTTGCTGTAACAACTCCTACTTTTCTCATCCTCATGTTCCTTTTTTTCAAAATCATAATTGTGAGCTAACGGCCTAAGTAGCTAGAGAATAGAGAAAGTGTACGATAACTGACATGTACGGTAACATGATTGTGTGCCGCAATGTTACAGAAAATCCTGAGATGTATTCTTACTATTCCTATGATTGTTTGCAAACAATAGTACTTTTATTTTCTAACCTATAGTTGATTCATTATGTGTTAATGTGATTTCATAATATTTAAGACTTCAGACAGCTTCCAGATATAAATTTATTGAATCGCTGTGTAATTTTTCTCGTTTCCATAAATAGATTTTAACTAATGTAACTGTTCGGAATACGTATTTCTACTACAATTACGGAACGCTCTCCAAAAGGCAAGAGTGTCGTTCTACCGCTTCTCGACTAGCCCAGTGTGCCTCGTCTGTGTCAAGCCCATTCATTCACGTAGCATTCAAGTACCTTCGAGACTGTTTCAGAGTACTTTTAAACATGCAAATTATGCTGGAACGCCGCCAAAAGTATGGAAAGTTATTCTGAAACACCTCCGCTACCTATATAAGGAACAGCGACCGGCTAGTCAGTCGGTTACAGTAGGCGATTTCTTTAGTGCGGATCGAGTGGGTTGTTGAGGATTAGTTGAAAGTGATTATTGTGTTATAATTAGTGCGCGACTCTATTACTTGACATTATTATTGCGTCCACTTTATTGTGGACAAATTTAACTTGAATTATTGTATGAGAGCAATGTTGTTATTTCAAATTGTTATCTGTGACTCATTAAAGCTGGACTTCATTTACCATACGACGATCAGTGAGGCCGTCGTGGATGGATGGACGGATGATGCGCGGGCGTCTTGCGCCCTAATTTGTATGCGTTGTCCAGCCCTAGGCCTGATGAACGCCAGGTGCCAACAGGTCAGCGCGGTCGTTTGCTCTGCACAAGGGAGTTATGGTGCAGTCCGCGGGTCCATGATAAATTACATGGCCACCACGGAGGCAAGCTTGAGCTTTTGCTTCAGCCAATTGTCCCGCCGAGGCGCGACACCATGGTCCCCTCAGGCTAGCCTTTGGGAACGTAGTGACGCACTGGCGAGGACAAGAAGCTCGAGTGCCCTAGGACGTCGGCCGAATCGGTAAGGAATGACTCCGAGACAGCCAGCTTCCGCAAGGAAAGCACTTGCACAACCTCGCGGGAGCCCGTGTCTCAGGTCATTACCCTGCCGAATCAGCAAAGCAGGTGCTGACGGGGATCTCAGGTGTCATGGCTTCAGCCAATTGCCACGCCTGGGCGCGGCTCCGTGGTCACCGAGGGCATAGCCCACGAAAACTTAGAGGCGCGCTGGCGAGGACAAGAGGCTCGACCGCCCGAATGCGGCGGCCGAGTCGAAGGGACTCGTCACCGAGGCAGTCGGCTCTCGCAAGAAAGGCATTTGCACAACCTCGCGGGAGCCCGTGTCCTGGATCACAGCCCTGCCGAATCGGCAAAGCCGGTGCTGGCAATAAATCAATCCAATCCAATCTGCCGCAGCATGATTGACTAGTTTCGGCAGGCGCAGGTAGTGAATGATGGTGATCATTCCAGTCTCCAGAAGGTTGGGGGGTTGGTTTCTGGGGGGTTCTTGTTAAGAACTTAGGAGGGTCGTCTAACAGCGCCCTAGGGCTCCTGACGCGGCGAGGGGGCGGTGTATTCTCCATGCTGTTAAGCCTTTGGAGGTGCGGATAAGGGGACTCGCCGGCCTTGGCGAACAAATTCGTTGCCAAGGACCAGACAAAGGCCTCTAAGGTGGTGGGAACACGGAGACCCCGGTGAATGGCGGAATTTCGCACAAACCACGGGGACCCCGTGAGAGAGCATAGGGTCCAGTTCTGGAATGTCGTCAGCCTATGCCTGTTGGTAGCCGACAGGAGAGGCCACCAAGCGGCCTCCGCATAAGTGAGTAAGGAACAGTAGATACAATGTCAGTTTTGTACGGACAGCCAGGCGGCTGTTCCGCGAAAGCATAGGTGATAGTTTGGCTCTGACGCCAGGAGCCTTGTTGAGGGTTGCGGTCACGTGGGCGTTGAAGTTTAGGCGCCGATCAAGCTGAACGCCTAAGTACTTCACCGTCTCGGTCCAGTTGATGGGCCTCCCCTCTAAGGAGAGGGATCGGCATCGGGAAATGGACTTATGAGTAAAGCAGATCGCCTCGGATTTCTCCGTATTGATCGCTACTCGCCATTTCCTTAGCCAGTCCGGAAGCATAGCCAACTGGCGTTGTAACGTTACTCTTGTCCGCCAAGGCGAAAGCGAGCTAAAATGAAATATCGCGTCGTCGTCGGCAAATAGAGATAACGTGACCCCGGGATAAACAGGCAGATCGTTCGTGTACAGGACGTACAGAACGGGGCCGAGGACAGATCCTTGTGGGACGCCGGCGGCGACAGGGCGAACCCGAGAGAACGCCCCATCTACGCTGATCCTGAAGGTGCGATCCGTCAGATATGATCGGAGCAAGTGGACGATAGATGCCGGCAGTGGCGAATGCGCCAGTTTTTAGAGCAGGTCTTCGTGCCAGACTTTATCGAAGGCTTCGCTCACGCCCAACAGGACGGCGCCTGTTGCCTGATGATTGTTGGCGGGGTCGGCTAGACAGGTGACAACCCGTACTAGCTGAAGAGTAGTCGAGTGCCTCGGCCTAAACCCAAACTGCTCCTAGCGGATGAAACCATCCACCAGGGGCCGAATACGGGCCAGGAGAAGACGCTCGAATACCTTCGAGGTTACTGGCAATAGTGATATCGGGCGGTAGCTTCCAGGTAGCGTGGGCGGCTTTTTGGATTTCTGGATCATGATGACGTTGGCGGTTTTCCACAGGCGGGGGAAGTACCTCAGCCGGAGACAGGAGTTGAACAGCTCAAGAAGAACGTCAACTGTCGAAGGCGGGAGATTCTGCAACGCAGCGGCGCCGATGCAATCGGGGCCAGGGGCCTTTCTCTTCTTCAGTCGGCTAAGGACAGACGCAAGGTCTTCCTCGTCGACCGAATTAGGAGGGTCATTGGGGGGAGTAGAAAAGAATCCAGATAGGAAATCCCTGACGACGGCCGTATGAGCCGGGTCAGAGATGCCTCTACGGACGGTGAACTGTTCCTCAATACAGTCGGCAAAGACTTCCGCCTTGCCTTCTGCAGAGTATACAGCGCCGTCCGGGGTATTCAAGGGATGGCGAGTCCTCTTTTCACCTTTCAGTCTACCAGCGGCTCTCCATACGGAGGCGTGGTCTACTTGCAAGGACTCCAAATAGGAGTCCCATCGATCCGCGTTTACGTCAAGCAGAAGCTGCGAGACGTGTTCCGACTGGGCTCGAAAACGCCGACTAGCGGCAGGGTCACGGGTATGCTGCCGTCTGCGGCGGAGAGACCGTCGTAACCGTATGGATTGCGTTAACGTGAATAGGTACGTCTTTAAAATCAAACCGACGGAAACGGCGATGGAAAGTTTGCAGGGTGATCGATTCCGTGACTGTAGCTTCGTGACTATTACCACGATTGACATATATGTGATGATCACTTTCACGTACAGCCGTGTTCACGTAAAACCGACACAGCCACACCCAATTTTTTTGTCTTGACTAGTGTTTCTTATTTTGCGGTTAAATATCCGGGTTTCGGGGTTCCACGAACCGACATACCTTGCCAAAGCTAACATAGTTTGAGTTTGGAATAGGTTAGAGTACATTTAATGTCCAAAAAGTCCCAGGCTAACGTTAAAATTACAATGACTCTGTAATATTGTGTGCAGATGCCTGGAGCAAAGAACAAATATATTTAAATCAGGACTTGGGTAAATGCTAATATGGCTTTAGCTATAGAAGACTGCTGTGGTTTGTGGATCTAAAGCAAATATTGCGACATTACGAGAATGCTCATAATAGAAGACAGGATTTGAAAGTGTGAATTTTGAACCGAGCAGAAACAGTGTCTTCGGAAATTCTAAGAAACCTCCGATTGAAGACAGACATCAAAAGGCTCAAACTAAATCTACTGTCCCTGATGATCCAGATGACAAACTTATTTGTTGTAAAAGACTCATTCTGAAGATCTTATAGTGGGGAAGTATGCGCTCAGTGTATTGTGTACAATCACTGGACCAACAATATATGTGCAAGTGCAGATAATGATAATTGCTGTAAACGTTAATTATTTTTCTTTTTGTTCGTATGATTTGGAATAGCATAAAAATGTTTTAGTGTATATTTTAAATTAAAATTGATTATACTTTATAAACAAAATTAATAACATCTTAATGTTCCTTCTAGATAAGAGGGGTATGTGTGTTTGGAACCCGTTTTCCAAGTACAGCAGTTTCATTCAGTTTTACGTAAATCTCAGTTAAGAAAGCCTAAGGCTCTAATAAAAATTTTAATTTCGGATAATTACTACGAGTAGTTATAAAATATAGCCATATTCAGCCAAAAACAAATTTTTTGTTTCCATTTCATTACTTAAAATAGCTAATAAACCAAATAGTATGTCGGTTTTATCGCACTTTCTGTATTCGCTTGGATAGAAACGGGTAAGTCCCCTAAAAATCAAAGTTGTTTCTCAGCCCCTATGTTCGACTCAATCTGCGGAAATGGGTACCTCGCATAACACTCTGTGATAATAGTACGTGGATGAAGCGTAGTGCTGGCCACACTACAGTTCTATGTCATTGTAGGGTTTAAGCACTGTCACTGCTAGCAGCCTGGAGTGCCAGCAACTCCTGTCCTCCTTCCATGGTCCAAAAAGGAATCATCATTTTTATCATATTCGTTGTATAGTCTTTGCCATCTTCTTCAAAAATTAACGAAAATACTTTCTGAAACATGTTTTGTAAATTAAAATAAAATAAAGTTTGTGCAGAAGTAATCCTGAAAACGCTTGATTTTAATGACACTTCAATTACTTTATGTCAATATTCTACTTTAATTTAAATTAATGGTGAGTTAAGTATTGACGCAGTGGAATTCAACGCTTTTAGGTTCTGATGTTTCTATGGGACGTGTACCAGGTTACATAAAATTAAGTATATATAAAAGGCTACAATAAATTTCACAATTGTAATAAAAATTTAGTAAAGGAAATAAAAAAGCAAGTCATTATATGTGCACAAGATCTCAGCAGTTTTTGTTGCAACGACTGCGTACCTGCAACCATGCTACATCACGTGTGTGTCGTGTGTATTTATGGCTAGACGTGTTTTAATAACGACTAGACTTCATGAGACAAAGTACCACGGTATTACCTCCCAAAACAAGTAGACCTATCAGTTACGGATAGCGGCGCCTTTGTGTCTATCAGTTGTACATATTTTAACTCACAACAGGTTATCTGCTATGGCGTGCAGGATTCGGCTGTTACATAGAATATACTGGCCATCCAGCCCTATATTTTAACACAGCTAAGGAGAGTACGATCCGTTGTTTTCTCTCTCGCGAACTGTTGACACTGAACATATATTACTGCCGCAATTTTCTCATGAAAACGTGCACACAATACCGTGTAAAGAGTATGAATTTGGTGAGAAGAAATTTTCTGCTTTTTTAGTCTACCCCGTGTCGCCTTCAGAAGAAATTTATTTTAATGTTTTACTGTTTTTAATTAATGCCATTGAAAATCCTTCAGTTTCCCTATTTATTGATGATGGACGCTGTTTAATTACAATAATTTGCATCTCAAAAAATTTCTTAAACACAAATGTTCTGCTTTATACTTTACAAAATATGAGTAGTTTTTATTGCAAATAATAGTGTCATTTATGTATTCCTTTCTGACTAGATTCGCATGTGAAGTACGGAAAACTACAATACTGAAGGGTTTATCTTTACGTAAGAGAAAATTTGAAGGCTGGATTAGAAATAAATTGGAAAATCATGAATGCTCTACCTAGAAGTAAAAGGTATAAGGAGGGGAATATTGCGACAATTACAGACTAGCAACGGTTGCTTCCTTAGCATAATGTATTACATTCCGAGCGTGTTGCGTTTACTCACTTGCGAATAGTGACATTTGGAGATGATACCTACAGGTCATCTATGTGAAACTGATTTTCATCTGACGTGCAGAAGAAACTGCTTTTTAGGTGACAGCTAGAGATTGTATAGTGAGTTGATATACTTTTTTAACTGGATTGTTGAAGCCGTGATGTTACAATTTTTGATGATGATGAATTCTTACATTTTATAACGGTGTTCAGGTGGTGACATGGTCATCGTGTTCGTTTCGAAAGCCTGAAAATATGGGTTCCAATTTATTTAAACATTTGTTCCTTCCTTCATAGAAACCTATGGTCATTTACCCCGATGGCTCAACAATTGGGCAAGTTATAACCACGCTCATACACGATTTGGGTAAAATGTCGTGTAATCTGACCTAAACAAACTCTTAACCCGGTCGAGCGCAAATTTAATTAACATTTTGACGTATCAGTTTTAACGCTGCAACGTAAGGATACGTTTTCTATTTACAATTCTCAAAAGTAACAACGCAAACGTGCACAAACCTAATTAAAGGTAAAAGAGGAATTCACCTAATATTTTCAGTTGATATATGCTATCATTATCTGTAGTTGTTCCGGTGTGTGCGTGTGTGTGCGTGTGTGCGTGTGTACGTGCGTGCGTGTGTGTGTGTAGGCCTACATGGAAAAGTTATTATCATCACATTTAATTAAGCGAGGTCAACGTTTGGCTATAAATATTTTTGATTAACTGTACTTTCACTTGTAAAAACTTACGTTTCTTATCGTCCTCGAACGTTTCGGTGTGGTGTACACCTTCCTCAGCGAGGTTTGTTTTCACAAGTGAAAGTACAGTTAATCAATAATATTAAGTGCTGTGAATGAAGATGATGAGCCATCAAATATAAATATTTGTTCACTACGTAACTTTGATTCTAGAGAAAGGAAAATTTATTTTGTTAAACGGTTTTAACTCTGGTAAGTTCATACTGACCGAGGCTGAGGAATTAACTTCTTCACGACGTTTTTATTTAAAAATAAAATGGAAAGGATATTTACTAATGAGCTGGACGATGGGTAGAAGAAAAATATGCACCTCTAGTTGAATGAAGGAGACGGCAAAAAAAAATAGTAGTGGAAGGAAACTATAGGAAAATTAGGGTATGAGCAAAAAAAATGGAGAGAGGAGACGAAAAAGATTAAAATAAGGTGTAGACAGATGTATAGATAAATAAATAAGTATATACGTAGATAGATACAGTTTGTCTACGGAAACTGGATATGTCTGATGTTATCTGACTGTGGAATTTTGCCCAATCCAGATTAGTTTTTTGTTCTAATTTGCCCCAGTGTCCATTTTCATTCTTTATCTTATAACTTCAGTCCTTACTCTTTCTAAACTTGATGTCTATAACTACGTCTTAGGAAGTCCATCTCTATCGTCATCAACTTATTTCTATTCTTTATTGTCATTTCCCATTTTCGGTTCCTTGAGTTATTAACCTTTAAACGATACTCGTGTATAATTGTTTCTTCGTCTTATTTCTTATTGTTTTGTCTCACAAGATAGAATTCAACTCTCTTATTACTTTCTCATCATTGGTTATTTTTTCATTCAATCGTCATCAGTGCTGTTCCTCCACTTGTATAGTGCGACAAGTCTCTTTAAGTATTTACAAGTCTTTACTCCTTTCAGACTATTATCACCTGATTTCATATTCACTTGATCTGCATTTCCTCCTGTCATACATTCCGATTTCTCCCAGTTGATTGTAAGATCCGCAACTTCGTGTTTTTCTTTTAATTTTCGCAGCATATTATTTAAGTCATTTTGATCTTCTGCAACAACTATATGATAGTCGGCGAAATATAAACTATATAATTTATGATCTACTACTTGTAGTTCCAGTTCTTAACGTTTTTTGCTTCAGTTCTATAAAGCTCTATCTAAATATATTTTAATAAGAAAAGTTGAAAACTATACCCCTGTCCAATCCCTTGTTACGACAAACGGCTCTGTGTATGTTTCGCCGTTATTAATTCTTGGTGTCTTGTGTCCATAAAGATTTTGTATAGCTTGCCCTCAGCTTTCTTGATGTTTCAGCCTTCCTTAAAGTTTTCGATAACTGTGACAGTAGAATGTTTTTCGAGGTTATCTCGTGCTATGCGTAATTTTCTACTTTTCTGGTTTTACTGTGATCAGACGCGGCGTTTCCTATTTTGACTGTGATATGGTGTCGATGGTAAAGCGTCCCGACCTGAAGCCCGCTTACTCTTCTGGTTGCTTGCCTCATATTTCTTTCTCAGTTAATTCACACTCTGCGCGTTGATTTCTTTACTCAGCCTACTATAGTGTAATCGGTTAGCAACAACGGCAGAACATACACTGGTATTGACGGAAATAGGGAAGTGAATAGACTACTGAAAAGAAAAGAGAGAGACGTATGGGGACTGCTGTATTAAGAAACAAAAAAAAAGAAAAGAGGTGTGAGTGAAAGAGAGAAGAAAGGAGGATAGAGCAGCGAGAGATAGTAGGAGAGGGGAAATCTCTCTCTATTCTCTCTCTCTCTCTCTCTCTCTCTCTCTCTCTCTCTCTCTCTCTCTCTCTCTCTCTCTCTCTCTCTCTCTCTCTCTCTCTCTCTCTTTCACTCTATCTATCTATCTGTCTATCTATCTATCTATCTATCTCTCTTTCTTCTTGGCTCCGTTTTCTAGACCGGACGTTATATAAAGAACTTGTGTCTGTACACAGAGAAACTAATCTCGCTTAATTAAAGAGGAATGAGGTGTTACCAAACTTTTCTATCTCATTATTCGGGACGGATATAAATCACTGTCACACACGATAAAACTAAATACATTCTTGTCTTGTTTCCCACCCTTTGTTAGGGTTAAATGTAGTGAGTGAGTTCATAATTGGAAAATTTCGTCTTGCGATTCTAAGTTACTGCCGACATTTTTACACGTGTGAACCAAATTACTAACACCTAAAACCAAAAAATTAATTAGTCAAGCCCAAATTTTAATATTATAGTAGTAAAAACTAATGTAATTTATTTCTATAAAATGTAATATACTTTTCCATTTGTCAGACTTACATAGTTGTCGGAGTTCTTTAAGAATCCATACCATTCTCACACAAGGAATCGCAGCACAAGCTGAGCTACAGTTCGAACTTGGCATGTAATACATTATGTTACAGCTGCCAGTCTATAGGTGTCACAAATCGCTGTCGTGTAAAATGCAACCCTTTGCTAAGTAAAAGTCGCTACTGTTGAAGCAAGAGCAGTAAATTTCACAAAGTCTCGCCAACCCTCCCTTTGCCATAACCCAATTGTCAACGCTTGACCACTCGTTTGACTTGCCACCAGTCAAGTCACATTTTCAGAGCGAATTTTCTCAACACAGAAAAAGTGAGCTCTCCGTTAAAAAGAGCGTGTAATTTCTGCCGTGTTGGGAATAAATTCCTCTTTACTACCACCCTCGAATGCTGGTATTTTACAACGACCTCAGATATAAAATTATACGACTTAAATGCTTTTAAATTCTGTTTTAAAGAACGTCTGTAGGCCTTAAACCGTGTACTACTTAAACCAGCTGCTTTCTATGGTTTTGTCACCTATAATTGTAAAACTGAGCTTTTTATTATAAAACCCTCTCAAGTGTAGAGATTCTCTTTAACGCATGGAATAAAATGTTTCTATTATTAAAAATGTTATTTTTTTAACATTGATTATTTTAGAGCAAGCATTTTTACATTTAATATAACAATATACTAGAATATCTGAACAATAATCCATAATTTTTTCAAATCATCTATTACACGTAAATTTAAACTACGGGTAAAGTTTAAGTTTAATTTTTTTTCAAATTAAAACAGTTGAGTTAATGGTTGTTATGGTTTTTATGGTATTGTTATTATTGCTTCAGGACAATAAAACTAATTTTTCTTTCAGTACATATAACTTAATTCTACTACTTGTTGTTACAGTTCTCTTCTTGATAAATAAACTACTTAATATATAATACTAGTATACGTTCAAGACTTTTTTACTTAGTACATGTCCAAAACGTTTTGAACGGAAACTAGTATTATATATTAAATAAAATTTCATGTACTCTTATTTTAAATGTGACATAATAATTCATAACCTCTCATTTTAGAAACTTATTTTTGTAAGAAATTTGCCTACTTTATTCTTAAAATTAATGACAAGTGTTTCTTTTAAAATACAAATATACTGCTCTTTCTTCTTTTAAAGTCACAATTTTCAAGTTGTAAATTTTATAAACCTACATATTCTTGGGATAACATCTTTAAATCCAAATAGGTAAGAAAACAGGATATTTAAATATACCTTCAGAAAGATTAATTTTTGCATGATTTATTAGCAATACAAATGTTAAATGAAACTGATAGTGTCAATGAATTTATTACCTTTAATTAGAATAGCAGATAGTCAAGGTAGAATGTTTTGAAATCACGGCTTATCCATATTTTTCAGTCCTTTGCACCACGTTGGCTTACCCAACAAAATTGAGACGCAAATAATTTATAAAATTGTATGAGAAAAATCCTGAATTTCTCATTTGTTCTGAAGGAAACGGTAGGGAGGTCCAACTTTCAAACTAGTCTCATTACCCCCCCCCCCTTCGAAACATTAAGTATGGAACACCTTGGATCACACCTCAAAACCTCAGCGAGTTTTAAACCAATTTATACAGTTCTCTGACATAATACAAATCTTAGCCTCAGAAACATGTCATAAATAGGCAATAGCCATACATTCATTAGAAACTTAAGTAACAGTAGTACATAAAGTTAAATATAACCTAACTTTGCAAAATCAAGGTTTTAAGTTATAGTAACTTGTTAGCTCTACAATTTACATCCTGTAAGGGTCCTTATGCATAACATGGATTATTAGTGTAGGTTTCCACTTAATATAAGTCTTAAATTCTTTTTTTCATATTAGTTTGCATAAATATATTTATTTTTACATTAATTAAAATTTTTTGTGCTGAATTAAACTTATGTATTAGTGTCAAAAATATTTTGTCTCGATGTAAGCCTACGAAATAAAACGTTCTATATACAATAAACATTTACCAATATTATCTTCAAAATTACTGTTTATTGCATTGTACATCTCACACATCAGAGTGGTATACAACAAACAAAACCGTTTTGTTTGTTTTTTGTTTACGCCGACTATACTACACCGTTGAGTGTTTCATTAGTATTAAGTCTTTTATATGAGACGCACTTTTCCAAAACGTTTATGATCATTGACAATTTTAGTGACAGGTATTATATAAAACCTATAGGCGTTTAACAGTAGGCGTTTTCAATTATCACAAGTGAAGGGCTAAGAGTTACCAGCTCCTTACATATCCCCGACCATAAGTGTAGGGTTTGATTTAAGAGTTTCCATCTCCTAGTTAGTTTTCGTTCTCTGCAACTAAGGGACCCTGCATCCCCATGGTTTGATCTGATTTTGGGATGTTCGTCTTCTAACTTTTAGTGATTCAGAAACTCCATCGTACAAGGCAGTATCGGGCAGTGATCGTGTGGTGACGGCACTTACTGGCCGTGTCCCAGGAATGCATTAGGGCTCGTGTATTAGTTGACGGTAAAACATCGCCTGGGAGAACCTCGATACACCGTGACATCGTTGCTGCTTCTGCTGTTCAGGACTGCTTCGTTAGTGCAATTTTATTGTTCGCCATGTTTGATGGAATTTTCGCTATACACAATTTTCAACCCCCAGTAGTTGGGCTTCGATTACTAAAGCTGTTCGCAGACTTAATGACAACATACTGCTTGATATAGTGTAAATGTATTTTCTGACAAAAATCAAAGAAAAAGGTAAAGCTTATAAAGTAAATTTTAATTTATAAACTAAAGGAAAAGAGATAGAAAGACTCAGAAACAGATGGCTTGGCAATGTAGTTGGAACACGTAATAATAAATAATCCTTTAAAAAGAAGAAGGAAAAGCTATTGACATTTTTCTTAAATAATGTAATAATTATATCAGTTGTAAAACAGATTCTTTATTTAACTGTTCACTTATTTTGATTATTTTAGCTGTTTAATTGTTTATAATGATAATCTTGTATTTGAACAATGAAAACACGTGGATCTAGTTTTAATGATTTGGGCTTGTTTCTAGTTACTCAACAATTCCTGAATAATGTTATAGGCCTAATACAATATTTTCACCTAACCACTTTTAAAACCTTTCACGTTAGTAAATATTGACTAACACAGAGTAAATTTTTTGAATCAATCATGTTTCTTCTGCAGCCCTAAATACAGTGATAACTGCCTCCGGCATCAAATACAATACACAGCAATGTAGTTAGGTTTCAGAGCTACGGGTTGCAACAATCGACTTGCTAAGCTGGTGCACGTTCAGCCGACAAGTTAACATTCTGAACAATGTTTCTACGCGGCCGCAGGGTCGTTTCCACAGCAACTCTTTAACGAACATCAAATAAGCAAACAGCACATCTCTTACCAATATCCACAAGACGCTCAAATCTGTTTTAGTTTTATTCAGCTTATATTTTCCTAACGATAAATATTCGTCTTACGTTTATAGTTAATATAATTTGTTGTTGTTATTTATAGATAAAACCTACTCTTCCGTCCGCCAACTCATTACTGCCCTTCCTTATTACTTTTTCCACCGGTTTTCTCTTCCTCCTACTTCGTCTTAATCATCATATTCGTCTTGTCATAGTTTTAGTGTGTTATTTTACGCTTTCTTGTTTATCACATTTCTAATCCCTTTTTTATTTGAGCGTTCATCATAACACGTCATTTAACGATCCCTCATGATTATTAATTTTTTATAAGTAATTTTTTATTATAATCTTTTACTTGGATAAAATGTTATAACATTTTTCTTCTATACCTCACAAGGTACAATTTAATGGTAAACAATAGTATTATCAACAAGTCATGAAAATGAAACGTCAATATGGTTATACTGACAAGTGACGAGATAACCACTGCAGAGGCATAAGACAACATTATCAAAGCTGACAGATTAGCCTGGTGCTTGTCACGCAGCGTTCGGTACAACACACCAATGGCGGCTGGTGGTGTGAAGAAAAGGGGGTTGTAAGTTTTCATAATGTAGGATGATTGTCAATTTTTATATTCCTCGTTACGTTAACATAATTATGAGTGTAAAATTCAGATATAAGACAATATTTTTTAGCGTCCACAATTTCTTATAAAAATATCAAAATTTATCAGTTAAATAAATGTAAAAAATTTTAATAAATTTTAAAAACCTTTTAAATGTTAAACATTGTTATAGACCTACCTATGTTTTTTATTTCTAGTTTTACCTTGTGGAGACCGTAAGCTAAACGGTTTTTCCAACAAACTGTCTACTAGATTAATTTTTAAATAGTAAGAAATTATTACTTGTAAACAAACCACTAAATACTTTAAATCATTTTTACACTGTTAGGACTAAAAATTCACAGAACTTACACTTGTACAATGCTCTGCACTTTTGTAAACACTAACTTGCACGTGCACAGTCGACAGGAATTGAGACATAATCTGCACGTATCACTGGCGAACAATCGTATACAGCGCACCTACTGGAAAGTTGCACTACTACTACAAACCGATCTGTTATCATGTAAATTAATATTCTTAAAAAAGACATTTTCTCGATTTCCTTTCATACAAAAATCTACACGTTTGCATTTATTAAGTACTTTTTTCACTGGATGGGCCTTCATTTTTGCCCTTTTGTCCACTTTTAATTGTGAAGGCGAGGCGGCCGACGATCTCCTTGCCCCGGGCGCCAAAAAGCTTAGCTACGCCACTGATAAGTCACCTTCAATGTTTCACGACTCTGTTAAATTTTAGATACTTATCACTGTAAGCCTTACTTTTGTACACTTACCTTCTTGATTACAACAAAATATGTAACAAATAACAAGTTCGTTTTTATATTTTTGTTCTACTCAAAAAGATCTAAAATCATAAGCTATTTACGAACGAGGTTAGTCTGGTTCTATTCGTTTGATACTCACGTGTCCACACCGGTGCGTATTTTATGGGTGGGATGTTTGTTAATATAGGTGATGTTTTCGTGTGCTGGGTTAAGTAGGTCCTTTATATTTTTATTTTTTTTTAAGCTGACTGTTTTTTTAACTAAATCAAAACCAGGTTTTCTAGCCTTCTGCTTGAATACATTTTTGTTGCATGGTTAAACATCTTTTATTATAAAATAAAAGTATGCATTATCTATGAGTGTATTAATGAGTGTGAGTATGCATCACCTACAAAATCTACTCCTTCCATTTTACGATACAAGGTATGCGGTCAGCCGCGATTCATATGTTCGAATTGTACAGACCAATGTAGGTATCGAATCCACATCTAGTGCTGAACGTATCGATGATCGGTTCCAGTGAACTGGAGGATAGTTCACAAGTACCAGATATAGTAAATACAAATAATTCAAATTACAGTTTATTTTATTGAATTACACTCATTGAGTGTCTTAAAAATAACAATAGTGATATTGTAAGTTGTTGTCTCAGTATTGTTTGTCAAAAGCCAGGTTTGTTTAGTCTAACTTAATTGAGACAGACTATACTAAAATGAGACCCTCAGCCTACAGTTCTCACAAAAGCTGATGAGATAATATGACAACGTCGCTGCTGATTCAGTACTGGATTAAATGTTTAAATCGTTTGCGCCATGAAACGCGAGCTGTAATTTCGTGCAACGGAAGTGACACACAGGAAATACTAAAGTCGAAAGCTAATTTTTTACTTCGTTAATAAGTAGAAATTTAAAAATAAGAAATGAAAATGAAAAATGAATTATGACTTAAAACATCGTTTAAAAATTAAGAAATATTTTGTAGATCAGATCCTATTAAACAAGATAAAAAGTGAAAAAATAGAACGTTAAATTAAAAGTCAAGACAAGGTATCAATCTGTGACCTAATGAAAATATACGTCAATATCAACATAAACCTAAAGGAAATATTACTAAGCAACAAAGATAAACGTAAACAAACGTGAGTTGTATAAGTTTGATCAGAAGAATGTTAATGTGTAACTAATACTGCCTTAAGGATAAAAGCAACCACTAACATAAAAGAAAACCGATAATTGTAATCAATTTGTCACGAAATTATCTTATTTATCTAATACGTAGGAATTAATTTGTGTTGTGGTAAAAATCATCTAGGGGCAGTACTGCAATTCAGTTGTAAATCTATATGATTAAAAATATTCTACTTTTTCATATTAAACAAAAACAGTAAATTTAAGTTACATTGTCAGCATATAAAGAAGCTCTACGAATTATCTAAACTACCACAGATGTTTTTTAAAATATTGTGTTGTATATTTAATATTGCTGTATTGTTTATATATTATCTATTAACAATATCCTTCACAGTAGACCTACACAGTATACTTGTTTTAAAATCGACTAGAAAAACTGTATATTTGGCTAAAGTTTAATGTAATATAAACGTAATTGTTGCGATTGTTTACAGAAAGTAGGCTACCGTTTCCAGGAAACAAACGAAATTTTAAAAAATATTCAATTTAATTCCAACAAGGGACATTTGGTCGTAGCAGATTCAACATAATTTGTTGCAGCTGAAGATGTCTCCACTAATAAACCAACTGGTGCTTTAGCTTCCTATTACAGTATAATATTTGAGGTATGTATGAATTTTTATTATTATGAATGGCACGGTTGAACCACAGGCGCCCCACTCCCTCCCGGATTTAGAACAGTCAGAAAAGGGGAGTACTAAGGCATGAGTAAGTGTACAGAGTAGTGTAAGGTGTTAAAGTGTATGCGAAAACGGGTTTAGAGAGTAGGAGGTGCTACTTTCACCTCCCTCTAAATTGTCTTTTCGCTCGCCCTTTCGCATCTTGCCCTACCTGATCTCTTACTCATACCTTATTACTCTTGACTCTCTGCGACTGCTATCAATCCAGCCCACCTCCCCCCCGGGATTGAGAACAGCCAGAAAAGGGGAGTACTAAGGCATGAGTAAGTGTATTGAGTAGTGTAAGGTGTTAAAGTGTGTGCGAAAACGGGTTTAGAGAGTAGGAGGTGCTACTTTCACCTCCCTCTAAATTGTCTTTTCGCTCGCCCTTTCGCATCTTGCCCTACCTTGTCACTTACTCATAGCTTATTACTCTTGACTCTCTGCGACTGCTATCAATCCAGCCCACCTCCCCCTCCGGGATTGAGAACAGCCAGAAAAGGGGAGTACTAAGGCATGAGTAAGTGTATTGAGTAGTGCAAGGTGTTAAAGTGTGTGCGGAAACGGGTTTAGAGAGTAGGAGGTGCTACTTTCACCTCCCTCTAAATTGTCTTTTCGCTCGCCCTTTCTCATCTTGCCCTACCTGATCCCTTACGCATACCTTATTACTCTTGACTCTCTGCGACTGCTATCAATCCAGTCCACCTCCCCCTCCGGGATTGAGAACAGCCAGAAAAGGGGAGTACTAAGGCATGAGTAAGTGTATTGAGTAGTGTAAGGTGTTAAAGTGTGTGCGAAAACGGGTTTAGAGAGTAGGAGGTGCTACTTTCACCTCCCTCTAAATTGTCTTTTCGCTCGCCCTTTCTCATCTTGCCCTACCTGATCCCTTACGCATACCTTATTACTCTTGACTCTCTGCGACTGCTATCAATCCATCCCAACTTCATAAACCTTCTTCCCATTCCGTCTCTGCCTTACCTTTTTCTCAGCGCCTAGCTTTATTATTTCATAGTTAATTCCTTTTCTTACAACACCAATGTTTTACGTTGTCGTTCGTTTTTCACTTTTCACTCTTCCTTATTTTCTCGTGTATAACTTATGTCCACCACGTTCTGATGTTTCAATCGTGTCACTCATAGTATTAAACATTTAATTGCAAATATTTTACTGAAGAACTAAAGCGTCAGGCTGATTCATTTTTGGAGACAAAGGCATTTAAAAACATTAAAGCATATCAGAATATTGTGGTTGCTTGCTTTAGTATCTATCTGTTCATTTTAATAATGTATTGTAAAATTCTATATAAATTTAAACATTATAATAAAAATTTATTTATTTATTGCATTGCGTGTATTGTATCGATTCGTTTGTCTTCTTTCTTTTTTTAATGCCGTGCTCGAATCTTGAGTTGGCAATCGCTGTACATATGCCTCTGTGTGTGTGTGTGTGTGTGTGTGTGTGTGTGTGTGTGTGTGTGTGTGAGCGCATATTTTCTCACGTGTATATAATGATACACGGTTTAATTTCAGCTCCAAATAATGGAAGTAAAGAAATGTTTGTAGGCAGGGGAAAATTTCTTGGTGACTGTGCAAAGAGCAAAACACAAAAGCAATATTTTATGTGTTTATCAAATTTTAAAATGATATTTTATTATTTATGTATTAAATTTTTTTGCCTGAACATGTGGTGGAGAAAGGGTATCGGTGTTTCAAATTAAGGAGAATGAACATTTATAGACCAATGATGAGTACTGTAAGGTTTGTAAGCATGGTCGGTAACAGAAAAGTATGGAAAAAATAGTCACTCTTCTTGAGAAGATTTTTAAGAAGATTTCGTAGAAAGTTAACAAGAGATGGTGTGAGTAATGAAGGATACTAAAACTGATGGGAATGAAGAAACAATAGATACTTAAAACCATGATCATCATCAGCTCCCCGGGTTAAACCAGAATGTTTTCGGTCCCAAGTAGACAAAGTCTAAAACTGGTTACTCCAACGCCTCTTCGGAAGTCCCACACTCCCCGTCCTTTCGGCTATTCATTCGGTTGATATGGTCCAACCAATTTAGTCGATTTAATTTATAATATGTTCATAATACGCAATATGCCAGTACTCTTTTTGCGATCTTGAATACCGTATCGTACCACACGCCTGAGGAACCTCACTTCAGCGAATGGTACTAACTTGGCCTTTTGTCATAGACCAATTCTCAGACCCATAAAGAAGTGTGAGAAGGGCCACAACCTTGATGAACCTTAAAAGGTTCTTACTAGCTAAATTCAGAGTTCTTCTGAACCATATATGTAACTTCAGAGTTTACATATGGTTGAACTTATGCAACCTGAAAAGGTGTCAACGTGTTGGACACCCCTGAAACAGTAGTCAGTGACAGGAAAATGTTCAGAAAGCTTGGATGGCAAGCAGCATTAATGAAGAGCAATATGATAAAGTAGCTGAAGTTATTTTTAATTATATATTTAATCGTTTTATTTTCTGACAGTCAGAAATACAATAAAATTAATCATCCCATTCTTCTTCTTCTTCTGGCACTACGGTCCCTGTAGATCCCTGGCCTACTCAATGATTCTCCTTCATTCTTCAATGTCCAGAGCCTTATTTCTCTAAACTGCCACTCGCATCTCCCTCAAATCCCCTTCCATATCTTCATACCATCTCCTCCTCGGACGTTCTCTCCTCCTTACTCCCTCCGGCTTCCTTTCCAATGCCATTTTTGGGCCTTGATCACTTCTCATTCTCACCACATGCCCCAACCATCTCAACCTTTGCGTCTTCACTGCCGCAACTATGTCCGATTCTCCATAAAGGTCTCTTAGCTCACGATTCTTTCTTATCCTCCATATCTGTCCGTACCACACCGATCCATAAATTCTTCTCAGACGTTTCCTCTCGATAACACCAAGGTTTTTCACAACTTTCAACTTCAGCACCCATGTCTCGCTTGCATATGTTACTATAGGTCTGATTACAGTGGTGTATATTTTCTTTTTGACAGTTTTTAATACATTCCTGGATTGGAATATATTTTTTAATGCGTAGTAGCTTCTGTTTCCCGCTTCCATTCTTGCTTTGAGTTCTTCGCTTGTTGCATCCTTCGGGAGAATCTTTGATTTGTCTTCAAAGTTTCAGAACCATAGATGACGTGGTTTGTCCTTTATTTTCCAACTTCAAAGCGCAGAATTCACCTGCTCTATCACGATTTTTCCTTGTTTTATTTTTTGATAGTATTTTCATCAGTTCTACCAACTTTTGATAATGTGACTCCAAGATACCCCAAAAAAAGCACTACATTTTATAATGTGCGAACCTACTGTCATGTCGGTTCCTTCAAATCCAATAAAATATGACAAAGTTTGGTTTATCCAAAATGTATATGGAGGTCCCGGGATCTGTATCTTCTTCTTCTTCTTCTTCTTCTGTTTCTTTGCAAGGATTAGGTTATATAAACCTGTTCCGGCACCCATTTCATCCTCGGACGACCCACGTCTCTTCTACCAATGGCTTTAGTTCAGTGCCGCTTTCGCCAATCGATCCTCTGTCAGCCTTTGCAGCCGATCCGACCATTGTCTTCTGTAAATTGAAATAATTTAATTTATATCCTTAACTTCGAGTTCTACTCTGATATCCTCATAACTTATTCTATCTTGCAATGTATAATTTAAATTATTTCGAAGAAACTGCAATTCAGCACTCTGAATCCTGCCGCATTCCTTTTTGTCATGACCCCACACCTCACACGCATACAGTGGCTAGGGGGGCAAGGGGGCACCTGCTAGGAGGGCGACAAAGTGAGCATAGACTTGAAAAAAATGTTTTCATTGTATAAAACTACAAACAATTTGTTTCTTTGATATGACTATTCCTTTCATAAAAGAAGCATAACCAGCCTGTTCTCTGGTTTGTGCTTGGCCATGCAAGATATCTCAGTCCTTCCGAGATATAATGGTGAATAGAAAAACATGTCAGTTGCAGAACAAGAACAGCCATTTCCCTGAGGATGAAGCTGGGCGATCCTTAAACAAGTATTTGTTTGATAAAACCTTGCAGAATGGCGAAAAGGTAAATCGCATTTCGATGTGTTTTTCTCCAACTAAAAAATTTCTATTTTGCTTCTGTTACACTTTATTTCCACAAAAAAACTATCAAAGAAGCAATTTCAACAGTGACAATGAGTTATCGTCATGGCGAAATTTAACCTCCGTATTCAGGATCACGAAAATAGTCCTGCTCATCGCTCTGCGTTTTTGGAATAGAAGGAACTTGAACGTTCTTTAAACAAAGGGCGACTTACTCATGATCTACTTCAGGAACAAATGAGTAAAGCAGCTAAGATATGGAAAGAAATCCTCAAACGGGCCTTTGACACAGTAAAAACTCTTGCACAACAAAATCTGGCACTGAGAGGACATCGAGAATCCATTGCTAACAATCCAAATTCTGGAAACTTTCTGGCTTTGTTAAAATACTTGACTAAATTTGACCTTGTCATGATATCTAATTTGGATTCAGTCTCTCGTAAATCTGGGTGTATATCGTATCTTTCGGCAACTATTCAAAATGAAATAATAAGCCTGTTAGCAGAAAGAGTTCGCAAATATATTATTACTGCAAGCAAGAAGGGGAAGTATTTTAGTATTATATATGACACAACACCAGATCCTGTACATGTAGAATAAATGTCTCAGATTATAAGATTTGTTGAATTTAAACGAAATTCTGTTGATATCAAGGAAGCTTTCATAGACTTTAATCCTTTAGAAGTCAAATCAGCGGATGGGATCACACAAGCTATTACAAGTAAACTTGAAAGAGATGGATTGAATCTTAGCGATTGCAGAGGTCAGTCGTATGAAGAATCAAGCAACAGTGGCTAGTAATCATTCAAGAGTTCAGAAGAGAATATTAGATTTGAATCAACTAGCTCTGTTAACAACCATTCACTTAACTTTGTTAGAGCTCATGCAACTCATGTAAATGTTCCAGCAGTGACATTTTTTGGGACAGTAGAACGTCTATTCACCTTTCCCTGTTCCACTCATAGATGAGGTGTTCTTAAAGACTTCGTAAATATTACCGGTACTCTAAAAGGACATTGTGATACCAGGTGGAGTTCAAAAGCAGCTGCAATATCCACTCAGTTGGATGAAATGATCGCTCCACTGGAGAAACTGGGGGATTCTCCGACTGAAACAGTTGATACGTCGGAAGATGTAGCATTAATAATGAATGCGATATAAAACTTTAATTTTGTGACCTTGCTCTCTTTCTGGACAGATAATCTTTCTTCTATGGACAAAATCCAGAAAATATTGCACACCAAAGGAGTAAGCTTTATTCTAGCATTGCCACTTTTGGAGACGCTAACGGACAAATTAAAAGTTTGGAGGAATGTGCTGTGGGACAATGTCACTACTAAGGCAGAGCAGGTAAGTAATTAATCAGCAGGGGTGTCAGTATCACTAAAAGGATAAGAAGGAAGCGCACAATGCCAAGGGAGTATGCACACGATTCTGCATTAACCGTGTGCCAAGAAATGCGACCTTCTCTAATAGAAATTTTGGTCAGACTATTAGTTAAAATTTCAAGCCGTTTCTCTAACATAAAAGAGTTAGTAAAACGCTTTGGGTTCCTCTTTAAATTTGAGGCATACATAAATGATGGGGATATACATTTTAAGGAACGGCTGTCCCAAATCAATATTAAGTGCACAGTGCTTGCAAAACTGTATCCATATGACCTATACAGTGAAGAATTGTTCAGTGACTTAAAAGACACCATACTTTTATTAAAAAGGGAAAAAGTTAACGGAGAACAATTGAACTTTACACCTCAGGGACTGATATAATACATTTCTTCAATGGGATTAGAAGCCTACAAAACACTTAAATTTTGTTTACTTTACCAATGTCTGTGTCTTCTTGTGAAGGATCGTTTAGTGAACTTAAATCGTACCTACGATCAACAATATCTCAAGACAGGGTACCAAATCTAGCGAAACTTTCAACTGAAAACGACATTGCATCGTCTTTAGATTACAGTGATTTAATAACCGACTTTTGCAGCAATTAAGACGAGGAAAATTACATTTTAAAATATCTCGTTTTAAATATTTATTAAATATTAAAAATAAATAATAAATGTTTATCAATAGAAGACGGAACCATTAACCTGTAATGGTAAGTGATTTATTTTATTACTTTTAATGAAGTTCTTTGTTTAACTTTATGTTGCATTAGGATATTGTTTTGACGATGCGCTATAGACCTACAAGCAATTTGCATTAGGACGTTTTATGTTATACATTTTTTATATTACTATATTTTTATAGTCTAAATTTGTTACTAATAAATAGAAACTGAATACCCGTAATATTATATGTATTTTCTTAATTGTGACTTAGCAAATATTCTTAAGATATTTGCTGGACGTGCTTTCATACAAAAATCTACACATTTGCACTTAAGTACTTTGTTCACTGGATGGGCCTTCATTTGTGCTCTTTTGTCCACTTTTAATTGTAAAGGTGAGGCAGCCTACGATCTCCTTGCCCCGGGCGCCAAAAAGCCTAGCTACGCCACTGGAAAGCACACATCGGTAATAGCTCCGTAAGTGACGTTACGAATGCCGATTTGCCTGGATCTTGCAAACTTCGCGAGCAGCACATAGCTAACGGTGACCAACTAAGTTGGTTACAATTTACCGTCAAAAATGTTTTATTAAACCTGTATTCTGACAATGTTTTTCTCAAATTATAGTAGTCTGAAAAAAACGTATGGAATAAAAGTACAATACAATTTATACAAATTATTGCATAAATAATACATATTATTAAGAAAACCACTTTTGTCTGGGGGTTGCGCAACCTTGGAACCTTATTACCAGCCGCTACTGCAACATAAACATCTATGACAGGATAAACAAGGTAGAACATATAAAAGAGTAATACGACTAATAAAATTTTATGGTTGAGAGACTAGTAAGAAACAATAAGTGAGCCGTCTAGTTTCAAAACCAGATACATCCACTTTTTTCACATTCACATTTTCTGCTTTTTCCTATATTACCTTCTATATATCCCCATATACTTTACAAGTATCAAAAACAGATACAGCCTTATTAAAATTGGAGTTGAAATTGCTGGTTAGTTGCAAAACCATTTACATCCATTAGCTTCATATGACCTTGCCTAATAGCTGGGCTGTTGCTCAGCTGTTCATGTGCTCAACACATTGTAGGAATTGGTGTTAGGTTGTGGTGTACTGATTATATTGATTACAGACGTTTCGGCCCCACCGTCGAATGCCATCTTTACTGTTACAACGATTAACAAACTGTTAACTGGGCACGGTGTCCGCGGCCGCGTATTTTAGAAAGATTGAAATTTTCAAAAAATAATCGTTTCTAGGCTAAAGATGGCCGAAACGTCTGTTTTGAATATAAGCAGTAGACCATGGCCTAACAGCCCTGCAAATAGCAGTTCCAAGAATGTTGACACCGGGCGTCATACCGTTGGATTTCCAATTGAAGATATGTGCATTAAACAGTAGATTTAAAACTGTTTCTTGACTTTAGTACGTAGGCTTTCACGGCCGGTGTCATTATAGTTATTTAAAACACTGTTTCTTGACTGATTATAAAAACTACTTTTTTTAATAGTGATATTAACATTATCAATCAAAATTGATTGTAATTCAGAAGAAGTTTCTGTAAAATTTACAGATTATTTAACATTTAATATATTTAATATATCACGCAAAAGACAAGAAAGTAATGTGGAAATCACGCGAAATGAAAGTATGTGGAAAAAAAATAAAGAAAAGAGACAAAGGTATGTATGGTTGGTTCTGTGGCTTTTATTCTGGTGTAGAGTTTGTTGGGCCGTGTAGAAGTACATTCATTTAAAATCAAAAGGATGATGTGATAGCTTAATAATTAATTCGTAAATTTAACATTGAAAGGAAATGCTATGAGAAATCGCTAAAACTTTATTGATAGCTTAGGGAATCTTTACCTCTCGTAAATACACAATGCTTTAGATTATAATTAAGTATTCAGAAGTATAATATAGGACTATAGTAAATTTAATCTATTTTTTGATTCATGGAAGACGTGGATACAAACAGCAGTCATAGTTTTTAAAATTGGAATATTTGTTTTTATAGCAAAGAATCTTGTGTATGAAATAAAAAAACACTACCATTATCTAATCAAGTACACTACTTTTTTAATAAGATACATTTGTTTTAAGGCAATTTAATTATGATAACAGGTTTAATTATGTGGGGTTTATTATCAGTGCGTCTCTTACAGGTACAGGGCTCAGTGATTTAATAAAAATGAACTTGTAACGATAATAAAAAAACGTAATATATATCTGTATGACAAAATACATGCAAGAGATCAGCAATAAATACATTAATACAATACTACATTTTCATGAAAAGTTTTATGACCTTGATAAAAATGATTTACAAATAAAACTGATACAGGATAACTTTACATTAAAATACACTAAAGCTAGAATTCCAAAAAGAACCACACAGTGAACTATAAGAAAGGAAATTGTACACTGACTGTAAAATACTATAGGCCTATCTTTTAAGTTGATAATAGAGAAAACCCTCAAGTCTGCTAGAATAAATTTTTAGATGTCTTGAACCTTTCAAAGAATAGAGTTAATAATGTCATTTCAAAAAATGAAGATGGAACAAAGAAGGGTGATCGACTATCAAAAATTTATGAAGGAAAGTTGAAATGTGTGGTAGTATTTATTAAAAAGTTTAGTGTTATTGAAAACCACTGTTGCCGGAATAAGAAAAGTTCTCATGTTTACTTAAATTCAGACTTAAGTATAAAAAAATATGTCGTTTGTACAATTTACATGTTGATGTCACCATGAAAGTAAAGAAAAGGTTTTCCGTCATATTTTCAGAACCAGATTTAATATCGGTTTTGGTAGACCATGTGTTGATGAATGCTGAACATGCATATCCTTGCATGAAAGAATACGAAATGAGAAAAATTGTACGAACAATCGCTGATGACAAAAAGTCATCAGCGATTGTTCGTACAAAAAGTCATATACAAGTTCATCGATTTAAATTCAATGCTTTCGATTGTTCGTACAAAAAGTCATATACAAGTTCATCGATTTAAATTCAATGCTTTTTACAACCCCTTAAATGAAGACAGAAACGACCTTTTGACTCTTACCATTCCATTGTCAGTAGAATCAAGTACTGCCTAGGTTCCCTGATCAAACTGCTTATTATTCTACACAATTATACAAGTACAATTTTACAGTAGTTATTGGCAGCTCTAGGTGTGCACAGACAAAAAATAATACATACTTCTATGAGTGGGATGAAACCGAGCATAATAAGGATTCAATGAAATTAGTTCAGCTGTATATCATTCCTTAATAATGCTCCAAATACAAGAACATATTAGGGTAATTCGTTTTGCCTCTGACGGGCGTGGGGGACAGAACAGAATTTCAACATTGATTGGAATGTTGTCAGTTAGGTTTTTGAATTTTGACCCCCAAAATCTAGAAAAATTAGAATCTCGTCATCTGACCGTGTCCATGATCCAATTAAAAAAGGAGTTAAAAATTACAATGTCATCATTGATCCTACTGAATACACAAACATCTTCAGTGACTATGGAACTGCAGTTCCATTAAGAGGAAAGGTTTTCTACTGGAAACATTCTCTTCAAGATGTGATTCGCCCTCCAGGGCAATGGTAATCACTGTTCAATCTCGACCAAAAGAATTATTTTTCATAAAAAAAGGAGTCAATGTTTTGCTGCAAGGTGAGTTGCATTGCCGTTCTGAAATAGGGTGGTTTAAAACTATACGCAAACGTGGGAAAGTTATTAACGTCAACAGTATTCTAATTATTATTAAAAAAGGAGTAAAGATTTCCTCAAAAAAGATTACAGGCATATTGAAACTATTGAAAAATTATTTTTGAGAAAATTGGAGAGAATTAGAGGCCTTAACATTTTATAAAAACTTGAACTAGACAGTGTTACAGCAGAAGAAAATGATAAGCCACAAGCAAAGTGTAAAAGAATGGAGTAAGTTTCAGATTTAATTATCTGGAATAATAAGAAAATGTATTTATTTTATAACTTTTATAATTCTAATTTGAATATTCTGTGTAACCAATATAAATAAAATTTATTTTTTTGTAACAAATGACTTCTAGTTTGTTTCAAAACCAGATACATCCTAAACATTTTCTCAAATATCTCAATAACAATAAAATTGTAAAAGCTTAAATTTTAGTATCTAAGTTGTCTAACTCATAGCAACGTACCTGCAAAATCACGATTTTTCAATATTTTACATTTTTGAGATATTAGTTTTTTAGATCTCCTGAAAATTTTCATGTTTTGGATGTATCAGGTTTTGAAACTAAACAACTCAAGTATATCAGAAAGTATTAAGAAAAATATGCAGACAGATCATACAGGTCGGGAAAGAAATGAAAACAACAAAGAAATGTGTAAAGTGGACAGGATTTGAAGCAGGGAGTAAGGAGATAAGAAAAGGGTAATAATGATAGAACAGAATAACGAAAATCTGCAGGGATAAGAACCTGGGAGGAAAAGGAAAAGAGTAAAATAATCAATGCAAGTCCCAGAAGAAGATAGACATTTTACTGACCATTAGGTTCAGTTATTCAACTTTGATGAAATTATATTCTTATGTTTCACCTTATATACTACTGATATTAAACTCGTCGACGATGATGATAATTCTGTCACATACACTAAACTGTGCCTCACACTACGATTACGATCATCATTGCACAGGAAAAGTAGTAAGCCTCTGTTCCTGTTCAGAACATGAAACTAGAATATCAGTTTATAAATCATATTGCAAAAATTCATGTAGATCGGAATCATGACCCCTAACTGCTGCATGACATTGTGGAATTGAAGATTTTAAAATGACCATCTACAGAAAAATGTTAAGAATAGGCTTTTGTGAACTGCTGGTAGAACTAAGTGTGAAGAAGATTTTCTGCCTTATCTGCTGCCTTATGAACACTGTGGGTTATGGTGTTCGAAAACGGACTATGAAGAAAAATAAAGTAGGAGGAGGACGACGACGAAGAGAAAGTAGGAGAAGAAGAGGGGACGAAGAAGAAGAAGAAGAAGAAGAAGAAGAAGAAGAAGAAAGAAAAAGAAAAAAGGCGATAAATTAAATATGGCAAGCAAATAAACATTAATACGTCAATATAATCGCTGTAAAATAATTTTGCATAGTAGCTGACACACTTTGTTGCTGCATAAGCCCTGTGCCGTAATAACGAGTGGAAGGTATCAGACATCATTAATTAATCGGCCAGTCTCCGGAGTATGTGCTCGTTTGTATCACATGATACTGTAACATCGTTTTTCGCATCGCTGTCTGATAACTCAATAACTCATAACGTACGCGTCAGATTGTTCGCACGCATGTTGTTTATGGCGGACGACGAGCCGTAATATTACTACATGTCATCGTATGTTTTAAGCTAAGAATTCAATCTAAAACCACTGCACTGTTTTTAGGAAAAACGGCAATCTTTATATCAGTTGAGTATACTTATATGTGAAGTAAAACAGTATAATGTTTTTGCTAAAACATAATACTGTGTAATCAGTATGATACTAAACATGTATTGTATTAAACATTAAACAATATAATGTTTTTGCTAGTCAAATGTTTACATTAGACTAGTAATAGATTTTCTTTGCCGATTACAGTGCCTTCTGATTTTCAAGTTTTTATACAGTTTTATGTTTTATTTCAAACACCAGAAAAGCTTTTGTAACATACTTCTGATAACGGTACTTAATATGACGTACGGTCAATGGACAGTTTCGCCCCAAAGGCTCACATATATATAAATGACTGTTTAGAGTCCTGCCTTACATTACCACTATCTATATACAAGTCTCACAGTAAGGAAAGAGAATTGACCTCCTGATAAAAACGCTTGTAAGGGAAATAAACCGACTCAATTGATGTCAGTATATTGCTGAAACTGTAATTCTACTTTTTTTGAAAAGCGGCATTCCAGATAACAAATTCGTCAATAAGATCTTATAACTACACGTGGACGACGCATTGTAAAATTTGTTGATCGACACTTCGCTACCTTCACAACATAGTATTAAAAATACTGTGGGGAGTCGTTAAACGGAACTGTCGGAACCCTCAGGAATATTTTCTTTTCCTTTGTAGTAGAATATAGGAATCCCCCATAATATGTATACATTCTGTATATTATTTCAAGTAGTAACAGCACTGTAGTTCTGTAATTTGTGGGGCACAAATAAATACAATTGCCCAGTAATAAAGTGTAATTACGGGACTAGCATGAACAACAAGCTATAATACTTTGCACAGTATGTAACCCCTACTTCATTTTGAGTAGTTAAAACAAAAAGAATATTTCCTTTTGTAAAGAGGGGTTACAAGTTAATTAAAACTAGGCTAAGGCCTAGAGAAGCTAAAAATTGCGCTGGATCCAGTAAGACGGGACTTGCAATAAAAACTCAAGAATTAAATAATTAACAATCCCATTTTATTATTCTATCTCATATAATAAAAATAACAAAAAACAACAGTGATTTAGAATTCCCCTTTAAAATGGTTAAATAAAGAAGTATACCCTCTCAACAAGGCCACCTGAAAAATATTAACTGAATCCACGAAAATAATTGCTATGTCACCATCAATGAATTGAAAACTTAAAATAATCATTAACCTCAAAATAAAACTCCCATTAAACTATTTATTAAAATATAAAATTTATATCATATGTTTCTTTTAAAATGCAGTATATATATATTGATGCAGGTAAATGATTTCATTCACAGTTACTATTAATAATTAAAATAATTACTCATCCAATTTAAATGAACTTTAAAGGTGACACTTACTATACTTGTTAAATAAAATAATTAATTTAAAGAAATGATCAGCCACGATTATTGAGATAGAATACTCGTCTACTGGTGTATATAAATTCTAATAATAAATCCCTATATCCCACCAAAAGTACAGTAATGCATAATATTTATATATATATATATATATATATCCCCCAAAATGTATACAGAAATATACAGACATAACATGTTCCACAAGACAAATTACATATACAATAGTATACAAATACATAAAGGTCTCTTGCCACGCCTTTTTTTTATATTACCCTTCTGGTGTATATAAATTCTAAACTTCTTCTTTATAGGAATCCCAATTAGGATTAAAGATTTATATCTATAATGTACCCCCATGGTGTGGGTTAAATGCACGTCATGTGTATCATAAAGTATTGCATACAAATGTCCCCAGGACATTAAAATTTAAAACCAAGTGCCTAAGTGGCTAAGTGCTAAAATACTTAATTAAGGTGAGAAATAAAAATTGTTTAAAATAATTAACGCCCCCCAGTTACCATGATTAATATAAAGAATTTATATAGACTAAAATAGGGCCAATTAATGAAAAGAGAAAAATTGCACCATATTAGCACCTTATATAAAAAAATACATTTGTGTGTCAGAGACGGACATGTTTCTTCAACTTATAACCAGTCTCAACAACCTTGTTTCGACAAACAAGTTGAAAAGTGTTTCGACATGCACAGCTTGGTTGAAACTAATTAAAAATAACACCTACCTCCCCAGTAATCTTTTTATACAAATGACATAACCTGATTTTAAAAATAAGAGAAAATATGTTTTTATGCCTAGAAAATTAAACTTGAGAAAATTACTAATAACAAAACTGACTTTAAATCTGTAGCGAAAGCTCTATAAAGAAATGAGTGGAAATCTAAGTTGGATGCTGTGTTGTAGACATGTCAGTCTCTGAACTGACAATTTACTATACATGTATTGAAATTTTACAATTAATTCTTAGTGTTCACACTAAACTGTCCCATCAATTGGGATCCAAAGGAATGTATACTTGAACGGTAAAACTGATGATTATGTATAACTGGTGCCATGTTGATTCTACGTGTGAATAATAAATGGATATTTTTCACCTGCTTATATGTGCCCAGAAGGATGATCTCTTATTTGTAGCGTGGCGATCTCATGATTGGCATGTTGTTGTGGTCTTATTCTCTTCGGTGTCGAGTGTGGAGCTTTTAGGATGTCATTCTTTCAGTCGTGTAGCAGGACTTGTCTCTATTCGGTGAACCCTGTTCACACATTACATTTTTAGTGAGAGACCACACACAAATGCCCCCACTGTTTGGACACCCTCCAAAATACATAAATAAAAACAACACCTAGTTGTGTTGTACATAATAAAACTTGGTAACATTATTTTGGCCAACATGCCTTACTTAAAAAGTTCTCTAACAATGATTCTTTATAACGCTTTATAACTTGAACCTCACTGAATGTGAGTTGCTTTTGCAATATAATAATTTATCTTGGCTCTGTAACATCTTATGAACTTATTACTTTGAGTGAAATTGAGGTTACCACGTGGCGCAGAATTTATTTAAAACACATAGTTTTTTACTCCATAGAATCTGAGAATACTACTACTTTGAATGAGACATGATTTACGTTTAAAACGTGCCTGAGTAAGTTCCCAATTATATATGTATAAAGTTTTACTGTCATTGTAGCAAAACTTTATACCACTTAATGACGACACATTGTGTAACAGGTTAAGTGCTCAACCGAATCTCGTTACATCGGTGTTAATGAAAGTGCAAAATTAAATATATTGTGGTTATTGTACTTTAGGTATTAAAGCCGAGATTCTGACACTCCAATAATCAAGTTTTATTGGTTTATAAAAACTTTACGAACAATTACGTCTCTCACCATGCATGATTCAACAAGTGGGCACGCTTACTCAAGCTTACTAAAAAAACGTTTTCTCCTTTAAAAATTTAGTATATAATTAATATAATGAAATAAAAACTCACCGCAGTCGTGAAGAGAAATTTATCTAGACATAGTTATAAAAAGTTGTAGTTGGAATTCCTTCCTCTCCACCGAAGAGAAAAAGCGTCCGTCAACCCTGAAGTATTTTGATAGACAAAACTAAGATAATTCGGCGTCGTCTCGTTTGCGTACCGCAATTAACGCCAGGGAGCAGCACGGGAATTTTCGTACCACCGAGAGTCGGCAAGTGCCGCCCCCCGACCGCCGTTGTCTAAACTATTAATTTTTCCTACACACGGGTAGAGAGCAGCACTCATTATTACTTTAAATTTCGTACTGCCAATAACGTCAAAACTGCCGAAAAAATTACTGAACTCGCGCTGAATCTTTTGACTCAGCACACCCTCACCCCAAAAGGGCAACATAGTTGCCCCAACGTTAAAGGCCAGGAGGGTACCCTGCAGTGTACCTCTCCCCAAAAGATACCAGTGGACGTCGTGGTTGGGTTGGCTCAGCTGAGCTTGCTCTCAGGAGAACAGAAATTAAAAAAGGAAAATGAAAGAGACGAAAGAAGATAGGTATTATGTAAGTGTGCGGGTGCTGCATGCTGACCTGATCAGAGTCCCCATACAGCACAAGAGAGAGAGCTAAAGACAAAAGAAAGATTCTAGCATGCATCTTCCGATCTCCTGAGGCTCGCCCACCGACTGAGACCCAACTTGATACCTACTCAGGACAACAACAAACCCCCCCCTTTTCTTACTGGATTGGAAATCTCAACGCCAATGCAACCATCCTCATGCGACCCTCTCCGCCAGACCAACCCCACAGGACCGCCCCAATACGTCACACTCTCTGGTGACCACCACCTACTCCTCCTGCTGCCACTCACACACGCGTCCGAAGACCAAAACAAGGTAACTAATACCTTGGTATGTGAGCGCCCATAACTTTATTGTCCACATATGGACTGACCAGCCATATGCTAAAACAAGGCATCACATATCCTTGACATATCTAACTAGTCGTTAAAAAAAAACATCCCTATACCTAGGGCGGACGGCCCCTATTAGCCGGACTGAGAAAACCGCATAGAGGGCACGCGAACATCAATCCCTTTACTTGGTCATCATTACTGCAGAACTAACGAGGGGGGTTTGCTTCAGCACAGCAACTTCAAACAACCTATTCTTTAAACCAAAATTAAACTACAACGGAAAGCAACTAGGGAATGCGGCATGGCCAGGAGTCTAAAAATCAACGACAACCTACAACAAAGAAAAATGAAAACGACACTAAACTCACTACCCACGTAGTCACAACTCTTCCAACTAACTTCACTCTAACTCCTCTCGGATTTTTTTTTTTTTTTTTTTTTTTTCCTTTCTAATTTTTATTTGTTTTTTGGTTTTTACTTTGTTTTCTGAGGGGAGGGGTAGGAAAATTGGGAAGATGATAAGGGCAAGGATGATTGAAAGTTCAACAGCTAGGACTAAGGTAAAGGACATGGTTCCCTCCGGTAATAAGGATAGGTGGAGAAAACCAAGGCTCGCGGAGGCAGGGGCGCAACCCTGAAGTAGATGGACACCACTGGGATTGTGGGGAACATCTACCCGCTACCCGTTAACCGCTTTGTCTCACCCTTTTATGACGAACTTTAGGAAGCCGTTCCTTGTGGACGTCACTCTCTGAGAAACTATCTGTGTTGAGCAGTACGGATTTGTTTCCTCTAAATTATAATCAAGGTAACTTACCTTTCTACGTTTACCCCGATTTGGATTATCCTCAACCTCTAACTCCTCTGCTTCTATCTTCTTCTCTTCTACAATTGCTTCTGGTTCTATTTCTTCCACCTCTTCTTTTCTTCCTCTACATAATCCAAATCATCATCACGACACTGCACATCTTCATCTTCTAGTTGCTCACCTGGTCCGCCTGAAACTTCTTTCCATTCCTCGGAATCCTCAACAATACTTACAGAAAGCGTCTGCACATCTTCACACACTACATCATTCTCACCCACAAACTCTACAACGCTGCCACCCAGTTTCTCCCCAACTTCTACCTCATCTACTTCTACCACACTTGCAGACTGGACATCCCCTAGTCCATCCGCGACCTCAGAAACACTTGCAGCCTCCCCTAACACTTACACTTATACTCCCCTGCGTAGCATGTGCAGACCACTCCTCTGCCTCCTCCTTCTATTCCTCTTCTTCACCACTCTCAGCAACTACAACTTCCTCAACAGTACTCAACCTGGAATCCAGCTGTCCAGGTCCATGTGCAATGTCTAAATTAACTTCTACTGACGATGGTAAAGCTCCACCATCAAGTGACTTATCATCTCCGGCGTAGGCGATGATGATGTTATCGGCTCTGGATCCACTTGGGCAGAAATGGATTTACCGGAACAATTACTGCGACCTTTGGTCGGACCGTATTTGTAGCAACACAACACCGGGCCATCTCCGCGAAATTATTTGGACGATTCCCAAACCTTCCCAAACGGGAACCGTCTTGGGAATTCAGTCCTCCTATAATTATATCTAGGACTTCGGTGTCGGTCAACCCTAATCTTAATACCCGGGCAGCTTTTCGTATGTCCTGCACGTAATCCCCCAACGGCTCTCCGTCGGCCTGATAACGATAGAACCAATCCAGCCTAAGCTGGGAACGTCGTGGAGGATACATGAAGTAATCCAACACTTCCGCATGAAAAGTGTCGACCGTGCCGCCCCGACGCCAAGTGTTGGTGACCTTCTGTTGCAACGTACCCTGGCAATACGGGTATATAAGGCACAAGACCTCCCCATCGGATATACCCGGATAGGCGGCCAACTGCAGGACAAGGTCCAAGAAAACCAGCAGCTGGTCCTCCTTAAATCCATCTACCACCGAAAATTTCTGGAGAACTGGGGTGAGAGGGTGGGGCAATTTCTGTTCCTCCCGGTGGTCGGGGAAGACAATTTCTGAAAGCATAGCGCCGCCAGAATTACACAATTCGCAAAACACTATCAACAAAACACAACACCCTACAAATACCTAACACCTACAAACATATTGACAATAATAAGATTGGAATAAGAAAAACTCACGTACTATACTTCCAAAGAGTAGACTGCGGGTCCACCTAACGATGCGAGAACTAGCCCACTACCTGAACAGCTCACACTCGATTACACCAGACAAAAGGAACGCGACACACACACAACACACACAACACGAAAACAAAATACCGACCAACGAAAATTTATTTTAACCATTTCTTAGGTTACCTCCGGCTACCATTTATCGGCAGAAACCGACTGCCGATCGGGCCATACCGCCTAATTACAAAAACAACCGCAACACCTCCCCAAACATGCGCAAGGTAAACTCAAACTAACCAAGCACCGACTGCGATAAGTCTTGCCCAGGGATTTCCCCTTCTAAAATTTCCTACCACGTGGCACTATTCACTATGCAAGGCGGGCAAGTACATATACATATGTTTCAAACCTTAAAACTAACAAAATATTTTCAACCTTGGGATATAGGGCCTTTAAAATTTTTCTAAGTTCTATTTAAGAACTAAACATTGTGAAAATTCCAAAATATTTCCTAAGTTTGCAAGCCCCGTCACACCCACAGGACCCTCGTCGTAACCACGCTCTGCTACCAAATGTAACCCCTACTTCATTTTGAGTAGTTAAAACAAAAAGAATATTTCCTTTTGTAAAGAGGGGTTACAAGTTAATTAAAACTAGGCTAAGGCCTAGAGAAGCTAAAAATTGCGCTGGATCCAGTAAGACGGGACTTGCAATAAAAACTCAAGAATTAAATAAT
Organism: Magicicada septendecula; assembly: GCA_034769895.1. Classification (NCBI taxonomy): domain Eukaryota; kingdom Metazoa; phylum Arthropoda; class Insecta; order Hemiptera; family Cicadidae; genus Magicicada; species Magicicada septendecula. Next base: position 363,617,140 of record CM068370.1, on the reverse strand, counting down.
TAACAATCCCATTTTATTATTCTATCTCATATAATAAAAATAACAAAAAACAACAGTGATTTAGAATTCCCCTTTAAAATGGTTAAATAAAGAAGTATACCCTCTCAACAAGGCCACCTGAAAAATATTAACTGAATCCACGAAAATAATTGCTATGTCACCATCAATGAATTGAAAACTTAAAATAATCATTAACCTCAAAATAAAACTCCCATTAAACTATTTATTAAAATATAAAATTTATATCATATGTTTCTTTTAAAATGCAGTATATATATATTGATGCAGGTAAATGATTTCATTCACAGTTACTATTAATAATTAAAATAATTACTCATCCAATTTAAATGAACTTTAAAGGTGACACTTACTATACTTGTTAAATAAAATAATTAATTTAAAGAAATGATCAGCCACGATTATTGAGATAGAATACTCGTCTACTGGTGTATATAAATTCTAATAATAAATCCCTATATCCCACCAAAAGTACAGTAATGCATAATATTTATATATATATATATATATCCCCCAAAATGTATACAGAAATATACAGACATAACATGTTCCACAAGACAAATTACATATACAATAGTATACAAATACATAAAGGTCTCTTGCCACGCCTTTTTTTTATATTACCCTTCTGGTGTATATAAATTCTAAACTTCTTCTTTATAGGAATCCCAATTAGGATTAAAGATTTATATCTATAATGTACCCCCATGGTGTGGGTTAAATGCACGTCATGTGTATCATAAAGTATTGCATACAAATGTCCCCAGGACATTAAAATTTAAAACCAAGTGCCTAAGTGGCTAAGTGCTAAAATACTTAATTAAGGTGAGAAATAAAAATTGTTTAAAATAATTAACGCCCCCCAGTTACCATGATTAATATAAAGAATTTATATAGACTAAAATAGGGCCAATTAATGAAAAGAGAAAAATTGCACCATATTAGCACCTTATATAAAAAAATACATTTGTGTGTCAGAGACGGACATGTTTCTTCAACTTATAACCAGTCTCAACAACCTTGTTTCGACAAACAAGTTGAAAAGTGTTTCGACATGCACAGCTTGGTTGAAACTAATTAAAAATAACACCTACCTCCCCAGTAATCTTTTTATACAAATGACATAACCTGATTTTAAAAATAAGAGAAAATATGTTTTTATGCCTAGAAAATTAAACTTGAGAAAATTACTAATAACAAAACTGACTTTAAATCTGTAGCGAAAGCTCTATAAAGAAATGAGTGGAAATCTAAGTTGGATGCTGTGTTGTAGACATGTCAGTCTCTGAACTGACAATTTACTATACATGTATTGAAATTTTACAATTAATTCTTAGTGTTCACACTAAACTGTCCCATCAATTGGGATCCAAAGGAATGTATACTTGAACGGTAAAACTGATGATTATGTATAACTGGTGCCATGTTGATTCTACGTGTGAATAATAAATGGATATTTTTCACCTGCTTATATGTGCCCAGAAGGATGATCTCTTATTTGTAGCGTGGCGATCTCATGATTGGCATGTTGTTGTGGTCTTATTCTCTTCGGTGTCGAGTGTGGAGCTTTTAGGATGTCATTCTTTCAGTCGTGTAGCAGGACTTGTCTCTATTCGGTGAACCCTGTTCACACATTACATTTTTAGTGAGAGACCACACACAAATGCCCCCACTGTTTGGACACCCTCCAAAATACATAAATAAAAACAACACCTAGTTGTGTTGTACATAATAAAACTTGGTAACATTATTTTGGCCAACATGCCTTACTTAAAAAGTTCTCTAACAATGATTCTTTATAACGCTTTATAACTTGAACCTCACTGAATGTGAGTTGCTTTTGCAATATAATAATTTATCTTGGCTCTGTAACATCTTATGAACTTATTACTTTGAGTGAAATTGAGGTTACCACGTGGCGCAGAATTTATTTAAAACACATAGTTTTTTACTCCATAGAATCTGAGAATACTACTACTTTGAATGAGACATGATTTACGTTTAAAACGTGCCTGAGTAAGTTCCCAATTATATATGTATAAAGTTTTACTGTCATTGTAGCAAAACTTTATACCACTTAATGACGACACATTGTGTAACAGGTTAAGTGCTCAACCGAATCTCGTTACATCGGTGTTAATGAAAGTGCAAAATTAAATATATTGTGGTTATTGTACTTTAGGTATTAAAGCCGAGATTCTGACACTCCAATAATCAAGTTTTATTGGTTTATAAAAACTTTACGAACAATTACGTCTCTCACCATGCATGATTCAACAAGTGGGCACGCTTACTCAAGCTTACTAAAAAAACGTTTTCTCCTTTAAAAATTTAGTATATAATTAATATAATGAAATCAAAACTCACCGCAGTCGTGAAGAGAAATTTATCTAGACATAGTTATAAAAAGTTGTAGTTGGAATTCCTTCCTCTCCACCGAAGAGAAAAAGCGTCCGTCAACCCTGAAGTATTTTGATAGACAAAACTAAGATAATTCGGCGTCGTCTCGTTTGCGTACCGCAATTAACGCCAGGGAGCAGCACGGGAATTTTCGTACCACCGAGAGTCGGCAAGTGCCGCCCCCCGACCGCCGTTGTCTAAACTATTAATTTTTCCTACACACGGGTAGAGAGCAGCACTCATTATTACTTTAAATTTCGTACTGCCAATAACGTCAAAACTGCCGAAAAAATTACTGAACTCGCGCTGAATCTTTTGACTCAGCACAAGTACTGTACTGGAGCGTAGCACTATTCCTACTAAACCGACACAATATTTTTCGTAATACAGTAATAAGAGATAAGTGACCACTGCGCTATGCCTAAACGTCGTCCAGCCTACTCACTGTGTTGATATGGGAACAAGTCAAAATGATAAAAAAGTGCTCTTATACGTGGGTTAACAAAATACAAAATGTAAATTTGTCTTTTATTAAAGTAAGTTATTAATTGTCGTTTATATTTACTGTAAAACATAATCTTAGGTTTAAATATTTAATCTATGAATACAATGCTGTTTGCGGATGATCAAGTAATCATCTAAAACAACGAATGCGAGGTCAAGAGATCAGTCTTTCAGTTACAGCAAGTCTGTTCAAATTTCAATATGAAAATTCTGTGCTGAAGACAAAAATCTATGGCAGATTATGGGGAAATACCCTTTTACGGACTAAGATTGTATTGGATAATAAGAGTATAGAGCAGGTGTCATATTACCTCTATCTTGGCTGTGATATCACCTATAATGTGTATTATAATGTTGATCACAAGTTGGCTACGTTTAGTCAAAGTATGGCACAATTCGTCGATTAGTGTCAATAAAAACAAGGAAAAAGACTTGAATAAAATTTTATAAGGTAACGGCTGTCCTACTGTTATTGTATGGTTATGAATTATGGTTTCCGGCGAAAAACAGAGAAAGAAGAAAAAGGAAAAACAAAGAAGCGATGGCAGATCAAAGCTGAACAGCAACACTAATAAAGACCGTACCGGATCAAGTTTTAATAAATGCATGAAAATGAAGGAAGAAATGAAGATTCCGAGAAAGAAGAGGAAAAAAATAGAAGAAAATAAAGAAAAGTAGAAGAAGAAGAAGTCGAAGAAGCAAAAGAAGTAGGAGAGGAAGAAGGAGAAGCATTTAACTTTAACTTGATGATGGCTTTTATAAATATGGAGCCAAGTCATGGACGCAGTCAGTACAGTCGAGTCTAGTTATTATTACAGGTGATTACAGTTCGGATATTTACGTTAAGTGTTACCAAATATTCATGTTTATAACAATGTTTACTAAATTTAATAGTTTAGTAAATGCCACTGTGAATAGTCAGTAGCAGTAGCGTATTTGTCACGGGGGGGGGAGGGGAGACGCTCGAATCGGCGTCATACAAAAGAAAAAACAAGTTAAGGGTAATCAATATTGCTATCTTAAGTGGTTGAAAAATGTATGATAACATCCTCAAATCAATCCCATGAACGTAAACGGTAACAGCACAACAAAAATACACGCTATCGAACCATTGTTTACAAGACAATTGGCTGAATTGATTTTCCTATGGTCCCACTTCATGTTTAAAAATATACACAAGTGCTGTGTAATAAATCTGTTTGTATATTAAAAAAGAGTTAATATTATATTAGATTACGCAGATGAAGAAATAATAAAACAGAGATTAACAAAATTCAACTTATTTGAGTCTATGGGGGAGGGGTCCGGCCCTGTTTGCCTCCCCCCCGTAAATACGCCCCTGGCCAGTAGATATCTGCGAGTGTGAATGAAAAAGGAAGTTTTAAGTAAAAACTTTAGCTATGTTGTATTTTTTGTTAATACATTACAGGTTGCTAAAAGTTGTGTTGTCATCATAACAATATGTCACTTAATTTCACAAATGCAGTTTTTTAGTGTAGCGCTTATGTCTTCAACGTAAAGTAGATAAAAGTAATAAATCTGTAGCGTTCTGTAGCAAGAACAATATATAATTTTATTCTCAGAATCACGTGAGAAAAACAGTTCTTAGTACTTGGTTCTTATTCTTTGGCCGATATATGCACCTTTTGTGAGAAAAGAGCGAAAGAATGTATCATAAGACTTTATCCTTTATCACTGTCAAGTGATAGAAAAGAAATTACTGCACTATCTCCAGCTGTTGTTTTAAAAAAGGAGGCGAATCCGGTTTGTGAACGCAGCTGAATACGACGGAAATAATGTACAGATGATGGTCACGCGTCAGGCGTCAAGTTTTACAAGGCTGCTACGCACATTTAAAAGCTTCTTGAGTTCCTCTGCTCGAGATCTTGCTATTTTACCGCCACGAAACCAATTATAGGATCATTTAGCTAATAACCCAAATGTCTTACATGTAGACTATATTAAATATATTACATGTATATTTTACACGTACATCTGCTTAAAATTGATTGGTACTAAGAACACATATAAATTACATGTAACATTTCAATTATCGAATTTTTTAATTAAAAATATCTACAATGTTCAAACAAGTTTCAAAAGATCTGAATTCTTCATTTGGGCAAATAGACCATTATGGCAGTCTATTTTTATTGTGCCAACTACATACTGTATAATTTGTAGATTATAAAATTAATTTAATTATGAAACGGCCCTGATATACTCGCGTGTAGATGCGGAGACACAGAAACAATTAAAACGACAAATGGATAAATATAAGGAAAAAAGACAGAATCAAAGGAAGTAGTGCCGAAAGAATTTAAAAATAACATGTAATAGCGAATAATAGCTAGATTCTCGTATCTAGGTGTTACAAATCATCGATGGATGTAAATATGATAACGATGAGTAGAAAGAGTATAGGGTGGTTACAGCAGAATGGGTTGAGTTAGACTACAAAACTTACAGCCTGTAATGGTTGGTAGGGAAACCAAGTGTTCACGTGAGAAACAGGTATATCCGTCACCTGACTCCCGAGGAATAGCTCTACCTAATTACTCCAAGTGAAAGAAGTGAAACACACATACAACTGCGGTCAGAAAGAAGAAAATATAAGAGAAACACAAAATAGTAGACATGTAAGGAAATCAAATTAATATTATAAGTACACAATACAGACTAAAATGAGAACATCAACAGTAGCTTACAAGAGGGTGTGCCTGCAGAAGAGGGAGGCAAAGACCACAAATGGCTGACTGTTTCCGTTAGATGACTGTATGTCACACACGACAGAGAAAAATGGGAACGTCACGGGGAGCATAGAACGGAACTATGGGGGTGGAGGTGCCTGTGTTAAAGAGATCTAATGTGAATGAGATGATAAATAAAATCTGTCCAATTTGATTGATTAGCTTTTAATTAAACTCATATTTTATTAATTTTCGGTACTCTACATACTTCAAGCTTCCCATGCATAGACGGACCACACAGGGGTTCGAAACGGTAGACAGAGGGAGGCGATTCCGTCAAGTTTAACTTCATTAAATTGTATTCCCGTTGAAACGATTTTTTAGAATGCGTTTCTACGTCGATTACGAACAACACAAATCTCATTGTGCGATATGTTGCAAGGAGAAACATATCGTCATTAGTTTATAACCTGAACGAGTTAACAATAACTGTCTCACCTTTGACGTAGTAATGTGGGACAATTTAATGAATGTATTAAAATCTAAGAATGTAGGCTGGAAACAAATATGTATCAAATAATTGGCTGGAAAAAGAGTTATTAATGAATTATAAGGAATCAAAAACAGGTGTGAAAATAACGGAAGGTGTTACAGTGTGGTTTGACATTGGGAAGGGAATGAGACAGAGACGTTCTTAATATTCCATCTTGCCAAATATATGTATGTTTTGAAGACATGATAAGTAATATTTTGTATTGTGAAAAACGAGTTGGCGTTGAAAGGAGGTAAATAAGTTGTTTAAGATTCTCTGATGTTTTCCTGAGATGGGATCAGAAACCGTACAATGCATTTAAAAAATAATACAAAACGGGATAGAGTGTACAGAATGAAAGTAAACCAAGGATAGAAGAAAGCAATGAGGAGCTTAACGCAACACGAAGAAACACCTTTTTTCTAATGCGATTCTTTTTGAAAGCAACTAACGTATGTCTGTGAAATTATACAAAATTTAACAATGAAACGACTCTTCCACATACGTGAATTATAATATACGTAATAGCAATTAATGTTTTAGGAACAAGATTAAAATAAAACTGTATATATCTAGAACGCTCGTACTGAGTCTACGTCATAACATAACAGGTAAAATTTGTCTCGAGATAAGCCAAGTTTGATAAAGGTAATCATACGCTTAGATTAAATAAATGAAGTGTGTAGCAGCCAGGCAGACGGTAAACGCTGCACGGGACAGGAATACCGAGCGAGTGCCATTACTTTGGCGCGTGCTTTCACACAGCTAACACACACGCACACACACACACACACACACACACACACACGGGCTCATAACGTTTAGGAGAGAACACAAACCGCCTAACCGCTTGTGGATGACTATAGTCATGCTGCTTTGTGTGCTGGATTAATTTTGTCGCACTACTGACTAATCTATTTCATGTGAACAATCGCCAATTACGTATTATATTATAAATGTTTCAACTGAAACTTATTTTATCCATCCATCCATCCATTGTCAGTCTTGTACAGCTACTGCCGTCTCTCGAATCCCGCACACCAGAAACTTCTGTTACACCAGTCACCACGTTACAAACCTCTTTCCTTCAGCTTATCAAGTATATTTTCTTTCCATGTTTTCCTGGGTCTACCGCGTTTAGATCGTGTAGGTGGATCCCAGCTAGAAACTTTTTGAACCATTATCAGGTATGAGTTCATCGTGGCCGTAGCATACAAGGTGCTTTGTATTTACAGTAACTGAAATTATCTTACCAGCGTCAAGCTGCCTCCTGGTATTCTCATTTATAATGGTGTGGAGCCTAGACAACTCGCAAGACGTTTTCCAGAAGTCTATTTTCACTACTTTAAGTCCAAATGTTTAGGGATTTAGGCTTAGAAATTTTTTAATTTTTCCTTCAAACGGTTAGAGCCGTGGGTGATTGTTCTTTCCGAGATGGCAGAGTTAATAACCTATTTGATTTTATATGTTTTTCCCAATTAAAAACAGAGACTTTAGCTATCATATCGCAATTTCCTTTGTTCTTTTTGCAACTGATATTTTCAGTACTTCTGCCACCTTTTGATAATACAACCACAAAAGCACTATTTTATTTAATGTGCGAACGTTCTGTCATATTGGCTCATTCACTTCCAATAACCAACTGCTCGGTTTCCCAAAATTTAAGTCGAGGTCCCAGATCTGCGTTCTCTATGGAGTTTTCGAATTACATTATTATGGCCCTGTTAGTCCAATGCTGCCAAAACTTGATCATCTACGAACAGAAGTTTGTCCTTTATTAAAATGCCCATTTAACTACAGTGTCTTTTCCACTTACTGAATACGTCATTACGGAATCTGTGGCTTGAGACTTGATTGAGGCTGCAAGTAATAGTCAGAAACTTTTTACCGCTTTGAATAGCATACCACATCCAATATAAAATTCGTCTACATTTAAGTATATTTCTATTTAAACGTATACAACGGTTCACTTCTAGGTAAATAATTTGTTAATTTTAGTTTTTATTTTTTTATATTTTTATTACACCTGAGTACTTACCTATCTAGTAATTTACATTTCATAATTAAAGACACTAGTCAAGAGATATAACCCATTGGCTATAATCTCCCCATTTAAATAATATCCATCAGATCAAGTGGTTTAGTTCGTCTCAGCCTTCTAGCTGCATTAGTTGTACCCAGCAGTCGCCGTATCCCAGGGTGTACATGCTGCAACACGCGTTGCCCATGCTTCACTGCCTGCTTTTTTATTTCCTCAATAACAAGTTCAATTTTTAAATTCCTGTGTAAGTTGTCGTTTCTTACATACCATGGTGCATCAACAATGCACCGAAGCACCTTGTTTTGAAATGTTTGAATTATATTTATGTTTGATTTCTTTGCACAGCCCCAGAGTTGTATCCCATAGGTCCAGATAGGCTTTTGCACTTGCTTATACAACAGCAATTTATTATGGATTGTTAGTTGGGATTGTCTTCCCAAGAGCCAATACTTTTCCTGAACTTTAGATTCAACTCCTGCTTTTTCTTTTTGACGTGCTCCTTCCATTTAAGTTTTGCGTCTAATGTCATTCCTAAATATTTAGCTGCATTAGCATAAGGAATTGGTAATGAATTAATTATAACTGGTATCCGATGACCAATCTTTAGATTTGTAAAATTTACATTGACTGATTTCATCTCATTTAATCTAATGCGCAATTTTTTGGTCCATTTGGTCACAGCATCAGAGGCTGTTTGATATTTTACTACAGCTTCTTCAATTTTATTTCCAGTCGCTAGAATTGCAGTATCATCTGCAAAGGTGGCAATGGTTGCATCTTCTACAGTAGGAAGGTCCCTTGTATATAACAAATACAAGACCGGTCCCAAAACACTACCCTGCGGAACTCCAGCTGTTATTTGCTTCAGTTCAGAATATTCTCCTTCATATTTCACTCGAAAATGTCTGTCAGTTATATATGATTTGAGTATTTTGTAATATTTTCAATGAAAATGTAACTTAAAATTATATAAAATCGCATGAATTATAGTCATAATAATACCGTTTACAAACATTATAATATCATCATTTTATAAAAATATATACTAAGAAAGTAACAGTACTTGTCGAAGATTGACACAAAAATGCACATTAAGGCGGCAAAAATGGTATAGGCCTAGTCTACAAAAACAGCTCCAGATTCTTATGTTAGTAACAGTAACGAACGTGCGCGCGCGTACAGTGTTCAGAGACTACAATTTGTACGGGGCTGACCACAATTTGTTGTTCGCAATCTTCAGATCATAAGCGATACCTGACAGATTATACTGTAAATCTAAAGAACGGCTGACAGAAATCTTGCGGAAATAAATGAAAGTCGGTGCTATTGTGCGTTTCTAGTTTTATAAAAGCTGGACGTGAAGCACTACGACGGTAAAAAATCTTCAAGTCAGTCGGTGTCGTAAAATTTCTTCTGCGTTAAAGAAGTAATTTTTTCAAAGGAAATTATTCTTTCAATGTTTTGTGTTCCTGAAACAAAATATATTATATATAAACATAAATATTTAAAGTACATTATATTATGAAAAATGGTCAAGAAAAGATTACAAAATTTTATGTCTGATTCTATGCAGGGACAAACATTAAAATTTACAATTTACAAGGACTGTTGAACAAAATTTAAAAGAAAATAATAATCAAATCGTTTTGTGTTACCAACAAAATTAACACACGCCGCTTGATTTTTGAAGGGTTTGAAATATTAGTGTAACGCGAAAGAAAAATACTAGTGTAACGTGTTGAAAGTATCTGAGAACTATTTTATAGTGTGAAATAAAAATTTATTTTTATGATTATATATATATATATGTGTGTGTGTGTGTGTGTGTGTGTGTGTGTGTCTATGAATTATAGTAATTTAAAACTGAACACATCTTCTGAAATAGAATGAATTGGACTAGGATAACGAGGATAAAAAGAAAGAAAAATTAAAACTATAAAACAGGTTAATTACCTTCTGTCACGCTTCTTAAAATCCAAATACAGGATTACTCGAGTTTCGACACGTATAGTGTCATCATCAGATCCTCAATGAATATGGTTAAAAACTACATTTATCGATGTTTGCACATCTCGTCAAATAATAAAAACAACACATACATAGTACAAAATATATAAATAATTTGACACACATTAAAAACAAAACAAAACAGAAAGAAACACAATACACGCGGTCGCCGCGGACCTGCGCAGGAACATACCGTGTTATGTGATATTCATTGAGGATCTGATGATGACACTATATGTGTCGAAACTCGAGTAATCCTGTATTTGGATTTTAAGAAGCGTGGCAGAAGGTAATTGACCTGTTTTATAGTCTTAACCGCTTCTGGAGGCAAATAAAATGTTTAAAAATTAAAAACTGATGAAAATTAAAGTTAAAATTTCTCCCTCTCTAGGCGTAAATATTCATTGATGTACGCAAATATCCAAGCAGGAAACGAACACACACACACACATACACAAACACAATACATACATGGAATTGCCAAAGGGAACTTTGCAACAATGCATGTTTGTCACCCAACATATTTCCTCAGCCGTAAAACAAGGGAATTAAAAGACACATAGACGTATACCCGGAGCTAATATTTACATACGTATATCGGAAACTACAAATGGTAAAATACACCTGGCTTTTAATATGTGACGTAAAGTATACTACCACTTTGTGAGGTTTCCTTATTATGCATTTTTATAAATTGTGGACTACGTTTTGTACAACTGAATGGGCATACTAGATACACGGTAGGCTGTTAGCTAGAGTCGTACAACATGCAAGCAAGCGCTTGAAGTCAGCCACGTATTGTTAGACCACCTGAATGTATTGTTCCTTGTGTTGAATTGTTGTATTGTTTCAGGAACTGAAAAACGGGCCCGAAATTGTGGTGCTCCCCGACAACCTGGACATGTAGGTTAACAGTTTTAGCGCCATACACGCTGATCTACTGAATTCCCGTTATTCGTTACTTTACCTCTGTGAAAATTAAAATTTCATCAATTACGTCTTATAGAATTCGTCTGTTACTGAGTCTTGTATTCAGTGTTTAAATTTTGTAACAATATACTTAGTAATGTGAAAAGGCTACTACATACAAAATATGATAACTTGAAACAACGATTAAGTGGATTGCAATTTTACGGAAATATTGGTATAGCAAATTTTTTCTAAAGATTTGAATGTTAAAACAATGTGTAAATTGCTAACGTATGTGTAAATTTAACTCGATTCATCAAATTAATATATAAAAACTAAAATTTAAAATGCCAAGATTGCAAATTTTGATTGGAAATTAGAAATATTAAATTTTTTATAAAAGGATTTTATAAATTATTAAACAAATCGGATATAACAAACTGCTCATTAAACGTATAATTATAACAATGCATAATTAAGTCAAGTTCGGGGCCTATCTGTTGTTCTGATTATTCGCTTGTTTGTTTATTTGTGTTCAGAAAAATCGGAAAAAGAAAACAACGTGATCGATCGTCATTAGGAGTTTCTTTAACTTATTTAGATTTTTCTGGTTACTTTATTTAACTACATACAGTAAAACTCCCTAACACCAATTCGAAGGGAGGATGCATCATAATGTATGTTTCTCCTGGTGAACACAGAGTCTGTAATGGATAATACTTGGTGTGGTGAATACAAGAAGCAATAAGGAAGAACAAGCTTGAATTCAAGTGTCGTACAAAAGCTAAAGCTACATGTGTTATTATTATACATTCTAGATGAGTTGATTTGCAAGTTTTGGATAGTGTGTCACATTTTCTGACGATATGTCACATCTTCTCCTCTACTGCATTTTCCTCGAGACTCCTAGTTCTTGCTACTATTACTTCAGTGTCGCCCGGGTATGCCACGATGTCCTCCTGGGCTATCGTGCTCTAATTTCCACATATTCCGTTATTCCCGCAAAAAAAATAAATAAAATAGATTGTAAAAAACCGTCACCTTGTCTTATTACTCTTCTAATCATGAATTTTTTATCGATTCCTACTATGTGAGCACTTTTACTTTTGTCTCGTAGCTTTATTTCAGACCATTTAACTTTTACGTTAATACCGTTACTCTCTTCAGTCTGTCAGAAACTTGCTGAAAATGTATAAAATGTCAGTTTAAGTTTTGTGTGTGCATTGAATCAGCTACAGCTATGTTGTGTGCACTATTAAAACCACGTAAAGTCACTTACACCGGAGACAAAGTAGAATTATATTTTGTAATCAACATTCCTTTCTGAGATAGAGTTTTTGTTATATACCAGGGTCGCTTACTTCGGCAGCGAATAATAGAACAAAAGGATTTACACTGTACGTTGGTAAAAAGAAAGTTAAAGTAAGTTGTTCTTAAGATGACAAAGGGAGACAGATAAAAACCCAACATACAATTTTCTTATACTAGACTTTTTTTTATTTCTCCATTATATGCACATTTTCTGAGAAAAGAGCGGCCGTAATATTTTATCAGTGTCAGATGCTTCCGAGGGAAGAAACAAAAGAACGGCAGTTGTGGTTACAGTAAAGGGATGCACCGCCATAAACATTGGAGCCAAATCCGACGTGTCACCGCAGATCGTTGAATGTGAGTAATACGTGCACGCGCGCCCGTGCAGCGGAATCCTTTTCTACAAACGTCTGTCGCTAAAATGATCTGAACAGCAGAAATATTAATATTATTACTATTTTAATCTCCACTGTAAAGTTTAAGTCTCAATTTGGAACACACAGACGCATTACTCAAACATAAATATAGAGGCTACAATAACTTTAATGCAGACGGCTTGTCAAACTCGTGGTCCACGCTTTCCGTTCATGAAATGTGTATTTTCTTTAGTAGTTCTATGTAAATGTAGTTATAGAAACAACGAAAAACTAGTGTAGGAAAAAGGTGACGTGAAAGTAAGAGACGACCTCAACGACATATTCCCTAATCCGTTTTCTGTCCTCGACCCGTCAGTATACACCATCCACGAAGTAAACTGTGTAGTGTAGTCTGATTTATATCGGCTAAATCTAAAGGGCACTGTGGTTTCCAAACTAACCAGGGCAGTACTTCTGATGATATGATATATATCGTATAATCGGATGTCCATGCACGGTTGGCATGGTATGTAGTCTAAACTAAACAATTCCAAAGTGTGAAAACCAGCTTATCTGGTGAGCATGTGAGCATGTATCCGTCTGTCCTGAGTGAATGCCGCGTGGTTCAGGCAAGACACGGATCTTTGAAGCATAGTTCGGTAATAACTTATGACGTTTAAGGTACAGCAACGCCATTCCTACATCGCAATAAAGATTTACAGTTGGGCTAATACGAAAATCTCCAGTGGCGTAACGGATTTTTTTGTTATGCAGTATGTCTGATTGTTTACACTTTCTGGCTGGCGCACCCATAATCTTTGAATATCCAATGTTAGCCATGAAAAATCTTCCGTGCTTTGAAACGTTTGGTTAAATTAAAATTAACCTTTTTTTTCAAATTATGAAAAATTATCTCAGTATGGGCTCGACAGCTTAAAAATAAGAGAGGGACTCGGGAAACATTAGACATCGTCCTTTATGTACAGATACTTCTCCTTTGGGACAAATTCGAGGACTTGGGTACATGATATAACATAACATACTTGTCTACGTGATATGTCAATTTCAGCTTAACAAAATCAATTTGTATGGGTTCTCTGCTATATGCAGATGACACAGTTAATATTCAAGAAAATGAGGATGATTTACAAAGAGCTATGTTACAATTACAAGAAGTAGCAAGAGAGTACTCACTGAAAATTTCAGTGAAAAAGGCCAAAAGCATGGCCATTAAAGGTAAATATTTTGTGAGAAATAAGATAGTTATAAACAACAGCACTTTGAACTAGTGAACCGTTTTAATTATCTCGAATGTGCAGTAAGCTATAAGTCTGAATATGACATAAAAGAGAAGGTAAATAAATTTTGGAATATTTGTTGAACGATTCATAGAAATCTTAGAAATAAAACAAAACACAGCACAAGGATTAAATTTTATAAGACAATTGCAATACACACATTGGCATATGCGAGTGAGGCGTGGTAATGACAAAAAAATCGGTAGGCCTATGGAGAACCATACATGACTTCCATGTCCTAAAATATATATTAAAATCATTTAAATATTAATTAAATAAGTGGATGCTTGAATTCTGAAGAAATGACGTATCAGCTAAAATGGTACCCTCATGTAAGGTGGGTGAAGACTATCCTCAACCTTTGTGAGGAACGACTGTACTTTTGGATAAAATGTTTGTAGGTCGAACGAAGAGCTGGCCAAAGGGAGCTGCGATCTGATTCCTGTAATGAAATTGGACTCTCACTGCGAGTTATCGGCTGAGGGTGAATGATGTCTATAGTGTTATTAAAGTCTTTCCTGTCAATACTATACTGGTCATTTTTCTTTTTTAAAATCGAGCCTTTGTTTCTTTCTTTCCATTCGTCTTCTGATTTCCTGAACGACGATTCTGTTCACCCGTATAATTATAAATATCTTAACAAAACATTTCTTCCGTAATATGTTTGCGTCTTCTGTTTACACCCACCATTCTGATCCATGTCATAACGCTATATTCCACACAGGCTAGTAAATAACTAGCCATCAGATAGGACAATATATTTTCCAGGAGGAGCAAACAATTTTCCAGAGGAGAAAAATATTTACATATTTTTCATACATACACACATGCACATATTAGTTTGTAATTCTTATATTATAATAGAAATAAATACAAATATTGTATTAATTTATTAAAACATTAATTGCTTCAAAACATGCATAAAATTAATGGCTTGTAAAAGTTAATGTTTGATCTCCATTAATAGTGCTCATTTCCAAAGTTTTAAAATTATGATGTCCGTAATCAAAACATCAGAGCAGGTTTTAGTCTGTATGGGGGTACACCGTGGACAAAAATTTTCAACATTCCCTATGGAGCGTTGCTCAGAGTAAAGCTGCGAATCTACAGTGTACGTTTCACAGAACAAACACGCGGAAAAGAAGGAGCGCTCCCAAGTCTCTCATGAACCCTGAGCATCTTGCAGAGGGTTCATTCACTAAACGAAAAGTCTGTCTATGAACCGTTCCTCTGTAAACATGTGCAGTTACACTGGCGAGCGATCTACAGGAAGCAAATCGCTGTCCACGCTGGACACCTTTTCGGCTTGCACGCGTTGTGTTGGTGTGGGTTTCGGTACTTTCATTTAAAAAGCGTGCAAATGTAAGAAAAATATCGGTATGGAGAACCATACATGACTTCCATATTCTAAGATTTATATTTAAAATCATTTTCGAAATGAAATATTACCATAGAGACTACTTCTTTCTACTTACTGCTTCAGCCTTAACCACAGTACTGTGGTCACTAACGTATACCACCTCACGTTATCGCACTCGATTTTCACTGATGATGGAAGTCGATGGCATTGCCGAAACGTCTGGTTTTGTAGAAAACATTGGACTACGGCCAAATATCCCGGGAAGGAATTTTAACAAAAACTACTTCTTTGTTGCCGATAACGTTGTACACATATATATAAAATATATGCATAAAATTAATGGCTTGTATAAGTTAATGATTGATCTCCATTAAGTAGTGCTCAAGTTTCCAAAGTTTTAATATTATGATGTCCGTAATTAAAACATCAGAGCACGTTTAGTGTGTATGAGGGTTCACCGTGGACAAAAATTTTCAACATTTCCTATTGAGCGTTGCTTAGAATAAATCTGCGAATCTACAGTGTACGTTTCACAGAACAAACACGCGAAAAAGAAGGAGCGCTCCGAAGTCACTCTTGGACACTCAGCATCTTGCAGAGGGTTCATTCCCTAAAGACGAAAAGTCTGTCTATGAATCGTTCCTCTGTAAACACGTGCAGTTACACTGCCCAGCGATCCACAGGAAACAAATTGATGTCCATTTTTTCGGCTTGCATGCGTTATGTTGGATCGGCACTTTCCATTTAAAAACCGTGCAAATGTAAGAAAATAAACATGAGTGAGGCCAGAAATAACGCGAATTGTGTGTGTGTGTGTGTGTGTGTGTGTGTGTGTGTCTTCCCTGCCTTTTTATTGCGGTAGTGATAATAATAAAATGGAAACGTAAACAGTACATAACTGAGATATGCTTGCCTGCCACGCACGATATATTTTCTCTTATACATGACTAGCAGAATACCCGTGCTTCGCTACGGAGTTTCACGTTGTACGTAATGAAAATGTTAGTGTAATTAATAAAGTTTAATTAAAGTAGGCTTCTTAAAAATAAATAGCTGTTGCCCACAACTTCGTTCGCGTGGTCTTCAATTTAATGCGATAATATATTTAGAACAGAATCTATTCTATTGGGTTGCCATAGTAACCAGATCTAATAGTTTTTTAAGACCGCAAAGGACCCCCCAGAGGATCGTATCGAAAAAAACACCTGTCCTATGTTGGTTCTCCCGTGGCGTAAAATATTTGTGCCAAGTTTGGTTGAAATCGGTCCAATGGTTTAGGTGGAGACGTGGAAGACCCCAAAGGATCGTATCGAAAAAACACTTGTCCTATGTTGGTTCTCCCTTTGCGTAAAATATTTGTGCCAAGTTTGGTTGAAATCGGTCCAGTGGTTTAGGAGGCGATGTGGAAGACCCCAAAGAACCCCCAAAAGGACCCCATCGAAAAAACACCTATCCTATGTTGGTTCTCCCGTTGCGTAAAATATTTGTGCCAAGTTTGGTTGAAATCGGTCTGGTTTTGTAGAAAACATTGGACTACGGCCAAATATCCCGGGAAGGAATTTTAACAAATACTACTTCTTTGTTGCCGATAACGTTGTACACATATATATCAGTGGCGAAGTTACATGGAGGCAATTGAGGCAATGCCTACCCTAAAAAATTCTGTAGAATAAAAATTATAAATACGTATGAACTACATAACGTAAAGATTATACATTGTTACTGCGACTGTCAAATTTATTAAACCGAAACGTGCTTTATTGAGCGACCGCTAGATGGTGACAGGTGAGATTCGGCATAGTTCGTTTAAAGCGATTGAGGCAACCTGAACTTGCCTCAGCGTTTTTTGTATACATCGTATGTAAGCAATGTAGTGGTGCGATAGGGAAGTGTAGGGGGGGGGATTGTCCCGCGCTGTACACATAGAGCGTTGAGGCATGCCTCACTTCTGTGGTCCAAACAGTTAAGTTAAAGCGCCTGTGTTGTTTCTAAGTGTTTATTTTATGCGGTTATTAAAAGTGTCACTGTTATTCCGCTGAACTAACAGATGATCAAGATTGTTATTTGAATTATTTGTAACATTAAACATATATATAGAAACTAATCAAGTTTAAAAATTTGAAGTTCAATCAGTTGTATTATTGTGTATGACTAATACAAGGATTGTTCAACAGACACACGTATAGAGCCGTAAAGCATTTTTTATCCAACGATTTTAAAAGAAGTCTCCAATAACATTAAGACATGAGTTCCACTGTTGCGCTAACCTGTAGACTCCCTGCTAGTAAAATTCTTACGGCTGTTTGTGGAACCATTCGGTTACAGCAAACTCTACCTCAGCGTCCGATTTGAACCACCGTCCTTTTAGTGATTCCTTAAAAAAAATTTCGGCTTGCACGCGTTATGTTGGTGTGGGTTTCGGCACTTTCCATTTAAAAAGCGTGCAAATGTAAGAAAATAAACATGAGTGAGGCCAGAAATAACGTGAATTGTGTGTGTGTGTGTGTGTTTGTGTCTTACCTGCCTTTTTATTGCCGTATTAAATGAAAAATATTATATTACATTAAAATGAAAAAATTTTAATTTTATTGCCTGGCAACAAAATTATTTTATTTTTAACAATTACCATTGTTTCAAAAAGTTTAAATAAATTTTCAAGTCCTTTACTCTTGTTAAAACGTAAAAGGTTGCTGGTAAACTACCCCTTCCCCTTAACCGATCTTCACCAAAAACAATAGGTCTTGAGTACTCTACAAATCAGGGCTGTATGCAGAAAATTATTTGATTCTGTTTGAATTTGCGGCTGTTATCGTTTGCCATAGAAAATACGCTTGATAAAAAAACGTTGCAGGTAAACTACCCCTTTCCCTTAACCGATCTTCACCAAAAGCAACAAGTCTTGAGTACTCTGCAAATCAGGGCTGTATGCAAAACATTATTTGATTCTGTTTGAATTTGCGGCTGTTATCGTTTGCCATAGAAAATACGCTTGATAAAAAAACGTTGCAGGTAAACTACCCCTTTCCCTCAACCGATCTTCACCAAAAACAATAAGTCTTGAGAACTCTACAATTTAGGGCTGTATGCAAATAATCGTTTGGTTCTGTTTGAATTTGCGGCTGTTATCGTTTGCCATAGGAAATACCCTTGTTAAAACATAAAACGTTACTGGTAAACTACCCCTTTCCCTTAACCGATCTTCACCAAAAACAATAGGTCTTGAAAACTCGACAATTGAGGGCTGTATACGAAACATTATTTAATTCTGTTTGAATTTTCGGCTGTTATCGTTTGCAAAAAAAAAAATTTCCCTTGATAAAAAAAAACCGTTGCTGGTAAACTACCCCTTTCCCTCAACCGATCTTCACCAAAAACAATAGGTCGTGAGTACTCTACAAATCAGGGCTGTATGCAAAAAATTATTTGATTCTGTTTGAATTTGCGGCAGTTATCGTTTGCCATAGAAAAAAAATTTATAGACACACAGACAGACAGACACACACACAGACACTTTTCGGAAAACGACTTTTTTTCATGTTTTGAGTGTAGGACAATCAGAATCTGCAATAATCTCGAACACGATTTTTTTTGCCATCATCATACTTCCATTCCTTAAGGAATATGGAAGTAAAAATTTCCCTTGATAAAAAAAAACCGTTGCGGGTAAACTACCCCTTTCCCTCAACCGATCTTCACCAAAAACAATAGGTCGCGAGTACTCTACAAATTAGGGCTGTATGCAAAAAATTATTTGATTCTGTTTGAATTTGCGGCAGTTATCGTTTGCCATAGAAAAAAAATCTACAGACACACAGACACACTCACACACACACAGACAGACACACACACAGACACTTTTCGGAAAACGACTTTTTTTCATGTTTTGAGCGTAGTAGAATCAGAATCTGCAATAATCTCGAACACGATTTTTTTTGCCATCACCATACTTCCATTCCTTAAGGAATATGGAAGAAAAAATGGAAACGTAAACATTACATAATTGAGATATGCTTGCCTTGCCTATATTGTTTAAAAAAGTTTAAATGAATTTTCATGTACTTTACTCTTGTTAAAACGTAAAACGTTGCAGGTAAACTACCCCTCCCCTTAACCGATCTTCACCAAAATCAAAAGCATTGAGTTCTCTACAATTCAGGGATGTATGCAAAAAACTATTTGATTCTGTTTGAATATGCGGCAGTTATCGTTCGTTATAGAAAAAATTACCCTTGTTAAAACATAAAACGTTGCAGGTAAACTACCCCTTTCCCTTAACCGATCTTCAACAAAAACAATAGGCCTGGAGAACTCTACAATTCAAGACTGTATGCAAAAATTATTTGATTCTGTTTGAATTTGCGGGTGTTATCGTTTGCAATAGAAAAAATTCTACACACAGACACACAGATAGACAGACAGACACTTTTAGAAAAATGACTTTTCTTCATGTTTTGAGGGTAGTACAATCAGAATCAGCCCTTATCTCGAACACGATATTTTCGCCATGACCATACTTCCATTTCTTTATGGAACATGAAAGTAAAAGGAATGCGGCAAAATTCAGACTGCTGAAATGCAGTTTCTTTAATGTTCTTTAAACTATGCATTGCGAGATAGAATTATAATTGAGGATATCAGAGCAGAACTCCAAGTAGAGGACATAAATGAAATTATTTCAGCTTACAGAAGACAATGGTCGGATCATTTACAAAGAACGACAGAGGATTAATTACCGAAAGCGGTACTAAACTATAAAGCCATTGGTAGAAGAGACGTAGTTTGTCCGAGGATGAGATGGATACCGAAACAAGTTTATATAACCTAATCTCCTTGAAGTGAAGAAGAAGAAGAAGAAGAAGAAGAAGAAGAAGAAGAAGAAGAAGAAGAAGAAGAAGAAGAAGAAGAAGAAGAAGAAGGAGGAGGAGGATGAAGTTATAGTAAATTTAAAGAGTTTAATACTCCTCAGTTTATTAATTCTAAAATAAAATTTAAATGTATGATTTTTTTTAAACGTAAGTATTTCGTTATGAACGTAATACATATGTACTAAGAGCATTCTTAGTAGTCTAACATATTTATTTTCCAAATTTCGGTTTTGCCGTAATTTTTCTACTCTTATAGAAATGTTTAGATTAATTTTGTTAACTCAAATTGATAGTTGTCCTCTTTAGCTTTCGATTATCCACGTTCTACTGTATACTATTTATCAAACTATCCTTTGTTTATTGTGACAGCGTGAGAATACTGATACAAATAGAGGAATTGTTTATTCAGATATTGTTGAATATTTTTGCTCAACAGTCATGATAATTATCGGTGAGCAGCGTTTAACGTTAACTCCTCACTGTGTTCCCAATTTCCACACGACAGCACATATTTTATAAATTACATTAGGCGTAGTTATTAAATATTAATTAAATTTTGAAATATTTAATTTTGGTAAAAAATGTGAGTGTAATATCTACGCGTATAGAGTAATGTAGTTTCGCCAAGCGAACAGAGATGCGTAGTTAGACAGAGAGGTCGTTGACCGGAGGTGCGTCCATAAGGGTGGAAAATTAATTAAAATAAAATTCTGTTTCTCGGCGTCGCTTCCGCCCGTAAAAACATCCGAAGAGTAAACAAGCACAAACATGTCGGCACGCATGCAAAAGCCCTGAAAATAAAAATTTTGCTCAAGTTAACAGAACTTTGTCTATTTGTATTTATTTGGACTCATTATTTGCTGTTTTGATTCTTTTTTAACATCAGTCCTTAACTACTGTTAAGTTTCTTATAATCTTCACAGTAAGAAAAATTAAAATATCATCGTCATCATCACGAACACCAGTATCCCCATCACCAACATTACCAACACCACTATTCTTCCCCTCCCCAGCACAACCGCTCAGGCTGATACAGTGGTTTCATTGGTGACTCATAATCACGACTTCTGTGCTGCAGTCGTGTGGTTGAGACAAGGTCACGACTCGATCTCTCTGGCTCCCTTCAATCTGGGGACAATAATACAGCGGTTTTATCTGGCAGTCACGAGATGTACAAGAGCAAAGGCGAGCGCGCGCGCGTACACACACACATCTCTCTCTCTCTCTCTCTCTCTCTCTCTCCGCCATGCGGCTTGTCACAGCACATGGGTAATAGCTGGATGATTTTTCTCTGGCCTGTGGTGAGGTGTGACTTGTATAACGGCCAGGAGGCGCAGCAAGCTTCAGACATACTGCTTTGAGGGAGAACAACAAAAATAATAATAATAATAATAGTTTTATTATTACAGTATATTTTGTTGAAAATTTGTAATCTGTTCGTCACTCTAGCAAAAACAAATCGAAGATTAAACATATATTTTATAAACATATAAGAAGAGTCCACTGACAACTCTTCTTATTAATTATTGTCCACAGAATACAAACATACACAGAGAATATAACTAAACGTGTAAACGTCTGAATAGCCAAACAAAATGATACCACCGCTTACTGCTGGCTTGAACTGAGAACTTACATGTTAAACACTGAGCCTGTAAGGCAGAAATAGAAGTTGACACTAACATTTAATGTTCACATGAACATAGATACTACAGATAATACAGTTCAATTCAGATAATACAGACGGTTAACACGTTCTAGCAATTTATATCTTTTTAGTCTATAAATGTCTTCACTATTACCCAACAAATTAATACGTAAGTGTTAGGATGATATTCTAATTCAGCCAAGTGTTTCTTGGTGAGACGCACAATTTCTTCTTTCACTATAGGAACTTTTAGGACTTGTTGTATAGAGTTGTTGGAAACAAACCATGGAGCGTCGACTGTTGGTCTTGGAGGTTTTGACTGAAAGCGCTGGAGAATCTCTTTGAGGCTCTTACTAACAGTACCCCAAAGTTGACTACCGTAAGTTCATACCGGTTTAAGAATTGCTTTGTGTCTATGTTAAACGTTTGTTGATGAGACAACCGCGATTATCTACCTACCGGCCAGTAGATGTTTGTGACCTTGAGGTTAACATTCGTCTTCTTGGAAGTTAAGTGTTTCTTCTATGTCAGTCTCCTGCTCAAGTGCATCCCAAGTTATTTAGCACTTTCATCGTTGGATATTGGTTAACAATTAATTGTTACTGGTAATAATAATATGGGGCCTTTTTGTATCTCTGAAGTAGTTGAGAGTTCGGCAGGATAGGCTGCCTTCTGTGAGCGGTTCGGCATACAAGTAAGACTAGCACTATTCTTCGGCCGTCCATATCACCTCAGAGTGTTAACTCAGAAGGAAATTTTGTCAGTCTGACCCGACCTTGGGCTGAAAAATGTACCTTGATGTTATGGCGGGCTGCGAATCGAATCCTGAATATTTAGATTAACAGCCATACAACCGGTTTACTAAGTCCCTATTGTTGTTCTTATTAAATTAAAGTTTATGGGGGTTTAAATAAAATTTAAACTTGGTATGTTTTTGTTTTATTTATTACGTTATACGCGTGTGTTAATAAATGTGTGTAGCGAACTGCATAACTATAGAATATACTAAACGTTATAATGTTTTGCGCATTACTATATGTACACTAATATATTAAATACTTGTAACCAAATAAGATATTATCAATTTGGAACGCTGGAGTATTACATTACTGCTTTCAATAAGACTTGCTTTGATGTAGGCGTACGGTATTCAAACCATGTCTGCTTCCCTCTCTGTGGTCGTGGTCGGGTTGTTAGCAAGCGACCAGTCGAAGGGTTGAGTACGTAAAGGCTGCTGCGTCAAAGTAAGTGGATATAATTTAATGTAAGTGGATGTAATACGTCTCTGATTAGTGTGGAAATATGGAGAGCCTTGCCTCGCTGATAGGTCTTTGTATAATAATAATTTATGTAAAACGAAAGCATAAAAAACAACCAAAGGATTCTCGTTGGGTTCTTCATTTTCATTATATTACTTTGAAGGGTATGCTGTTGTCGTAAGTTGGTTTTTAAAATCTGTGCAAAAAACGCACCGTACTTAAAACAAAGTACAGACTGCTGATAACGTTTAAGTGAGTAATCAAATTGCACAACATGAGTGTTACTTCTGTTGATAATATTGAAATAATTTTTAATGCTTCAATTAATATTAGGTGCTTATTCAAAAATTAAATTTTCTGTATAAATAAACACGTCGTTGGGAAAATAAGAAGTTTCCTTTAATTGATATTTGGTATCAGACTGAGACCTTCTTTTCATAAGTATCTAGACTAATAATTTTGTAGACAGTTATGTTTTTGATCAGGTGTTTCGTTTCCGATATGAGTGCATTGTTGTGTCCTGGAGCTCGATCGTCATCATCTCAACCATTAGGACCATGGCATGTTGGGCCACGGTATAACTCACGGCACTCTACTGCCCCAGAGAGAAATCAATTACCATTAAACCACATGCAGTGACGAGCTGCGTGATGGGAAGAAATGTTATGTGAGGTGATGTTTAGGTATCGCGTTGTTACTGACTATCTGACATTGCCTCAGTCAGACTGATGTCTTGACCCAACATTAGGTAGACAAGGCTGTGCTGAGCCTACCCGCAGCGCAGCATGACTAATTAACGCCATATACTAACACCCTTCACTAGACTCTGATATGTAAATACGAACGTAAGTCTCCAGTACCTCGTAAACGTGCAGGAGAGTTTGGTAAATTCCATTACAAAACTGGACTCGATGAAGGAAAAAGCCTGACATCACCTCTTCGTGGTAGAAGAGGCAAAGTTTGTTTGTACATATTGCATTAACAATCGACTAATGAATGCGGGGAGTGAGCATCTTTTGGTATACGGAGATACCCGTACACCAAGTGCCAACGACCTCCAAGCAGGGTGCGTAAAAAGGATAGGGGACTCTCCTACCATTGGGATAAAAACCCATCTCTAAAGGCGAATGAAGTATCACGTCAACGGTATAGAATGGAGAAGGCAATGGGAAACCACTCCATTAAAGACCGAATACGGTATCCCTTGTTTAAGAATGCTGAGAATGCAGTCTCTAGTTAAATATTTCGGAGCGGTAGATCCCCAGTCTGATCTACGGGTGGGGACAACTCGACTATAAATGCAAACAAAGGCATACATGTACAATAGCAACGTGGAATGTAATACCTTAGAAGAAGATACCTAACTGGAAATGGTTAGGTTTGCTGTAGCTATCTTTAAGCATTTGGGATGTGGTGCTGGCGGAAGGCCTTAAGACTACCGTGGACAGAAAGAGCGCCTAATGATGAAGTAATGAAGAGACTGGAATAAAACAAGGAATCTGTTTAAAACAATTGTGGAAAAGAGAAGTAGGTCTATTATGGTTGATCACCTATTATGTCATCCAAACTGGTTCACCAATATTATCGAAGAAATTAAGGAAATGATTGAGGGGCTTAGTAAGAGGGGGAAGGCCCAGTAGGGTTTATATATTATATTCCATATAACTTGAAGCCCATCACAGACTTTTAGAATTTCCTTAAAATATAGTTTCCATTTTTGGCTGTGCTGTATTAAAAGTTAAATTATACATACATTATGAGTACACAAAACATTCGAATTCCCTTAAGTCTAATAACCGACATGGATTTTCGGGTCCAATCTTTGATCTTTTTTAGATCATATTATCCCAAATTTTTGAAACTGCACATACCAAACACATAAATCCTGATTAAAATGCTCTTTAATTTTACCCCGAATGGATATTGGCGATTTTCCATAATTCTGAATACCTTTATAGGCCCTAGCATCTGAACATTTTTTAAATTCCAATTCTGAATCCTATATTTAGATTTTGATTAAAATTATCTTAATTTGATATCCAGCATAAATTTTTGAGACTTATTTTAAAAATTAATCCTTCATATTTTTGCTTTCAATCTCCCCTATTTTTTTAGGGGATCAATCTCAAAAACAAAAGAGATCTGTGAGATAAAGGTGTAGATATGCATGCCAGGTTTTACGAAAATCGATAGATGTAGGCCTATTCAAAAGATATCGTGAGCATGCCCCAATCAGACAGACAAATGCCAAAGCATCGAGTTAAAAGTGAAACCTGGAACTTGCTTTGCTCATTTAGTAAGTTCTATAATCACTGTACTGGATTGGGAACTCGTTGTGTAAATTCTCTCCTAGCGTGACGAAACTTCTCAAGAGATGACTCCATATCTATTGAGATGACTACTTCTCTTTTACTCTATATCAAGTCTGAAATAGCCAATATGAGTTATCAATTAAAAAAGACAATCATATTTTTAGTTATTTATTAGTAAAACAAGTTATTACAATAATATTATTATCATAATTTAGTTCTTAAATGACTGTTGCAGACGAGCAATCCATGTGCATGCACAGGCACAAGCGCGCGAAGACATACTCATGGGTACATGCATATTTTCCTACTCTGTCATTTGTAATTTCTGTATTTTGCATAGAAGCAACAGGCATTAACTAACAGTAATCGAAGCGAATGCTTTAGCGTGGCACTTAGTTGAAGCACTTAAGACTTGTTTTTATCAGCTACGTATCCTAATATTGAGAACACGGCTTTAGTTTAAAGAATTCCAGTTCAGGTTAGTATCTAACGAAGGAAATCATGCGAGGAGATGATGAACATAGGTGTCTCCGATAAAGTAATTACTCATACGTCTACTGATAAACAAGCAAGAGACTAAGAACAATCTAGAAATTGAGAGTCGAAATTTGTTTACATAATTTTAATAAATTTAGACAAATTAAGAATGTCTTAGTTGACAGATTATAGCAGGAGACATACGATTCTAGACCCCATGCCGTCGAACAACAATAGGTGACCATCATATAGGATAGGAAAAAAAACGATCGCAATATAAACTATGTGTAAAGTAAAATATTGGCAGAAGTTATGAAACAGAAACTGTGGCTAGATGTTGCTGGAACGATGGAAATGGCTAATTATAAATTTCCCAAAATTATACATTAGACGTTTGAGAATATATGTATATACACCTGACAAAAAATGTATGTGTATATAATGTATACGTGTGTGTGTGTGTGCGCTCGCGTGCACGTCAGATCTGTCACGACTTGATTTTTTGGGACATTTCGTGTAAGATAATGTTTGTAGAAGAACTTGCCTCAAGCAATCAGTTGAAATTTGCAAATGAAAGATAATGAACGTAAATACCAAACGAAATGATTTGTGATGTTTTGAAATTCTATTTCACCGCGTTGTAAACAACCAGAAGGTCGTCAGGTCAAACAACTGCAATAAGTCAAAACATTCTATGCTTGTCTCATTTAACTTTAATTAAATCTTCTTTGATTGTTTTCTTATGCATTGAAAAAAATATTTTACACGTATATACACATCATATATAGTACGTTCATTGGGTCTTTAATAAAATTCATTATCTCATGTAATACAAGTGTAAGCACGGAATTCGCCCCGATAATTATATACATGGGTAACTTATGTACACGTTTAGCGTTCGTAAAATGAATGTTTACTCCTTCGTGTCTACTGGATCACGGGTATCCGGAGGTTTTACGAACGACGTCACAGGTTTCGCCGTCGTGGTCGTGGGTTCCGGCGTCGTTGTACTGGGCGCCAGCGTCGTCGCTTCAGTTGTTGTCGACGACGGAGGTACTGTGGTTGTCGCCGGCGTCGTTGGCGACACCGTAGTCGGACTCTGAGTAGTGGACACTGTAAACGGCTCCACTGTAGTGACGGCCTCTGGGCAGTTGTTACCTGAAAGTGGAACAAAAATTAAAACATAACAATTTTTTGTAACATTGTTTATTTTACTGGCATTTCAAAATAATGGCTGGCATTATTAAAAAAAAAAAAAAACGCATTTGTTATTGTTATGGAATCGTTCAAATTCAACAGACTGAAACGTATGAAGTGGTAGCAATTTTATCTAACTTAAGTTCGGCGAAACTATAATGGGGAAACTAAATAAGATTAACTACATGGAAGAAGAACAAAAAGGATCACTCCACACGATGAATGTTATTTTAAGGGATAATTGTAGCAAGGAAGTAACTAGGAAGAAGGCAAAGCTCTTGAAGTGTATGAATGACAACAGAAGGTTCAGTTAGAGCTTAAAGGCAAAACCTAATGGGTAACTATTTTCAAATAGATCTGCTTGGTCATTTGTGTGATATAGGTTGGCAGGTGTCAAGCAGATATAAAATGTAAAGTAGCATTTTTTCCAACAGTAAATGTGTTGACTCTAGAAATCTTTCTGTAGGAAGAAGAAAGCAGTTTATACAGAATTTTATTTGGATCATTTGTACTGATGACATGGGAACCTCACACTTTTTTCCTAAACGCATTCCTCTCCTCTCTAAAAAAATACATATGAAAAGACCTTCGGTGTAACAAACTGGATAGTTGCTCCTCACACACACACACACACACACACGCGCGCGCGCGCGCACACAGAAAACTTTGTGTGGCAGCGTAACAACTACAAAAATAAACAGGCAAAAAGTGAACAATTCATCAGTGACAAAGAAAGGGATCCCGGAACACCTCATTAGAGCCATACAAAGTTTTTATGTAAAAAACAAAATTTTAATTGAGAGAAGAAGATGGAATAGAAATCAAATTGTAGAGTACGACAAGTGTGCATATTTTCACCATGTTTTAAATTTATATATAGACGATGTCATACACAATCGGCAGACAAGCCTTCCACAACATTTATGGTTGGTAACTCTGCAGATGACACGTTGCTATTTGTTGATGACCAGGCTGTCCCGTCGAACTCGGAAAGAGTCTTGCAGACGGCTATACACACATTGAGTCGAATCTGCAAGGAGTTCGGATTACAGACCTCCATGTTGAAGACCAAGGTGATGGCTTTTAATGGACCTCAGCAAATACTAGCAAAAATTATTGTAGATGATACCGTTCTGGAGCAGGTAAATAATTTTGAATATCTGGGCTATAATATACCTTACATTACAAACAATGATATGGTGAAGAACTGCACAAGATCAGTCATATGCGTGGGACATCAAGAGAACTCTAAAATCAACTATTAAAGAAACACTGTTGAAGTTCTACAGAGTGATAACCCTCCCCACATTTCTCTATGAGTCTGAGAATTGGGCTTTAACAAAATCCCAGGCCAGACGTATTCAAGCGACCGAAATCAGATTTCTCGGGAACATGACAGAGTATACTGTTCAGGATCGCAAAAGAAATGTCAATGTGCGGCAGGAACTGAAAATTATGAGCACAATCCTTGATATGGTTGGCCAGTATTGACTAATATGGTTGGAATAGATGACTGCCGTATCGTCAAACAACTATGTATTGATAAGCCGAAAGAAGTGTGGAACGCCCGAATAAGTGTTGGAGTGACCAGCTCTAGTCTATCTGCTTGGGACCGGAAGAAACAATTTTTTGTTTAATCCTTACCGAAGATGATGATGATGATAAATAACCTTGGTTAAAAGTAATTAAAGTTGGTTAATTTACTTTTAATCGACTTTCTAATTATTCAAAGAGTGATTTCCAATTTTACAATTTAGCAACAGTTTAAAAATAAACCTTTCTAAGGAACTCAAAATTTTATTTATAATTCTTCAAATTGCGCTATACTTGTGATGAACTGAATTTTGTGTATGGTAAAGTGCCACGAAGAGACTGATTGCAAAAGTCCTAAGTTGAGAGCAAATGTAGGCATCTCCACACACACACACACACACACACACACACACACACACACACACACACACACACACACACACACACACACACACACACACACACACACACACACACACACACACACACACACACACACACACACACACACACACACACACACACACACACACACACACACACACACACACACACACACACACACACACACACACACACACACACACACACACACACACACACACACACACACACACACACACACACACACACACACACACACACACACACACACACACACACACACACACACACACACACACACACACACACACACACACACACACACACACACACACACACACACACACACACACACACACACACACAATCGTATTGCTTTATGACTCTCTGTATATATTCAAAAGTGTTTATTGCCAAAAGTGTAATTAGTACTTAAAATTACTGGTGTGTTATTTGTTGCTCAAATTAGATAAAACACGTTCTAGATAAATTTCATAGCTTTGTACGAAACGGCTCACCTAACTGGATAGTTAAAGGTTTACAGCATGTACAAATAAGAAATGAAATAAGTATCTGTCAAAATATATTTCAAAATACTACACATGATAGGACATCAGGGAAACTGGGAACACGTTTTCAGTATTATGTGCAATACTTACTGCTCAAGAGAATGTAACCCAGCAGGACGATGATGACCACGGCCAGGAGGCACAGGATCAATATCTTCCTGTCTGTGCTCTTAGTCGTCTGTACCAAACGCCTGTACCTGTACATAAAAACGTGTGTTAGTAACTACAAGCCACAGCACCAACCCACGCACACACACAAACACCGAGTATGTACTTCCGATTATTGATATCTCGTGCTTGACAATTTTGTATCTCCGTTTGCAACTACGATGTACGGATCTGTGCATTCTTGACGAACCACAACTGGTAGCCGAGTAACGAGGTTCCTGTCTCCAAGACACGACTTCTGCTCTGAACAGTCCTACAGCTGTCGCTCTTACTAAATCGTTTTAGTACAATATGCGGTGAGGACTATTCCAAATCTCACGTAGATGTAAACGGCACCTGCCGAGTGCGCCTATTGCGGGGGGGGGGTGTCCTGAGCTCTTTGTCACTGGTACGTAAAATACAACGTCTCACGTTGTCTGTAAAGAATCGAACACCGAGTCTAACTGAAAGTGGACTTGGATTACGGCTGAAGCTCTCTATAGAGAACACTTTGCAGCTTCTTCTTATGTGTAGTGGTAAGATATCTCCAAGCCGCAACAATGTAGGTGATGATCGGTAACAGACCCGCTCTAACTATTACCTTAACTATAGAGCACACTCTTCTTTGCAAGTATCAAAAACAGACGAGCTAAGAAGAAACACTAGAATTAGCTAAAAACAATAAATGTGGGGTCAGCTAGGTCCCCATGTTTTAACCGCAAAAGGGGCGGAGAAAATTCAAGTTGCTTATATGAAATTTAGGAAACTTAATGTTTTTAAATTAAAAAAACAAATTTCCATTTTTTTATTCAACATACGAACTGTTGATACTTATAGGTGATCAGTTAAATGAATATAATTATAATTTGGTTTATTTATTAATACGAACTTAGGAAGTTTCGTAATTACTGATAAGGGAGAAAATACTCCTTAATCGATAGTGTTAAGGGTGTCTATGAATGGTTTCTGAGTCAACTTAAAAACGTGTTAAACGCACTACTTAGTGCCTTCTGCATTAAAGATTAAATAAATTACGAATGCCAAATGTGCGTTTTCACTTGCGTGTGTGCACTGTACCATGTTCAGATATGATTAGTTAATCAAACTGCGACAGAAAAAATGTCGTTATGTTCTATCCTTGTCGCAGCTGCATTGGTGTTAAAATTTAATGATACATTGGGCAACGCCCTACAGATTTTAAATAATTAGTTTTTTCATTACGAAAATTACACAGACACGCCGACAGCCCACACACAAACCCTCCCCACACGCATAAAGAACCCTATTTGCACGAACACATCGCATTAGGTTATCTACGATTCTTCTATTGGGAAAAACGGTTAGTCACTTAAAGGAAATTTGGTTTAATGTAAATTTCCATCGTGTTTTCAACAACTGGAAGTGTTGTCATGTTTTCTTTTTTCTTCTTGTAAAAAGAAAATCACATGTTATGTGGACGCCGTAGGCGCGGTGTTATTATTAACCAAAACATTTCACGTTTGAAGTGGTGCATTATCGTTCAGTAATTACCATAAACTGCCTTGCACAAAGGACCCAAATAATGCTTCTCTGACTGTAGCACTTAGCGGGAAATCTCGCCGCCATTTTGGAAATGTCTGCAACATTGGCAAGACTAGGCATGCCAAAAGTGTTCCAAAAATGTTCACCACGTTTGGCATTTTGTTTTACTCTCTAAACAAACAGTGAAAAAAATACAACTTTTTTGACCTTGTACTGGAAAATGATAAAAAATAATCGCTTAATACTAAAACACTACTTATTAATCATTAGTCAAATTTAAACTATGGCTAAAATTTTATCAGTTTTTTTACGGAACATGTATCTCCATCACAAAAAAAGAGATTTGGATTAGACACTACTAGCGGAGAAAATCTGAGGACTTTACAAATTTTAGCTTGTATCTTGTATTGTTTTCTTCTCGAACTGAATTCATAGGCCTATAATAAGGAGTGGTCAAAAAGTCATGGAATACATGATCAAAAAGTATGTCAAAAATACAACATAATATAATTAAAAATAAATACATTGGAACCCCGCTGGTCCGAACTAATTGGGATCAAGTCCTGTTCGGATTGGCGTAAATTCGGATTAACCGGGTTATAGGTTATACAGTACTGTTTATTATAAATATAAATTGTATAACGTGTATAAATAGTACCACATTCGTGCCTACAATCAAAGTACTGTACTGCTTTCAGATGCTGGATTTACAGCTTTGCATCAGAGAAAAATGACTGACTTTGTGTAACACCTTAAGTAGTGTCTAGTTATATAGTGTGTATTTATTGTAGTTTTTTTGTGTCTTATGTACTTTACTGGCACTAAACTGTAAGTACCAATAAGTTTTTCCATTCATTTTAAAGACGTTAATTTCTTGATAACGTAATTCAAAACTTTATTTTACCATATATTTAAAACAATCTAAAGTAATAATTTTTAATAAAAATTTCATTAAAAGTGCATTAGTGTGTATTTATCTAAGCTTTTTATGTACAAATTATATTGATATGTTCCAGTTATTTTGTCGTATTTTTTTATTTCTTTGTCCAATTTGTATACCCTTTTTCAAACTACCGGTTCGGATTAAGCGGGTTTCGGACCTGCGGGGTTCCACTGTAATAAGAAATATGAATATATTAAGAGATATATTTAATTAGGGAAACAGAATTGTTTTTTAATAGAATAATTGTTGAAAATGTTTACCGACTACTTCTGATCAAGCTTTCGCTATCATAACTGTAACGTCTGTAATTTTCCCAATTTCATTTCCTATGTTGCTCACCAGCTTTTTAGTTTTACGACTTTTACATATTGAAACATCAATATTTTTCAAAGGCATTTATTAAAATAAACCAATATTTTCTCTGGAAACGAAAACTTAAAAAAATTTTCTTCTTGCTGACTTCAGATCAGGAGTCATGCAGTCCATATTCATATTGACATTCGATGGTCATCAATAACTTCTTTCATAAAGATAATTGTTTCGGCTGGCGTATGTAGTGCTGTATTATCTTGTAGGTAACAGTTCCTAACTTCAGGCTCCAACAGAGCAATAAACTAAGTCAAGATGTCTTGGTAAACGTGTTAATTAAGAATATTGTACTTCCAAGTTTATTAAAAATATCTCGTTTTACGCACATAGTTTTAAACAACACACGCGTCACAAAACAAATGATTATGGCCGTATAATTAATACAACGCATTGTTGAAAGAATCATTCATGCTATGAAAAAGATTGGGAGGTACCGACACCATAATACTAACTATGCTATATAAGTATACTGTAAAGAGGTTAATTTTAAAATTATGGGTTCCGCCACTTTCGACCACCCGTTATAAAAATTTTCTACTCACTAAATTTCATAAACATGTCTGGGAGATTTCCATTACCGTAATATTGGTTTATTCGCTTTGATAAGAGAACGCTACTCCCTAAACATATAAAAATCTACAGTCTTGCAAACCAAACTATTAGTTTTCCGAGTTGAATTTTCTGGCACGTTATTATATAATTATTACTACACAATTTTACTGTAACTAATGACTAATGTTGTAATAAATAGGTAATCAATACATTAAAATAATGTTTATTTTCCATTGATAAAAAACACGCAGCCTTAATATTTGAAAAATGAAATAACCAGGTTTCTGAGGCTCCTACGAGGCGAAAAAGAATGCACAAGGGATAAAACAATTAGAAAGCAAATCACTCGCGACGAATTAAATGGATACAAGATTAATTACAAAATGAAAGATTACAGGCCAAAGCAGGAAGAGCACATAAAACTATTGACAACGAAGGGCTGCTTAAATTTCCTTCAAATACAAAGAAAAACTGAAGAAGTGTAGAACGATCGTAGTAAAGGACAGCCTGGTACTTCAAGACGGAACAGCCAAACTTTTCATCCGCGTAGCGAAGAGGATGATAATGATAATAATGATGATAATCGTGATGATGACGACGACGATTGTGACCGTGATATTTATTTCCAGTGATTTCCTAGAGATCACTGAGAATATATTTTCCTGCCAGAAGAAAATCCGTTTGACCAGAATGATACTGATGTAGGTTTTTTCTAGTAGTCGGCAAACAATTCTTAGTAAATTATTTACTTAAATCCTTAATATTAGACAATTGTGGTTCCTTACTTTTTATTCTATTAATCCTATTTGTATCCAACTAAATGTCTTGATGTTTAGTGGACTTCGTAGTTCTTCTAAAAGTAAAGAACATTATTTTTATTGGCCAAAACATCCCACCCGTTAGGCAAAGGACTTCGCCTCTCCCTAGACTCAAGCACAAGAAACTGTGAGCCTAATACTTAAGGTGACCAGCCGTGTTTGGGATTTGACTAAATATTATGGGATACAATCTTTACAGACATTAAAACTTTTGTAATCGTTGCGACGTCTGTTAAGTCTGCAGACATTAACAAATTTTAAACGTCTATAAAACGGCAGTGTTCTCTTATTAAATACGAGACGTTGTGTCGATTTTATTATTGGTGTTACAATGGAAACTCTGTGTCAGAGACGTTCTCATTTAGCTTAACGAAATTAAGTATTCAAACAACGAAACGATGAAAACAGAAGAACGTCGGCCGTCACGCGTCCACAATCACGTAATTAATTTCAAAGTGCACGACCTTTCGGTGAGCTGATATTTTTGTTTTACAAACGGCAAAACTGCGTCGCGCATAAATTTTCTTAATTAACGAAATTACATAATGCGGTCGCAGTTATCCCTCAGTGTGCGTGTGGCTGTTTACATAGAATGTGACACGCGTTCTGATAACGAGCAGTGTTGATTTAAAAAATGAATTTAGTCAGTGGACAACGCCCTGCGAAATTTAATTTGTTTTGCTATTAGGTAAATTACGTGCGCACAGACAGGAATTCACGCAAAAACGCTCACAGCAATACACACACGCACACAAAATAACATGCAAGCAGGTGTATATTAGTACAGACAAATTACATTTACAAAGGAGGTAATTGATAAAGGTGAAAATTACCTTCGCAGTTACATTTACAAGTATTTACTTTTAAAAAATCGATGAGTCACTAGCTGTAAATACCACAATCAGGGGTTAAAAATGACTGTAAAATGAGCTTGAAAACGTCTCCGGACACAATGGTGAATACCAATTCCTCCGAATTGAATTTCTCGAATTGCAAATGCTATTGTTAACGTAATGAGAATGGAAATAAAATTTGTTACAGTAAAAGTTATACCCAACTAACCTGCCGTTTAACCTATTAGTTAAATTTTAAAATTCTTGTGTGTATATTCAATTTTTGAAGAAGGAAGTTGGACACGAAATTTTTATCGATTGTTAATTACGTGTACTTACGATCTAAAAGAAATGATGGGAAAGTTTGATCCGGTGAAGGAGCGTCAGAGTAGATCACTAACAGCAGTGACTGTGGTTATGGAACGATTAATAATTATTAAATGCCATTTTGAAAAAGAAACAGCCGTTTTGAAAAAAATTTTGGCAAATAGATTTGAGATGTTGACACGCGGGAAAATATGATTAGTCAAATTCGATTCTGGAAAACGTACTGTAATCAGTTTTGCCCAGTGATTATTAAATTCCAGTTTTATAGATAAATGTAAAGACTGATTATCTAAGGTATATGCAATTACATAATATTTTGTTATTTATTTGTCTATTGTCGCACGGAAGAAACTGACCGAGGCAGCAACTTTTGAAGCAGTGGACTGTTGTCACTCCTTAAACAAATAAAAAGAATTCATAGAAGCAATATTATCTATGATCTTCACACTCACTTTAGCAAGACGGAATATACACTCATTAATAAAACATGTATCAATCGGTGACGATAATCAACAGTAAACACGTTGCGCGAATAAAACTAGAGTAGGATTTGAGTAATCACTTTACGGGAGAACACAGTTAACACATTGTATAGTGGACGGCTCAGACGGTACAAGAGATCTGGCATTGCTCAGTGGTTACTATGGAGAGGTCAACGGCCAGTAGACATCGATAGACCAGGAACGTTTCTCCTTACCCCGTCCACACTGGGCGATATCCTATTCATGTTTTATTCGGTCTATAGTAAATAGCAGTATTTTGAAACAACCTTGAGTCAGTAACGTAATCGTACTGTCGTATAACAGTAGCGAATAGAAATAACACGAACTGCATTTATAAACACAAGAACTGTTCACCAATGAAACCCTGAAACCAGAATTTGAGGATTCGTGTGGTGCGTTGTTACATGTTTCCGATCTTACTCAACTGTAGGCTACAGAATCTTGGACGCTTAAGAAACACAACATGAATAGAACGAAGTGTTTCTAGTTGTAGACAGTGAGAGTGTCGAGTAATACAGTTTACACAGGAAATGAACTGTTTATTACAATTCAGAAAGAAAGAAAGGAGTTTGTTGTTAAATTTTGATCGCGGGCCTACGTTAGCGCAAGCTCATATTTGCACTGATGATACCCGATGGTCGGAACGTTTGCTGGTCGAGATTTTAGCACTGGACCACGGCCAAACGGTCCGGGATCACAATTTAACAACATTAGCTCCGGCCGTGTAAGCCTTAGAAGTAATTTAAAGAAAGGAATACCTTGGTCAAATTTTTCAAGGACCCTAACGTAAAATTCTACAACTCATAGCGGCTACTCGGAGTAAAAAGCGAACGCGGAAGATCGTTAGGACGAAGAAGGTCTGTAAATGAAAAACCTGCACGAATGTTTCTGTTGCACATAAAAAGACGTTTTCAGGGCATACATATAGTAAAATATATATTAGACACTAGAAGCTGCACTGTCGCACGCCGAATTGGAGGCCACTGATACACAATTTGTATGGGCATCAAACTTTTCAGCGCGTATTTCATATTGATGTTGTTGCAGTAAAGTTATGCAGAACCGTGTAATCGTGTTCTGCATTTAATTGTACGAAGAGATATGGTTGCAAGGATGATGAAGGAAGTCAAACTACATTTTGCATAGTTACATTCATAATGAATTATTCGAGAAAAATCAAAACATTTTGCTGGTGGTACAATACTCTTTGCTTTATAAAAATAATGAAATTAAGTATACTTTGCGGCCAAGGGTGACCTGTAGTTACAAAAAGCGGAATGGATTCAATGAATTTACAAAACACAATTATGTAAATTTTTCTTGAAATACAAATGAAAGATCCTGTACGTGTTTGGTGCGTAAATATGCGTATTTGTGTATCCGCTCTGAGAAGGATTTAAAAGTTACAAAAAGCGGGATGAATTCAATAAGTTTCCGTTACATTTTCAAAACCGCACAATGTAACTTTTCTTGGTGTTAAAGATTATCTGGTAAAAGATCTATTATCTTTTTATATAATCTCTAAGTTAAAAGATAGTCTGCCAGTGAAAAGCATCATGAATATTACACAGTATGTGGCTATGTGGTATGTCGTTCCGCCAGTGATAGAATGCAATGAATGTTCGGGAGAAATTTTAACACTATCCCACATCTATTAGTTAAAGCTAAAAATTTGAATTATTAGAATAATTTTGAGATTTCCCCATTTCAAAATAGTAGGTCACACTATGTATTATTTATATTTGTGTAAATAATGATTTATATAGTTTTGAAAACGTGAAACGAAAGTTTGGCAGTCATTTTCATATCTAGCATTGATTTCACAATATACTTTTATTGGAGACTTTAAACGAAAAATGGAGACATAATACAGAATTTTAACAATTTGTGTTTTATCTGTAGACTAAAAAATATCCCGTTTCAGGAATTCTTGTTAATTTTCTTCCGAATGGACTATTTTTAATCTAGGGTTACAGTTTCTAATAGTTGTTATCTTAGTGGTCGTTTCACTATCACCAGTTTGGACCTGGCTTGTAAATGCTCGTTTAAACGACTGTTCTATCATAACTGGAGATATTGCTTCTGATTGGTATAATAAATTTTATATGTATTTTATTTTGATTACACACCTGATTAATTGGCAGCACACATCAAAGCGACACCAGTTTTTTAGGCCATACGTGAATTTGTTCATATGAACAATTTGAATTCACTCGTTTAGTTGCGCGTTTGGAATATGGCAGGATTCGTGTAGTTCAGTTGTACAGGCTGTCATGGGTCTGCGGCTATAGCGTGCTAGGGGCTTGGTTCAGACTGGCTGTATAGCTGCAAGATTGAATGCCACCATTATTGCCAACCTCCGCAGGGAGACGGCACCACGGGAAGAAGGAGCAAATCGAAATTTCACTCACTATATTTGTTATATACTGTAAAATTAATGGCTGTGTCTACAAAATGATTTAAGTTATGTAGACTTATTGGGTACTCTGCCAATAACCGTGTCAGCACTAATTTTCGATATTTCGATTACGCAATAGGCGATATCGATATGTACTGAATGTCGCTTATTATTTTAATAAAATTATAGAAAGAGCATTAACTGATTTTTATTGTGCTAATAGATTGTTTGTTTTTGGTTTAATAGCTTTTTATTGTTATGTAATTTGTATGCTAAACCCGTTCGATTTATTTGTGCTTTTCATTTTCTTTTGTGGTCCTGCGGTACACTCGCGACGTTTTCAGTACGTTTATCTACACTGTACACATGGTTCCAATACAATTTGTACATATGTATCTTCTGCTTTAACTGCAGCATGTGTGCGTAAAAGAACGTAATATGTTTTCGGATGCACGGTTATTTTTGTTTACGTTTAAATCCAGTTTCATATCCATAAAATAAATCTATTGTGAGCAACATTTTAGTATAAGTACAGAATGTTTGTGAATAAGAAAGAAAACATATTAATTATACGACGGAATGTCACAGCTATAGTTCTGACTGCCTTAAGTTGTAAGTACTGATTTTAGGCGGGTCGAGATTGTCACCAAATGTTTCTCTTTTACAGTCATTGTATTTACTTGTTAAATGTTATATTTTGCAAAACCGCGATTTTTGTTTTCGATGTTCAATAAAGTAAAAAACCAAAATATTCTCGCCTAACATCACGCATTAAACCATTAGCACTTTCGCATTATATTCGCCAGTACAATAGTTTACAATTGGTACACTTGTTCTTCTTCTTCACTGCGTGACGTATCGATACTATCGCGTTCTCAGAATATCGACAGTGTAGTGCAGGTACAGTTTCTGGGCAGGTACAGTATCGACAAAACTTAGTCAATTTCCTTTCATTTGATTTTGGAAACTTCTAAAATACACACCTTTATGTTTCAACCAACAATTCAATTTGTTGAGCTAATTTGACCGTACTGTAAGTGGCCAGCCAGATCTTACATATTATTGTACTCATATGAGTCAGTGTTTCACTTACCATGATGCGTTTGGACTACCATCCAGAGTCACGTAATCGGGTCCACTTTCACCAGGCCTGTGAACAAAATTTAATAAGAAATTGTAAATAACATTTTATAGTGGAACAAAATTAATATTGATCCAAATCAATATTCTGACGTCTTATTTAAAGAACTTAAACCAATAATGGTACTTTAATTGTTTAAATGATACATTGGCGTTAATTACGACTAGACAGAGCAATGCCACTTTAAATACAGACACCGTTACTCTTTATGTACATACCATATCTGAATGTTGTATTTATTTTTTGTTTCTTAATTTATGTACGTTTGTACAGATCTTAATTAGAGAAACATAAGTTAGCGTGTCTCGAGCTAAATGAAAATCAATTTTCAAGAAGTGGAGATACAGAAATTGGGAGAGGACGAGAAGAATAATGAGAAGACATAGAATAAGAAACGATATTAGAAGGACATACAAAGACAAGACGTATTCAAGCAATATGATAGAAATCAATTCCATATAGAAACAAATAGAAAAACAGTAACTAAATGTAGTTTTATGATTTTGTTAGAATGCACAATTGTTAGTAGGAGTTGAAATTCTCTTTGGCAGGGTAAGTGAAAATGAGGTAAAACACGGAGAACAGTGGCGTATCTGGAAGATGAACTTGGGAGCGGTCTGGTCGAGGTGGCTTCATACAAAAGAAAATAACTTGTTA
The DNA here is from genome assembly GCA_034769895.1 of Magicicada septendecula. Classification (NCBI taxonomy): domain Eukaryota; kingdom Metazoa; phylum Arthropoda; class Insecta; order Hemiptera; family Cicadidae; genus Magicicada; species Magicicada septendecula. The sequence continues at coordinate 363,577,261 of CM068370.1, read as the reverse complement.
AGAATACTATCTTTAATCGATATTACTATCTTTTAAGTCGCTGAAAACGTGTGATAACATCCTGAAATCAAATCAATTCCATTAATGGAAACAGTAATGACACAATAAAAATACCGGTAATGAAACATTTTTTACAAGAAACTTACCGATTGAATTGATTTTCTTATATCTCATATATCAAACGTATAAGCTGCACAAATGATGTGTAATAAACCTTTTATATACTCTATTTAAAAAGCGTTACTACTCTATTAGCGTAAACAGCTGAAAAAAATAATAAAACAACCTAAAAATTAAGAGACTAACATAATTCTTCATCAACGTTTTTCTACCCTGGGGTTGAGGGGGGGTCCGGTCCCGTTCGTCCTCCTCCGCAAATACGCCCCTGACGGAAAAGGTCTAAGAAACCACACACACAGAAATCAGTATGTGTACGTGGATACTAATGATTTCTGCGACTGTACAAAATGATACTTCACAAAAGCACATCTTATTTTCCTGCATGAGAATGAACCATGCGTAACTACATCTGGTCGTATTTTGCAACATTATATAGTGTACTTCTCTTCTTCAGCACTACAGGCCAATGTGAGAACTGGCTTCTAGCACTAATCTTCTCCAACGTAACACACCCCTTGCTATCTCAGAGTAATCTCTCAGGCGTGTCCATTCTTATGAGACATTCCAGCACACGATAAGCAAATCGACGGTCAGACGTGCACAAGTTCAGCTCTTCTAAACGAGATGGTTTTTTTACGTGTTTGAAGTCCTGCTGTGTAGCTGATTTTTTGCACCACAATCGAAGATGTTTAAATAAAAATTAGAATTTGTGGCAACAGATTTGTCATACGTTTCTCGCTTAATTTTCGGTCTAAACAATATCCTTTTCGAAAGTGTATGATTTGTTTGGGTAACCTTAAAAGTCAGTTCCTGAGGTTGATGTCGACCCTATTGAGGGCACGTTGTCGAAAGTAAATAGAAAATTCAGATGTTTGACAGAATGTGTGTTGTGTTATAAGGGATTAGTGCGCTTATGAACGGGTATTTTTGGAAATTATTGCAACATATGGAGCTAAAGCGTGGGAAAGTAGAGATAACAGATTAGTATGAGAAAAGATTACGAGCCATGAAAATGTGATTCTGGAAAAGGTGCTGTAATGTTACATTAGAAGACAGGTTTAAAAACGAAGAAATAAGGGAAAGAATTATATTATGTACTAGTAGGCCTATAAATGACACATCGATGCTAAAAGAGTAAGACTGTACGGGATGTGTGCCGTATGGGAAATGATGGTTTGCCTAAGAAATTACTAGAATTGACCTCTCCTGAATGACGAAAAGGAGGGAGACCACGAAATACTTGGATGGAAGGCATAAGGAATGCAGTGGCACAGAGGATGACTTGAAGGATTAGGATTGTAAAGATCGTAAAGTATGGAAGCTAGGATGCGAGAAACGACTTTAAATGTCGAAAATTGCAACAACGTGTATATCTAGTATATAGATATATTACGAAACCTGCTGGCACTGGATAAAAAGCGCTGATTAGCCCTATATGCGATATCGTAACATGCGGCAACGTTTTAACGGAGTTTTACTGTATGTGCACAAAAATGTAGAATAGTCCACGAATTCATTGATAAACATACAAATAAACATTCATTACTTTTGTAACTTATAGTATTATCTGGCTTACGGGTCACTTTGTATGTACATGAAAGTTAATAGAACGTTAAGAAATATTTAAATAAAAATGTCGTTTAGAAAATGCTTTCACGATTTTGATTATCAAACAGTCTAGAAATGTTAGAGACTGTATTGTAATATAGGATCTGTTTGTGAATTACTCACAACCCTTAAAAAGCAACTAGAGGGCGTAACAGTTTGTTCAGAATTTCAACTTGTTGTGTAGTTTGATGTACTGCAATCCATAAAGTTTTGCACTGACCTTGTATTTATCAAAAGTATAAGGTCATGTTAATACGACCTGTTGACGACTACTGACTACTGGAAAATCATTTGACACGGTGAAAGGGCAAACGTCTTTATCGTTTGCAGTTATTTCACTATAACGTGTATGTATGGGAATAAACGGCTATGTTTTTGTACTGGAGAAAGCAACTAATTCGTATGCGTATACATAATCGAATAGCTGTATAATAGGAACGTGTTGTGTGTGTATTTATATTGTAACTCAAAGATTTATTGCAGTTATAGTGTAATAAATTAATAAACAGGCCCATACAAATAACTCAGTGTCTGTGGAAAGCTACATGTATATTTATCAGCTATCTATTTTAATCTTTTGTAAAATAAACTTATTATTTTTATTAATTATTATGTACGTATAAAACCATTGATGGATATTGTTTTAATGAAAGAGCGTTCCCAACATTTGTTGTCTTTAGAATATTTACACAGTTTAACAACAAAAAATTCCGTACACTGCCTTCTTTCTCCTTTCAGTATTTTATAAAATATGTGCACGTGAGTCAGTGAGTCAGTGAGTCAGAGAGAGAGAGAGAGAGAGAGAGAGAGAGAGAGAGAGAGAGAGAGAGAGAGAGAGAGAGTGTTTTAGTGCAAAGTGAAACGTTATTGCCATAAAGATCTAATAAGATACTTATATTAATAGTCTGAAAAAATGTACAAAACCGTAAGCTCCTTCTACATCCATGCCAAACATCTAGATGTGTGTGGCGTGCTTACTCAAAGACACATGGATATGCATACATACGTGTAGTAACTGACAATACTAATTCTGCACTTACAAATACTACAAAAAAATGCATAAACAATTTATAAACTACTTGAAAAACAAGAAAAATATAAAAAAATAATTAGAAAAACACTTTAATAACAGTCATTAAAGTTAATACACATAAAAAATTACGAGACTCTCTTTTTTAAATACGGAATTAAAAACATTTTCTGAAAAATTTACAGAAGATGTCAATCTATTTGAAAGTTTCCAATGGTCTTCTTTATTTATTTTAACTACTTAATTTTTTATACACATTTTTTACATTGTCAAGGAACCTATTTTGGTTTAAAATTGTAACATTTCATGCCAAAATTTGTTCTTTTTTATCAAAATGAAAATTTAACTTCATAAACAATTAAACATTTATTTGTTTTCAATTAATTTCGCTTATAAAAACTATCTCATAAGCTGTATCACAAAGGTTATTTCTTGTTAACTTATTGACAGTTTAACGAAGTAGATTTTTATCAAACGTAATAACCGTAATTTTAGAACAATTTTAGCATAGATTCAAAAATTGTAGGGAGAAACTTTTCTTTAATCTTATTGATTTTATTTATTTTGCTCGAAAATAAAACTGTTACAGACCTGTGTTTATTATATACAATTTTTCATTGACTATGACTAGTAAAACATATTCTGAAAGTTATTTCTGTTTCTTTATGTAACATACGTGTGTACACTCATCCTTCAATTAATTAAGAATTCAGTAAGAGTTGATTAAGTTATGCATCAAAGTCTGTTCTTCTTCAAATTAATGTAGAAAAATGTAGGCCTATAGTTATAATTCATATTAGCAAACTATTGTATACCATGACAAGGGCGTGCGTACTTTCGCACTTTCGTATGCTCGCAAGCGGACAAACTATAGATCTATTTAAAAATAATCTTACAAAAAAGTAGAGTTTTCAATAACTAATAACTTTAGGAATGATTGGCAGGAAACACAGAGTATAAAAACCAGTTTCTAAATCTTAGAAATTGATGTGGTCCAAGGTCAGGTTTATCATCGTGTACTTTGGCCGCGAATTTAGATAACCTCTAATGTATGCTTATTTTTAAATTTGTTTATGGTAGCTACGGACGACTGATTTATTACGATTAAAGCATAGGTGAAGATACTACGTATTTAATGTTATGGAGTATTCAGTGAAAGATGAACTTAAACTTTATACCATCTACATAGTAACAGCTGAAAATAACATTTGCTTTTTATAAAGCTGCAATACTAATTTCAGTTCGTTATCGATTTTAAAACGAACGGTGTATTTTTTTTTTCTGCTTTTCTGAAAAGCTAGGAACTTTAGGTACCCCTTGTCATGTTGTTTTTGTCTACCAATCTGCCATTTTTCTTCCATGTTCCATAAGGAAATGGAAGTACGGTATGGTGATGGCAAAAAAAAAATCGTGGTCGAGATTATTGCAGATTCTGATTGTACTACCCTCAAAACATGAAAAAAAGTCATTTTTCGAAAAGTGTCTGTGTGATAGACATCTCTAGATTTTTTTTCTATGGCAAACGATAACAGCCGCAAATTCAAACAGAATCAAATAATTTTTTGCATACAGCCTTGAATTATAGAGTTCTCAAGACTTATTGATTTTGGTGGAGATCGGTTAAGGCAAAGGGGTAGTTTACCAGCCACTTTTAATGTTTTAACAAGGGTAATTTTTTCTATGACGAACGATAACTGCCGTAAATTCAAACATAATCAAATAAGTTTTTGCATACATCCCTAAATTGTAGAGTACTCAAGGTCTGTTGATTTTGGTGAAGATCGGTAAAGGGAAAGGGGTAATTTACCTGCAACATTTTATGTTGTAACAAGAGAAACCTTTTCATGACGAACGATAACTGCCGTAAATTCAAACAGAATCAAATAATGTTTTACATATGTGCCTGAGTTGTAGAGCACTCAAGGTGTATTGATTTTGGTGAAGATCGGTTCGCGGAAAGGGTAGTTTACCAGAAACATTTTTTGTTGTAACAGAGTAAAGTACTTAATTTTGATAAATAAAATATCGTGATAAGAAGATCTTAATAATCCACTGTAGAAACGTAGATGAAATATCTATAAATGAAGAGGCTAGTTGAACGGGGGTGGTGGAAAGAAATAGTTTCTATGGAAACATTTCATTTCGTAAATGATTTTAAATATAAATCTTAGAACATAGAAGTCATGTATGGTTCTCCATATCGATATTTATATGTGTACTACGTTATCGGCAACAATGTAGTAGTTTGTTGTTAAAATTCCTTCCCGGGCTGTTTGGCCGTAGTCCAATGTTTTCTGCAAAACCAGACGTTTCGGCAGTGCCGTCGACTACCATCATCAGTGAAAATCGAGTGCGATAACGTGTGGAGGTATACGTTAGTGACCACAGTACTGTGGTTAAGGCTGAAGCAATACGAGGAAAGAAGTAGTTTCTATGGAAACATTTCTTTTCGTAAATGATTTTAAATATAAATCTTAGAACATGGAAGTCATGTATGGTTCTCCATACCGATATTTTACTTCCATGTTCCATAAGGAAATGGAAGTATGGTGATGGCAAAAAAAATCGTGTTCGAGATAATTGCAGATTCTGATTGTACTACCCTCAAAACATGAAAAAAAGTCATTTTTCGAAAAGTGTCTGCCTGTGTGTCTATCTGTGTGTTTGTCTGTCTGTAGATTTTTTCTATGGCAAACGATAACAGCCGCAAATTCACACAGAATCAAATAATTTTTTGTATACAGCCCTGAATTGTAGAGTTCTCAAGACCTATTGTTTTTGTTGAAGATCGGTTTAGGGAAAGGAATAGTTTACCTGGCACATTTTATGTTTTAACAAGAGTAATTGTTTGTATGACGAACGAAAACTGCCGCACATTTAAACAGAATCAAATAATTTTGTGTATACCTTCCTCAATTGTAGACAACTCAAAGTCTGTTGATTTTGTTGAAGATCGGTTGAGGGAAAGGGGTACTTTACCTGCAACATTTTATGTTGTAACAAGAGAACGTTTTTCATGAAGAACGATAACTGCCGTAAATTCAAACAGAATCAAATAATTTTTTACATATGTGCCTCAGTTGTAGAGGACTCGAGGCTTATTGATTTTGGTGAAGATCGGTTAAGGGAAAGGAATAGTTTACCTGGCACATTTTATGTTTTAACAAGAGTAATTGTCTGTATGACGAACGATAACTGCCGCACATTTAAACAGAATCAAATAATTTTGTGTATACCTTCCTCAATTGTAGACAACTCAAAGTCTGTTGATTTTGTTGAAGATCGGTTAAGGTAAAGGGGTAGTTTACCTGCAACATTTTATGTTGTAACAAGAGAAATTTTTTCATGACGAACTATAACTGCCGTAAATTCAAACAGAATCAAATAATTTTTACATATGTGCCTGAGTTGTAGAGGACTCAAGGCCTATTGATTTTGGTGAAGATCGGTTACGGGGAAAGGGTAGTTTACCAAAAACATTTTTTGTTGTAACAAGAATAAAGTACTTAATTTTGATAAATAAAGTATCCTGATAAGAAGATCTTAATAATCCACTGTAGAAACGTAGATGAAATATCTATAAATAAAGAGGCTAGTTGAACGGGGTGGGGGTAATTTTCTATAAATGATAATTATATTTGGAGGGGGAGGAGATAATTTTTTATATACGAGGTACTACGTTATCGGCAACAAAGAAGTAGTTTGTTGTTAAAATTCCTTCCCGTCCTGTTTGGCTGTAGATCAAAGTTTTCTGCAAAACCAGACGTTTCGGTAGTGCCATCGACTTCTATCATCAGTGAAAATCGAGTGCGATAACGTGAGGTGGTATACGTTGTGACCACAGTACTGTGATTAAGGCTGAAGCAGTAAGTACAAAGAAGTAGTTTCTATGAAAACATTTTATTTCGTAAATAATTTTAAATATAAATCTTTGAACATGGATTTTTTTGTTTGGTTTATATATGTAAACATACATAAACGACCTAGGATGTTCCTCCATACTATATACCTCGTCATAGTACGTACCCTCTTCCAGATCTCTCGTTTCCATGGTGTGATCAGTCCTATTCTTCCCAGCTTCTTATTGGTCGTCTTTTTCCCCTTTTTTCCGGGGTACCCATTCCAGCATCACCTTTGTTCACCCAGTTTTGCTTTTTTTGTCCAAACCAGATAAACCAGGCGTCTCTGTTTTGTTGTCTCCACTACCCTTGTCTGTCTTCATCATATCTCTAGTTGTTTTGTTCCTTATTATTTACAATCTGTATTTCTTGGAACTTTGCCATAAAAAATCCATTTTTGATGCAGAAAGTTTGTTCCGTTTCACGCTGTTTGCATCCCACCCTTCTGTAATATACGACACTACGGTTTCAAATACTCAGTCGAAGAACACCCTGAAATCAAAATATTTGGTTCTTCAAGTTGGGTGTTGGTCGTGAGTCTAACAATCTTGCCCCGGAAAAACGCCCATTACTGATACTGGTATAGGCTAATGCCTCCGATTAGGGCAGCGGTTTGAGACGACTGAAGGCAGATTATCCAGGAGGATTCTCCAAGATCTGTAGCTCCAATTAAGAGAAGAGAGAGAATCATAAGGCAGCAACACCAAGTTTACATGAATCAATACTACTTTCACAGATACTGTTTGCACTCCCGTGATTTTCGAAGCAGAAGGACGTGCCAATAAGAACAACAACTGACACAAAACATGCATAGAAGTCAAATGAGTTCAACAATAGTTATCTTTATGACATAAAAAAAATGTAGTCAAAAAGATTTCATTACCGTTGCTAAGGTTCACTTTTTGGAGAAATAGACCAGGACCAGACTATTTCAACAAATAACTATTCAAAGTATACTGAAAAATTACCAAACCACATTGATGTCTGTAGAGTGTCGGAAACAATAATTATTTAATCATGGGACACTGATGGGGACGGTGAGTACTTACAAAGGCACAATTTAGTAGCGAAGGCAATCTACATAGCGGGAACCCTTCATATTCAAAAAAGATAAAGAACCTTATGGCTCTTATCAACCTCAAGCAGTCCTAAAGTAAACTAACGTTACAACAGTATTATAATTTACCAACACATACGTTAAAAAGATATCACCAAATAAACCATTTATAGTTCTACATGATCTGAAAAATAAGGAAGCCTGGCTCATTGGCACTGCGCATCCAACAGATCATAATATAATTTAAACTGAAAGGAAAAGATAAAGAAATATGCCTCGCCACTGAATACACGAAAATTTGCAAATTACAGTCTGTTCAAGTAATACCGCTGGTAGGCCTAATTACAGTGACAGGTCTTGTAAACGAAACATGGAAACGAATCTAATTAAGCTGCAATTACACACAAGAGTGTAACAGCTACAGTCTGGAAATCAGTCACTGTTGTGTAGAATAGTCCGAAGGTACTTAAATATATCAGCACAACTAGATACAGTAGCTGACAAACGATGTATAATAATAATAATAATGATGATGATGATGATGATAACGATAAGGTTCGGCTAATTATCTACGCACGTCATAGGTAATTTTTGACGCAATTCGTGCGACAATTCAGCAAAATTTATTGTCATCTCCATGTCCTATACATGGCCTATAAAGAGAATAAGTACTAAATTTATGTTAATGTTTTCGTGTCAATGCATATGACTGTGTGTGTGTGTGTGTGTGTGTGTGTGTGTGTTACATACAGGATAAATGTTATTAGACATATATTATTATTATTTTATTAGAAAGATATCATTATAATATTTCGTAAATGTTAATTATATTTATATTTAACACAATACTTATGTAGGGCTAGTACTTATAATCTTAAATTTATTTATTATTTCTATTAGTATAGTTTTCTGTTTAATATACTTGCACACGTTAATACCAAAACACTCAAGATATATGTATTACTTGTCTGTTTGTTGCTCATGTACGGGTCCTGAACGTGACAATAAATTTTGTTCTAATGTTGGTAGAAATAATCTGAAATTATGTTTTACCTAATTGACAGAGTTTCTCTAAAACTTTCAATGTTTACCAATTCACAGCCACTATTAAACTGATAATTAATAACAAAGAGAAGTGTTTGTGCAAGCCTGATAACGTAAAAATTGCCATATCTTTAAAATTAAAGTCGTTTAAATTTAAGTTAAAACAATTTTGGAAAGTTTGTTAATGTGCAAAGAACAAAAATTTGTTCCACGATATTATAGTATAATTAAGAGTTTTCCATGGCTGAAGTTAAGTCTAGTCTTTGTATTGATGTTTCTTGCTGAAGATAAGAAAAATCAACACAACACGGCCTAACGCCCCGAAACTCCAAAACGAAGCCTGGATTTGAATTTATTTTAGACCAAATAACACCAAAAAAGTATTATCTTAAGACTGAGTTAAAAAATTACTTACATTCTGTGCTGATCGAGTATAAAAGTTGCAGATATGAGTGGGACTTTCCTGTTGTTGTTTTCGTCGGCGACTGCAGACTGGGGATTACAAACAGGGCGAAGAAGTCGCTGATAACGGATTGCAGCCGTCGGCGACCGACGTTATGTAATTGTGACCTTTCTGTCGGTCTTGTGAACATGTTATCAAACCGAATGAGTAACACTGCACGAAACTTTGTTGGCTTCGTAACGATATTTATGTGTCCGTTTTAGCTGGTCCAATAATTACCGATGTTAGCGCGGCATAAAAAAATAATGACAGCCACAGTTGGTAGCACTGTAAAATTTTCAAGGTGACAGAGATTTAAAAAAAACACACATACACACGCGCGAGCACGTACTTAAAACAAACAATGTAAAAACCGATAATTTTTTTGTATACCAATTTAGATAATGTTCAAGTGGTTGGTTATGACATAGGTTAAGAGCAACAAATAGGCTAACATAAAAAAGTACAATTAAAAACAAATCTGCTGACAGTTGAATGCACCGAGTTCACATGTATGGACGTATTAAAAATAAAGTTAACAACATGAAAATGTCAAATAAGGCGCGCTGACTGAAAACGTGTACATGTAAGTGTCCATTAGTTTACATAATATTCTCTCTCTCTCTCTCTCTCTCTCTCGCTCTCTCTCTCTCTCTCACACACACACACACACACACACACACACACACACCGATATATAGCCTCCTACTTTGAGGAGAAGACTATTTATCATATAAACAGAAAAACTGTGATTGCCACAAAAACATTTTCTGTATAATGTATATTTGTTTGTATATTCCAAGAACAATATTTAAAGGAGTACAAGAAAATGGAATGTGGGGCAGGCTCTATAATTATGACCTATACCGTCTTTACAATGAGCCGGACATTGTCAGGATAATCAAAATATACAGGCTAAGGTGGGTTGGACACATAGAGAGAATGGAGGAAGCCTACGAAACATATTATCTATCGGAAACCAACGGGTAGTAGAACAATTGGAAGACCCCGAAATACATTCAAAGAGGAGGACCTCAAAGCTGAACATAAGAAACTGGAAAGCCAGGGGACGGAATAGGGAAGAATAGAGTCGACTCTTGAAGCAGGCCAAGACCCACCAAGGGTTGTATTTGCCACTGCCGGTGGTTGCCATGGCTGATGGTATTCTGCATTTTCTAATGAGTCATAGAGCGGGTTATGTGTTTTTGTTTCTTATGTGCCGTGATAACTAGCAGAGGTAGTAGGCCTACATCAAGCCGATAAAGCTTGGATGGCAACATACGGCACAATACATTCTTAAGGATAGTGTCCAATCAGAGGTGCGGCCGATATTAACACATACACAAAAAACAAGAACATATTGTCAAGACCAGACAAATATTGGAAACAAGAGAAATGCAACGTTTGATTAAAGTAACAGAAGTTGATAGGAGCGACCTTATGCGGAGTCAAAAAATTTTGAGGTTATGAATTCTTGAGGATACTGAGGTTTACGAATGTGAAGTCAAGAAAAGGGACGACCAAAAAATTAGAATTGCGGATGGTAAATTGGCAAAAATCGTACGAGATACACGATCATCAGGGAGGGAGGGAGTCGCAGATTCGGCAGGCTGTGCGCCTAATGCCGAACAAGTGGAAGGAGAAGAATAAGATTACATTTGGTCTATGTCATTTCTATGTCTCTATCTAATAACACATTTTTGCTTAGTTGTACGAACATCGATTGTTCAGAGAAGTGAGGAAAAATTGCAAAGCTCAGTTTATAAACTACATAAAATATGCGAGTGTATTTTTAAAATATTCAAAAATAAAATTAAGATTGTGTCTTTCAAAAGAGAGAGAATCAGTTAGTTCCAGAACAGATGTTAACAACCAAATTTTAGTGGAAGTTTATGACAGCTTTGAAAGTAATAGTGCTATATGGTGGCAAGACGTGGACGATAACACTTAGACAAGAACAGCAGCTAATGAGTTTTGAGAACAAAGTCCTAAAGAAACCCACAGAAGCAGTGGGAGTAGTATACAACGCAGAAAATGACAGACGGCAGGTAAGAGAAGTCGAAGTACAGTCAGACCTTACAAAAAACAAAATTAGAGCTAGAGGATTAGAGTCGATTGGTCGCATTTTAAGGACAGAAAACGAGAGCGTTATCAAGAAAATACGTATGAACCAACCCACAGAAGAAGAACACCAGGAAAGTTAAGAAAATACTTTTAGATAATATAAAAAGGAGACCTAGAAAACAAGAAAATTGGCAATAAGAGAACAGGAAAGGAGTAAATGGAATGCCGTAGGGAGTCTAAAGCTCTACAAGGGTTGTCTAGACGTAGTAAGTAAGTAAACATTGGTGCAAATAAATCATTGAACTACTCAGGTAATATTATAAGTTCTGATGGAACTTATGATCATTGTAGTAAAATAAATAGATATCGATATGTGGAACCGTCAATATCACGACAATGTGCAGTTGTAAAGTTAAACGAAAATTAGATATTAAATTTATGAAACAATAGGTAACTCTGTTTTACAGTATGGCAGTGAGACATAGGTAATGACGACAAAAACTGAAAACAAAATACAGCCTTCCGGGATAAAGTTCCTTCGATGCGTCGTAAATGTTGGTCGTGAGCTGGCAGAAATTAAGACATTCGCGACGAACTGAATAACTTGAAGTAGGTCTAGACGACTCCAATGAAAGAAATAAATGATCGTGGGAAAAATAGTAAATCACTTGGAAAGGGTGGTTAACAAAGGACTACCTAAACAAGCTACAAGTACAAAGCAATGTAACCAGGAAGGAATGAAGGACGACCATAATAGACGTTTGTCAGATTCTCAAAGGGAACAGGCAAATGCCTAAGAGATAACAGTGATGATGATGGTGACGATGACGAAATACCGATAGGTCGTTACGTTTCTAGATATCCCATGACAAGTAGGAACGATATTTCATTCTTCTAACAGCCGTACTTTCAAATGTTTAGAGGAAACTATAATAATAATAACATTATTATTATTAATAGAACAACAACAACGTCGAGGTACAGTGGTTCAGAGATTGCGACCCACACGTTCCTTATGACTCTGCGCGTGTTTGTGTGTGTGTGTATGTGTGTGTGTGAGAGAGAGAGAGAGAGAGAGAGAGAGAGAGAGAGAGAGAGAGAGAGATCGAACAAGTAGGCGAGGAGAGTCGGAGAAGGGGGGAGAGAAAGAGAGACAGATTGGTGTCAGTACTACAGAGTGCAACGTGAGTTTTATGTTGTGTTTTTCTTTTATCTGTGTGTACTGCAAAAGACTGTTTGGAAAATATTGTCAGGAGACAACAGAGAAGTCGTCGTCTTAGTATTGGCTTCACGGCATGAATTACAGTTTATTGCCGGGTATCAATAAGGCGAACTGTGACGCCACCGGCCATAACCGTCCGCGCCAGATACGTCTGCAGTTGCTTAGTGTGAACGCCGTCGGGTCGTATACAAGAATAATGTCGGCCATTTAGACACACTCGCAGCTATTCAATAATATGTTTGGGCCGTCGGAGCAACGAGACTAGAATACTTTAAACAGCGTTTACTGCTTATTCCCAATAACCCGTGTTAAAATAATGCTCGATACGTATATGTGTTTGTAATGTTAAGCGATGACACAAACCTCTTCTTGTCTACTTTACATTCTTTGCCTGTTTAAAACGACTAAACATATTACGTCCATCTTCAATGGGTATTGGTCGTTTCACGGATGCAGGTATGACGAAATCAGGTGACGAAATTAGACTGAAACACATGGACCTGAGATGTTTTCAAATTTACATTTGGCAAACACTGATAAATTCTGGTTAACAGGTTTAGTTAAACAATTGTTCAAATAAAGTTAATTATGTTATTTGTATACCTTATACCTTGTTATGTTATATTTTTATAAACCGACAGTTACCTCTGTTTTATTTTATGGTACAGAAGTAAGACATGGATTTTGGCCACGGAATAACTGACCTGGCCAAGAAGGAAATGTATAACGTCTGATATGTATATTATAATATGTATAACAAAATACCTGAAGAATGAAATGTATATCTACGCAAAGTACACAGGGGTAAGTACACAGACAAAGAAACATACAAAACAAAGTAACACAAGGGGGAGAAAATGAATCCAGATATTACCGTGCTTAAGTACGATGAGGCTAAAAGCTAAAACAACGGGAGATATAAAATGCAGTATAAATTGCATATAGTGACACTTGACACAATAAACTACCGTTTATAGTGATAAAAAATTTTTGGTCAGCTACACTTTAGAATTAAAATAATATCGTTTATAATGGCATAGCATACAGTGATATGTCAGTATAGTAGCGGTATTTTTTTTGCGATTACAAAGAAAATATCATTTATTATGACTATCAATCGTCCAGTTTTTTATGACGAATGCAAACTGTTCTTGATGTGCTGAAATCTAAACAGAGCAGCTGAAAATAAAGAGGGACCGTTACACTAAAGGAAGAAATATTACAGAACCAAGCAGTACCTTGTAAAATACTGATTGGTACGAAGAAGTCTATGAAACATCAAGTGATGAAAACATAATAGCGTCGATTTTGGACAGTCAAAAAGATGAAAGTCTAGGTAGCGGGTATAAATTCTCTATGACTTACTAGGGAAAATTTCACCTGAAAAAATCAAGGAAAATTATATCACTTCTATCAGCGAAAAAATTAATCCCTGCCTACTGCAGATTTTTAGGGACTTCTGGCTCGGGAATTTACCATCTGTTAAGGTTTCCTTGCCCAGGGTTACGAGTGAAGTCCACAAAGAGAGCGACGGCGGAGGTGAAAGACATCAATACGGCTAAAAATTGGCGGTGGTGGCAACCCGGTTTATGGGTGGGGTGGATGTAAAAGCAAAGGGGCAGGTGGAACTTCTTGTTCCCATTGGCGGCACAGCCATTCTGGTTCACAGGCGTATTGCCCACCGCCCCCTGCCGCCTCTGACGACTCGTCGTCTGGAGGTGACGGCGGTTGCTTTCTGCGTCAGGGGCCGAGAGGTTCGACTGGTTTCAGCCTACTTCCCGCCCCGAGGCGGACCACCGCCCGACGATGAAGAATGGGACGCACTCTTGGAAGATCCCTCACCAACTACCGCAGCCGGAGACTTTAATAGTAAGCATTTCCTGCGGAACAGCCGTGTCTCAAACCCTTACGGCCGCTCGTTGTACCAATACGCTCACCGTCATCCTCAGGTGAACGTTCTAGGTCCTGCATCACCGACCCATGTCCCCAATCGAGGACAACCCGACGTCCTTGACATTGCAGTTGTCAAGGACCTGGCCTACCCTGTCGCTATCGAAGCCGTGTCAGACATCTCGTCTGATCACGACCCGGTACTAATCACTGTTCGGCCCAAGCTGGACGCACCTCTCCAGCTTTCCAGCTTTCCCATCGTGTAACGACAGTCAATTGGCGATCGTTCCACGACGAACTGGGTCGAACAGTACCATCTGACCCCCCGGTCGCCATCTCCAGCCCGGACGATGTAGACCGCATGGCCAACTATCTTCAAGAAGTCGTCACTTCCACTATGGACAAACACACCTATCAAGTCGCTGCGCCCAACAGACGGTCGCAGTTACCTGAAGAGGTGATTCTAACCATCCGGAAACGGGGCCAGCTCCACCGGCGATGGCAGCAAACCCGGAACCCTGCCGTAAAAGGCAGTTTTAACGCCCAATCTGACCTCGTCAAGCAGCTTCTGCTTGATGCCAATGCCGATCGTTGGGACTCATATCTTGAATCTCTGGAATTGAGGCCCGAGTCTGTTTTTCAGGTTGCGAGCCGAGTCACTGGCGAGAAAAGGACCCGCCACCTCCTACGATCACCGAACGGGATTGTGTACTCCGCGGCCGGCAAAGCAGAAGTCTTTGCCGATACCATGGAGGAACAATTTACCGTTCACAGAGGCGTTTGTGACCCCGACCACTCGGCCGTGGTCGCAGACTTCCTATCTGGTTATTTTTCCCGCCCTCCCACGGACCCAATTGACCCGTTTGACAAGGCCGATGTGGAATCGACCATTCGTCGACTGCACCCCAAGCGGGCGGCCGGCGAGGACCGTATTGGCGCAGCGGCCCTACACAACGCCCCATCAAGTCTCGTTTCACTTATACACGAGCGATGTTCAATGGATGTCTCCGGCACCATTACTTTTCCAGGTCTTGGAAACGAGCAAAGGTCATCATGATACCAAAGCCTCGCAAGCTGCGTACACTCCCGGAGAACCATTGCCCAATATCGCTCCTGCCAGTCATATCGAAGGTGTTCGAGCGCCTCCTGCATCGCCGAGTTACTCCCCTGCTGGATAATTTAATTCGGCAGGAATTATTCGGCTTAATTATTCGGCAGCATTCGACCACTCTTCAACTTGTCCGAGTTGTCACGCAACTCACTGACGCCATCAACAGACATCACTCAACAGTCGCCGTCCTTCTGGACGGGAGCAATACCTTCGATAAAGTCTGGCACGAAGGCCTTCTCTACAAACTAGCCACTTCCCCACTCCCGGCCTCATTTGTACATCTGATGCGGTCGAATCTCTGCGACCCCACGTTTAGGATCTGCGTCGACGGGACGTACTCTTCCGTCCGCCCTGTCGCCGCCGGCGTCCCTCAAGGATCTGTCCTCGGCCCCGTTCTGTACCTAGTGTACACGAACGACCTGCCAGTATTGCCTGGAGTCACGCTGTCACTCTATGCGGACGACGCGATGTACCACATCAGTTCAGCAAACCTTCGTTTTGCGACTGACAATCAATACGGAGAAATCCGAGGCGATTGCCTTCTCCCGTTAGCTCACTTCCCGATGCCGGACCCTCTCCCTTGAAGGGAGTCCAATCGCTTGGCAACGTACTGTGAAGTACTCGGGCGTCAAGCTTGATCGACGCCTAAGCTTCAGAGCTCACGTATCCAACGTGCTCCAGCGCGCCCGAGGCGTCAAAGCCAAACTATACCAGTTTTTATCTCCTCGAGGGCCACTACCTGTGCGCACGAAACTCTCGATATATATGCTCTTTCTCAGAGCCGTCCTTATGTACGCAGCGCCTGCATTTTGGACCCAACTTGCCCCCGACGTAATCGCACGCCTGGAAGCTTTCCAGTCCCGCACCCTCCGCCTTATCTCCGGCTCTCCCTGGTACGTCAGAAATGATTCAATCAGGCGAGGGTTGAAGATTCCGTCGCTCGATGGATTTGCGCGAACTCTTACGTTCAACCTCTTCGATCGAGCATCCAAATCAGCCTTTCCTCACCTCCGTCGCCTTAGTAACGATGAAGGACCACCACCTGTCAAACGCAGACGCCCTCGAGCCCTGCTCGACGACGCGCCATAAATACCACAATAACCATCTGCCCACACAGCGACCTTTCGGATTTAACTATTTCCTTCCTGTAAAATTTCCGGTCTGTTGCATGCCGACAGATGGATCGGGTGTTGCGCCGGCATTAGGTGTGCCAAGCGACACCTTCAGTCGGCGATTTCGCCCCTCCAAACTCTCGCCTGCCTCGGTATCGCCTTACGGCAGTCTACCGGACTCTTACCGGGCAGGCGGAAGTGTATCGACCCGTTGTGGGCGACAAATCCCGCCTGTCCATGCGAAGAGTTCGCGTAGACTTCACTCTTCGGCCATTGGTGGATCGCGCCAGTGGTTCAGCCTACCACAGAGCCGTTTCCTTCACCTCCGCCAAGGAAAGTACCTGAATTTTTCTGCGACAAGGTTCGCACCAAGCACACGTGAAGCATCAGGCAGTCATCGGGCTTTCCCGAACGCTGCCGTCACCGGGGCACGCACTGTATTGTGCCCCTGCATCTGGATTCCGGAACTTCTAGTTGCAGCGCAAACACCCCATCTACGGGAAGAGCACTCTGACATCAAAATTCTTGGTCCTCCAGGTTGGGGATTGGAGGTAGGAGCTTGGGGTTGGTGAAATTCTTTTACCACTAAAATTCCTAGTAAAACGTTTCTAGTCAGTCGGATTTGATGGTTTACGAGTTAGCAAACAAAAACTATTTCTGGAAATATATGAAGACAAAATTCATGAAAAAAATTGAGAAAATCTGAGGATATAGCAACGATAAAATTGTCAAATTCAGTGCTAGAAATTGTCAAGCAGTGAACATTATACTTTAATGTTACACTTAACGTTAATGTAACAATTGTTTAATTGTCTTTATAGGTATTGCTTCAGCTGATTCCAGTCAGTTGTTTTCCAGTTCTTAATTGTACTACGAATCGAAGTGTAGAGAAAACAAACATAATGGATTGTTTTGTGAAGTAAATATGAAAATGGTGATGTAATTATTATTGCAGAAAAATATAATAAAATAAATTGAAAACGCATTTTATGATGAGTATAACAGTCCTCTAGGTTTTAGTGTTATAGTTTTTCCAAAAAACTTATCATTATAAATAACAATTTTTCATTATTGTTTTTCTATTATTAGACTTATTTGTGAAGAACAGATTCAGTTTAAACAGTTAAATAAAGGTAGTTATACAATTTTTTTTTGCTTATTAGTAATACGTCTACTACCAAGTATTTACTAGTGTAGTGACTATCATTTATAGTGATCTAGATTCACTGGTCCCTTAGAGGTCACCTCTAAGAGAGAGGTCACTTAGAGCAGATAATTATCTGCTACGTTCGCATTATCCATACTTACTTACATAAGGAGCAGAATGTGGGCAACTGGACATTAGGTATAAACCCAAAATGCAAACAACTGAGGTAGATTGTTTACGAATATCTTGCATCTAGAATCACAAGCCTGAATATTTACGTAAGCAGGAAATTAGAAAGAGGAGGTGAATAGAGGTTGCCGTAACTGAAAGCATATAAGACCCTCGATTCGAAGGGTACGAACATATCATGCGAATGGGAGACGAACTTCGCCAAAGTATGTTCCATGGAACAGACAAAGAAGAAGGACAACAGGTTCAGTGCAACAAGAAGGTAACGAGTTCCATTGAAATTGGTGAAGCTGACTGAACGACAGAGGAAGGTGAGGGAGGCGGTGAAGGTTGCAGCACCCTCTTCCCGTTGTATATTATGGTTAGGCACAAAACCATTATCAGTTTTATGACTTAAGCCGCGGAATAAAGATACGGTACTCCTGATAGATAAATATTTTGGTTTCAACATATGCCATACGAAAATTCGCTCGGACGAGGATTAAAAGATTAAAATGTTTACAGAGGAAACTAGAGTAATGAGTTTTCAGAGAACAAATGAACAGATCCAAATTGAGCGAAATTGTATTATTTGATAAAGGTTGAAAGAAACCTTACATTGTACATCGAACAGTTGATATCGCCTATAACATGGACAAAGAATTGGAGAACAAATTACCGAAATTCCAGTACGTTTGTGCTATCATAGACAAGGGGTTACAGAACAAGGCTTGTAAAGAAACGAATTTAAGTTATAAAAACTAACGGTAACACATAAGTTTTTATTGACATACGGAAGCGAAACGTGAAGGATCATGCAAAAGATGTCAGCAAAATTCGGTTGGCCGAAATGAAGTATCTGAAAGAGCTACAGATGTTTATTACGCGCATAATAGAATGAAAGTACAGGAAAAGGTGAAAGAAACAGTTCGTGTTTCCTTCCTAAGAATGGACCCATCACGAGTATCGAAAATTGCTGATGCATATAATTATAAACCGCAGGACAGACCATATTTATTACGGTCACGATCGATGGGGGGAGGAGTACGACTGAAAGACGGAGCAGACAACAACTAAGACTATTTTAAAGAACGACAACTAATTGAGCGAGCGAAGCAAGTTCTCAATTTTGACTCGACCATTTATGTTTGTCTGTCTGTCTGTATATTTGAGGAATGTATCATGATGACTTTGAACGCACCAACTGACTTTCATAAAACTTGACACGCGTGTTCATACTTTCACCCTACAGGACCTTATTGGTTTTGAGATTGATCCCTCCCTAACAACCACTGTGCCGGAGGCATAAATATAACGGGGTACAAATTTTTAAAAACTCGTAAGAGTCAAGCAAGGAAATTTTAATCAAAATATAAATTTAATGTTCGTTTATGAAAATTAAAAAAATTGGGATATTGGGAACCAACCAGGGGGGGGAAGTTTGATAAAATTGCAATTTCCTTGTGCGATATCAAACTAAAGAGAATTTAAACAAAAATCGGAATATACGGTTTTAGAAATCTTAAAATTCTTTGATCCGAGGGGACAAAAAATGCCAAAATCTAAAATTTGAAAACTGTAATAATCCAACTGGGTGTCAGACTAAAAGGAATTTTAACGCAGATCCGATTGATTGGAATTTTTAGCGTACATTGTATGGTTGCTCTACAATTGTTAATTTACAAAACAAAAATTAGCAAGGTAATAGGAATTTTCGTAATTTCTCTGATAGCTAAAGAACTATTTAATATTAACATTTATCCAATAATAAAAGTACTTTGTTCAAAATAATGAGTGAGTTCTGCCGCATAGAGGGCATATACTAGTTACTCTGTATTCAAGAAAAATTGTAATTTTGTAAATAAATTTTAAAAATTATACAGAAGAGCTCCACAGACAAATGAGCCGGCTTCATTGTTTACAAGACAAATCCAGTTTAGTTTTATTGGGGTGATAACGACCAAACCGGTGTCGTACTATTTCCGGTGAGCATGAAGGAACCGGCAGACGGCAGTCACCACCGTGCGTAGTTAACGACGATCGAACGCTGCGAAACGATGTAAGTAAGCCTAACTCTGTTCCTGTACACCACGTGTCACCTGTAACATCTAACTGACACGATGGAAAACATAGCACGCTTTCTCACTTGGCAGTATTCATTAATACCCAGGCAATTATAATAATTGTTTTTATTTCAGTCTGCTAATTTTTCTAGTCTAATGTTATTGAGAATTTTTAAATTTAATCTTGAGTTTTCAGTTAATCACTAACACTCAGTACAAAAATTAATATCTAAATTTATTATAATCGTTTTAAAACAGTTTTTTTAAAGAACCTGTTTTGCTTATAATACATAAAATATATATAATTTATTTAATATTTATAATTGTTTCACCTCAAAATATGTTTTTCCTTATTTGGAACATGTTTCGGGAAGATAGGAATAATGAGGATGGGAATAATAGGATTCCCGAAACATGTTCCAAATAAGGATAAACGTATCTTAAGGTAAAACAATTACAAATATTAAATAAATTATATATGCATCAAGAAACTGACTGTAGCAAAAAGTGTTTGAATAAAATATATAGAATGGTATTTGTAATATAGTATTGTACTTTATGGGCAGGGAGTTTCATAGCTTTTGATTTTATGTTACGTAGGTGAAAAACGTACATTCCTATCTTTTGAAGTTCAGAGAGTTTTGTATTAGCGCATAGCTAAAGTTAGTGTTTTGATTAAAGACTTTCCTGATTTTGATTCAAGTTTAAAAGGTTAAAGATTATTAACTTTTCAAATATATGACATAATGATTTGTAGTTTATGAAAAAGTGTAAATAATGGTAAGCAAAGTAATAAAGTAAAAAGTGCAAATGTATTAAGTACAATTCAATGACAATGTTTGGTAACGTTTAAGAAATGTATTGGCAGCATCTCAGAAACTGGATTCCTTGTTTTACACACTATATTCAAATAATAGAGAATACAATTGGTTCTCTGTTAGTAAATGGTATTTTTTTAAATAATAAAATAGGAATAAGGATACCTTCCACTAATCATGAGCTGTTGTAAACAGCGGAACACAAGTCTGACGTACCGTTTAATAACTAGGGTTTCTCTTGACTATAAAATATTTAATTATTTGATATGGTGTAGTTATTGATTGCTTGATAACAATAAGGAACACTTATTAATGTATAATTTATGTACTATTAGGCCTAAGTGAAACATTTTATATTTCAGTATCAGGTAGATGCACAATTATTTTTATAAGTCGAAACAGATAGTTTTATTTTGTTTCTGTGTTAGATTATTTTAGAATTTACTTATTTCGAACCATATGTTCTTTGCGAAGTTAGAAAGCATACATGTTTGTTACATATTTGCATGTCTATTCTGTATCTTTTAAAACACAAACATGTTCAGACAGCTGTTATTAGTGAACTGTGAACACGAACAACGAGCTAGATTTCTTTAGACTTCTGTTAAGGTCTAATATACTTTTATGATGTATATAAAAAGAACAGAATATATTCAGAAATTATATTTTATTTTTTGTTTTACGTTAAAGTTATGTAATATGTGATATTAACATTTTGTAGCATCACACTGTCTGGTATTTGACAGTAGAGTCAATAATTGTACACAGTTTTAATACACGAATATTTTAAGCAACCGGTATATTAATAGTATGTAGTAAAGTAAAGCGACTGGCACAAAGTCAATGGAGAAACAGGTTTACCACAAAGTGTGATATATGACAGTAGAGTTTGACTCAACTTTGGTAATACGCGTATGAGTTCCAGAAGAAAACATGTTATAAACACGTGAGCGTAGGTTTCAGAAAACGTGTCTACAGGCAAATTAGATGTTAAGATACTTTTATTTGATAAAAATATTTTTGTAAATGCGAACACTCCATTCTAAAGTAATACTTTGTAACATCTTCTTTGAAAATTACTGTTCGTTTTTAAATTATTTGATAAAATTAGGTGGCATGAAGAAAAACAACATAATTTTTTACACCTCTATAAATGTGTTTAATTATGTACTGTATGTACTTCAATATGTAATTATGTAATAATGATTCCGTTTTTCTTCATTTCACCTTATGGTCTGTAAAACGCATTACAACCAGTCAGATAAACGTTTTTAATTCTAATTAATTCCCGAATTTCTCCTATAGTTACAATTTTTCAAGTGGCATCGTTCTCACGTAGGTTTCCGAGGCCAGTGTCCAATATGTTTTTGAAGCCTTCTTCCGGTAGGGACAACGTTTTGTATGACAACGTCTCACTCATATTACAGTGAGTATCCTCAGGTCAATGGTGGACCTGAGGATATACTCATTGTAGTATGAGTTAAAAAAGTTTCATACAAAACACTTTTGACGCGATCCATACCTGAAGAAGACTTCAAAAACATTTCAAATGCTTTGTTCATTATAAAATGTGATTACTGTTTTTCTTTATGAAAACATAACTGTTTACTGTCATTATTATTGCCCTCTTGTAAGAACTGTATTTTTGTAGCAGTAGGCCTAGTTCATATACATTTGAAATTACTACTCTATTTAAGAAAACACAGTCGCTTGGTGGTGTCACGATTTATACTTAAAGTCTGACAAGTGTTTCAGCCTGTTAGGCTATTCTCATAGAGCTGCTAAGAACAGCTGCCAAGGAGTTGTTCTTAGCAGCTCTTCTTACCTCGTTAGGTTATTATTAAGTGATTATGTTTTTAAAACCTTTGTATGTAATGTGTTTCAACAAGTCCCCAACGAGTTTTCAATCAATATCGTTACTACACTACTTTTAAACGAATCTTGTATTGCTATGTGTTTGCTTTACTATGTGTGATAGGTGAGCAAAGAGACGCACAGAGAGAGGCATATTTGTGGTATTCTCATTACCATTCAAGTGTAGCAACATAAGGCTCCTTAGAATAATAGAATTATATTAACTGTTAAACTAACAAAAGTTGAGGCTATAATAATAATGATATTTGTTGAAATAATAATAGATTTAGACGTTGTTTCGAAGTTAATATTTCTGCCATCTGAGCATATAGTTAGTAATATAGTATTCTTTTTGTACAAGTCCATCGCAGTAGATTATAGAAAGTTGTGTTACTAGATTATAACAAATTGTCAATGTCGTGTGTGTGTGTGTGCGCTCATGACTTGAAAAGCATAGGCGGACGTAATGTTATCATCTCGCAACAGAACTGAATTTTATCGTACATTTACGAAACTAGTGTTTCAAAATAACTGTTAGCATATAGTATAATACATGCTTCGTTATTATAATATGATTAATAGGCCTATACTCTTTTCCTATACGGTAGAAAACTATAATCAGAACGTCTAAAATACATTTCCTCAATGTTGCTAGCACCACCAAAAACATACACATATACTTAAGGATATATCCGAGTTGGAAATTGTTGTTTGATTTGCTTTAAAAGTAGGCTACATACCACGCTGTACTACATACTGTAATGTGTACGCAGACAGCTCTGTATCATCCTGCTCCCTGAGCTGCAGAATACGCTCACTATGTTGAACAAAATATATTTATGATTACAAAAATGTTGGCATTAGATACTTTTTCAATTGTGGGAAACATTACAAAAAATCCCCATTTTTCTATTATTTCTTTAGTAATATAACAATTGTAGGCATACAATCATACATTAAATACATAAAATTTGAAATATTTGGATTTGGATTACAATTCATTTTAGTCTGAGACCCTGCTGGATATTCAAATTTTTGTCAATTAATAGTCAAATTTCTGAAACTTGACAAAACAGTCAGCTGTTGGATAAAATTCTTTTGAATTTGATACTCACATGAGTTTTACAATTTTATCAAAATTTTCAACCACTTATTGGGTCAAGAAATTTTTAAATTTTCAAAAATGAACTCATTGTGGTTTAAATTTTCATTAATTTGATACCCCACACGGGCTTTTGCAATTTTTCACAATTTCCAAAAATTTATATTTTTGCGTCCTGCTCCTCTATTTTTGAGAGGATAAAACTCAAAACTTTAGGGTTCTGTAGGGTAAAAGTATGGACACGGATGTCAAGTATTATAAAGCTCGGTTGATGCGTTCACAGTTATAGTTGAACATGTCCGAATAGATAGATATATAGACAGACAAATGAGAAACGGTCGATTTAAAACTGAGAACTCGCTTTACCCATTCAATAATGTATTTGCGACTAAAGTACTCTACCACTAAATTAGCTTAAATTAAAGTATGAAATTATCCGTCATCTAGTGTATTGTAACTGCTAGTTATAATATTTACTTTTTTAATCTACTAAACGAAGAAAGGTAGGTACAAAAGTTTTAGTTATTACTATATTTACACAAATAACTTTGTACACAGTACTTTTTGACCGTACTGTTATTACAATACTGTATTCCGAAAATTTGAACACATTGATAATATATCTACTGTCTGCTGTGAAATAAAATCTGGCATTTCATTCATTTCGTTAATGAAGGGCAATTTTTTGCAATGAGACAAGCAAACAAACAAGCGCCCCCCCCCCCACACACAACTCTGGGTCAATCCTTGTTATTATTAATTCATTACGATATACGAAGAAACAATGAGAGAGAGGTGGAGGGAATGAAAGAGGGAGATAAATGAGTGAGTGGCTGTTTTTCGTGCTCGCGTGGTGATTCAGAAGTTGGATTAATGATCGTTTGTTTTAAAAATTTGAAATAATCTGATGTTAAATTTTTTTATAGTATTCATGACGCTAGAAAATTTCCTCAGCTTCATGAGTATTTTGACCTCAATATGCTTGACTGCGTTGATCTCATTCAGTTTACTCATCGCGATAAATGACTCAAACAGCCAAACTTCAAGTAGTGTGGCTCATACGCAGACGTTACCGTACATGGTATAACGTGTTTATGTTAAAGTTGTTATTATTTGTTAATTGCCGGAAATTTACTGAATTCATAATAGTGTTTTTTTTTAGACAACACAACGTGTTAATAACTTTTTTGTCCGTTCCGGCCATTTATGGACCGCGTTAATTCTCTTTATTGGGTTGTATCTTTTGCTCAGAATTTCTGGGATGAGCTGCCTTCCTTTCTTTAGTCCACGTCTTCTCTGTTCTGAGCTTAGGCTTTTCCTGCAAACCTTGGTGTGTTCCAAGTTTTTTCTTAAATAGGGTCACGTTACTGGATGTTTTGAAGAGCGATCAGGAGCGTAATTACGGGAGGGGTTACGAGCGGTACCGGGTCCCCCCAGAGGGTCGAGAAAGTTCACGAGGAATGATGTTATCTCTTAATTTTAGGCTGTTTTATTTTTTTTTCAGATGTGTACGCTAATATAGTAGTAACTCTTTCTTAAATATGCAAACAAGCTTATTACGTAGCATTAGCGCATACGTTGGAAATATGAAATAGGCGTAAATGAAGCTCAATTCAGTCAATAAGTATTTAGCAAATAATGTTTCAGTAGCGCGTATTTGTTTCCATTGTATTATTACCGTATACTTTGATGGAATGGGATGTTAAAACAAGTTTTCAGACACTTTAAACAGTAAAAATGATTAGTCCCATTATAATGATTAGTCTTAACTTGTTTCTTTTCTTTCATATGAAGCCGACTCGACCGCCCCCATAGCCAAATTCTAGATACGCTACTGCGCGTGATCTCCACTTCTTGCAGATACCTTCCCATCTCGGCCCGCCTAGTTTTCATACATAGAAATCAGGAAAAGATCCGGTTACTGGGTTCGTTAGTGCCACGTGACCATAGAAGGCAATCATACTTATCCGAAATTTGTTCATCTTTTCTACATATGAGTATAATTCTTGGTTGTGCCGTTTTTTTGTTCTCTTTGATCGGCCCAATATTTTCATCAGGACCAGCTTCTTTCTTTGGATTCCAGCTTCGCGTTCAGACATTTTCTATAAATCACGAGTCGTTCTGCTGCGTACACGTCCCCTGGTCGAATGACTGTGGAATAAGAATCTCATATCGTATGTTGTAGATACCTTTTGTTAGCTGGTACGCCATTTCTATTTTGTTGATCCTTGATGAGAGGGCTCGCCTCTCTGAGACATGTGTTTTAATAACGTCACTGATAGTTTTTTGTACTTATTTATTGTAAAATGTATCCAATAAGCACGATAGTAGGTACATGTTATGTTCATTTAATTGGCTTGTCCCATTTTATTCTATTACACATACGTTTATCTGCATAGACACAGTTTGTAACATATTACTGTCTTTACTTGATATTATCACTCACTGTTTACAGCAAACATTTTCCGTATATCAGATGCTATAATCGTCTTTAGTTGTCTCATTTCATCGTGTGGGTCCACCGAGTTGGCAACTTGTATTGAAATTTGGTTATTATTACCGAACAAAATTCAAGTCAAAATACACATGTGAAACCTGGCTATATATGAGTAATTCTCCAGGAATGGGCAGCTGAAGCTTCTTTTCTTCGTAGTCAGATTACTGTGTATACAATACATTTATGTAATTTATTATTCAAGTTATTCTAAATTAAACTTGTAACAAAACACTATTTGATAAAATATTTTTTATATTGTGGCTATATTAAATAAAAACTTTATGAACATGTTTCGATAATAAACTCCATGCACATTAGGGATTTCGCAAACTCTCTGAAGATGGTAGCACTACATCGTACCTCTTTGCGTAGAATAAGAGCTCTAGCCATTTCCTACTCAATTGGGTTGTTTTGTGACTTTCTTATTTACATTTAAGAATACAAACAAAACCAAATGCTTTTTCCATGAAGTGCACTTTTAATTGATCTATGGCACACCATAGAGTCGAAATTGTGTGACACCATTATGAACATTAAGCAATTTTATAAAGGACAATAAGCAGTCCTATTAAACATCAGGTAATTAACTCATAACTTGAAAACTATGTGTTCAGATACATGTTAAATGTGAATTCATTATCCCCGTGGCCATCAACTCATGGACATCGTCTATCATGAAGTTGATCTTGAACATGGAGACAAATTTTCAATACTAACTAATTAGGGAGGTTCAGTTAATAAGACAGCTCTCTACTTCGGTTTTAAGGGGGGGGCTTGAGAGGGAGACGCTCCCTCGCGGGGGGCTTGGAAGCTAAAGTATACCCTCATTTGGGTGGTAGGTCCTCACTTGTAATTTATTTTCAAAACTAATTTATAACGAGTTAAATAAACTTATTTTTTACAAGTGACCGAATACTTGAAAAACGCTACATATTCAGATCTCTACTGACAAGTCAAACCCAAGCCAGGTAAGTCAACGCCTTGGCAACAGAAGTATCTAAGTCTTTATTTCAAAAAATGCTTGATTATATCTCTCTTACTTATTAACTTGAGCAGTATTTTAATTAAAGATTGCAATAAACATAATTTTTTCTATATTTAGTACAATGAAAAGGAGATATTTTTGAATGAAATGGAAGTGTGTCATTGCTATATAAAGAACCATTTAAGATACTAAGATTCTAACAGAAAACTTCAATTATTGGAAAGAGAGTAAAGTAAATATCTCGGTGTTTCTTTTGTCCACTTCATATCTACAATTACTGTTTGGTTTCTAGTGTTACGAACAAATTGTTACTGAATTCACATTTGACGTTGAGTCATTTGGACACGCAGAAACCTTTGCGTGCAAGTATTTTTTTGTCCATTACGTTCACATAGTCCAGCCAAACGGCCTGCTGATGAGTAGTACTATCAATGACTGGACAGATATACAGGAGCAAAAAGATATCTTTGCAAAATTATGGAAACGGAAATGCAGTTTATGCTATATGTGAAGAGATCTTTTAAAGTGAATCAGCATTCAAAATATATAAATAAATTTAAAAGTCGGCATTCTAGTATAACCTTAAAGTGAAATAACTTTATATTTAAATCTAAACTCTTTATTTTATTAACTTTTGTAATTGTTTAGCCTTTAGTTTAAAATAAATAACTTCTTAATAACAATGAAGTTATCAAATTTCACCTGATGACTGCTCTTTTTAGGAAAGGCCGAAACCCCACTAAATACAATGATTACTTAAAAATAAGCCTGAAATTATAAGACCCCCTCTTATATTTTGGGGTGAAAATTTTAAAGTGCTTCTTTGCGTGAAAATTTAGACCTCAGAAATGTATTTAACATAAGCTTAAGTCTTAATGAAAGTGACAGAAAATGGCCATTGTTCGGTTTAAGTATGTTGTTAAAGAATTCGTCAGCTGTGCCTATGCGAAAATTCATTCATTTCCCTTAGGAGAAAATTGCTGGTGAGATATTCTGATTTTAGCATTAAATTGTTGGTCTGAACTATGAAATGCTATTAGGCTTAAGTACGTTGTATTTCAACTCGTCTTAATAAATACTTGTAACCGTTATTTAATTAGACTCCTTTTTATCATTATTCGTGTCTCTATATAATCGGTTCAAGACCGATTCGTAAAACGACCCCCCCCAAATTTCAGAGCAAAATTCCAATAAATAAAAGGGATTTTTGAGTAAATACTGTAGCTTATATTTACTATAGTTTTATGTTTATAATATTACTATCTATTAACGTATTGCCGACTTTATTTCTTGTACGAGCTGTGAATATTTTGAATTCTATAAACTGTTATACAAAAATGTGATGTATTTATGATAGTTATTTTACAAATTAAATAGTTATATTGAATCACACTTAGCTATATCATAACGTTTATAATTAATTTGTTGTTGCCTTTATGTTCTACAGGACAGATTCAGGAACCCAGTACATTCCAATGGATGCTGAAGGTCAGCAGTCATGGTAAGTATAACTGTAATCGACTACTAAAGTAAATAAAACAAAACGAAAAAAGAATTTAAAAGCTAGATTAATTGCAGACTATAAATTTAATCTTAACGCAAAAGAATGTTCTCTGTTCTTCCATACTTAGAATTTAGTTTAACATTATGTCACCTTAGAATTTAGGAGTATGTATGTGGTTCATTTAGATCAATTTATGTAACTGGAAGTTTGTAATGTGCCAACATTGTTTATTTTAAGTAGTTAATTTTAGTTCTACATTTATTTCAATGTCAAAAATTTTTCTGTGTTTTTACTTAA
Source organism: Magicicada septendecula (assembly GCA_034769895.1). Taxonomy (NCBI): domain Eukaryota; kingdom Metazoa; phylum Arthropoda; class Insecta; order Hemiptera; family Cicadidae; genus Magicicada; species Magicicada septendecula. The sequence continues at coordinate 363,548,227 of CM068370.1, read as the reverse complement.
TATTACATCGTTATTTTTGCTACGTTCTCGTATATTTTGTTCTAAATATTATTTTTCTACAAATTTCATTTATTTTCCAAATTTAGTCATATGCCAGATTAATGTGGACAACTTCCGGAACAGTTTTGTCATCAACTACATCAGGGTTCTTTCATTCTTTCTAATATGCAAAAAAAAAAAAAAACAATACCTTCCACATATAATAGCATTATCACCATGCGTAGCTGTTGTCATAAATCCAGTAAAAGAACAACACATTCAGTGTTTGTTTCACGTCCTATAAGAGTCTTCCCAGAACTGGTATGAGCATGTTCTTACGAAGGCTCCACAGTTACAAGTTGAAGAGACAAGTGACAAAGGTAAAGAAAATAGAGGTATTTAAAGGTTTAAAATGAACTGGAAGTACAGGCAAATACTTTATGTGAAAACTGTTTTTTAACCTAATTCTTGCATTTTGTTAGTTAAAGAAATAATTTTTGTTATAATACGTATTATTTGTTCCTATGTTCATTTAACTCTTTAAAAAGCTATCTAGCTAATTTAGAAGAAACTAAATGTACAAAAATTTTAATCAGAATGATCACTGTTGCACACCACTATATAAAAATTATCCCGATTAGCGCTTTCAAGCTTCACAGCTCATCGTCAGATCGGAATTGAAACAAATCACCTGAAAACAAACCCTTCACCCCCACCTCACCAAACCCTGCTCACACACAACAAGCTATAATTCAAATGTCCCTTCCCCATCCCCTGAGCCCTGTCCCTCCATCTGGACAGTTACATATTTTTCTAGCAAATTCCTTGTGTTTCAGTGTTGTGTGTGTGTGTGTGTGTGTACATTCCTTTTAAACCTACCCGTCTTTCTCTCCACACACATGGGTCAGTCACACACCCTTATTTTAAAACATCCAATTAGTACTATGCAATTTAATTCTTAATCTTATCTATCTGTCCTCTATCATTATTTCATAATGTTATAAAATATTTCTTCATTATCAAATTTAATTTTAGTATTAATTAAATTGTCTAACCCTTTTTCTCTTTCTTTCAATATTTCTAACTCCTCCCTAATGGGGAGTGAAGGGTTTGTTTTCAGGTGATTAGTTTCAATTCCGATCTGACGATGAGCTGTGAAGCTTGAAAGCGCTAATCGGGATAATTTTTATATAGTGGCGTGCAACAGTGATCATTCTGATTGTGATTTCAACCACTAAAACAAATTTCTTTATTACAAATTTTAACATAGTTCAATGCAAAAGAGCCTAGGAAACTTTTTTTTAAATTTATGTTTTACAAATTTTTAATTCCATTCTTCATCTAATTTAAATATAATCCAATACAAAGTATTAAGAATAACGTCCTCACTGAATAGAAAATGAGAAAGTTGCTTCAGAGAACCGGCCCTTTTCCCTCAGCGAGCCATTGACTTTGTCTTCTCCGCTGATATCTTTCATCCCTGCTCTGTACCATTTTATGTAAGTAGTAATTTTATTTGCTTATGGAGTTCGCCTTTAGTTGATGAAATTAGTAGCAGACCATCTACGAATTAGTACGTTCAAGGAGAAGCATTTATTTATGTTGTTCAATCACCCCCCCTGCCCGAAGAGCCAGGCTTTGCCGTTCTGTTATAATTTGATTATTGTACATACAGTGTGTATGATAAGGGGCACCCTTGCCTTAAACCTCTATTTACAGTGACCCCTTTCGTACATAACAAAATAAAATTATCTATTTTGTTTGTTTTTTTATTCTGTCTCAATTTTTTAAACTCTAAATGACCATCAAACAAGTTGTTATTATAATATTAAACTGTAAAGCATTTTAATACAACACTTGCTGAAAACATGAAAGATATGGAATATCCCTCTAGTAACACAAAAACAGCATAAAATTGTATATAATATAATTTTATTAAATTGAATTATATCACGCAATTAAACACCACTTTACGCAATTTATCACATAACTAAAATGAAACGGTAGCATGCTCATAGCGCCCGTGTTCTGAGCGCCAACGCTGAAATCGTGCTCTGAGCGCCGATACTGATAAACCCGTGTGCTGTGCGCCGACCTTATCTATGCATCATTAGACATCTGGCTGCATATCTGTATATCCACTGTTCGCCAACTTCCTAGCCAACACTAGCGGTTCAATGAAAATTTGCACAAGTCATTACTAAAGTCATCACAGCACTAGTAAGGTCCCGGAACAAAATACATTTATTATTAAATTAGTTAAATTCCAATATTGGACAATTTTTCATATTATCAGAAAAATTACGAAAACACAACTACTCTACCGTTTTATTAGTAACATAACTGTAGAGCAGACAATCATAAAATAAATACTAAAGGTTTTGGACTACTAAGTTAGATTTTTTAGTTAAATTTGTAACCATAATACCTAAATGACAAATAATTTAGTCATAGCTTTTCAGTGTATGTATGTTTCCATAGATATCTCTACATCTATATCTTACGTTATTCACAAATACACATAACTGATAACAAAATACACCGGTAAAGTTTTTGTTTTGTTACACAGTTCACAAACGTTTTGAAAGCGAATGTTGAGACATGTTAATTCTTTCAAATTACTACACAACCAAATTCCAGAGACTTCAGATACACATTTTCACTTTTTCACTAAAATTCCTTATAACTTCATCTCCAAATAAACTATAATAATTTTATAAAAATTTTGCTTTCAGATGTAGCTCTTTGTTTTGATGTACCTTTGACTGATGTTTTTCCTTCGTACACACCCAGAACGTAATACAGTACATTCATTTGAACGTTTCATCCTGTACTGATATCACTCGCGAAGAAATAGAGGATCATTCTTATTTACTTTCTTGGAAGAAATGACTCCTTTAGATCAAAATTTACGATTTTAATACTACTGTGTCACAACGATTGTCAAACCATAACTAATGAAAGGTGGTTTCATCAACGACTAACAAGCTCATTTACGAGTCATATGGTCAGCAAATTTAAGGTATGCGGCTATCTACGACCATACTAGCAAGTTTTGCTTTCTGATCAACCCGCTTACATTGTACATCACGTGTTTACGCATATATACACCTCAGGTCTCCGTCTCATAATCGTATTATAATTTATAGTTTATTTACAGTTTTATTTAACCAAATTCTTTTATTTCTTCTCAAATGTTTTCGTCTCAACCAAATGAGAAATTCTCAGACAATAAAGAGAATTATTCTCTAAAATGGATGTGTCAACTGAAAATATATGACTAAATTATTTATCATTTAGGTATTATGGTTACAAATTTAACTAAAAATCTACTGCAGAAGTTCGGAAATTTTAGTATTTATTTTATGATTGTCTCTTTACATTTTTATGTTACTAATAAAATAGTAGCGTAGTTGGGTTTTTATAATTTTTCTGATAATATAAGAAATTGTCTAACATTGAAATTTAACTAACTTAATAAGAAATGTATTTCGTTCAAAACAGTTGAAGAGGTCTGCAGCTCCGGGAGCTTACTAGTGGAGTGGCAATTCCTTTTAGCAAGGAATTGTACAAATTTTCATAGGACCACTAATGTTGACTACGAAGTTAAAGAACAACGGACAGACAGATATGCAGCCACGTATTACCGCGTCTAATGATGCACAGATAAGCTCGGCGCACAGAATCTTCTCCTTTTTCAATACAAGGATTAGATTATATAAACCTTTTTCGACATCCATCTCATCCTCGGACGACTCAAGTTTATTTCACCAATAGCTTTATTGGTACCCAAGTCTCTTATAACAATGGCTTTATATTTCAGCGCCGCTGTTGGCAATCGGTCCTCTGTTATTCTTTGCATCACACCATCGTCTATATATCTATATGTTGAAATGATTAAACTTATCTTTTACTTATAGTTTTGATCTTATATCCTCATTCTTTTTTCTATCTTTAATGTATAGTTTAAAATATTTCTGAGAAACTGCATTTCAACACTCTGAGTCTTTTTTCGCCATTACCCACACTTTACTGGCATATGTTAATGTGGGTATTGCAATTCTGTTATAAAATTTAGTTCTTGTGGTGTGTCTTGTTTTGATTTCTAAGATTTCTATGAATTGTTCTACAAATATTTCTAAATTTATCAATAGTGTCATTATTATTTGCTTCAGGCTTATAGTTTTAATTATTAATAAAAAATAAATAAATTAATTTTAGATAAAGGTATAAATCGACGTCAAATACATGGATTCAAGACATGCCATTTGATGAACAATTAATGTGTACTGTACAAGTATTCAAGCTTCTTACTAACAATAATTCTTATTTGTATTTTTCGTCGCTGTATTCGCTTGAAAATGTAAACTGTTACTGAAGTTTTTTGAACAAATTGTTTGTTAGCAGTAACATTATGTTAACAACATTCAGTAATAGTGTGGTAACTTTAAAGATTTTTCAATCGTACGTCTTTGGTTTTGTTTTTTCAAAACTGCCTTTTCCGTTCTCTAGAATGGCATTACCTTTACTTCACCAATGCATTTTATTGGATTTCAGGTACAGCCGGGTGATGGGACCTTGCACTGGTACACAGGGACGAGCCAACGTGTTTACCTGCGTTATGGTGTTTATTATCATAATACTAATTTTAGCAGTTGCTTTGATACGTAAGTACAGTTAAATGAATTAGTAATAGTAATAATAATGGTAATAATAATATTTTTTTAAACGGAGAAAATGCTTCATGCACCGTCAGAGGAAAACCGTCTGTCTCATCCACTAAAAACGCCACATCTAATTCAAGCATTGATATCCATCCTGGAACCACTTAGCGTATTACTTCAGGATGGAACCTATTGCGCCCTTATCGGGCTTTTAATTGCCCCTTCTTTTCTACTGTCTACTGGGTGCAAGGTAGGCCTGTCTTTTCTTTTCTGGTGGGACCCACTGAGAAAATACACAAATCTGGTCCAATTCCTCCTTGCTTCGAAGCATAATTCAACTACGCCCTCGGACGTAAACTCCTAGAGCTCCATCTCCTGTGCCGTCCTCTCTTTTGTGAATCTGCTGGACTTGAAAAAGGTGTGCAAGGCATCTTCATTTGGAGAGTCACCGTATTGGAATTCTGGGCTTGGCATCTTTCCCATTCTGTGGAAGTAGCCAATAATCACTGAGAAACTGTGTCAGATGGTAGCTAACATCACCGTGTTGGCGGTCCTTTACGTTCGGTATGACCCTTGAGGTCCATCTACCTCTGTCCTTCCTATTCTATCGCTCTTGCCAGTGCCGGAGAGTGAGTTTCCTGGTTTCATGCCTTGATGCATCTCTCCACATTACATCTCTTTTTGTGAGTTACTTTCGCTGTAGTGACAAAATGTCTATGGAAACCAGTTCCACTATCACTAGAAGTACTGGCTCTGGCACTGTGCGATTAGAGGATGCTGCTCTGAAGGCCCCTCTTCTCTGCACGTTTCCTGTATTTCTCAGTCATTAATGCATCGGCCCAGATTTCGCAACCTTACAGAAAGATGGATTCCGTGACCGCCATCAGCAATCGTCTCTTGCTTGCAAGTGTAATAAACAATTAATATACTACTACTAATACTACTAATAATAGTCATAAAAATAAGAAGAAGAAGAAAAGAAGAAGAAGGAGAGGCTTTAGTGTCGGTTGTTAGATCTGCCCCACACGTTCAGGTCATGCCAGTTTCAAAAAACGGTCTGAAATACATTACTTATACATTTCTAATTATTTTTAGCATAAAGGACAGACTTTTTTGGTTGAGTAAACATGTCGCCTCAAGTATTTATTGCTTTAATTGCTAAAGTCTGAACATTTATTGCAAAGGCTCATTTTCTAAATTTGCCCTTTCTCCTGAAACCTGTCACAGTGGCGGATACAGACAAAAAATAAATATATCGCTAAAACTTCAAATATCTCTAAACATTGTATGAATAATTTCTACATTTTTAGTGCATTATCTATAGTATTTAACTTTAGAGAAAAATTAATGCTTGGTCACTAAGATCATTTTTAATGTATCAAAATAAGTAAGACCAATTGTAATAAATGAGCGAACAGGGTTGTCATGAAAGCAACACAGAATAAGAAAACACTACTTTTCTTCTTATCTCTATCTTCGTTTCCCTACAAGAATTGGATAGATTTGAAAAACTAAGGATGGCAAAGAAGAATGGCTGAATGGTGGTAGTAGATGATTGAGGTGATTACTCAAATGGCAAGATCGAATGTAAATTGTTTACTTTTTTGGTGACGTTCGCCATTGTAACTATACACACCATTGTAACCTAACAAGAATAAGAAAATATTTTTCTATAAAACTTAATATGAGAAATGTTATAAACTTATTTCGCCATTTATATATTTTTAAAGAAAAATATATACGCAAAAGATTGGAAAGCAAAAAAATAAATGTTATTATCAATTAATGAAATTAATGGAGTATCTTTGCAATCCTTAGTTATCCAAGATAAAATATTGTTGTCCAGCTCCGAATACTTTTTTAGAATACACTTCATTATCTTCATAACTTCCTAACATTTTTCGTGATGATACACACAGAGGCGTCACAGGATTTATCAGTTGAAAAGTTAAAATTAGGTATTAGTTAAGTGTGACGATCACTAAAAGATATATTAGGTATTAGTTAAGTGTGACGATCACTAAAAGATATTCTCTCATTGACATCACAGGAAAGAAATTTTACTTATTGTGTATTATCGCACAACACTAAAGAATTATATTAAACAAACTGACAACACTAAAACTGTGTGTACATAAAGACAATTATGTTAAATTTGACTCATTCACCAAACTGAGTACTTGCACAGAATAGTGAAATAAAGCTGTGTACACAGTAGTAATAATGCCAGCTGAAACTTAGCTGAGCCATCCAATGAAAGGAAAAGGAGCCTACTATGGCCGGTATCCATTTTCCATTCTTTCTTGCAACACTGAGCAATCAGGAAGTTTTTTAACTGGCTAGAAATGTTAGTAATATTCCGTTTTTCAGCTCACTCTTTGATGAACAAAATGGCCCTCTCAGTTTAACTTATCAAAAAAGTATAGTTATTTTGTTTTTTCCACTCACCGTTTCAGTTTATCTTCTTTTCTCAATACATACGTCACAAATAAGCCACCTGTTTTAAACCTCCCACTGATGCTGTTTTAATTGTTTAGTGTCTTGTACAAAAATAAATAATTTATTCTGTAAAGCACACATCGTTAAGAGGCGATTAAAGTGTACAAACCACACAATCTCTCTACCAGTCATTCAGTTTCTTTTCCTCGTCCTTCTTTCTGAAAGAGCACTGACCCCCCAAAACTTGAAGCCCTGTGCGACTGCTCCTGTCCACAATCCTAACCTGTCGTTTCTGAACACACACACACACACACGCACGCACGCACGCGCGCGCGCGCGCACACACACACACACACACACACACACACACACACACACACATGACAATCCTTGTATTCAACAATTCCTAGTGTCCTTGTATACTATATGATCGGTACTAATAACAAATTTTGCTCGAAATGTCACGTTAATGTTAGAACTATGTTGCAATTTTGTTGCCTGTGAATACTAACAATAGTGAATGTGTTTAGTTGCATCCATCGACAACTGTCCAAACAGAATGAAGGCTAACGAGACCAGTCACAGTACCATTGCCGCCACGACAACTACCGTTGCGTTCACAACCGTGCCACAGCAACGGACGACTTCGTACGTAGAAACGACCACCGTTGCATCCACGGTTGCCCCAACGACAACCGTGGCTACTACAACAGCTAATATGTCAACCGCTAACCAGCAAACCGTCACTACTACAGCTTCACCAGAGGTAAACGTTCCGTCGACCAGTCAACAGGTCTTGTCAACAAAACAATCGTTGACCACTACACCCGCGCAAGCAGTGAACACTTCGACAGGCCGTGAGCACGATATGGACTACAAAACCGCACCAACTACGCCTGATGACGTGAACGCTTCGGCGCCCAGTCAGCAACATGCCGCCTCAAACACGCTTAACGATACCGAGTTACCGCTGTTCGATAAGTTCGCTGGCGAGGTGCTCGACCAAAAAAGCAACAAGACATTGAAAGATCTGTACAATATGTCAAAAGGCGTTTTTCACGATGTCATTGGGTAGTTTTTGAGAGGAAATATTAATTATAATTTTCCGATATTTCGTCGAACTGTAGTCGAGCTGCCAACGATGTAGTAAATATAACTGCAGTATTTTCCTGTCGAATGTAGTAATATTTTTTCTTTAAAATGTTTTCAGTTAAAGATAGATTTAGCAAGATTGTAATATTATCACCATCAACAATCATTACAAAATTATGGGATCCGAAAGATTGTTATCAATTTATGTAGGAGGTAGTGCTACAAATATTGTGTTTTATTAATGCTTTTAAAGCTAATAAGTTTATTTATTTAAAAAATTTCAAACATACTCAAATTTTTTTATATTTATAAAAATTCCAAAGAAATCTTACGTTTATCAGGCTTGTTGTAAAATATTTGTTATCCTTCAAAAATATTCATAAGCTAATACGTTTGAATTATCAATATAATGTTTACTTTAAACGTACGTGAATCTTTTGTTGGTTACCAAATTATATTGAACTATTTAAAAAGTCTTATTCTACATCTTGAATTTAGTAAATATTTGTCAATGTTATTTACTTTTAACATATACTTTGAATAAATTAATTACAGAATTATTTGTTGCACTAATTAAAATTAAGTAAAAGTTATAATGAAACAAATTATATCCGTAATATACTAAAATGAATAACTTTGAACACGTTTATTTAATAAATATATAACGATATTTACCAAATGTTTATATTTGTATGTTATAATATTTGTAATTTTATCTATATTTAATAAATATTTATATTTGTTTAACAAGTATTTACTACTTTTGAATAATTTTCTTTCTTGAGTTTCACAACTTTTATACCTTATATTTAAGCATGTTGACATTGATTTATTCTTCTGTTTGACTTTCAGATCCTTCTGTCTTGTACAACCGAACCTATCTCTTCAATTTCGTTTCTTTCATTTTCAAATCTCCTTTTCTTTGTTCCGTTAATGTCTATCACATTTTCTCTCGTTTTCTCTTCTCATGAGATGCTATCCTTGATCTACAACTGTTTCTCCCACCTAATATATCCTTTTCTGACTATCTTCTCTTCCGACCACTTTATCAGAATCATCATAATCACCACCACCACCACCACCACCACCACCACCACCACCACCACCACCACCATAATAATAATAATCATTATCATCATCATCACCACAACCATAGTCGTCATCGTCATGATTGTCTTCCCCAAGACCTGTTGTGTTCCCTGTCTATGGTACAGCTTACACTATACTTCCGCATTGAATCAGTATACGTAGTGACGAACTGCTTGGTTGTGAGTGTTCACGTGTAGGTGTTCACGTTGTTACTCTCTAAGACCCACCTACCTTAACAAAAAGGCAGATGGGTTTGGACTGAGCCGAACCACAATTCTGAATGACAAAGAAGGCTATCCTCCGCTGCGTTCACTTCATATGGCTCAAATACCAGAAGTGTCCTCCCTTGATTACTTGTCCCGTAGAGTTTGTTTTCAATATCTATTTTAAAATTTAATTTCTTACCTTGTCCATTTCCACTTCTCTTTAGATTCGTCTGAAGACGCTTATTTTAGTAAAATATTTTATGATTTGGCTGTATCATTAACAGATAACTGCATCAAAGTATGAAATCCTATTTAAACAAATTAATTGCAATTTTGTTCAACTACTTTTATTTTAACTCCATTCTACTTCATATTTTCATTATATAAGACAGAATGTTTAGTAAAAATTCAAAATTAATGATACGACAAACATTTAAAACAGGCTTATCATCATTTCACAGAAAATATACCTTCGTATTTGTAGAAAATTTAGAACTAAGAAAAGAAAGCGAGTGGATCCAAATATGAAAAATCATTGGATATCTAAAGATAAATCTTATCAGTGAAAAAAGTTTCTTATATAAAATTGTCATCTAACTCATGTGGAGATTGATGTGTTTAAGGAAAACTAATGACACTGTTATAGCTTCCTCATTTAAACCATCACCCGTCAGGAATCAAACCAATTGTCATTAATCGTAATTTACTTGTTATCTCCTATCACTGTTATTTAGTTGTTGACACGTTTCTGCACATAATTAAACAACGGTTACACAGACTGCAGATCGACTACGAAGGTCGGCTACATTGGCGGTGATAGTTTCCGGTTGATGAATACTAGCTGTGGCAACGCGTCGTCAACGTGGACTCAAAACGGATGCACTCATCTCACTAACGATGCATAGAGACAGAGACAGTGCTGAACTGGTAAGAACACATTTTACATCAAAGGCTTCCGACTGTCATCATTTGGCCGAGGCAGGATTACCATTCAATGGAAAACAATGAAAATTATGACAGTCGCCCCGTGGTGTGTATCTGATCACATGGCATATGTTGTTTTTAAAACATAGTGTATTATATTAGAAAGAACATGAAGAAATTTCAACAAAACCTAGAATCCCTGGAAATTAATTCACTAACTTCAGACATTACGAATCTAGAAATTCTTAAATTAAAATAAAATTCCTTGAAAAAGCAATGTTCCTCCGTCAGGAGTGCACACATGCATACCCTTCATAGCAGTTAACACCGTAAAATTAATTGAAATATTTTATTTTGTATGCAAAATTGTAATTCTTAAGATTCTAAATACAACGATTAATTATATATGAAAGTATAGACATACCTTTAGCCATAAAATTTGTCTGCAGTGGTTTGTAGTTTTCATTAATTTATTAGAAAAACTGAGACGTAACAGTAACTTCATACCAGATGTGCACGGAATTTAATGTTTCTGTACAGTACTGCGCTCTATTCAAGATTAGCGACATCTATCCGTCACATCGGGAAACAACGTTCTTACGTTTACAACTATGTACACGGTAACTATTTAGTGTCGTTTTTCAGGCATTCTCGTATTAAAAAAATATATATATATTCAACGTTCAACTGTTAATAAATTAATAATTAATTATATTATTCAATTAAACTTAATGTTAACAAAATAAGTAAATAATACAACTTATATTTCTTTATAAATAGTAACTCGTAAGTTTCTTGCATTTTTGGAGTGTATCGCGATCGATCGTAGAGTGCGCACTCAATGACCCGCGTGTGCGGACGCAATTTTATTTTTATTATGTGTGTTCATGCAATTTTATTTTTATTATGTTTATTGGTTAACGACGTCTTTAGACCGATTTAAAAACTTTTACACTCTTAAGATGGAACCTTAGGTTCCGAAACGCGTAAGTGTTAAGAAGAATCATCAGGCAGCCACAAGACGGAGGTAAATCAATTTATTATAAAATATACTGTATTACGATGTGGGAAAGGAGATGTGTACTAATTGTAAATTGTCCTATTACTTAATGCAAAGCGAAAATACGTGTTGTTTTCATTTGTGAGGTTAGGTGACAACGGTTTTTCGTTTTTAGTTTACTGCTGAAATAAATAAAAGCCATGGTTGAGGAAAACAACGTTTAATGTGTTATATAATGCTTCTAACACAGTAACACTTAAAATAAAGAATTAAGCGTTTTTTATTTAACAGTATAAATATCTCCAAAGGCTTTATAAACGGGTACTTTTAAATCTCCAAAGGCTGTTGGAGCAACATAATAATTTAGTACAAGTTAAAATAGTACAAGTGTTGAAAACAGCTTTGGAGAGAATTTGACTAATGAGTACAAAATTGTTATACGAGCTGACAGAACGCCAAATATACATAGACAATAAAAATTATATTAAAGTACTTATTAAAAGTCAAATATCTGCTTGCAAAGCCGCTAGTAACAGCTAGTTTTAATATAATATAAGCAAGGTTGAACAGGGGTATAATAAAACATACGTGTATACACAGTTTAACACATATTAAGAGACTGTAGTTAGATAATACCCAGATTTTCACCTGAGTATACAGGAATATTATTCATAATTTTTTAAAGTGAGAACTTCATTTTACGGCGCTATGGTGCCTGCCTCACTCCGGTACATCTCGCGCTCCTATCAGAGTAAACTATTCAACGCCTCACGAACGAAGAAGCTATGTTGCCAGGTCAATCAAACTTCTTTTCCCAACACAGTTACCCTAAATTCCCCACTGACACAATGTGTGTGCTGTAAGCAAAGTGTAATTTTTTAATGAATGTGATCACATTGTAAATATTTAAATACTGTTACGTACAAGAGTAACGTAAATTTTAAAAATAATTTTATTCTTTTATAATTAATATTATTCTTTAATAATTAATACAAAATAAATAATAATTCTTTAACAATTTAAGTAATTATTAATCTGTTTAGTGTTTTATCACATCTGATGACAAAATGTTTGGCGTTTACTTCAGGTCCGTCACCAAAGAGCAGAACTAAACAAGATAAACAAGATTTGGTAATTACACAATCAATTTAATTAAAACAATAATCTTTTTCAATTTTTTGAAAAAATTTAAATTATACTGGGCATATTACATTCTACTTTTCAGCTAAATATTGCATGAATCATAATGTTACATTGAAACAATTAGTTGTATCACATTGCTTGTATATGTATGTATACTGAAAACAATAAAACGTGTGACATGATGTTATTTATGTTCTATGTACCGTATATATTGATTTCTTATAATAAAATATATACAAAAACTAGTGTGCCTTCGTCTCATTTAATTATCCGATCATTCGTATTTGAATCTTAATTAGTTATAACAAAAGCTGTCTTACTCCAAATACATCGAGCAACATTTTGACGCTGAATCATCCACTCGTCACTTGTCATCGAAGTTCTCACGTTTGGCGTGTGTGCCACGACACATCTATTTTGTGTTTTTGAATAAATGAGATTAATGAGAATAACCTTATATATAAAAGGTTATGCGTTAAATTTTTATGTATATGTATGAGGAATTTTTTTTTTAATATTTCTGATTATCTTCGCATTCCCTTCGTCGTTAATGTCTAGCGTCGTCGCCTAATAATTACAATACTAATGTACGTAAAATGAAGGGTCTGTGGACTTTTGCATTCTACCTTCCATGTCAGCATATTGTTCGCGCGGATCTCGTCGACTTTTCGACTTTAAACAGTGAAGTAAATAATTGAACACCAGAGGATCTGATACAACTTTAATGACAGTTTCAAGAAACAAAACATTTGTTTATTACAATTATCTAAGATCACTAATGTCCAACCATTAACGTAAAATCTTTTACATTAAATACCACCTAATTAACACTGTTTGCAATCATTAATTTAAGTCACCTATTACAATCACCCACACACACAGTAATTCACAAGTAACGTTTTACAAGAAATACAGCCTTCATATTTCGCACACTGAATCGCAGAATTCACACCTCCTCCAATAACTCGTATTATACGTAATACGTACATCACAACTAGAAGTGACTGCGGCGAGGATGTATTTCTGTACTTACAGCAGCCAAAGCGCCAGCTCGTCGCACTAAGTTCTGCGATGAGTAGACAAAATGAGAGAACGAGAACATCCCACGTTGTCACGCCCAGCCGCTTACTCAAGACATGCCCAAAGTCACACTGCCTATTACGTTAGCGTAAGAATGTCACTACAATTTTCGACTTCCAGTTGGCGGTTCTTGAATCGTTTTCTTCAATCCGTCCCCACGAAAATGTCAGTCGTAATCCTTTTTCTGTCCTTTGCCAATTTCATAGTTGTTTGGCCACCGTCTTTTTTACATTTTTACTTGCGCCCACACCAATCAAGTTGTTATCTCGTAGGTGTTAGCAAATTAATTTCCTCGGTTGCCAGAAACGTCATATCTGGTAATCTAATAAGCCCCAGTAGGAGCCCTCTCGTCGCAGAATAATCTCTATTTGAGAATAAATACATCAACAATTGTTTTATACGACGCTTTCCAAACTATTTGTGGAAGTGAATCAAATACAGTGGTCACTAAGACTTTATTGTAAAGCCTGTCGCGCCCGCTATTAAATCCTCATGCTTTACTTGCTTATCCTATGCAGATCCCATCTATCTAACCCAGACCTCTAACACTAATACACCGGAACGCAGTCGGATTCCCTGTCTTCTTACCACTTCGTTGGTTTCCAATCTACTATTCTCTCAAAAATATTAAACTATTGAACTTGATCAGCATACTCCCTATTTAGATGGGTTATTTTTCCTAAGCATCGTTAACTTTTGATCAGTGTCTAAACCAGTCATTCCGTTTTCTGTCTATTAACGAGACAACCAACACTATATTTACATACCTTGCTGCGTTTATTTCAGTCTGTGTATTCTTTGTTTATTTGTGCCTCAAATGTATAACCTGGTAACACGCACTGATACAATATTTTCGACCTAAGGCGCTGCGCGATCTTTCTGTCTTTCAGTGATCACTATAATAAACTAACATAATTATTTCTTGTGTTAGACGTTCAGTGTATCTTGCTAAATATTCAAATTCACGTCGCTGTTAAAGGGTTCATTGAGACAATGCAAACACAGGCAGTTTACACAAACACGGTCCCAGTCTAAGTGATTCTCAGTATACACAAGCACGTAAACGTCCTATATTGGCCACCGCTTCATTAATATTCTAACGCTTCGTGCAAACACCACCATCCCATCGTCTCCCAGATGTCTGTGACAATAAAGTGCAATCTACTCTTCTGTGACGTGACATAAGGATTGTTGACTTTCTCTCTGCTTTTGAAATCAAACAGGCAAAGTGAATTCTCGTTGAGAACTGTGGGTGTATTGAATTTTCATTATGACATATCTGTGTGTATAAAAGGAATCGATTTGAATGTAAGAGTCCGTTTTAAAATATTTAGAAGTTGTAACAAACATTTGTCAGTTGTCACTTCGTAGTACCACCGTAAGTTATGAATATTTTTAATTAAATCCTTAAATTTTTAGTGACCGTCAATCAATGAATGTTTTAGTGGATGGTTAGTGAGAATCGGTCAATAATACAAATTTTAGCTATTTTGTGTCGACGTTTCGACAATATTTATTGTCATCTTCAGGACTTGTGTATGAAATACAATAGAAATAACGAATAAAGAAATATAAATAGAAATTATAAATTAAGTTCTCTCATACTATAATTTGCTCGTTTTCTTAAAGATAATTTGAAGATGTAAACAAACTATCATAAGTCTTCACATATAAAATGATACATACGTACGCACGCGCACACTCACATACACCAACACGTTCACCCAAATATTTAATTGTTTCATTATGTTTGATATTTCTATTGTATTTCATACACAGGTCCTGAAGGTGACAATAAATATTGTCGAAACGTCGACGGAAAATAGCTAAAATTTGTATTATTGACCGATCCTCACTAACCATCCACTAAAATATTTTTAATGATAATTTGAAAGAATACTGTTAGTTATTTTGTAGCATGGAATTCTTTTCTTTTTCCTTTATCGTAAACATCATAATAAAACATTTGCTACTCCTGAACCTAAATATTTTTCTACCTATGTAGCAGTTTCTCATATCGTATAATATTTTAAAAAGTTGCTATGTCCGTTGAGATGAAAGACAACTACATAACGCTCGAGATTGTATTTCTATACGTTTTTCGACTAACCTAGCGTATGCAGCCGACAAGGACGGACTTTGACCTAGCGTTCAGATTGTTCTAGCGCCTATATCCATGCGAATTATGCTCGCCGTGCCGTTCGGAAAATGGAACATTATTCTGGAACCTCTGGCGTATTTATAAGTGTCAGCGGTCGGCTTTGAAATTCCGTTTTCACCTGGCGATTTTACAAGTGCGGTTCGCAGTGATTGTTGGGGATTATTGAAAAGTCATTATTGAGTTGATTAGTGTTGAACCGTAATAAGGACAAATTTATTGTTAGATAAATTTGACTTGAATTATTGTATAAGAGTATTTTCTTGATTTATAACTGCTGTTTGTGTCTAATGAATGTTTGTAATTAGTTGGTGTCAGTTATTCTGTTTGCACTGTACCCACAATGATCTGCGTGCCCGTCGTAACTCTATAATAATATAATATGTATATCATAATAGTACAAGAATTACACGGTTTACATAAAATACAGAAGTGGCTGTAAGAACGGATTTCAGTATAATTCAAATTTCTTCTGTCATGTAACATTTCTTGGTAAACCTGAGATATTATTATATCACCTTTATTATCTTTCTTATAAATTATTGTTACGATGGTCTAACTGATCGTCGTATGGTACAGTGGAAAACAAAATACAGGACACCAATGAAGTCACTAATAACAGGGAGGTGATTGTAACTGCAAGAACAAAATGGGAAGGAAAGAAAAAATATAGGTATACAAGAAAAACAGAATATAGTGGTGTAATGAAGAACAGAATTCGGGAGGAGCGAGCGAGAGAGCGAGAGCGAGAGAGAGAGAGAGAGAGAGAGAGAGTGAGAGGGAGACTGACAGACAGACATACAGGGAGAAAGAGATATCTGAAAATGTCTAAGCAGGGCATGTGAAGAAACTATTGTGCTTTCGAATTTGGCGTCTCTTTTATGATGTTTTGTGTGATTGATGGTTTTAGTAAAGCTTACCAAGCGTGCGCACTGAAAGGAGGCATGTTAAAAAAAAAGTAATGAAAGATGTTATCAGATTCATAATAAATTAAAATGTGTCTAAGTAACGGATATTAACAAACACAAACAGTATTAAGATAAGGATTTAAAATAAATTTTTTAAATTGTGTTACACTGGATTAAATTTGCACATAGGAAAATTAGAAATATTATTGTTCCAACATTTTTAGTAAAAATTGAAATTTTGTCTGATTTTGGCACAATAATTCAGCTTAAATTTGTGAACACGCAATAATAATGTCAACTATGAAGAATTCCGCACAAATTATAACACACTTGATATCACTTGACAAATCGCCCAACATAAAACTGAACTCTAAGCGGAAACTGTTGTCTACTTATAGTACGCAGATGTTTCATAATTTGCATCAAGAAGGACTCGAAAAGTCTGGAGGATACTTAAGTGCGGCCTTGGCAGAACACACACTAGTCAGGCTGGCCGGGAAACACGTAGGACCACACTCTCCATTGGTCAAGAATTTTCTTCGGTGCGTTATATTTGAGTTTTAGTGTACTAACGTTTATTTTCATCAACAATAAATGTCGGGAACGTAAAATAACCAAATTACACGTTGTTATCGCAACGTATACGTGTGTCTAAAAAATTAATAAAGTGAACATTTCTCTTGCGGACACAAAGTATGAATGGTTTCTGTTACGTTTAGAGTGTCTAGATTGTTATGAATCGTCTTACGAAAGTATCAAGAGTCTTTAATAATTGCTGTTAACAATTTTGGAAAGACATTTATGTGTAACTGCAACATTGGATAAGATAAAATAACCTCAATGTTGTACAGACAAGTGGATACAATTATATTTTTATGCATTAGTATTTATTTTGTAATGACACATGAAACTTCCATGCAGTTAGCCAGTTATTTGTCCTGTATATTTAGACCGTGTTTTTTTTAGCCATGACTTTATTCTTCCAAATCAATAAGCCGTCATATTAAACACTAAAAAATATTTTAATCGACTTTTATTAAAGTAAATTTACTGCAACATTATGATATTTTGTAATAAGACTTCAGTAGACTTGTCGCAGTAAAATTGTTACTTTGTAATCTTTACCCTATACTGCGTTTTTAAAAATTTATGAAAACTGTAATGCGTCTCTGGACTTAGGAAAATGTTACGATAGGGTGACATGATAATGTAATGTTCATTTACTATTAAAATCCATAATAGAAGGAAGGATGCAGTTTGAAAAGAATTCCAGGAAACGTCTACTTCCTAACAAGTTCCGCCCTACTGAGTCAAACAACAACAAAATTTGCGTGTTCAATTTAACATTTTGTATGTCGAAAACACATTTCTACTGTAGAAATTTCCTTCTAAATTACAATGCAGTTTACAGTTTTTGTGACCTCTCATTTGTGAACCGACTAAGTAGCGTTTATATGTAGGTAGGAATGAACACGTCATGCGTGCGAATGAGCATATTAATATTTATGGCTCAATGAAAAATCTCTTGGGGCAATTTGTTTTTCAAAAGAGTATTACACTTTGCCTGAACAAGAGTTGAAAAATACATGTTTTATAGTTGTACGTGTTTCAGTCTGGCTACGTAGAAAGCTGGTCAGTAGTAATTTTATGTGCGCATGCGTGTGTTGTAGCAGGTAAATCGTATTTTATCTCATTACAAATTGAACACAGCAACAGTGGTTACTGTACACTGAAGCCGATGAAATTACATTGAGATCGACGCGCGCACTTGGAATTCAATTATCTCTGCAATACCGCAAACTGAATCTCTTTGAAGCTCTGTATCTGTGTACTGCCACATCGTGTCCTAATTGGGGAAAAAGGAAGTTGATTTTCAAACTGTATGAAAATCACTAAGTATGAAGGTGAAATAAATAAGGGAGAGATTCTGCCCTATCTGTTGAATATTTTCATAGGGAGGAGGAAGAGGACGAGGAGGAGCAGAAAAATGAACGTTATCTGGAAATGATTAAATAATGTCTAATAAACTGTAATAATCGTGTCTATCAAGAATTGAATTGCGTTTTAGAAATAAGATAATTAAAGTTAATAATCTGGCCATAAAATGGAGTATAAAAATATATCTTTTGTTTACTAGAGATGTTTGTATGATTAAATAATATTACAACAACATATAGAATGTTGAATCTCAGAAAAATAAAACACAGAAAGTAACATACACTTTCCTTTTAAATTCCTTAACTTTTTATTCACTTCTATATGCACACGTTTATATTGTCTACGTAAAGTGCAATATGTTTGCTACGTTAATATTTTCCCTCCAATTCACTTTAAATTTACATTTATAATATTTTTTACAAAATTATGGTAATATATTGATTAAAAAAATAAAATTGCAATAATAACAGTGAGGTTGTTGTTACTCCAAGAACAAAATGGGAAGGAAAGAAAAAATGTAGGTGTACAAGAAAAACAGAATAAAGTGGGGTAAGGGAGTACAGAAGAGAGGAGTGAGCGAGCGAGCGACAGAGAGAGAGAGAGAGAGAGAGAGAGAGAGAGAGAGAGAGAGAGAGAGAGAGAGAGAGAGAGAGAGAGAGAGAGAGAGAGAGAGAGAGAGAGAGACAGACAGACAGACATACACATATACAGGGAGAAAGAGATTTTGGAAAATGTCGAAGCAAGGCGTGCGAAGATACTACTGCGCTTTGGAATTTGGCGTCTCTTCCAAAAAACTGGAGTATGATGTTTTGTGTGACTGATAATTTTGGTGAAGCTTAACAAGCATGCGCACTGAAAGGAGGCATATTAAAAAAAGTAATTAAAGTTGTTATCAGATTCATAATAAATCAAAAGGTGTATAATAACGGATATTAAAAAACACAAACAGTATTAAAACAAGGATATAAAATAAATTTTTTAAATTGTGTAACACTAGATTTGCACATAGGAAAGTAAGAAATATTATTGTTCCAGAACAACATTTTTAGTAAAAATTGAATTAGTGTCTGATTTTGGCACCTCGCAAATAATTGCGCTCAAGGTCATTCCCCCCCCCCCCCCCGAATAAACTTTGTCCCAAACGAGTAGGAATATTGAACATTAATTATACTATACGAACAGACCAAAATATTAATATACCTTAATATAACTAATGTATTATTTTAAGTTACAGATAAATAAAATTAATGTAGTAAATAAAATATGGAATATTTATCTGAAGTACATTATGCATGAGGACAAAACGTGTTTTTGCGCTGACATTATTAGAGCGAAATATTAAACACATTAGTTATTCAAGAGAATAATTATTCACGACCGTTATCTCAACCTGTGTTCGTTATTACTAAACGTCTGTTTGTTATATAAATGAATAATACAATATGCATCTTTGGTGTTTACCTTTAAGAGATAGTAACTTCTTTCCAAATAGAAATTGAAAGAAATAAACAGTTTAATATTGTCAACACATTAACGGGTTATGCAAGAGGTAAATTCCTGGTTGTGGAAACAGGACCGATTTCTCTAAGACTAATTTGAAAAATTGTTACCTCCGGTATCTACTGGTTACCACTGGTTTTGAAAATGTTTTACAAGTTCCTATGTAGGAAATGAAACTATGTAAATAAGTAGTTTATATATGATTTTCAATAAATGAATACATTTTATTTATCCAAGTATTTATCCAAGCTGTATGTATTTGATTGTAATGTAGGGAAAATTACTTTCCGGATGCACCTCATATATAGGTAATAAAAATCAAGCACAGAGATACCTGAAGGTTAGAAACAATATAAACATCACTTATAGCTCCAGCTTTAAAGTTGACACAGAAACAAAAATAATTACATGAATATAAATTGAAATTACATTTTACTTAAAGATTAATTTATTTTGTGTTATTGTGAATTATGCTGTTTGTATCACCTTATTGTGTTATAAATTCAGTTTATATGAACATCGGAAACACAAGTAAGCAAGAAAACATTAATGTGCCAATTAGAACAGTCGTTGAGCAGCGGTTTTAGTTATTTAAGGGTTGCGTAAACTAGCTGCACGATTATAGGAATGAGTTGGTATATCATGCCAACAAAACTGACAAAGATTTTGTGTCCCTAAGTGACACTATGTAGCTTAGTAAATTCTGAGGGACTGAGTCGAAAGTAAGAATTAGCAGTCGATATTAACACTGGCCTATCCAGAAAAAGTAGGACCGAACACTGCCAACACGGAAATGTTGGAAACAAGAGAAATACAAAACTTGAGAAAAGTAAAAGGAGTAAATATACCAGGGGATTGCAGGCGTAGCCGAGGAATACGGAAGCGATACAGAGTAGAAGATATATATGGGTGACTGGATAGTGCAATAGGAAAATGACGAGAACATAATTAGAACAGTGGATAGAATAGTAGACTGGCGAAATCGTAAAAGAGACATGACTAATAAGCGAAGTTTATACCATGGAGGTCAAGGAAGAGACGGAGGGCCCTTTGGAGTCAAGCCTCTGTAAACTTAATGTAAAAGAAGAAGAAGTAGAAGCAAAGTAGAAGAAGAAAAGACGTAAAAGAAAGTAGAATATGAAGTAAAAAATAAAAAGAAGAAGAAGAAGAAGAAGAAGAAGAAGAAGAAGAAGAAGAAGAAGAAGAAGAAGAAGAAGAAGAAGAAGAAGAAGACAGCCTCGACGACGACGAAGAAAAACAACATGAAGGAGATGTTCATGACAAAGGGGTTTGTAATGCATAATGAAAACTTTTGTGAATTTTATGAAGACGGATCTCAACTTAAGTAATTAGAATATTGGGACAATGTATGGGACAACAATAAATGTCCCAATGACAGTTTATCAATACTCATCATGCAGGACTGTGCTTTTCAGTCTTTGCTATCCCAGTAACACTGATCAATTTTACAGCCAATGTACTTTTGAATGTCGCGTATAATTTATCTCGTACGTGACCTTATTAATACATTGTAATTTAAAAAATAATTTACTTTCGCTGCTCTTATTCGACGTCAAAGTTTCTTCTTCCCCCAATCCTTTTTTCGTCTCAATTCTTGCCAGTCTCGTATAAAACTACTTCCACAATTCACATTTTTTAGGATGTTTTTGTGTATTATGTCGCTGAGCATTTAATTAGACTATTGATAATAGTGATCTTCTTCAGTTCTTAATTTTATTCCAGTTTTTGTAGAAATTTAGTTTGATCTTAGTACTCTTTCACAATTTTTACTTTGTATTATAATAAAGCACAAAATTACCGTGTTATTTCCTGAGAAATAACTCATTTTTCTTTTGTCTAGTAAATGATTCTTTTCACTAGTAATAAATGATTACAACAGTGTCGTTGTATTAGAAATATTTTATTAAACATTTTAAAATTTGTTGATGTCAACGTTGTTAAATAGTACAATTGTGTAAAACAACGAGAAAATTCAGAACAAAGAATTTGTGACGATTTAATAGGGTTAAATAGCACAAAATAAAAAAAGAGGTAAAAATAATATAATCCTAAATGAAACTACATAATTTCCATAATTTCTCTCCCTATGAAATAAATAGAAAACTAAATAATGTTAAACAAATAAATATGTAAACCACCTCCTGTTTCATCAGCGAGTAATAAATTATAGAGAGACGTAATAAACCAGCAATTTAAAATAAGTAAAAATAATAATTAATAAATTAAGAACTATTTCTCGCGCCGGTAAATAACAACACGCGCGGACAAGCACTTCGCTAAGCCAGCAGTGCGCCTCCAAAATTAGTTGTAAATCAGACTCCGCAGCGAGAACAACACAGTTGAAAATGTAGTCAGTAACTACAATATTATAGAGAATGAAAGAATATGTCATTCACTCTCTTAGTTTCTTTAAGATAATGCGTAGTAAAGCTGATAGCAAATATTATCAGTAATTTCAATATGTTTAACATCTTTGATACGTTTTAAGTGTGTGTTTATGACATCTCTGCAGTTGATTTAATATCACGTCAACGTGATAGAGATCACAGTATATGTAACAGTTTAACTATAAGGTAAAAGTGCGGAAAACCGGAGTAAGTGAGTTCAAGTGAAAGTTTCTCACCACCGCCAGCACCAGAATCTGATCAATCTTGCAAAAAGAGAGAGACAACAACACCTTCCATTATTAAACCTTCTTCAGACCTCTAAGATATACCAGAAGCCGGATAGCCACCGTTTACTACAGACAACCCCGATTCGCCGAGGATACTACATACAGGTGATACAGAAGTCAAACTTCTGTAGTTCAGAAATTACTTAATAAAAATATGGAAGACAATTGACACCAAAATAAAATTAATATAATTATACAAAAGACTGGCCGAATTAAATTACCATTGTAACTTTGTAATAAACAATATGATGTATTTAGCTTTAATGACTATAACATGCTAATATTAATAAGACCATTCTTCAAATGGCAGCAAAAGTAAATTGTTTAACTTTAATATAAAGAAAGGATGTATCTCGGATCCGAGGGTATGAATTACCAAAGTTTTATAAATAATTAACCAAGTTGATTAATGAATACATTATGCAGTTATTATTTTTTAATATAGTTAACTAATCAGTTGAACGAAATAGAATAAACGAAAAGTAGGTTAAGTATATATATGTATGTTTTAACAATACAAATCACAAGCCTAATTAATTTTTAATAATAAGACAGTAACTCATTTTCTTTTATGCTAATTACCAGGTATGTAAATAAAGAGATGTCATGGACGTAAACATGCGTGAATTAATTTGGCAACACGAATCTAATATTCCCTTAATTCACAGGTTCCAGTTAAGTGTTTTGTTACGTTGTATTTTAATTAAATATATATATTTTGTGAATATTATGGCAGCCTGTTTAATTGACCGACGTAAATTAACCGGGCTCCCGAGGTTATAATGGCGATAGTATACAGAAGTTATAAAAGATAGTATACAGCCGTTATAAATTACATATCTGACACCTACTCTACTGAAACTTAATATTAAGGGAAAGATAGGAAGTTGAGAAGGGACTGGAGTTGCCATAGCATGACAGAGTATTATTGAATTTTTATGAACCGATACGCCAGAAATTTTAGTTTGTATATGTACGGAAATCTTGTTATCAGAGCTCCATTCCCTTTATAAGTTTCTATCATTTGAAGCACCAACTAAGAGAACAATAGAGGGAAAGTATCAAGAGTATTTAACAATTGATAAGTACTAGGTACAGACGAATTTAGAGAGAGCTCATAAAGAGATTTATGATGTGAAGGAAGAAGTAGCCGTATGAAAATTATCATGTTTGCATCAAGAACAGCAACAGAAACGTGTAAGGAAAATTATTGTTATAATTCCTTAAAGTCTAATAGAAATTCCCTATTACGGTACAGTAGGTATTCGAAATTGGCCTATATTACAGCGGAACTAAGTTGGAATTTAGTAATTATTCAGTTTTAAATTTAGTAACACAAAGGATGAAACGCTAATTAAATTATCTTACCTGTTAAATTTATAATTTGTTAAGAAATTGAAAATATAAAAAATTAAAACAATATTAAATTTAATACGATTCAATATATTTTTACGTGTTCTGAATAGGAATCCTGCGTGCGTGTGCGTTATTTATATGTACACAAGATCGGCAATAACGTAGTTTGCAGTGTTGTCTAGGCGCCCGAAATTCTCGACGCGTCATCCAGAAAGCGGAAGAACCTAGGAGGGATATAAATACGGGATTCAGAGACTGCATCTCAGACAGTTTAGATGTGAGGTAAGTGATCTCTGTATTATTATTTAGTGGGACACTATTAATGGGATGGTATTTATTATGTGTTACATTAGTGTGAGTTGAGTAATCGTAAGCTTGAAGAATTGATGTACACGAGTGGCTTTGTTTATTTTAACTGTACTCAAAGTTGGAAACAACGATTTCTCTGGTGTCTAGTTATTTGAATTCCACTGTTTTAACACGACGATCCGCGCGGCCGTCGTAACAATACATTAATGTATACAGTTTATACACGTCCTAATTTGACAAAACAAATGGGACTTCATCCTGTAAGGTAGGGGTTCTCAAGCTTTCTGGACCCGCGTACCACTCTAGATCATTGAATAAAGATTTTTACTGGACAAAAATCCTCCAGGCACGAAATTTGGTAGAAAGTTAGGTTTTGAGGTCACTTCAATGGGGGAAAAATCGGACACTCCAGCTCACCGCTGGACCCCCGGGGGGGGGGTTAAAAGGTAGGGCAAAACGGTTTGTTGTAAATATCTCAAAAACTAAGCAAGATATCAAAAAAAGTAAAACACAAAAGTTGTAGCTGACTAAATTTCTCATCAAAATGGTTCTCAGTACGTTTTTCGTCAGACGCACTGGGACAGAGATATCAGCGCTCAAAGTTAAGACCTTTTTTTGCAATTTTTCGTATAAGGCATTTTTACGAAAAAAAACTTGCATTTTTTTGAGTTTAGGCCGATTTTTGTATAGTAAAAATGGCTAAATATGGGTATGTAAGTGTTTGTACATGTAATTCCAAGTATTTGGATGTAAATTTTTGTATGTATATATTTATGCACACATATACACACACACTACAACTACAAAAACGTGCATTTATGAACGTACGTGTTTTTAGTTGTATACATGTATATACACACACATATATGTGCAAATATGTGTAGAAATATTTTCATGCGTATATATTATACTTGTCTAAATCCAAACATGCACATCTATATGGATGGATTAGTCAGTATATGCATGTAACGCTTACCTCCGCGTACCACCATTTGGGAACCCCTGGCTGATTCTAATTTGTTAACAATAAAAACATTAAATTACTCGTGACCGTCAATCAATAGTGTAGGATCGGACAGTAAGTGGGGACACAAATTTACACCTTAACAGACGTCAGTGATGGGTTAATGTCATTAGGCCTACTAGAGAGATAGATTTCTTTCATCACTAATTATAGCGGAGTGCGGAACTACGGACTGCGAACTGCTTACAAAAAAAAGCAGTTATGGAAGACGTCCGTCTCTCTTGTAGGCCTAATGACAAATTTATACCATTTGTGTTAACGTGACGACAATATTTACTGCCATCGTTAGGACCTGTGTATGGACAACAGAGAAATAATAAAAACAAACGAACAGGTCAATTAAGAGAGTGAATGTGTGTGTGTCGGTGAGACAGTTTGTGATATATCAGTAAAATATTTACTATTATCACATACTGTTATACTTAAGTAGACAGCCACAGTTATAATATTCCAGAAAACAGTTTTAATACAGCATTACGAAGAATATAATGGTGTGTTAATTATCGTATAAAACATGTTGGAAGCCAAGCGTAATCAAATTATTTGTACATTGAAAACTTCATCCTTTACAATTTTAGTAAAATTATATCAGTAAAGCTAAACGGATCAGACTTTAATTTGAAGAAGTCTTAAGAGATTTATATAAACGACTCCGGATAATTAGTAACGACTCCGTTACTGTTTAATTTTGTTGACGTCCAGGCAGTAACGTTACACTAGGCAAAGAGAGTCAGAGCCATTCAGCCTTCGGTATTTCAGAGATAATTGAATTCCAAGCGCGCGCATTGATCTAAGTGTAATTTGATTGGATTGTGTTCAACCAGCCTTGCTGTGTTCAATTTGTAATGAGATAAAATACGACTTACTTCTGCAACACCCACCCACCCACTCACCCACACACACACACACACACACACACACACACAACTATTACACATCGGAATTCTACTTATCCAGACAAAAGTACGAGCAACTAAACAAATGTACGTTTCAACGATTTGTAGAAAAAATGCTCATAATCTTTTGGTATACAAACAATTTTGAACATTTCTGATTCAGCCATAAATGTTAATACACAGACTTAAATACATTTCGTATATTAGCCAACTTTATAGGTACGCCTAAATGTAATTTAGATATTTCACAGTCGTCTCCGAGTTACCGAGTGATTTAATATTTTATCGAGTGTTCTCCGATAAAAACTCTAAACCGTTGTAATTTAGTAAGAAATTGTACAGCAGCAAATGTTTATACTCTTGTACAGCGTATGCAAAATTACAGACATTCAAATATTGAGAAACTCAACTAAGTTGTTTTTTTTATAATAGTAATTGTTTCTATTTGAACCACACATGTAGTTTATGCCTGCACGGTAGGATGTAGTTCGCCATACATGGGACGTAGTGCTGGCAGAACTATGCTTAAGCCGCCTCCGTTACAGCAGGATATTATTTCTGAATGTTAAAAGAAGAGAAGATGTTATACACATAACACAATAAAGACAAATGTTGTTATTGGTAATGCAAGTAGGCCTACGCCTATTTTTACATGAATTTGTTTCTTTAATTCTAACTTCTTTGTGTCGACAACTCAATAATTATTAAATAACCCAAGGCGAGTGTATTAATTATAAAAAGTTAAAGGAAAAACATTGTACTCGTATTTTCTAAACGTACACACGCGCGCTCGCGCACTCACACACACAACACACAGTCGCGCACACATAAAAAAATGTTCAAAAACATACAAACAAATGTATTTAAAACTCATAATACCCAAACGATAACACATGACATAACATACAATAAGAAGCTCACAAGGAATGGGCACTCAAGAAATAACGGACTCAGAAGGACCTTAAGAAACAAGGTACTCCACCCATACTTCTGCATTAATTACAGGAAACATTTTTATCTCGAAGGCAAAAGTTTCTGCACTTCAATTCCTGTAACATGACACAACCTTTTATTAACTAATTCATTAACTACTATAAAACTAAGTAATTTAGTGAAGGGGAAAACATTAAACATACAATATAAAAATACTTAAAATACATGGGCTAAATAAAATGAACTTGGTTTAGAAAAGATGTAACAAAACGAGTGATCGTAAAAGACTGGCTTATATTAAAGTCGCCTCACTAACCTGGAGTTACTACAGACGGTAAAGTGATTGGAGGTATGGTAGGTGTTAACTGTAAGTAGAGCGCCAACTAACTTTGTAAAGTCTCTGGTTCCATGGAGGGGGGGGAGTGGATACACGTAATATGGTATTGCCAAGTAAGGATATCTCCCGTTAATACATTAACTGATTGATTAGATAAATTGATTACAAGATCAGTGAGAAACTGCGACCAGGTTTTGTGTGTGTGTTCTGTGTATCATTGGAGTGACACGATTAGTGATAGCATAAATGATAAGTTGATAAGTTTCAGAACATGCCTAAACGTGCGTGTACGCGCGCGTATAATCGATGAAGGTGAAATTGTCTTAAACGTGCCCACACTTCTAGTCAATGTGCGACTCCTATGTAATTGTCTATTCACTGAAAACATCCTAATGTTAGCACTAGAAAATATACCAAACAGAACAAGACATCTAGCTAAGCCGAAGTACCATGTCTAACGTAACAGGCTTAGCAAAAACTATTTCCTATAAATGGAAAAGGGTATAGAAAGACAAAGTACTTTTCGAAATAACAAAAAGTGGACATAAAAAGTGTGTGGCGAAAGAAAGACGTAAAGAAGAAAAAAGAAATAAGGGGAAGAAGAACAACAACAAGGAGAAGAAAATGAAGAACGAATATAAGCACATTATTACTTTCCGCTAAAATATTTTCCCTTAATAGAAAAGAGTTTGAAATCTACTGACAAATGTTAAGTTTTTATATTATGAATATTACAAAATAAGTTGAATTCCAAATAATAATAATTTATACTTAATTTCCTAAACAGTTTGGTAGTGATAAACAACTTTTAGACAAAGTTGCCAAAAAGTTATTTTTTATTAATTTCTAAATTAATGCCGATTGAATCTAAAGTAAAGATAGTCAAAAAGAAAGGTAATGCTCCTGTGAGGTTTGGCTGCAGAGGAGAAAGAAGAAGCAATATATTTTAAAATGATAAATCAGCTACCCGTGTGGAGTTGCTAGTTTCCCACCGGGCGCCTCCCCAGGTGGCGGGTGGGGGAATGCTCACAGATATGGTGGGTACCAAAGAAATAAAATACTCGGGGCGGACCAAAACTGGCAGCTGCGGCTTTGTAGTTGGATATTGGTTTATCAAAGGCTACAAGAAGTAAAGCTTTAGGAGTTAATGCAATGGGCCAACTCTCCATTCATTGCAAAAAAGAAAAAGTTGAAAAACAAAACAGATTGCAGCCAGTATCATGACTTATTGCTCAGAAGTTTGGACTACTAATAAACACATAAGAACAAAATTAGTGACAGCAGACATGAACTTTGGAGACGTTAGGCAAGAGTATCCAGACGTGAGAATATTAGAAATGAAGTCATTAAGGACAGTACGAATGTGAAAATTTCAATTGTTAATTTTATCCATAAAAAAAAATTACAGTGGTATAGACACAAAATAATGGCAGATGAATGATTGCTAAGGAGAGTTACGGAATGGACCCCACCAGGAAGAAGGTAAAGAGGCTATTACCTGAATACAAGAAATTCAGACTATATTGAGGAAAATGTGTAAACATTGTACAGCCGGAATAATAAAAATAAACCAACTAAATTACTTATTTTGCTTTAAATTATTTTCGATTCTAATAGAGTAAATTTGTAAAGACTGAAATCAGCGTAAAACTAGTCGCGTCTTGCAATATATTAATGGCCTTTAGCACGTTATAAGCCCGATAACAAAATATGGGCCCTCTAAAACTTGGCGTTTAGTAAGTAATCCTTTAATCCCTTAACTTGGAACACCTGCTGTCTGCGGTAAAGTAATTTCAGAACTCTTAATTGGATAGAGGTCGTCACACGCAAATAAATGCCGGAAATAAGCTTATAAAATTGATTTATGAATAAGCTTACAATTTTTTTAATGAGATTTTTCTGGAAGAGTATAGAATAATTAATTTAAGTATAACTAATGTGTAGTAGTTATAATATATTGGACACTATTTGTTACGTTTTACTGAAGTATTGAAATTTGTTGTGGCTGAACACAATGACGTTCTACACAATTAACTTTCCTGATGGTTCGAGTTTGATAACAATAAATGATAATTGCTACTCACTAACTAATTTACTAGATTATCTACATCTTAAAATATAACACGTAGCTCTCTTATCGATACTATCTCTTTATTTACAACATCTTTTCATTATCTACTGAATGAATTGTCTGTTGGGCTAATCTTCGTATTCCACGCGTTCTTACCTGGGTAGACATGAAGCGGATCTACTGCTTCTGCCACCAGTCTCCACCCTTATTTACTGTGACACATACCTTCTTCTGAATTTTCTTTTCCACTTCCTCACCAGTAATTTTTCCCCCACCTTTCTACGTTTCCACTCAGCGGGTGTCCGTTCCAAAAATCACTTCGGCCATCTGAAGTCATTCAGTCTTTCAACATACGCATATACCATGTCAACTTTCAACATGCGCATATACCATGTTAACTTTCAACATGCGCGTATACAATGTTAACTTTCAACATGCGCGTATACCATGTTAAATTTTTCTCTGTGTCTCCTGAGATGTGTTTATACTGTTACGACGATCGCAGGGGTTGTCGACTTTGAACAGTGAAATAAATAATTAAACAACAGAGATTTCTTACTCAGAACTTTAGCTTCAGTTGCAATGTAAGACTGTAATCAGCGTAAAACTAGTCGCGTCTTGCAATATATTAATGACCTTTAGTACGTATAAGGCCGATAACAAAATATTGGCCCTCTAAAGCTTGGGGTTTAGTAAGTTATCCTTTAATCCCTTAACTTGGAACACCTGCTGTCTGCGGTAATGTAATTTCAGAACTCTTAATTGGATAGGGGCACACGTGAACTCATTATTTATCTCCAAATCAAGATATCTCCAAATTAATACTATCCCAATTTTAAATGTTCTCATATAATAATTAACAATTAACACTTTCTACTAAACTACTGTTAGACTGTTAGGGCCTACTTACACGGCGCGCCTACTCTGCAACACGACTTGAGCAACTGGTTTGAGAGGCAATCGTTTTGAAACTTAAGTTGCTAACGGGTTGGCGTTGTACACAGACGAAGCAATTGAATTTTGACAAAAATGAAAGTAGTATCGGGCAACCTGTCTAGTGAAGATGACGTGAACAGAACGTAGTGAGATATTTTGTTGACATTCTTCTTCAAATTATTATTATTTTATTCATCATCATCATCATCATCATCATCATCATCATCATCATCATCATCATCATCATCATCATCATCATCATCATCATCATCCTCAAGGTTTACACCAAGAATGGTTTGTTCCGGTCTTAAATAGGCAAATATTGCAGCTGGTCACTCCAGCGGTTCCTCGGACGTCCCATCCCTCTCCGTCCCCTCGGTTTATAGTTCCATAGTTGTTTGGGGATGGCAGTCATCCATTCGGCAAAGATGTTCCCACCAATTCAGCCGATACTGGGCGATCCTGTCGAGTATACTCGTGTGCCGGTGTTTGCATAACCCGGCAATCGAAGGTATAAAAATTTTGTAAACTTGAATATTAACGTCGGTGAGCCGCGATATTGAGATGGCCCTGTGAGACAGCGCGCGCCATCTTGCGTTGAAGTTTCGCTGTTTCTTGAGTTGCTGATGTTATTGGCAGTTCGACCCAGACCGTGAAGGAATCACAAGCTCCCGAACTTGGACAGTCAATGATTTAGTAATTTTCTTCTCAACCTGATGGCAAGCTAAATTTTCGAGACTTCCCGGTGAGTGATTATAGTATGCTAGAAAATGATTGAATAATAAGAAAATAATTAAACTTAAATATATTCAGCCGAATGCGAGAGGAGAATGTACGTGATGCGATCGGACGAGTGTGTGCATTGTAAGAAACTTATTTGATGTTCAGTATATACAACCATTATTTCTTTTAATTATTGTACAGCAGTCACTGGAATCATTTGTTCAATTATTATATAAAATTATAGCTAGAGCCAGTACGTATAGACAGAGTTGAATCGTGTGGGTTTTGTATGTACACGCTCTGAACGGGAAGAGTGTTCCTTTTTAATTAATTATGGCAGTTGAAAATAAATTGTGAGACCACCCTTAGATGAAACACTATTAATCTTTTAATTGTGTAACTGTAAATGCCTTTAATGTGGTCATTTTCTGACAAATTACGATAATTGTGTTGCCACGTGGGGTGAGGCCAACCTGTTTGATTATGTCGGCACTTGTTAGATTTAGTGCAAGTGACTCTTTACTATACACCTTTTAATATTATTTTTTTAATTTAGTGAGTTCGTTATCACCTTGTAGACTTAATTACTCCTCAGGCAAAAAAAAAAAAACAACCGAAACTTTATGCATTTATCTTGTGTTGGTCGGGAGGCCCGTTCAGAGGTTATTACCTTGAACTAGGGTGCTTATTTTAGTAAACAGTATTTCTAATCCTTTGTGAATTCCAAGGGTTCTCGCCCCCAGACGGAGATCTGGTCTCTGGTGGTGTACTGACACCTTCACCAGCAATGGACCATCCTGTTCTGAGGAGGGAGCTTGCTGACCAGCTGTAAGATGCATACTACTCATGCTATTAAGGTGATATAAACTCTTATTATTTTTCGTTGGCCTGGCCCGCTGCTCTTCTGTGTTACAAATCGTTTTCCTTTTTTAAACCATGTGCTTACGCCGCTAGACAGTCCGATCAAGCGTGTGTCAACAGGACATTCATTATGAACATTACTTGAACTATTATAAAATTACTCCATAACTCTAATGTACTATGATTGTAATTGTGTGCTGCACTGCAGGAGCGTGCCAGAGCTTTTTTTCTCCTTTATATATTTTTTTATGTACAAAGGCCTTAGAGTCATTATACTTTCACTCAAAATTTAAGTAATGTGTTTATTGGTTCTGTTCCGGCTGGTTCAGGACGGGGTTCATATATTATTCTTATTTTGGTTTAACATTTAAGGGCTGGGGGTTTCGTTTTTCAAGCTGTTATCGGGTGTAAAAATTTACATAGTTTTTTTTACTCAAGTTAGACACACGTTGATACAGTTTCATGCAGGTCTGATACCTGTCTCATATGGTCTGGCACGCTTCCACAGCTGCTAGAATACAACATGCTGTTATTGTAAAATTATTTATACACAGATGTCTGACCTTAAGAAAAAAGAAATTTTATTGTTATGGGCATATACTAATAATTTTGAGATTGTAAAAGCATACTGATGCTACTGATTATTGTAACTTAGGTTCTGACTTGCTTGCTGGACCTGTCTGTTGAATTAAATCATTATCATTAAGGAACGAATTCCTGATACAGGGATACATCTATATTTGTAAAACAACAATTAACGTTTTGGAAAATTATGCCAATTGTTTAAACTTAGAGATTTTCATATACTTATAAGGTGCAATTTATTAGATGTTATATATTCATACGGGCTGCCAGGCCACTTTCATCTTGCATTTATTAGTCATTATCATCCTTTCGGGTTTTTAAAATTTTTTTTTGGGTTTCATTTTCATGGAGTAAATGGGTTGTGGTCTTAAAGGATTACTTCCAACTGTGGCTGGAAGTTAAATATTTATGATTGCTGTCTTTGCTGCCTGTCTGCCAGGTCGAACATGAGTTTATTATGATGCTGTTATGGGTATATGTGTCTCTATGTTTCAATATGTGATGTTAATGTTAAGTGTTATTTAGGGGGGGGAATTTATATAATTTATGGGATGTTGCCCGATATATATATTGTCTATTTATACAATTTAAGGAACCAAATTGATATATGTATATAGGGGGATGAATTAATATGGGCTTATGGAAAATGCTTGGTTAACATGTTGACACTATTTATTGATCATTCATATTGTTATTTATTGCTGATTGTTATACTTGTGCATGTAATGAATTATGGGGCAACAATAAAAATTGTTATTGTTGATTAACAACCGAGTTTAATTGCAAGTCCCGTCATACTGGACCCAGCGTATTTTTGGCTTCTCTAGGCTCTTGCCTAGTTTTAAATAACTAGTGGCCTCTCTTTCAAAAAAAAAGGGATTTTTTTTTATATAAAGCAAAAAAGGAAAGAGGGGTTGTACTCGTAATATTCAGTTCCTGCCGTATATCTCTGTTTCTTCTATGATCGTGGACAGTATACCCTGCCACTTGCCTGAGAAATCTCATTTCAGCCGCTTGGATGCGACTGGCCTGGCCTTTCGTTAAAGTCCAATTCTCAGACCCATAAAGAAGTGAGGGAAGAACCATCACCTTGTAGAATTTTAGGCGTGTTCCTTTACTTGCTGACTTAAGGGTTCGCCTGATGGTCCCGCACATAAGGTTGAACTTATGCAACTTATGCACCACGTCGTTGCTTGCATTATAAGACACACTGTAGCCCACGTATTCAAAACTTACTCGTTCCAGGACAGTACCGTCTATAAAAATTTTTACCCGTATGGGATCAGTTCCACAAAAAGCCATCATCTTGGTTTTAATTGTGGATATCTGCAATCCAGAGTCTTTGCAGATTCCATTTAACAAATGTATACCCATCTGGAATCTGTTTTCAGAGTCCGACAGAATAGCCTGATTGTCCGCAAACAACAAAGTGTTAATTGTAGAGTGACCAATCATAAAATGGTCTGGAAGACACATCTGCCAGTTTTGTATGACATCATCAATATATTCACCTTGAAAAGGGAAGGTGATAATGGAAACCCTTGTCGTACTCCACAATTGATCTGGCCAACTTTAGGAGCTGTTTTCGGTCTCCCTGCTTCTATTAAGATTTTATTCTCCATATACAGACTCTGCATGGCTCCAATCAGATGTTGTGGGATCCCTTTCCTTGCCATTACTGACCATAGTTTGTTCCGATTCACTCTGTGAAAAGTCTTCTCGAAGTCGATGAAAGCTATGTATGTGGGCACCTGATATTCTCTCGCTTTTCATGAGCTGGGCTATTGTAAGTATACGATCTAAACATGAGCTGCCCTTCTTGAAACCGTTCTGGGCCTCTGAAAGTATGATCTTCGTTATCGCATTCAGCCGTGTTCGTAATATAGATGCATATAATTTATATGAAGTATTAAGAAGGCTGACCCCTCTGTTGTTCCTGCATTCATTACGATCACCTTTTTTGAATATGGGAATTACCTTTGCAATCCACTAATCGTCAGGAACATGACCAGTGGCCCAGCATAGATTAATGAACTGCAGCAAAAGATCATGCAGCAAGGCTGGTGCACACTTTGTAAGCTCCACATTCAGCCCATAAGTACCTGGTGCTTTTCTATTCTTACAGCGGTGTAGAGCAGCTAACAATTCGTCCATTATTATTGGGTCCACACAGTCACTGATATCAGCAAATGTTGTTTCTCCCAGTTGATCCTGCGTCCATAGTTGCTCATAATATTCAAGCCATAGTTGTTCTGAGATAAAAATCCGTTTCGATTTAAATGCCTTAATATTTTGTAAGCCTTGTCCTGCCTGTCACGTACATCGTGTTCTATATCACTTACATATTTATCCCATGAGCTTGATTTTCCTGACTTCTCTTCTGGCAATGGTACAGCAACGCTTATACTCACACCTTGTCTGAGCAGTGTTTAAGGTTAGATGTTTTAGGTATGCCTGAT
Organism: Magicicada septendecula; assembly: GCA_034769895.1. Lineage (NCBI taxonomy): Eukaryota > Metazoa > Arthropoda > Insecta > Hemiptera > Cicadidae > Magicicada > Magicicada septendecula. Next base: position 363,512,922 of record CM068370.1, on the reverse strand, counting down.
TTTAGAATCTATTATTTGTCTAATATCGTCATCCCATACCTGTAGGCCTCGGTTTCCATACCTTTTACGTCTCGTTCCCAATGCTTCAAATGCTGCTTGTGATATGACATCTCTGATGTTACCCCATTCTTGATTTATATTGCTACCCTGTGATATGCTAGTAACATATCCAGGGGACATATTCACTACTAAATTGCCTCAAATAAATCTGTTAGTAATGGAGTAAATTCTGAAGGCCTACAAGTTTTAAATCAATAACAAGAAAAGGGATGTTGTGGTAAGAGACGATTATTATTTAGCTTGACATACGAATTGATGGTAGAAAAATGGCACACGTTAATTAGTTAGGAAGCAGGATAACAGTTGATGGAAGAAATTCAGAAGACATTAAGTAGAGAATTGCTCAGGCTAAGCTGCCTTCTACAAGACGAAAAGTCTGCTCACGTTTAACAATGTCAGTAGGCGATTGCAACAAGGATAAACTTTATATCCTTATGTAGACATCCGCGGCCGGTGTCTATTCTGTTTTTGAAGTCTTCTTCGGGTATGGACGTATATGTTGTCTGACAAGACATATTCGTCGCGGGCCCATACTGAAAAAATACTTAAAATACACAAAGGAAAAGGTTGCAGAAGTTTTGTACGGATTGGAGACGTGGAGAGTAGGTGTTCTTCTGGTTAGCAGGCTACCGGCTGGTTGGCACCAGCTCTTCTGGTTAGCAGGCTACCGGCTGGTTGGCACACTGTTCTTCTGGTTAGCAGGCTACCGGCTGGTTGGCACACTGTTCTTCTGGTTAGCAGGCTACCGGCTGGTTGGCACACTGTTCTTCTGGTTGGCAGGCTACCGGCTGGTTGGCACACTGTTCTTCTGGTTAGCAGGCTACCGGCTGGTTGGCACACTGTTCTTCTGGTTGGCAGGCTACCGGCTGGTTGGCACACTGTTCTTCTGGTTAGCAGGCTACCGGCTGGTTGGCACACTGTTCTTCTGGTTAGCAGGCTACCGGCTGGTTGGCACACTGTTCTTCTGGTTAGCAGGTTACTGGCTGACATATTCGTCGCGGGCCCATACTGAAAAAATACTTAAAATACACAAAGGAAAAGGTTGCAGAAGTTTTGTACGGATTGGAGACGTGGAGAGTAGGTGTTCTTCTGGTTAGCAGGCTACCGGCTGGTTGGCACCAGCTCTTCTGGTTAGCAGGCTACCGGCTGGTTGGCACACTGTTCTTCTGGTTAGCAGGCTACCGGCTGGTTGGCACACTGTTCTTCTGGTTAGCAGGCTACCGGCTGGTTGGCACACTGTTCTTCTGGTTGGCAGGCTACCGGCTGGTTGGCACACTGTTCTTCTGGTTAGCAGGCTACCGGCTGGTTGGCACACTGTTCTTCTGGTTAGCAGGCTACCGGCTGGTTGGCACACTGTTCTTCTGGTTAGCAGGCTACTGGCTGGTTGGCACACTGTTCTTCTGGTTAGCAGGCTACCGGCTGGTTGGCACACTGTTCTTCTGGTTAGCAGGCTACCGGCTGGTTGGCACACTGTTCTTCTGGTTAGCATGCTACCGGCTGGTTGGCACACTGTTCTTCTGGTTAGCAGGCTACCGGCTGGTTGGCACACTGTTTTTCCGGTTAGCAGGCTACCGGCTGGTTGGCACCAGCCCTTCACTCCTCCGTGTTGTTCGCCTTCCTTTTCAATTCCTGCAGAGTACTAGAAAAGAAAGAGAGAAAAGACTAGAAGTTTTTGAGATTCTGCAGAATGTTACATGGAAAGATAAAATTTCAAACGAAGTAGTTCTGAAGAAACTAAATGAGAAATTAGTAACGCTTAAATAACAGTAGAAATGAAAGATTTTAGTATTTAATATGGCATAATACATATCCGGAAAACCTTCACAGAAAGTAAACTACAAGGAAATAAATATAGAGGATAACCGAGGAACAGACTACAAAACTGAGAGTGTGGAACAAATAACTGAGAGCGTTGTAGTAGCAAATTACAGCAAAATGTAGAAGTTGGCACAAAAGAGGAAGTTCCGAGTAGACCAGTATGTAGTCACCCACCAATTTGAGGCTTGAGGACCATGATATTTTCTATTTATGATATGAACTATGTAACATCTCTTTGAATAGGTAAGCACATGCTGGGTTTAAAAGTTATGAATTTTCCGACACATGTATTTTTTATACTGCACTTTGCGATGCATTACGGGAAAAAGAGCATTTGCGTGGAAACGGGCACAGTTATGTAAATATAAAACACGCGATGCGCGATCAATTTAATACTTTCTTTGAAGTGCTTTGTGTCTCTTTCAGTCCGCGGCGCTCGCCCACATGGTGAACTGATTTATTTATTTCCGCTACGTTGGTTCTGAAAGCACTGCCATTATGGCAGACGCTGTGAGCTCAATCATGCGTTCGCACTCGCACCCATTCATTGTGATTTAAAATTCTCTGTCTGTGCCACCTGCGTTTTTCTGCATATCATTTGAATTTAGGCAGACCAACATAGTGATCATAGCTGGAGCGGGTTCATCGTCGGATCGGAGTTCGAATACCTCTTAGCGTTTTTATACTGCCATCCTGACTCCGGGCTCACATAATCTAATCTGCACCTTCCTTATCACCTCGGGGCATTAACACCAGTCTAGGCGTAGATCCACCTAGATTTTTCTACACGTGCACCGTTCGGTTTACATAATGTACTTGTACTGATCCTAAACTCTGTTACAGATATAAATTCGATTTTAAACACGATTTAACTCTTTTATTTATGGTATAAACTAGTGTTTCAAAGGCATGGTACTCATGATAGCAAATGTTGAGTCTTCTAAAAAGTCACTAATGTAATAATTCTATTGACATTTGAAGGTTTTTAAAATGTTCAGAATTGCCGGTAGCTTTAAAGACAACGAGACCAAAAGTTTAAAGGTATCATGATAATAACTGTTTTTTTGTTTGATAAGCAGGTTTGACCACCTCAGTGAACTTAACCTTTACCTCCGAGGACGCCACTTCATAGAATAGGGAAACGTTTGATGATAACAATAATGTTTATACAACGTGGTTGGGTTGCAATCGTAAACAGTGTTGTTATAGAACACTCCGACTGCGCAAACCTACAAGAGAAGAGATATCACAGTGTCCATACGATAAAGGACAAAGAATAAAAATTAACGACAACATCTGAACCTAAGTTTGTCTGTTGTTAGTTAATTTCATCATTAATTATATTTAAATGTGTTAAACATTTAATTATATTTAAACATTTAAATATGATATATTTATATTTAAAAATGTGTATACAGAATAAAATGTTAGACGGTAAATAATTCTTCCTACGTTGCTCCATACAGTTTAACTGTGTCTTTCTAGTTCTTCCAAGTTTTGGCCTTAAGGCCTGTTCCAGCCTTTACACCTGTCTTGTTCAAGATTTACCGTAACTTTTATGCTTTAACTATAACTTCATTGTGAGATTTTTGTAAAGATAAGGATTAACTTCATTTCTGTGTGAACGAAAAGTTATTAGTCCGTCGTAAACCCCCCCCCAATCGGGGCACTAAAAAAACTTCTGTATATGTTCTCTTACCTTAGACAAAGAGACTCTGTTTTAAGGGGCAGGACTCTCCTTCATCCTTTCTTAGATAGACTCTGGTAGCTTTGTGTCTGATACTGGCCGCTTCTTAGCATTTGCCTTACTCACGTAAGTCAAAATGTCGGACGCCAAACGTTTGAGTTTACTCGTATTTTGACCGAATATGGGTACTGTAAACGCACTTTTTGTCAAACTCAAAAAAAGAAACAATAAAAGAAACAGACGAAACGTTATTTAAGAAAAGCGACTTTTCCTATTTTTGTAAAAACCCGTTTTTACTTAACATTGGCGTTTCTGTTATTTTTATCAGAAATAAGTAATGTAAACTTCTGGGAAAGGCAAGAAGAATTCGGTTGAGGGTCGTGGTCGTATAATACTGGACTATATGCGGTTTGGACCATACCGCAGTAATCACTTTCTGCTAAAACGCAACTATACTCGCATACCTCACTCTAAAATCGTCAGGTCTAACTGAACTGAATTGACTGCCGCTGGATGCTGATACTTATATCCCACTAAGATTACAGAATAATCTGTCACTTTCCGGATGACTCGTCGAGCGTACTGCGTATTACTGGAATTCGCTAGAAACTGTGACAATATCAGGCCTTGAACAGGGTGCACCGACCGTTGTGTCCTGGAACAGCCACGCTGATTGACACATAATAATTATCAGGTAAGTATCTTTCATCTCAATGTAGCACTGGCTCCTCTTTAAGCCTGTTCGTCATGAACTGGCAAACCGTCTCTGTAGGTATATTTCGCCAGGCGGTCTTGGTCGTGGACCTTGAATTACCGTTCTTGTATCAGATAAAAAAACATTGGTTTACAGTGTAAGAGCCTTCCCACTTAGCTTGAATTTTCTGGGAGCAATTACTATGGAGCTTTGGATTTTACAACGAAACTTGACTTATTTCTTGGTAACCCACACTATTCTGCGAATATCATACCGCATTTTCATTCTGTCACTACTATTCTTGAACTGTCCTCTTATCAAACGATTCATTTCTAGCAGTTGGTTCTCTAACAGCAAAGAATAATTCTGTGGTACTTGAGACTGAGTCTCGGGTGACCAGATCATGAAGTCCCCAGGAAGACGAATCTCCCGCCAAAACACCAATTTTGCTGAATCATGCTGTCTGTGTCGTGTACTGATAACCTATACGCCACTACGAATAATGATATACACTGGTCCCAGTCGGTTTGGTTTTCGTTAACAACCTTTGATAGACACTTCTCAAGTGTCCTATTAAACATTTCAACCATTCCGTCGGAATGAGGATAAGAGACGTTGTCCGGGTCTTTAGAATATTAATAGGCGACATAAATATTTAAACACTCCTGACTCGAAATTCGTCCCTGATCCGTAAAACTCCATAACGGCAACAGAAGTTATGAAGTAATGCCCTTGCCACAGTGGTAACCTCCTGATTTGGAATTGCATAAGCTTCCACCCACTTGGTAAAATAGTCACTTATAACCATGACGTACCGGTTTCCATCGTCAGAAATTGTTTCCATTGTCTACGGCAATTCTCTCGAATGGCAGTCCAACGTTATATTGTCTAATTTTCCCTCTGCTTCTGGTTTGTGGGCCTTTGCTGGCAGCACATATTTACAGGTCCGACAACATTTTTCTCCATGGTGGCGAAGATGAAGCCAAAAGAATCGTTTCCGTATTTTGTCAATTCTTTTTAATGACACCAAAATGTCGTCCAGATGCTCCGTAATGCATTTCCTTCAAAACAGAATGCACTTTACTTTGAGAACTATCAGATGCATGACTGTGTCTCGTCAATCTGGACTTTCCCAAGAGCTTTTCAGCAACCGCTGCCAAGTTCAGTAATTCCCATTGTCCCTAGTAGTTCATCAGCATTTCTTGCCAATCAGGGCGACGTTTTACCACTTTTGACGTCAAATTTCAATGTCTTCGCCAACTATCTGTTCTTGTCAAAAGTCTTTTGTCGTCCAACCGTCTGCCAAGGAATCTGAACTTGTTCATTTGCGTTCTGCATATTCGGCAATTTTCCGAGCACGGTCTTCTAGGTAAAGAATCTACAAATGCACGAAGATGGTAATCCACGAAGATGCCCTCGTCGATGTTGTGTACATTGAAGTTGTAGTGTTGCAAACGTTCAAGTCACCTATGTTATGTTTCTTTCATGATGTCCCGTCGTGTATTAATAAAATAAAATTAACACAGTGCAGTTAAAATAAAATAAAATTATATTATGTTTATATACTTAGTTGTATATTTAAGAACATACATGATATATGTGAAAGATGTAACTTACGTTTTAATTATGTATGATTTTTGAATGACTGTATTCATTACGACTACTCACAGCATGTTGATTCTGTACGTTATTCATCAACGGTGACAATATTCATTTTAAATTGATTAATTTTTTATTCAACTTTATTTACTTTTACAACACGGAAATGTGTTATTTACTATGGGTTTGCTATTAGCGAATAAATTCACACATTGCAACGACTGACGGAAATTAAAAAAAGCAAATAGAAATGTAGAAATAATTAAAGAAGAGAAGAGAAACGGGTAATGGAAACGGTTTAATCGTTTTCGCCTGGAATACATTTTAAACGCTCCGCGTTTCCTATCACAAAGCAAGTGGGGAGGTGCTTGAGTTTCGATATGTGCCGACACACTTCATTTATTTAATGTCTTCTGCGTTGATACAAATTAAAAAATATATGATTTAGTAGAATGTTATTTAGTTAATCGCGAATATTTTAATTAAATATATCTCTCATTATCAAATTGACGTTTTTTCTTTTAAAATAATTTAAATGAATACAATTGTATGTGTGATGTTATAATATAAAATTTGTAGACAATTTCTGGAGTAAAACGCCTACACTGCTTCTGTACACCAATCAGATTGCGCAGTTTTACCAGTTAGAGATTACCGTTTTGAGTTTATGTTGCCGCCACGCTACCACAGTTAGTATTTGTTACCTTAGCATCGTCAGTAGAGCCGACCTGTTCAGTCACTGTCGGTATAGCTGTTGTTTAATGATGTGCAGAAACATGTCAACATCGTATGTATACTGTTGTGAGATAGAAAATTAATTACCACTGACAAAAGTTGTTTCTATGGTGACTGTCATCGTTCTGACCGAGAAGGATGTGCATGTGTGTATGTGTAAAGGTGTGTGTTGCTGTTTATTGAGCAAAATTAAAGAAATGTGCAACTTTCATGAACATTTTTTAGTACAATTTGATTAAAATAGACTTTAGGATTTCGTGAGAAATATGCTTGATGTCTGTAAAGTAAATATAAATTAATCTCATTTACTATCAGATCCAAGAGTTCCTCTAATTTTAAGTAACAGTAGTATGAAGAAATAATATAATTCTACGATGCTGTTGTGTTCCATATTTAGTCAAGTGAAATACTAGATTACTATGCGCCCGCTCTCTAACTATCTCTTTCTAACACGGGCGCGCGCAGTTCTTGTTTGGCCGGCAGTGTACAGGTACCAACAGTATACTCGTAGATTGAAACATAGCTTCTTTAAGGACAGTAATCCTGAACTTTCGTGTTATTTTACACTTTTTTTTTGAAAAAGCGGTTAAGGAAAACTAAAGCAGAGTTTATAGTATAAGGATGAAATCGAATAATGAAATTATACATCCTATCTTAGATTTTCACATTGTCTTGTATCCATCTGTAAAGATAAAAACAGGTTAAAGCAGTAAAATAAACCTTAGAGTGTGGACAGCAGTCGACCAGTAGATATGACGCGTGGCTACGAATCTAGACATCTTGGGTTCCATTACCTGGTGCACCATACAATCTAGGTGCATCGACTAAGCCTATGAAATTGAGAACCTGTGATAACATCCTGGGGTAAAAATGGGTGACTAAAGCGTAGTACGTTGTTGCTGTGACTGTTATTATTATTATTATTATTATTATTATTATTATTCGTGTTGTTATTTTCATTGTTATTATTGTTTGTAAAAGTGACTTTTAGTTAAAAATACTAATACAACAAAAATATCGTTCGAATAGTTTATCACAGAATCACAAATGTTGAATTTATATTATACACCTTTATAGAAAGGTAAATTTGTTTAGCTGAATGATAAGTGGGTCATTTCGTTTCCTAGAGCAGTTTAAAACGTATATTTAACATTACTAAATCTTTTTCGCATTTAAATACATACCGGTACCAGTGAAGTAGGTTTTCATTTTAATATGAACTAAATTGTTTTTAAACGTATATTATATATATTGTAATGTAACAAAATAATTATTGCATAGATAGGTATAATGATAATATAAATGCAGAGTCTATATCTGGAGGTAGGAAATTTATTAACTAACAAAATTATCATTTCTGTGTTATTAAATTTTCAAACATAAGATTATTTATTTAATTATTTTGTCTTTCATCTAAAGAGTTTATTCGATTTTTGTTTTCTACAACTGATTGTTACTTGGGTGTCGAATTCCAGAACTACTGTCGATGTCCGGCGATCAGTCCTCACTGCCCGTTGATCTTAGCGTAGTTCACTCCTACGTTTCACACACACGCAGGGGTTTTCAAACTGTTATTGCTTATTAAATTATGTCAGGAGTTTTTGTAATGGGTAATTAAATAGATCTTGTGTATTGGGCTTACACATTCTCAACTCTTGAAGTGTACTCGCGTTAATCAGTAATACCGCGATCGGTATTGCTGCCCCTGTGCGGAAAATCTTGCACTAGCGCGTAAAGCACTAATATTGATCTATTAATAATTTTTGAATTTGAGTTCTTCGACTAGATAACGTATACAAAAAACTCGTTACGTATACCTAAGTTCTACGTCACTTATAGAATAGACCTGTCCTGATACGAACAACTCGCGACAGTCAGTACGAATTTCTATGACGAGACCTCGAAGCAAACTGAGCAATCTGTACTCCGCAAATAAAGGATCTGTAAAGGATCAACTCATATAATTTTTAGACCTTCTGACTGGTTGAAATCTTAGGTACGTCATAGATTTTATCATGATAGAGTGACTTCAAGTTAAAACTATGTCCAATTCTGGAAAGGCTTGTCTAGATTTAATCTACAACTTTTATTACCCTCTTGCAGGTAACGAGCTAAAAGAAGAATTAATTTAAATTAAAAAACCATATTAAAACTATAGTTCTGCAGTATTGAATGTATGAAAACGTAGCCTTCAATACGCTGCATACTCTATCCAAGTTCCATAAAGAAATCTTAATTCTTAATGAAGTTATTAAATAAAATGTGAATCACACGCGCACCCGCCCACTCGCGCACTAACATTGCATTGGACATGATAGAGTATAAAATTATGAGTATTCTGACATAACTCATTTTTTACCCATATATTAAATCAAAACTTACATCTAATTAACAAAAAAAGGAACAAAATCAATTTAAAACTTGTCTATGGTCGCCAGAGAATGTGTTATAGCACTCATATCCCTTATTGATTACTTCCTTAGCACGTGTTCCGTTGCAATATATATTTACATATATGTAAACGCATTATGAAATAAAACCAAGATTTGAATTTTTTGTGATGGTAAATAAAAGCATACAATTATTTTTATTATATTATAAACAGAAATTCGCACATTACCTTTCGTGTTGAATGCTCTGAAAAACTTTATACTTCCGACTGTAGAATACCAAGGAGCATTGGAATGCTAATACAGCGCGTGATTTTCAATGTGGACTAAGGTTACATTTCCTTATTGCGAAACAAGTCTGTATAAAGTGCTTTTATGATTACAGTATGATTATAGAACTTCATCTAGTTGTTTTTATGGATGTTTTTATTTAGCAGGATCGAGTTTGTGTTCCTGTTTATTCTGACAAAATAATTTCTGTGAACAAAGGTTTGGAGACTAAACGCTGTAATAAGAAAAGAGAAACGGATATTTCCATAACACACACACATACATACACACACTCATTCACTCACTCACTCACTCATTCACTAATACACGCACTAACATCTGAAGTAAAAAAGCTTAAAAACTTTAAAAACACACAGATGCCATAAGAAAAGAAGTCTGAGCTTTTGAAGCAGTGACCGAGATTTACAAATTATGTCTTCTAATCACTGCCTTTTCGAAAACCAAACGAAAACCATTACTATAAAGTGTCGTAATAAACGTCTCGAAGAAGAGGACATGTCTTATTAGAAATTGAAATCCTTTCCCAAGATGAAAGGGATTTTAGAAAGTTGCCGTAAGATCCTTGACTCTTGACGATAGAAGGGGATAATAATAAAGAAGAAGGAGATGAAGAAGAATAAGAAGAAGTATTGTTATGTTTTATTTAATAATTTTTATTAAAAAAAATATTGAACGAGTGTAGTTTCCAGTTTAAACTCAACCGTTTGGAATTTGTCTGCCTGGCTGTGTATTCGGGATATATCTAAGGATAACTTGTGAATATATCAACCGATTTTCGTAAAACTTGGCATGCGAGTTCACTTTTTCGCCACAAATTGTTATTGTTCTTAGAGAACCCTCCAAAAATAGCGCGCTGAAGATAAAATTTAAAAGGTCGTTGTTTTAAAAAAATTAGAAAAATCCACGCGAAGTATCAAAATAAAGGGAATCAAAGAAAATCTGAGTTCAGTTTAAAGAATAGTGTTCAGTTTTAGAAATTTCAAAGTTTTAAAACGTCAGGGACTCAGATGGGATTAAACATTGTAATAAATTTGGTATCAAACTAAAATAAATTTTAATACACGAGCATATCCAAAAGCAACGTGTACTTCAAAAATTATTTAACTCTAAGCGCACTTCTGGTAAATAATGGAACACTTAGGAAAACTACATAATTATGCGTGGAAGTTATGAGGAATTTTATTCAAAATACGAATACGATAACTTTTATAATTTTTACAAAGTCAATGTCTCTCAACATCACTTGCAAGTTGTGGAATCTCGTTAAAAATGTTGGAAGCTAGCGTATGTCTGCAAAAAGTACTTTGTATATTTTTATCAAAGTTACGTATCAAGTAAATTATTTTTAAGATGTTACTATCGTTGTGTTAGGTATGTATATTTTTGAAAAGTATTATAAATAGACCTATAGACATCGATGGAACTTAGACTTGAAAGTGATCACAAAATTATTTGTCATATATTTATACATTGTGGTTATAAATTTAACTAAAACACCTATGCAGTAGTTTCTTGTAGGATTATCTGTGGTACAATTGTTATTTTACTAACAAAAATAAGAGAGAAATCAACTAATTTTAAATTTTTCTGGTAACTGAAAAATTATCTAATATTAAAGTTTACGTAATAATAAATGTACTTCTCCCAAAATATTAAAGAGATTTGCAGTTCAGGAAGCCCACGAGTTACAGGTTTTTGATTTGTTAAATTTGTATATTGTTTTGTTTTATATTTCTTGTTTATACTGTACAGTGTCATATTATTACGTCAGTCGAAAGCGTGTAGTAAACGTAAATGTTTCAATGTTTGCAGCTGATTAAGTAAAGAGAAAACGAGAAAGAAAGATGGAATAAACAGACGGAAAGAGAGAGACGGTAGTAAGATACGGGGAGATCAAATTATGACACCCATTGTACAGACGAAACTATTAAAACCATATAGGGGTTAATGGTGTTAATGTTTTCTTGTAAGTTCAATGTTTGAGATCGAGTATCAAATATTTACTTCAGCACATTATAAACGCGCTTGCGAGAATTAATATTCATTATTCACGAGCACGTTCTGGTCGTTATCACAGGTTGTGTTTTAATGTTTACTGAATTTTGTCTTTTCATGAGCTCTTAAAATGTGTGCTTTTCGTTTATTTGCAATTACAAACAACTGTTTGAATAGCATGTACAAACGAATAAATCAACTTACACTGTAACTACTAATTTTTGTGAGATTATTTATAATGCAAACGATTCCACTGTAATCATACACGGCATAGTTAATTCCTGAAATTCTATAGAAAAGTTATTGGTTAAATGAAAACATGCGTTAAGACGTAACTCTTGCAAGTTGATGGCATGTTTACTGGCCACCTTTGTGTTCTAACTCGGTTATCATTCCGTCACTACACTGACATTTCCTTGTTATCTTACATTCACATTCTCTGTCAGTATAAATCCTACTTTCTTTTAGCTACTGTTACGTTGTAAAAATAATACTCTGCATTCTCCAGATTTTACTTCTCCTGCCGAGACCACCGTATACCATTTAATCCTGAATTCCTAATCTCAATCTCTTCATTTCTGTTTCTGTATTCACACGTATTCCACCTATCGTCATCAAACTCAGTCCTATTTTTAGGCATTGTTTCCTGCGGTCTGCAGGAATCCTCTCATCTCGAAGTCTTAGTGAATCAGTGTAAGTTCATTATAGTGAAACAACGTATTTTGTCTTTGGAATATTTAAACCCTAGAAACCCCATTGTAGCCACGAAACTTGGATAACACTATGAATTTTAAAGTAGCAATCGTTCTTTAATGCCTTCTGCAGCCTGTGCCTAAGATTCATCAGCTTTTAGGGGTGACTCCAAGTACAAGTGACTGACCTGACACTTTACTTCTCCTTATGCTCTCCAAGAAGGTCGTTGACAAATAGAGCTGGTAGAGCTTTCACTCGGTTCAACATCCGCATTAACCACCCAGAGCTGTTACTCATCCCCACAGAAAGGAAAGGAGGTTGCTGTTATGTGTTTCCCTTCAATGGAGACTGAGAAACTAAGAAATTTCTCATTCTTTCCAGTGGATTACTTTGTTACTATAGTAGGGAAAATAATGGTGCCAGCATACAGCATGACCAGATGTAACAAAATATTCGACGTGAGAAAATTTTTGGGCGCCACAGATACTTTCCTTAATCACAATATTGTTATGGAAATTATTGTAATTGAAAAATGATCGGACTCCCTCAGCAGTCCTACTACTTTATCCAGCCACATTCACACAACACCACAGCCACATACAATTGATGGGGAGCGACTACGGCTAGAAAGAAATAAGCAGGAAGTCTGAAACAAATCAAGGCCAGGAGCCAACTGTAATGTAATAATAAGAAGAAAAAGAACAAGAAGACAAAGGTGGTGGAGGAGGCAAAGGACGAGGAGAAGAAGGAGAAGACAGAAGACTATCCTGTGTTGTCCTTCAGTTTTACTTATGGCGGTGGTTAACTGGGATAATTGGGATCCTAAGTGGGTGACATTGATCTTAGTGTAAGTTAATTAGATTATGAGCGTGCTACCTAGGGCTCCAGTGTGCAATTCATAATGAGATAAATTCAATTTACTTACTCCTGCACACACACACACACACACACACACACACACACACACACACACACACACACACACACACACACACACACACACACACACACACACACACACACACACACACACACACACACACACACACACACACACACACACACACACACACACACACACACACACACACGCACGCACGCACGCACGCACGCACGCACGCACGCACGCACGCACGCACGCACGCACGCACGCACGCACACACACACACAGATGTGAGGGTAAAATGATTTGGTATTGAATGACATTGTACTTACACAAACTATAGCTGTGGAAAACAACCGAGGCAAACACCGGATTTGTCTTCAATAATGTGGACCTTACTTGGAGTATTTGTTAGAAATGCGACAATAACTGCTAATCATTACAGTAATAAACAGAAGTGGGGTAAAATATAAACTGAAAGGAGCGACAGACAGGTTGATATTTCTGCTGCCTAGTTACTAATTGCCGTTTTTTAATACTCATCCAAATCACTACTATATTAACACTTAAACTATACTCGTAAATGATATTGTTTAATAACTGAAAAATTAAAATAAATTAAAACATTTTCATGAACTTGACAAAACTTGCGGGAAAATAGGCCTGACGAAATATTTCATGAAAACCAAATTTATGTTGATATTTGAAATTAATTCCTAGCGAGTTTACCAAGGCCACGGAGTTCAGTTAATGAAAAAATATTTTTTCTTGATTACGGAGTAAATACCTTTGAGTATTTTACTATTTTACTTTGGGTATTATACTAGGTTCAAACACTAATGACGTGGTCTTCATCTAAAGAAGCAAATATTTGGTCAGTGCATGCTTCCTGTAATAACATACGAAGGGGTAACATTAACTACAATATCGGCGTGTAAACTTTGTTTGATGCAGGAACGTATGGAAACACAGAGGCAAACTTCGACGTCACTGTAAGTGACAAAACTAGGAACTACGATCTGTGGTACGTTGTCAGACATGTCCGGGCCAATAAATGTACGATTAGAAGATACGAACCGACGCGCTGATAATATGAAAGGAGTCATCGCCAAATGTCTCCAAATAGCACAAAATCGGCGAAAACCTTCGGGGGCGTGTTACACAAGATTTTGCCTTCGGGGGCGAAAAGCAATACACAAGATTTTGTTGAGGTTGAAGATCCAGACCTGAATGCGAATGGAGGTTAGCTTTCGCTGAAGAGAAAACGTCAATATCTCTAACTTAAAATCTACTTTCGTGTAAACGTGGTAGATACAGCCTATGACGCAGTGATAGGAGGGTGTGCATCCACCATGGAGACGGTGGAAGCGTTTCAGATAGACTAACGACTGCACTATGGACTCATATTTTTGGCACAAGGTATCTTCAGACGAATGTACCCAAAATCACAGTTTCTGGTGTACCACGTTTAGGGATGGCCGTGGTACTAACGAGTTCAGCATATTCCTGTTTTAAACAATTTATTCTGTTTATATGTCACAAACTTTCTATAGGCCTATGTCATTCCGTTGTCTATCGCTTATCGAGCAACCATGATATATACATAGCTCTCTGCGTTGTTTTCAATTTGGATGTTCTTTATTTGTTTGTGTCCTTTATTTAATACGCTCGGGTAACATGCACTGACAAAATATTTTTGCCCTAAGGCGTTGCTCAGTTTTTTGCCTTTCAGTAGTCACTGCTATAAACTAACATAATTGTTTCTTGTGTTGACAGTTAGACGTTCAGTGTATCTTGCTAAATATTCAAATTCACGTCGCTGTTAAAGCCTTCATTGAGACAATGCAAACACAGGCAGTTTACACAAACACGGTCCCAGTCTAAGTGATTCTCAGTATACACAAGCACGTAATCGTCCTATATTGGCCACCGCTTCATTAATATTCCAACGCTCCGCGCAAACACCACCATCCCATTTTCCCCCAGATGTCTGTGACAATAAAGTGCAATATACTCTTCTGTGACGTGAAATAAGGATTCAATAAGGACTTTCTCTCTGCGTTTGAAACGAAACAAACGAAATGAATTCTCATTGAGTACAACAGGTGTATTGACTTTCCCAGCAGATATAACTGTATAAAATGAATCGATATGAACGTAACCGTCGGTTTTAAAATATTCAGAAGTTTTTATGAACATGTTGTCAGTATTAGCTTCAGGTATGATTATGTTTAATCAAAACTAAAAAAAAACCTATCCTACAGTTGGCTGGTTATTTTGCAGACACGAATTCTTTGAATTCCTTTTGTGCCGCGTTTTGGAAAACGCGGCGATGTTCCGATATCTATATTGTGCTTTATTAAAGAAATTACGTATTTGTCGACGCGAAAGAAGTTGTCCTTTGGTACGGTCAATTGGACTTTGTCATTGTCAATTACCCCTTGGCCACCCGACTCGCGCGCGCCCTATCTCTGTTACGTACGGGTTTTTTCAACAGCCGGTTTATTCAGTTCCACTTCAGCTATCGTCGCTTCACATTCTAGTCCCCGGCTGGCAGAGTAGATTGAACAGTTTTCGTCTCCCAGCTTCTTCTATGAATAAGTAGAAACCTACGTGACCTCCGGTAAGTCCATCAAAATATGTATTTTAATTATTTATAAAAACAAATTGGTTTTATTTGATATTAAAGTGGATGCGTTAAGATATATATTGCAGTGAATCCTTAGCACATGGCGAGTTTCAGGTTAAAATTTGTTTTATGTATGCTTTATCTCAACCCTGGTTAATTAATTGTAACGTTAAGGATATAATTATGTTTTATATTAATCTAGTAATGCTTCTACTAAATTAACTAAACTAAGATGGGGCGTAAGTCAGTAATTTTCTGATATCTGTGTATGTCACGGACTTGTTAAAAGTTGCCAATTCCTGTAAGTGCGTCATGAAAACTTTTGCATAACTGTTAATTAAAATTATCATTATTATGGAGTGACTATATTTAGACATATTCTATATTAACATATTCAATGGAGTTATTTTTTTTGAAGTGATTTACTACATTCAATGGGATTCTTTACTTAGGCAATTTTTCGAGTATATAAACTGGACAGACCATGCTATTTCAGTGGGTAAATGTGGTAGTGTGTGTTTCATGAACTTATGAGTAATCCCAGATATAATTGTGCAGGGTTTCCGAGGTAGCCGGGAATCTGCCCCGTTCCGGAAGGATGGCCGAACAACTGCCTCAGGCGATGTAATTTCAAAACCTTCGTCAGCTATGTCAGCCGGAAGGATGGACTGGACACACACTACAGAGCCCTCAACATACACCCTTCAAACCAGGTGAAATTTAACCATATTAACCTAAATCTTGTGGCCGAATAACTCTGTGAGACTTTCATGAAACGCTCCAGTTTGGACAGTTATTTCCGGACAATGGGTGGCATGTATTAATTGCAATTTGTAAGGCTTACGCCTCCTCTATTACTATCATGTATATCTCGTTCTGAGAGTGAAAACTCGGCCGGGGTCACGCACCGCCCGGGTCGAGGGGAGTTCGGTAGATAGAGTTGAATCTCATTCTATTTCTGTTTTAAGCATGTTGGGATAGTTATGTTAACGATTTTGCTCCATGTGGACATATATTTTATTATTCATTCATATCTGGGGGTGGTTTTAAACCGTGGTCGACTCCCGTTGGAGACGTCCACTGCAAGTCTGTCTGTGTCAGATCTTGCTAGATCTCGTCCGATGCCTGACCCTGCTGGTAGTTAAGTTTTTGGAACACTGTGAGCTGACTTTAATACCTTTATGACTTAGATTCCGTTTTACAAATTCTGTTCCACTGTTTAGCTAATTTGCACACTTTAAATTTACCATTGTCACAGTTTGTATTTTACCATAGAAAATTTTTGTAACGATAATTTTTATTGCTCACTATAACAATTAGTTAACCATAAGACCACACAAGATTAATCAATGTCAGTTATGAATACTCATGGTGGTCACGTTCCACTATTTTTCCATATTCTGTTTTGAAAGTAAAAAGAAATATAAAATGCAGTTAGGCAACCGGACATCCATGTTAACCTTGTGATGCTACTCTTCATTATAGTAATTGATGGGATTTAAATTGATAATTAAATATCGGCATGGGATTTGTGCGCTGGCCGCGTGGCTTACAGAGAACATTCAGTTAACACTTATCTTGTTAAAACTTGGGGGCATGTCTGCTCCACTCCTGGGATATTTTAATTGAAGTTTTGGGGGGGGGGGTTTAGTCACCTATTAATTAAACAGAAGGGGGCCAGATACTTGGTCAGAATAAGGGGGTTATGGGTGTTGAACAAGATACTTAAACGCGCTGATAACCAGGGTGAACATGTGATGTGTTATTTATATGCAAACGTGGTTGATGTTAATTATATGTATGTGTTGTTTTCCATAATTGTTACATTGTTATATTAATCCTGCAGGTGTATATGTTTATATATTTATGTCTTGTTATAATATGTGATTATTTGCGGGTCGAGATTGTGTGCCACTTTACAATTGTATTATTGACATTATGTAACATTCCATGAATTAATATTCACTGATCCTTCAGATCTTAATACTCATTCAATACTTGGTGCCGTTAATAGTTATTATTCCTTGCTCAACTTTTGGCAAGGCACACATTAAGGAAATTACATTCAACAATGAAAAGACTTAGTTATCTAGCCTTTTGGGGCTCAGGTGTTGTACTACCAGAGAATAATAAATTGTTGTTGTTATCTTAAGTTCAGTGTTTCATTTGCAAGTCCCATTATACTGGACCCAGCCCAATTTTAGCTTCTCTAGGCTCTTGCCTAGTTCTAAATAACTTGTAACCTCTCTTCCAAAAGAATAAATAAGAACATAGAAACTTAAAAAAAAAAAAAAAAAAAATATATTAAAATAAATTAAGTTGTTTTTATACAAAAAAAAAGGACATAAAAGGAAAGAGAGGTTACACTTTATTATTCTAAAAACATCTTAGTACTCTTAAACCCGTACGTTTGGCTACGTTGAAGTAGTTTCTTATATTGTAGAGATAGGATTTTCTTCTCGTAACGATTTGTACATGTTTTGCATTGTTTCCTACAGCTGTGTAACCTTTGACAAAGTTTGTGTTTCATGACTCTTTTTTATTACAAAACATTATCATTAAATCCGTCTTCGTAAATTTTTTATATAGCTGTTTTAATTCAAAATTTTCTTGACGTTATTTGAACTTCTTGACGTTACATTATGCAGTAATCTTAACAAGTGCAAATGTGACATAATTTACCATATGTAATATAAGTAGAGGTCTGTATATTTTACTTGATTAAAAAGCAATAATCAAAGTCTCACAATAATAAACAGTAGATTAGGCGATTGCTTCTAGTACACGAAGTACAGATCTAGATAACGTACTTGAGAGAAAACACGTTGGACGAATCTCAACGCTTATGGAACGTCTACTACCTATTAATGTAAGCCAAACTATACGATTCATTAGCATATTGTTTGCGTCTCTTCGTCCGATCTGTTGGTCCAAGGAATTTAACACTAAGACTAAACTACGGATATTCGAAAATGTAATGTTAAGTCTGTTCTGCTCAAACGTGAGAGGCTTTGATAGTAACTAAGCCACTGACGCACGTTACGCTCTGGAGAAGGACTAATCAGAAGCCCATTGTATTCGAACTAAGAAGGACCAGATGGTAATGGTTGGGGCACGTGCTGATGCGCCAGGATGACAATTACGTAAAGGAGCCACTTGACTGAAACCCGCAAGGAAAAAGGGGTCGTGGTAGACTCAGAATGACATGGCGTCGGAAAATAGAAACAGAAGAAGAATGGCAGTAAATGAGCTGAGGCGAAGTGAAAGTCCTAGCTGGAAGCATTTCAAGCTGACTATCCTTTGTGGCGACCCTAAGCACCCCATAAGGAGTTAAAGAAAATATGTCTATGTGCAGTGTGTGATACAGTTCAGAGATGTTGCCAAAATATTCATTTTTAACACTAGTCGTGTGAACTCTTTCCCCCACTAGGCCTACTACATACATGCTTATCTGCTTGTCTAGCGTTCTCAGCAGTTCCATAACAGATTTTAGTAACGGTATGGCCGTTACTCACCAAACGATTGTAACTGCGTGAGTCATTACAGAATAACCACGTGCACGTGTTGCTAGCCCATTAAACAAAGTGTTCAGTTCAATGCTCAAGTTTAAATGAATTGTGCGTCCATCAGACTTTCACTCATCTGAAGATGCGTGAGACGTTAGTGGAAGTACTATCGCCCAAAGCCAAAGTGCCGAGAACGAAATGCTTTTATTTTAATAATCTTCAAATTTATTTATCATAAATCTAGTAAAAGTAACACAGGATCTCAAAAACCGAGGATTGACTCCTTTTCTCTCTGCGTATGAGGGTTTACTGTTTACAAAAACCCGTATATACACTTATCTCCTTACTGACACGATGCATGCTGCAATAGGTCTCGTAGTATTCCCAGGATTTTGTCATTTTCAGATCAAATACTACACGTTTATATGTTATTTATAACTTTAGCGGGTTTCCTTAAATTATTGAACAAGTTTTTCTTGTTTTTGTTTTTACACAATGCTCTTTTACTGCAGAGACTTGAAAAAGCTAGATCCTGTGGTGGCAGCGAAACCTCATGGCTATGCCGTGGGGACCAACTGAAGGCAATTTTATATTACTTGTTTTTTTTTTTTAAGTAAATTGTTTTCTAACAGTAGAATACTGTTAGTTAGAACAGTTTTCTAACTAAAATTTAACGTAATTAGTAGCACTTCAATATCAATAGGCCGCTACGCTAATATACACTACGGGCATCTGTGAACTTGAAAGCTCTTACAAGATGATGACAACAATAGTAATAAAGTAAATAAACCAAATTAAATTTTACATTCTGTACACCTTTCGGAACACAAACACACAAAAAAAAAATAATAACAATATTTTTGCAGCCACCAGCCATTGCCATTTACGGAGCCTCTGCTTCACGGCACTCGAGTATTCCACACATTAATAATGGTGGCTGTGCAGCTACCTTTGCTTTGTCAGGTCGTGTGGCAATGGACTGTCCGCAACGTTTCTTGCTGCAGCGTCAGCTTCTTCGTTACCTTCAATACCCACACACCAAACAAAAGTACAAGACACCGAGATTGTCTAACTCATGGCCTAGTGCTATAATCTGTTGCAATAACGGGTCCACTGTGCCAGAATTATCTACAGCAGGTAGAAAGCTCACTGAATCCGTACAGACAACAAATTTTTTCTCACCTCGGTGTTAACAGAATTGACGTGTAGGCTGTTAACACGATGGATTAAGCTTACTTTTGTATCATAAAAGTATTAAAAACTAACAGAGGAAAAATTTCTCCTACAGTGACAAACTTTAGTCGGTTTGTTTTAAACTCAAGTTTAAAAATAGATTCTGAGGTCAATCCAAGATTCCAGTGGTCGAAACGTCAAACAAAAATTACGAAGGAAGCAGTCCGAATAGAGGATTACGAAGGAAGCAGTCCGAATAGAGGATTTACCCGTAAGAAATCACCCATCGCATAGAAGGTTTAAAGATCATACTGTCTAGATTGATATAAATCGTTTCTCTTCGTAAATATTGAGACGTGTTAACAACTTCTGATAATTTTTTTTCATATGACATGTCTGTCTAACTGCAATACTGGATGTGACAATACAACCTCAATGATTTAGGCGGGAGCGGGTATAATTATATTTTTATGTAGAAGTATAGGGGCTATCCCGTTAAAAAAAAAATAGGAAAACAGCTTGCAGATGGCTGTACACTCATTGCATCGAGTCAGCAATTGGACTTTAACGGAACTCGATTCCAGTCGTACACAAAGGGGCCGAAATGTAATTTCTCAAGCATGTGGTAGGGATACTCTCCAACATCGTAGAAGAAATAAGAAATATAGATAGACGGCAGAAACTGAATATTATGCGTATACTCGATAGGATTGCTCGATGTAGGGTAAAATGTAAAATGGTTGGAACATTTTAACAGAATGGATGCCCGTCGAGTCCATAAACAACTACTGAATTATATACCGTAGGGACGGAGACGTGTGGGACGTCCGAAGAAGCAATGGAGTGACGAACTGTAGTCTGACTGCTTTAGATCTCTAATAAACTATTTTTGGCTTAATCCTGATAGAAGACGATGTTGATGATGTAGCAATATTTATTTATTTCTTAACTACAGATGAAACTTCCGTGCAGTTACCAGTTAATTTCTCTGTGTGTATGGAAAGTATTTTGCTTTTAGCGATGATGTTATTCTTCCAAATTTATAAGCCAATAGTATTACACAACAAAGAATTTTTAATAGATTCTTTTAAAGTTACTTTACTATATCTTTATGATATTATTTAGTAATTGTCTTTACTAGACTTGTCGCATTAAAGTTGTTACTTTATAAACTTTTCCATATACTGCATTTTTTATAATTTATGAAAACTTCAACGCAGTAAGGAGTAAGTTACGATAGGATGTCATGATAATGTAATTGTCATTTAAATTAAAATCCATAATAAGAGGAAGGATGCAGTTTGAAAACAATTCCAGGAAAATTTCTACACCTTAACAAGTTTCTCACTACTGAGTCAACACCAAAAAGATTTGCGTGTTCAATTTTTAACTTCTGTTGAAAAGACATTTTTCTGCTTTCAAGGTTTTAATAATGTTAAAAATTAAACCTCCGCTCAACAGTCCGTTAAGGACCAAGGCGTACCGCACGGCTTTTGTGTTAGTGTGACGGTGTATGGCTAGTACTACGCGCCACCAGCCGCTAGTTGCGGTATTCACAGCCAGGAGGCGGCGCTGTTATCTCAGCGCCTACTCAGTTTGCCTCACGACGCTGAGTGCACGCCGTACGGAACCTCCGCTGGGAATTGAGCCCGGGACCACGAGCGCATCAATCGCCCGCGTTAGCCACTAGACCACCTGGAGGCTTTAGTAATGTTACTTCTAGATTTTTTAGAGTGGAAAAAATGTTTTCACATGTTTATAACATATATAACATAGAGACGATTAAATAGTAATAATATTATGTGTAGGGCTATGCCTATTAAAGATTATACTAAACAAAATATAATGATCTTTTAATTTATCTTATTTCCGTCTTGTGACTTATTTTTCCTGTTGTAGGTTACTTTTGACGCGTTTCGGAGCTCTTCAATGCTCCATCTTCAGAAAATCCGTTACTTAGACTTCGTCACGTTAATATTAAAATTAAAATCTGGTATTGAAAACATATGCAAAACACTAAAACATGTATACATTTACACAATGGTCATATATATGAAACTACATAGTTTGGGTGCACCCAACACTGTCACATGTTAGACTGTCCGGTATCAATTACATTGTGTCTCTTAGTTCTATTCAAGATTGTATCGTATAGATAGTGCGATCTAAATTCCAGTTGCTCGTTCAAAACATTGTCGGGTTCAGTTTTGAATGCCTGGTAAATTTCGAATTCTTAAAATTCGAAATCTGAATAATCCTTTATCACATATATGTATGGCTTTAAAATTCGATTCAACATTTTTGTAATTATGGCCTTTGAATATTAGATGCTTTGCGAATTGAGAGCGGTTCGTGTAAATATTATTTTTGGGTAGATGTTCTCTAAATCTCTGTAAAAAACCCCGACCTGTCTGACCAATATAGAATTTATCGCAATCGCTACAATTTATTTTATATATTCCGGTTTTTTCAGTAGTAGGTTGACGTGATTTAATTCTTAGTAAGTTCCCTATTTTATTGTTGGTACGGAATGATATTATGATATTTCATTTTTTGAACTCGTTTACTAGAGCTAAGGCAGTTCTTCTTGAATAAAATGTGGATATGTATTTCATTTTTGTATCTCCGCTTTTTTTATGGTTGGTTGCATGTTTGTGTAACAATTTATCTATTAAAGTTGGTTGGTATCCGTTGACAATAGCAATATGTTTAATGATGTTAAGTTCTTCTATATAATCGTTTCGTTCCATCGGTATTGTTACTAGTCTGTGTGTAAGACTATTAAATGCCGCTATTTTTTGTACATATGGGTGATAGGAGCTGGCGTGTATAACCATGTCAGTGGAGGTTGGTTTTCTATATATCTTGTAACGGAGTTTGTTAATACGTTTTATTAAAGTTAGATCCAGAAAACTTAATTCATTGTTGTATTCAACTTCAATAGTAAATTTCATGTTGGGATTAATACTGTTCATGCGTGAGTAATTGGTGTAATTGTCTTTCGATGCCATTAAATATTACTATGGTGTCATCAACATATCTTTTATATAGTTTAATGTGTTTGTGAAACTTATTATTTGCTGATAATAGGTATGTGTATTCATAGTGGTTAAGGCAGATTTCGGACAAAATAGCAGATAACGGTGACCCCATTGATAGCCCGTCTTTTTGGATGAAGAAATTTCCGTCGAAAGCAAAATAATTTTGTTTTAAAATAATGTCTAAAATGTATATTAATTCGTTTATCATCTGTTGGTCCATTATTTTGGTTTTCAAAAGGTTATTCTTAAGGATGTTTAAGGTTTCTTGAATTGGTATGTTCGTATATAGGTTTACTATGTCGAACGATGCTAGTTTGTATTGTACTTCCATATTGAAATTTTTTATTATATTAATTAATTCTAAACTGTTGTTAAGGCTATCGTCGTTTTGTATATTTATATTATTTTTTATTATTTCGGATAATTTCTTTGCAATTTTATAGCTTGGTGCTGTGGTAAAATTGATGAGCGGTCTGATTGGTGTTTTAACCTTATGTATCTTAGGTAGACCGGTGAATTGTGGAGCACTTGCTTTCATTTGTTTTAAGTGATGATTCGACTTATTGCCGAGGAGTCGTGTACATTTATTAATAGCATTATTTATAATACGAGTAAACTTCGTTGTAGGGTCGGTACTAACTTGTGTTATATTATTGTTGTTGATAAATTCATACACATTATCGATATAAACATTATTATTAATGATTACAGTGGTATTGCTTTTATCAGCCTTCAATAATAAAGCGTTATTTTCATTTAATTTGTCTCTAATATGTTTCACAATTCTATATTCATTCCTGTATTTCATGTTCTGTTGATAATGAAATTCGTTTGTTTCAATTGATTTGTTTAATTTCCTATTGATCAGAACTCTCATTTCATTCTGCGAATTTAAATTTGGTAGGGTTTTTATAACCGCTTCAGCTTGGACAATTTCTTTTATTAAATTCTTATTATTATTAGAGTAAGGTAGATTATATTTTAATCCTTTGCTGAGTATATTGACAACAGGAAAAATAAGTCACAAGACGGAAATAAGGTAAATTAAAAGATAATTAAATCTGTGACTTGGTTACCGTCTAATAATGATATACTTAATTAGTTACTGTATGGTCTCCAAATCACTGTATATGATTAAATAAATAATTAATTAATTATTTATTTAATCATATACAGTGGTCTGGAGACCATACAGTAACTATGTATATCGAAGCCGATGAAGCAAAAGTGGTCTATAAATATAAAAACCTAAAAACCAAGATATTGAAAGCAAACCTCCATATCAGGTTTATCAAGAGATGTTTGAGACACGACATAACGCCTAAATTGGCTACTATAAAAATAAGAAACACGTCAATAGTAGCATCTAACACTAAAATTAAAGCACAGAAAGTCTGGCTTAAGGAAGAAATTAAGGCTTTGTACAAAAAGAAAAATTATCTGAACAAGTTGTTATTTAATGCGCATTTGAAGGTCCTGGACTGGATACACCCGATCATAATTAACGAAGTTTTAGAAGTTATTCACAGACAGATAAGGAACATTGCTATCTCGATTGTATCAAGACACAACAAGAAATATGATAAATTGAACCGCGAGCAAAACAAAGCAGATACGAGTAAACACAAATTTTATACGCGTGTAGATAACCTCACGAACATTCAACTATCTAATGAAGAATGTAGTTTATTATCTAAGGGTTTACAACATAATTTATATGATTATGGAAAAGACATGTTAATAAGAGAAGTCGTAAATGCAGAAGCTGTCATTAAACAAATAAAAAACCAGGAAATTCAGAATGATACACGGGTGGCTATCAACTATAAATTAAATCGTATATTACAGTCGGGTAGGACGCCTAACATGAGACCTAGTAATGAAATTAAAATCGCGAAGAACATCAAACGCAAATTAGAAAATTTTGACGCAATGATAACTAAGGCTGATAAAGGTAGTACAGAAGTTATCATCAATAAAACTGAATACACACAAAAATGCTATGATTTTATAAATGAAAATAATATTAAGACCCTAAATAATGACCCCACCATTAAATATACAAAAGCCATAAACTCAGCGGTGAATAAATCTGTTAATTTATTCGATGCTCAAACTAGACGACGTATCAAAAACATAAATCCGAAAGCGCCTACTTTCAGAGGACTACCAAAGTTACACAAACCTAATATACCAATACGTCCTTTAATAAATTATACAACTGCCCCAACATTCGAAATTTACAAGGCATTCAAAACTGAACCCGACTATGTTTTGAACGAGCAACTGGACTTTAGATCGCACTATCTATACGATACAATCTTGAATAGAACTAAGAGACACAATGTAATTGATACCGGACTGTCTAACATGTGACAGTGTTGGGTGCACCCAAACTATGTAGTTTCATATACATGACCATTGTGTAATATACTTAAGCCTAATACCACAGCATTACTAGAGGATTGTTCCGGCGTTTATAGGATCCGGTGTAATGAATGCGATAAAATCTATATAGGCCAGACGGGGAGAAAATTTTCCGAGAGATTTAAAGAACATTTACCTAAGAAGTTCCCCAATACTAATGTATCGCATTACGCACAACATCTAATAAACGAAAATCATACATACACTGGATTTAAAGAGAATTTGGAACCTTTACATATAGGTAAAAAGGGTCAACTACTGGATGCTCTAGAGGAATTTGAAATATACAAGGCCTTAAGAAGAAATAAAAATCAGGTACTTAATGAACAGTTGTCATTCAAGTCTACAATGTATACATGTTTTAGTGTTGTGCATATGTTTTCAATACCAGATTTTAATTTTAATATTAACGTGACGAAGTCTAAGCAACGGATTTTCTGAAGATGGAGCATTGATGAGCTCCGAAACGCGTCAAAAGTAACCTACAACAGGAAAAATAAGTCACAAGACGGAAATAAGGTAAATTAAAAGATAATTAAATCTGTGACTTGGTTACCGTCTAATAATGATAATTTAAAAATATAATGGATTTGTGCCCACTACATTTCGAAATATCCTATTTACCTGAGCCAAGTAGATTACTGGATATAGCGCTTAGCTAATAATCTCAAGCTCCCGGATTTGAAATCCGGCCGGCCCTACACTAATATCAAGGGTATTGGGTACTGAGGCCGTTCGTTTTCAGGCCCCAGTTGTACTCAGCCTGTAGAAATGAGAACTTGGAATGACGTCTGGGCTAATTATTTGTGGCTGAAGCGTAGTTGTGGCTACAGTACCTTCCTTGTCAGTCGAACGGCTAACATAAGGACGCCTAACCTGCCTAACTCTAGAAATACATAGGAGGTATAAATAAAGGAGTCGATATTAAAATAAAAATTTAGCTACACAGTCAATAACAAACAACCACACATTTCCAGATTTAAATAATATCAGTTTATTAAAACACATTTCCAAAGGTCCAAAAATGACCTTATTGGAAAACTTAGAAATAATTAAACTTAAAACAAATAATAAATTAATACCAGAACAAATTCAAATTAATACAAGAAGTTATAATATTTTCGAAATTACTAATGTAATAAAATAATAAATATTTATAATATATTTTACAATCAATTATACAACATATTTTTTGTACACATATAAAAACATTAAATTTAGTCTACTTATAAAACAGCTGTTTTGAACAATTTGTTTAAACAATTTTGATTTATTAATTTATATCTGATGATGACAGTTGGATTACTATCGAAACATTTGTAATTTACAAAATAAAAAATATATACTTGTTAAAATTTTTTTATTATTAACAATAATAGAATTAAATATCGGTATGGAGAACCATGACTTCCATGTTCTAAGATTTATATTTAAAAGCATATTCGAAATGGAATATTTCCGTAGAAACTACTTCTTTCAATTGCTTCAGCCTTAACAACAGTACTGTGCTCACTAACGTATACCACCTCACGTTTTCGCACTCGATTTTCAAGGATGATTGCAGTCGATGGCACTGCCGAAACGTCTGGTTTTCCAGAAAACATTGGACTACAGCTAAACAGTCCGGGAAGGAATTTTAACAAAAACTACTTCTTTGTTGCCGATAACGTAGTACACATATAAAAAATTCTCCCCTCCCTTTTCAACTATAATTTTCATTCATAGAAAATTACCACCACCCCGTTCAACTAGCCTCTTCATTTATAGATATTTCATCTACGTTTCTACAGTGGATTATTATGAGCTTCTTATCAGGATACTTTGTTTATCAAAATTAAGTACTTTACTATTGTTAAAACATAAAATGTTGCAGGTAAACTACCCCTTTCTCTTAACCGATCTTCACCAAAATCAATAGGCCTTCAGTCCTCTACAATTCAGGGATGCATGCAAAAAAAATTTGATTCTGTTTGAATGTGCGTCAGTTATCATTCGTCATGAAAACATTTTTCTTGTTACAACATAAAATGTTGCAGGTAAACTACCCCTTTCCCTTAACCGATCTTCACCAAAATTAACAGGCCTTCACTTCTTCACAATTCAGGGCTGTATCCAAAAAATATTTGATTCTCTTTAAATTTACGGCATTTATCGTTCGTCAAAAAAAAACAAATTACGCTTGTTAAAACATAAAACGTTGCTGGTAAACTACCCCTTTCCCTTAACCGATCTTCAACAAAACCAACAAACCTTGAGCTCTCTTTAATTCAAAAAGATATGCAAAAATGTAGTTGATTCCGTTCGAATTTACGGCAGTTATCGTTCGTCAAAAAAAAAATACCCTTGTTAAAACATAAAATGTTGCAGGTAAACTACCCCTTCTCCTTAACCGATCTTCACCAACACCAAAAGTTCTTGAGAAAACTACAATTCAGGGCTGTATGCAAAAACATTATTTGATTCTGTTTGAATTTGCGGCTGTTATCGTTTGCCATAGAAAATACCCTTGTTAAAACATAAAACGTTGCTGGTAAACTACCCCTTTCCCTTAACCGATCTTCACCAAACACAACACTTGAGTACTCTACAATTCAGGGCTGTATGCAAAGAATTATTTGATTATGTTTGAATTTGCGACTGTTATCGTTTGCCATAGAAAATACCCTTGTTAAAACATAAAAGGTTGCTGGTAAACTACCCCTTTCCCTTAACTGATCTTCACCAAAAACAATAGGTCTTGAGAACTCTACAATTCAGGGGTGTCTGCAAAACATTATTTGATTATCTTTGAATTTACGGCAGTTATCGTTCGTCATAGAAAAAATTACCCTTGTTAAAACATAAAACGTTGCAGGTAAACTACTCCTTTGCCTTAAACGATCTTCAACAAAATCAACAGACTTGAGGCCTGTATAATTCAAAAAGGTATGCAAAAATGTAGTTGATTCTGTTCGAATTTACGGCAGTTATCGTTCGTAAAAAAAAATTACCCTTGTTAAGACATAAAATGTTGCAGGTAAACTACCCCTTTCCCTTAAGCGATCTTCACCAAAACCGACAGGTCTTGAAAACACTACAATTCAGGGCTGTATGCAAACATTATTTGATTCTGTTTGAATTTGCGGCTGTTATCGTTTGCCATAGAAAATACCCTTGTTAAAACATAAAACGTTGCTGGTAAACTACCTCTTTCCCTTAACCGATCTTCACCAAACACAACACTTGAGTACTCTACAATTCAGGGCTGTATGCAAAGAATTATTTGATTCTGTTTGAATTTGCGGCTGTTATCGTTTGCCATAGAAAATACCCTTGTTAAAACATAAAACGTTGCAGGTAAACTACCCATTTCCCTTAACCGATCTTCACCAAAAACAGTAGATCTTGAGAACTCTACAGTTCAGGGCTGCATGGAAAAAATTGTTTGATTGTGTTTGAATTTACGGCTGTTATCGTTTGCCATAGAAAAAATACTACAGACACAGACAGATAGACACACACACACACACACACACACACACACACACACACACACACACACACACACACACACACACACACACACACACACACACACACACACACACACACACACACACACACACACACACACACACACACACACACACACACACACACACACACACACACACACACACACACACACACACACACACTTTTCGAAAAATGACTTTTTTTCATGTTTTGAGTGTAGTACAATCAGAATCTGCAATAATCTCGAACACGATTTTTTTTTACCATCACCATACTTCCATTTCCTTAAGGAACATGGAAGTAAAAATATCGGTATGGAGAACCATACATGACTTCCATGTTCTAAGATTTATATTTAAAATCATATTCGAAATGAAATATTTCCATAGAAACTACGTCTTTCTACTTATTGCTTCAGCATTAACCACAGTACTGTGGTCACTAACGTATACCACCTCACGTGTTCGCACTTGATTTTCACCGATGATGGCAGTCGATGGCACTGCCGAAAAGTCTGGTTTTGTAGAAAACATTGGACTACGGCTAAAGAGCCCGGGAAGCAATTTTAACAAAAAACTACTTCTTTGTTGCCGATAACGTAGTACACATATAAAAAATTCTCCCCTACACCTTCAACTATAATTTTTAATAATAGAAAATTACCCCCACCCCGTTCGCCTAACCTCTTCATTTATAGATATTTCGTCTACGTTTCTACAGTGGATTACTATGAGCTTCTTATCAGGATACTTTATTTATAAAAATTAAGTACTTTACTCTTGTTAAATCATAAAATGTTTCAGGTAAACTACCCCTTTCTCTTAACCGATCTTCTCCAAAATCAATAGACCTTCCGTCCTCTACAATTCAGGGAAGCATGCAAAAAATATTTGATTCTGTTTGAATGTGCGGCAGTTATCGTTCGTCATGGAAACATTTCTCTTGTTACTACATAACATGTAGCAGGTAAACTTCCCCTTTCCCTTAACCAGTCTTCACCAAAAACAAAAGACCTTGAGCTCTCTGCAACTCAGGAAAGGGTGCAAAAAATTATTTGATTCTCATTGAATTTTCGGCAGTTATCGTACGTCATAAAAAAATTACCCTTTTTAAAACATAAAACGTTGCTGATAAACTACCCCTTCCCTTAACCGATCTTCAACAAAATCAACAGACCTTGAGTTCTCTTTAGTTCAAAAAGGTATGCAAAAACCTAGTTGATTCTGTTTGAATTTACGGCAGTTATCGTTCTTCATATAAAAAATTACCCTTGTTATAACATAAAATGTTGCTGGTAAACAACCCTTTCCCTTAACCGATCTTCACCAACACCAATAGGTATTGAGAACTCTACAATACAGGGCTGTATGCAAAACATCATTTGATTCTGTTTGAATTTGCGGCTGTTATCGTTTACTATAGAAAAAAATTACCCTTGATAAAAAACCGTTGCAGGTAAACTACCCTATTCCATTAACCAATCTTCACCAAAAACAATAGGTCTTGAGAACTCTACAATTTAGGGCTGCATACAAAACATTAGTTGATTCTCTTTGAATTTACGGCAGTTATCGTTCGTCATAGAAAAAATACCCTTGTTAAAACATAAAACGTTGCAGGTAAACTACCCCTATCCCTTAACCGATCTTCAACAAAATCAACAGACCTTGAGTTCTGTATAATTCAAAAAGGTATGCAGAAGAGTAGTTGATTCTGTTTTAATGTAAGGCAGTTATCGTTCGTCAAAAAAAAAATTACCCTTGATAAAACATAAAATGTTGCTGGTAAACAACCCTATTCCCTTAACCGATCTTCACCAAAACCAACAGGTCTTGAGAACTCTATATTTCAGGGCTGTATGCAAAATATTATATGATTCTGTTTGAATTTGCGGCTGTTATCGTTTGCCATATAAAATACCCTTGTGAAGACAAAAAACGTGTCTGGTAAACTACCCCTTTCCCTCGACCGATCTTCACCAAAAACAAAAGGTCTTTAGTACTCAACAAAACAGGACTGTATGCAAAAACGTATTTGATTCTGTTTGAATTTGCGGCTTTTATCGTTTGCCATAGAAAATACCCTTTTGAAACATAAAACGTTGCCGGTAAACTACCCCTTCCCCTTAACCGATCTTTACCAAAATCAACAGATCTTGGGACCTCTACAATTCAGGGCTGTATGCGAAACATTATTTGATTCTGTTTGAATTTGCGGCTGTTATCGTTTGCCAAACAAACAAAATTACCCTTGTTAAAAAAAAGCCGTTGCCGGTAAACTACCCCTTCCCTCAACCCATCTTCACCAAAAACAATAGGTCGCGAGTACTCTACAAATGAGGGCTGTATGCAAAAAATTATTTGATTCTGTTTGAATTTGCGGCTGTTATCGTTTGCCATAGAAAAAAATCCACACACACACACACACACACACACACACACACACACACACACACACACACACACACACACACACACACACACACACACACACACACACACACACACACACACACACACACACACACACACACACACACACACACACACACACACACACACACACACACACACACACACACACACACACACACACACACACACACACACACACACACACACACACACACACACACGCACGCACGCACACGCACACACACACACACACACACACACACAGACACACACAGAGACACTTTTCGAAAAACGACTTTTTTCATGTTTTGAGTGTAGTACAATCAGAATCTGCAATAATCTCGAACACGATTTTTTTTGCCATCACCATACTTCCATTTCCTTAAGGAACATGGAAGTAAAATACGTTTAAAATAGTTTTATAAACATATGAACGCTGTGAAAATTTTTTCAACATGCCATGCGAGTGTGTAAACAATTTCTACTGTATATATTAAGTTTTAAATTACAATGTATTTTACTGTTTATTATCGGTGACCGCTCGAAAATTGTGAAACAACAAATTTGCGTTTATATACAGATAGGAATGAACACGCCATGTATGTGAGTGTGCATGTTAATATTTATGGCTCAATGTAAAGACTCTCAGAGCGTATGTTTTTCAAAAGATTATTAGTTTTCCTCAACAAGATTTGAAAAACACATGTTTTATAGTTGAAAGCGTTTCAGTCTGGTTACGTAGAAAGCTAGACAGTAGTAGGCCTAAGTGTGTGTGTGTGTGTGTGTGTACGTGTGTGTTTTGTAGCAGGTAAATCGTATTTTATCTCATTACAAATTTAAAACATCAAGAGTACTGAAGCCAATGAAATTACACTGAGATTGACGCGCGCACTTGGAATTCAATTATCTCTGTAATACTGGAAACTGCATCGCTTTCAAGCTCTGTAACTGGAGAATGCCACGTCGTGTCGTGATTCGGGAAGAAGGAAGTTGATCTCCAAACTGTATAAATATTACAAAGTACGAAGTTGGAACAAAGATAAGATAGCGATCCATCTGCTCTCTCTGTTGAATATTTTTATTGAGAGTATTTTAGAGATTACGTAGTAACTTATTTTCATCTTTCGAAATAAAAATTGATAAAACCACAGTAGGCCCCTACACCTTAGAACTGTAAATGATAGTAAGTGAACAATGTTAGTATTAAGTGAATGGCATAAAAAAATTGTTGAGAGTTTTATCCGACAGTCTTAAGCAATGAGAGCTAAAGTGAAGTGGTAAGAAGACTAAACTGATGATTTTGGATAAACGTTATCGAAGGGAAAGGGAGGAGTAAAATTGTGTAGTAAAGAAGCAAGCAATTTTTTTGTATTTTACAAAAGTCAAATGTACGAGAGAATGAAGCGTTTGAGAATAAAGACAAATGTGCTCCCTAATAATCGTATCAGTTTTTAAAAGCTTTTGTTTCATGTACCTTACTTTACGGAAGTGAAATCAGCACTTTTGTAAAGAAGAACAAAGTTTGACTGGCGGTAGTGAAGATATATACGTAGGGAAGGATCCTAAACACAAATTTAGTATAAAGAATAATAGTTCCTGGAGGATAGTATATGGTGGAGTAGTTCCTGATTGTATGATAACTTGAATAAGAAGAAGAAAAAGAAGAGGAAAAAGAAGAGAGGAGGAGAAGAAGTATGATGAGAACGATAAGGTAGAGAAGGAAGAGTATGATGATGATAATGATGGTGATAAGGAGGAGTAAGAGGAGGAGGAGGAGGAGGAGGAGGAGGATTGTGAGTGGTAGTGGAAGGGTCGGAGGGGATGAGGAAAAGGATGAGAAGCCGGAGGAGTAGGTGGAGGCGGAGGCGGTAGACGGGGAGGACAAAAATGAACGTTATCTGACAAATGATGAAAAAATGAGTAATAATCTATAATCGTTTCTACCAAGAATTACATTTAATTTTATAAATAAGATAAAAAAGTAAATAAGAATAAGAATAAAAATAAGAATTGAGATTGAGAAAGAAAATATATCTTTGGCTTACTAGAGATTTTTTAATGTTTAAATAAAGCTGCACCAACATATAAAAAATTGTTTCTCTGAAAAATGATCAGTGATAGTGACATACACTTTCCGATTAACATTTCTTTATTCACTTCTCTATGCACGCGTTTATGATACTATCTATGTAAAGTGTAATGTGTTTGCAACACTAATATTTTTCCTTCAAATTTGCTTTATATTTAAGTTTGTAACATTTTTTTTAAATGAACTGTGTTTAATTACAAGTTACGGTAATATAGCATGCATGGAGGTAGTTGTTGTTGGAACAATAAAAACGGGAAGCAAAGAAACCAATAGGTCTACAAGGAAATCAAAAGGAAGTGAAGTAAGGGAGGACAGAAATATGGAGGGGTGGATAGAAAGAGATATGAAAAATTCTAAGCAGTGCGCTCGAAGAAACGCTTTAGAATGTAGCGTCCCTTACGAAAAATTGTAATGTGTTTTATATGACCGGTATTGGTGAATCTTAACAAGTACGTACGCTGAAAGCAGGCATGTTAATAAAAGTAATTACAGATGTTATCAGAAGCATAATAAATTAAAATGTTATGTAACTGATATTAAACAACACTAACAATTTTAACTAAACGATTTAAAATAAATTATTTGAATCGTATAACACCGGGTTAAATTTGCACATTGGAAAACTAGGAACATTAATTTTTTTTAAGTACAACATTTTTAGTAAAAATATTGAATTCGTGTCTGATTTTGACACCCCTCCATTTATTGTGCTCGGGGT
Source organism: Magicicada septendecula (assembly GCA_034769895.1). Lineage (NCBI taxonomy): Eukaryota > Metazoa > Arthropoda > Insecta > Hemiptera > Cicadidae > Magicicada > Magicicada septendecula. The sequence goes on along the minus strand of CM068370.1, from coordinate 363,478,585 downwards.
CATTGCTAGCTTCGCCCCTCTCCCTCCACTAAAATCTCGTCTGTGTTGTCCCAAACAAGTAGCAATATTGGACATTCATTATACTATATGAACAGAACAAATTGTTGGTAACTTATACCTTAATAGAACTAATGTATTCTTGTGAGTTACAGAAAAATAAATTTAAAGTGATAACCTCAGTATGAAATTTTTTTAAGTATATTATGCATAAGGGCAAAACGTGTTTTTGCGCTGATATTTTTAGAGCGAAATATTAAACTCATTATTTATTCACAAGCGTATTTGTAACCTACGAGCATAATTATTCATACTCGTTATCTCTGTCTGTGTTTGTTATTACTGAACTCCTGTTTACCCTGTTTATTATAAGTGAGAAATGCAACTTGCATCTCTGTTGTTTACACTTAAGAAATTCTAGTTTCTATTGTAACCCCTCTTTAACTTAGGCAGTAAAAAAAAAGATTATTTTTTTTTTAATTTTATTTTTTTTTTGAAAAGAGGGGCCACAAGTTAATTAGAACTAGGCTAAAGCCTAGAGAAGCCAAAAATGCGCTGGATCCAGTGAGACGGGACTTGCAATGAAAACTCATAAATTAAACAATTAATAAATCCCTTTTATTATTCTATCTCACTTGGTAAACAAAATTAATAACAAGATAAATAAACACAACAGTCATAATCTATAATTCCCTTAAATTATCAATTAAAATAAAGTATGCTCTCTCAACAAGGTCACCTGAAAATATTTATTAACACCTGTAAAATAATTTGCTATCTCTCTTTACAAATGAATTAAAATTTAAAATCATTACTATCCTTGAAATAAAGTTTCCAGTGAAATATTAATAATATATAAAATTTATTTTATATGTTCTCTTTAGAATGCTTGCAATGAACTTAATGGAGATAAATGGTATAGACTCCTTGATAATATTAATTATAATAATAAATTCTCAAACAAATTAAATAAAATTTTAAAAGGTGACAATTCATATACTTGTTATTAAAGTTAATTAAAATAAATTATTTTCTTAAAGAAATAATCAGCAAAGATTAATTGAGATAGAATAAATACTTGTTATAAAATTTTAAAAGGATATATACATAATTCCATGTTTCAAGTTTCTTTTATAAAAACCCTATATCTAAACTCCCCACCAAAAATACACCTAAATGTACAATACCTATAACCCCCCCAAAATGCACACACAAATATACAAAACATTACATGTTCCACAATACAAATACACTATACAATACCATACAATACAATATATATATATATATCTCTTGCCACGCCCATTTTCTTACCCCATGATATATATTATTAATTCTTTTATAGATATGCCTGTTAGGATTACAATATTTACTGGGTTCATTACACATCATGTGTATTAGATTCTGCTTATGCACTTCAGTAGTCCCCGGGACATAATAAATTCCAAAAATTTGGCTAAGCACCTGATACTGTTATACAATTCTGCCCCAATGGGCTCTATTACTGTGAGAAATAAAAAATGTTTAAAACAATGAACACCCCCCCAGTTATCATAATTAATTAAAAGCATTTATATATATCTAGAAACATTACTAAGTTGGGAAAATAGAAATATGGCATGAACATTATAACCCTATGAAAAATACTTTTGGCCCAGAGACCGACATGTTAGTTTGCCAGTTGATGCATAATTTAACCTGTCTCAACAACAAGTCTAATACTGTATGAACATGCAACCCCTCAGGATAAAACTTGTGAAAATGCACCTACCTACCGCAGAAATTTCTATACAATAAGAACCAAACTGAATTTAAAATTTAGAATATATATATATATAGACTACTAAATTGAACCCGATAAATTAACGATAGAATGAATGACTTAAAAGCTGTAAAGAAACACATATACTGAAATAAGAGGAAATTATAGGTTTGAATGTAGAACTGTCTAAGAAGACATGCCAGTTTCTGAGCTGACAATTTTACCAGAAATTTAATAAAATTTACAAATAATTTTACACCCAGTTCACACACTAAACTGTCCCATCCATTGGGGATCCAATTAAATGTTTAATAACTTGAAGGTGTAGTGGTTGATAGAGAGAACTGGTTCACTGGGTATTATTGAGTGCTGAATCTACGTGTACATAATATATTGGTTTTGTATCACCTGATTTTGTCCATGGGGAGGTGTCAATCTCGTGGTCTACATTATAGGCGTTGGTGTGGCTCCCTGGCTATTCCTCCGGCAGATGAAAAGGAGAGCTTTTTGGTGTTACAAGTTCAGGTCATGTGGCATTTTCTCGACTTGTTCGATGGACCCTAATTACACAACATTATATATATCAGCCAGAGTACTCAACACAATGCCCAGAGAAATTTGCACACCCCCAAAATACATATATAAAGTTAACATAGCTTTATAGCTACTTAAATGTAAAACTTGACAAAGTCTTATGGCCAACATACCCTATTTGAAAATATTTCGTACAGTAAATCTTTATAATACTAACTTCACCCAATGCGGGTTACCATGTTTGAAATTTGATAGTTAATAATGGCTGGGTACAATTTTAATAACTTTATACATAGTGTGAATATTTAGTACCACGTGGTTGAGAGGTTAAATCAAATTACATAGTCTTTACTATAGTAATTAATACGATTTGGTGACTATATTACTTTCAAAAGGTGCCTCAGTAAGTTTCCTGATATGAATAAAGTTTTACTATCAATACTAGTAAAACTTGTATGCCATTTAAACCTAACTACGCATTGTGCAATAACCAAGGTACCTAGTAGGAATCTGGTTACATCCATGTTAGGTATATTTTAAACTTAGACTTCTGTACTTAAATGTCTGTGACTTTTAGTGCCGAAGTTCGGACACGTGAATTTAATATAATTTTACAGTGTTTTAAAAATTCTACCTTCAAATTGCGTATTGCACAACCGCCATGAGGTTGCATCAAGGTTAACAGAAATCCACCTACTTAGGCCTAAAATACAAGTTTTTCTTTAGTGACACATTATATTCTATTAATATGAAAGTATAGGCGAGACTTACCGCAGTCGTGTATATCTTTTAGCCTATCATAGTTGGAAGAAGTAAGACCAAATTTTCTTCATCTCCCGGAGTAAAATACGCCACGAGGCGAACACTTAGGATTCCAGCCAGCGACAAGTATAGAAACGCAGTCCCTGCTACAATTCGCCCGTCATCAGTATGTAGCACAAGAGTGCAGCACCGAACAAACGCTGTCTAGATGCACTCAGTAGGGCTTATCTTCACGGAAAGAGTGCAGCACTAATTAAACCGCATTAATTCCGTACCGCCTATAACGACAGGCGGTTACTTACTGGTTTTGCGCCGTCTCTCCACTAGAGTTCGGCACACTGCTTTTAACGTTTACAGGGACGTTATTTTCTGGGCAATCGCCGATTCTGCCAGACTCGGCACACCCTCACCCCAAAAGCGCAACATAGTTGCCCCAATGCTAACTCACAGCCTCTTGGCTAGTCCTAGGAAATCTCAGAAATTTAACCGCTCTAGGGAGAACAGAGGCTAAGAAAGAAAACGAAAGAGACGAAAGAAGGCATGTAGTATGTAAGTGTGCGGGTACTGCATGCTGACTTGATCAGAGTCAGCATACAGCACAAGAGATAGAAGGAGAAAAGACGAAAGGGCCTTATCAATGGTTCCGTCTGAGTTCTGACGTCCCAAGACCTCCAAAACTGAGACCCTAAGACCGATACCTACTCAGGACAACTTCTACTCCCCCCCTCTCGCAGTACTGGAAAATCTCAACGCCAATGCAACCATCCCCACGCGACCCTCTCCGCCAGGCCAACCCCACAAGACCGCCCCTACACGTCACACTCTCTGGTGACCACCACCTCCTCCTCCTGCTGCCACTCACATACGCGTCCGAAGACCAAAACAAGGTAACTAATACCTTGATATGTGAGTGATCATAACACTACTGTCCACATCTGGACTAACCAGCCATATGCTGCAAAACAAGGCATCGCAAATCCTTGACATATGTAACTGTTTTTAAAAAAAAAACATCCCTATACTAGGGCGGACGGCCCCTATTAGCCGGACAGAGAACACCGCATAGAGGGCACGCGAACATCAATCCCTTCATGTACTCTTCAATACTGCATAACTATCAAGGGGGGGTTTACTTCAGCGCGGCATCTTCTAACAACCTACACTTAATCAAAATAACCTACCACAGAAATCAACTAGGGAATGCGGCATGGCCCCGACCCATTCAATGATTAACCAAACATAACACCCACAAAGCACCTAACACCTACAAACATAATGACAATAATAACACAGGAATAAGAAAAACTCGAGTACTAAACTCTTCCCTCGAGTAGACTGCGTGTCCACCTACCGTTGCGAGGACCTAGCCCACTACCTGAACCGCTCTCTCTTCAACGACTCTACACAAATGGAACGCGACACACACACAACACACAACACACAACACGACAAAAACACCGACCAACGAAAATATTCAAAAATTTTTCAATGTTTCTTCGGCTACCGTATATCGGAGGAGACCGACTGCCGATCGGGCCATACCGCATAATTAAAAAAAAAACACCTCCCCAAATATGGGCTAGGTAATACTCCAACCATCTCCACCCAGGCACAGATCTGCGATAAGTCCCGTTTCCCAAGGAATGTCCCCTTCTAAAATTTCTCACCACGTGGCACTATCAACTATTCAAGGCGGGCAGTACATGTACATATACATAACACAAAACCTTAAGCCTAACAAAAATATTCACCTTTAGATATAGGGCCTTTCAAAATTTTTCTAAGTTCCATTAGAACTCCCACAATGTTTCCTAAGTTCGCAAGCCCCCTCACACCCACAGGACCCACGGGTTGACCCTAATCTCAACCACGCTCTGCTACCAAATGTAACCCCTCCTTAACTTAGGCAGTAAAAAGAAAGATTATTTTTTATTTTATTTTTTTTATAACCCTATGAAAAATACTTTTGGCCCAGAGACCGACATGTTAGTTTGCCAGTTGATGCATAATTTAACCTGTCTCAACAACAAGTCTAATACTGTATGAACATGCAACCCCTCAGGATAAAACTTGTGAAAATGCACCTACCTACCGCAGAAATTTCTATACAATAAGAACCAAACTGAATTTAAAATTTAGAATATATATATATATATAGACTACTAAATTGAACCCGATAAATTAACGATAGAATGAATGACTTAAAAGCTGTAAAGAAACACATATACTGAAATAAGAGGAAATTATAGGTTTGAATGTAGAACTGTCTAAGAAGACATGCCAGTTTCTGAGCTGACAATTTTACCAGAAATTTAATAAAATTTACAAATAATTTTACACCCAGTTCACACACTAAACTGTCCCATCCATTGGGGATCCAATTAAATGTTTAATAACTTGAAGGTGTAGTGGTTGATAGAGAGAACTGGTTCACTGGGTATTATTGAGTGCTGACTCTACGTGTACATAATATATTGGTTTTGTATCACCTGATTTTGTCCATGGGGAGGTGTCAATCTCGTGGTCTACATTATAGGCGTTGGTGTGGCTCCCTGGCTATTCCTCCGGCAGATGAAAAGGAGAGCTTTTTGGTGTTTCAAGTTCAGGTCATGTGGCATTTTCTCGACTTGTTCGATGGACCCTAATTACACAACATTATATATATCAGCCAGAGTACTCAACACAATGCCCAGAGAAATTTGCACACCCCCAAAATACATATATAAAGTTAACATAGCTTTATAGCTACTTAAATGTAAAACTTGACAAAGTCTTATGGCCAACATGCCCTATTTGAAAATATTTCGTACAGTAAATCTTTATAATACTAACTTCACCCAATGCGGGTTACCATGTTTGAAATTTGATAGTTAATAATGGCTGGGTACAATTTTAATAACTTTATACATAGTGTGAATATTTAGTACCACGTGGTTGAGAGGTTAAATCAAATTACATAGTCTTTACTATAGTAATTAATACGATTTGGTGACTATATTACTTTCAAAAGGTGCCTCAGTAAGTTTCCTGATATGAATAAAGTTTTACTATCAATACTAGTAAAACTTGTATGCCATTTAAACCTAACTACGCATTGTGCAATAACCAAGGTACCTAGTAGGAATCTGGTTACATCCATGTTAGGTATATTTTAAACTTAGACTTCTGTACTTAAATGTCTGTGACTTTTAGTGCCGAAGTTCGGACACGTGAATTTAATATAATTTTATAGTGTTTTAAAAATTCTACCTTCAAATTGCGTATTGCACAACCGCCATGAGGTTGCATCAAGGTTAACAGAAATCCACCTACTTAGGCCTATAATACAAGTTTTTCTTTAGTGACACATTATATTCTATTAATATGAAAGTATAGGCGAGACTTACCGCAGTCGTGTATATCTTTTAGCCTATCATAGTTGGAAGAAGTAAGACCAAATTTTCTTCATCTCCCGGAGTAAAATACGCCACGAGGCGAACACTTAGGATTCCAGCCAGCGACAAGTATAGAAACGCAGTCCCTGCTACAATTCGCCCGTCATCAGTATGTAGCACAAGAGTGCAGCACCGAACAAACGCTGTCTAGATGCACTCAGTAGGGCTTATCTTCACGGAAAGAGTGCAGCACTAATTAAACCGCATTAATTCCGTACCGCCTATAACGACAGGCGGTTACTTACTGGTTTTGCGCCGTCTCTCCACTAGAGTTCGGCACACTGCTTTTAACGTTTACAGGGACGTTATTTTCTGGGCAATCGCCGATTCTGCCAGACTCGGCACACCCTCACCCCAAAAGCGCAACATAGTTGCCCCAATGCTAACTCACAGCCTCTTGGCTAGTCCTAGGAAATCTCAGAAATTTAACCGCTCTAGGGAGAACAGAGGCTAAGAAAGAAAACGAAAGAGACGAAAGAAGGCATGTAGTATGTAAGTGTGCGGGTACTGCATGCTGACTTGATCAGAGTCAGCATACAGCACAAGAGATAGAAGGAGAAAAGACGAAAGGGCCTTATCAATGGTTCCGTCTGAGTTCTGACGTCCCAAGACCTCCAAAACTGAGACCCTAAGACCGATACCTACTCAGGACAACTTCTACTCCCCCCCTCTCGCAGTACTGGAAAATCTCAACGCCAATGCAACCATCCCCACGCGACCCTCTCCGCCAGGCCAACCCCACAGGACCGCCCCTACACGTCACACTCTCTGGTGACCACCACCTCCTCCTCCTGCTGCCACTCACATACGCGTCCGAAGACCAAAACAAGGTAACTAATACCTTGATATGTGAGTGATCATAACACTACTGTCCACATCTGGACTAACCAGCCATATGCTGCAAAACAAGGCATCGCAAATCCTTGACATATGTAACTGGTTTTAAAAAAAAAACATCCCTATACTAGGGCGGACGGCCCCTATTAGCCGGACAGAGAACACCGCATAGAGGGCACGCGAACATCAATCCCTTCATGTACTCTTCAATACTGCATAACTATCAAGGGGGGGTTTACTTCAGCGCGGCATCTTCTAACAACCTACACTTAATCAAAATAACCTACCACAGAAATCAACTAGGGAATGCGGCATGGCCCCGACCCATTCAATGATTAACCAAACATAACACCCACAAAACACCTAACACCTACAAACATAATGACAATAATAACACAGGAATAAGAAAAACTCGAGTACTAAACTCTTCCCTCGAGTAGACTGCGGGTCCACCTACCGTTGCGAGGACCTAGCCCACTACCTGAACCGCTCTCTCTTCAACGACTCTACACAAATGGAACGCGACACACACACAACACACAACACGACAAAAACACCGACCAACGAAAATATTCAAAAATTTTTCAATGTTTCTTCGGCTACCGTATATCGGAGGAGACCGACTGCCGATCGGGCCATACCGCATAATTGAAAAAAAAACACCTCCCCAAATATGGGCTAGGTAATACCCCAACCATCTCCACCCAGGCACAGATCTGCGATAAGTCCCGTTTCCCAAGGAATGTCCCCTTCTAAAATTTCTCACCACGTGGCACTATCAACTATTCAAGGCGGGCAGTACATGTACATATACATAACACAAAACCTTAAGCCTAACAAAAATATTCACCTTTAGATATAGGGCCTTTAAAAATTTTTCTAAGTTCCATTAGAACTCCCACAATGTTTCCTAAGTTCGCAAGCCCCGTCACACCCACAGGACCCACGGGTTGACCCTAATCTCAACCACGCTCTGTTACCAAATGTAACCCCTCTTTAACTTAGGCAGTAAAAAGAAAGATAATTTTTTTTTTTCTTATAACCCTATGAAAAATACTTTTGGCCCAGAGACCGACATGTTAGTTTGCCAGTTGATGCATAATTTAACCTGTCTCAACAACAAGTCTAATACTGTATGAACATGCAACCCCTCAGGATAAAACTTGTGAAAATGCACCTACCTACCGCAGAAATTTCTATACAATAAGAACCAAACTGAATTTAAAATTTAGAATATATATATATATATAGACTACTAAATTGAACCCGATAAATTAACGATAGAATGAATGACTTAAAAGCTGTAAAGAAACACATATACTGAAATAAGAGGAAATTATAGGTTTGAATGTAGAACTGTCTAAGAAGACATGCCAGTTTCTGAGCTGACAATTTTACCAGAAATTTAATAAAATTTACAAATAATTTTACACCCAGTTCACACACTAAACTGTCCCGTCCATTGGGGATCCAATTAAATGTTTAATAACTTGAAGGTGTAGTGGTTGATAGAGAGAACTGGTTCACTGGGTATTATTGAGTGCTGACTCTACGTGTACATAATATATTGGTTTTGTATCACCTGATTTTGTCCATGGGGAGGTGTCAATCTCGTGGTCTACATTATAGGCGTTGGTGTGGCTCCCTGGCTATTCCTCCGGCAGATGAAAAGGAGAGCTTTTTGGTGTTTCAAGTTCAGGTCATGTGGCATTTTCTCGACTTGTTCGATGGACCCTAATTAAACAACATTATATATATCAGCCAGAGTACTCAACACAATGCCCAGAGAAATTTGCACACCCCCAAAATACATATATAAAGTTAACATAGCTTTATAGCTACTTAAATGTAAAACTTGACAAAGTCTTATGGCCAACATGCCCTATTTGAAAATATTTCGTACAGTAAATCTTTATAATACTAACTTCACCCAATGCGGGTTACCATGTTTGAAATTTGATAGTTAATAATGGCTGGGTACAATTTTAATAACTTTATACATAGTGTGTATATTTAGTACCACGTGGTTGAGAGGTTAAATCAAATTACATAGTCTTTACTATAGTAATTAATACGATTTGGTGACTATATTACTTTCAAAGGTGCCTCAGTAAGTTTCCTGATACGAATAAAGTTTTACTATCAATACTAGTAAAACTTGTATGCCATTTAAACCTAACTACGCATTGTGCAATAACCAAGGTACCTAGTAGGAATCTGGTTACATCCATGTTAGGTATATTTTAAACTTAGACTTCTGTACTTAAATGTCTGTTACTTTTAGTGCCGAAGTTCGGACACGTGAATTTAATATAATTTTACAGTGTTTTAAAAATTCTACCTTCAAATTGCGTATTGCACAACCGCCATGAGGTTGCATCAAGGTTAACAGAAATCCACCTACTTAGGCCTATAATACAAGTTTTTCTTTAGTGACACATTATATTCTATTAATATGAAAGTATAGGCGAGACTTACCGCAGTCGTGTATATCTTTTAGCCTATCATAGTTGGAAGAAGTAAGACCAAATTTTCTTCATCTCCCGGAGTAAAATACGCCACGAGGCGAACACTTAGGATTCCAGCCAGCGACAAGTATAGAAACGCAGTCCCTGCTACAATTCGCCCGTCATCAGTATGTAGCACAAGAGTGCAGCACCGAACAAACGCTGTCTAGATGCACTCAGTAGGGCTTATCTTCACGGAAAGAGTGCAGCACTAATTAAACCGCATTAATTCCGTACCGCCTATAACGACAGGCGGTTACTTACTGGTTTTGCGCCGTCTCTCCACTAGAGTTCGGCACACTGCTTTTAACGTTTACAGGGACGTTATTTTCTGGGCAATCGCCGATTCTGCCAGACTCGGCACACCCTCACCCCAAAAGGGCAACATAGTTGCCCCAATGCTAACACACAGCCTCTTGGCTAGTCCTAGGAAATCTCAGAAATTTAACCGCTCTAGGGAGAACAGAGGCTAAGAAAGAAAACGAAAGAGACGAAAGAAGGCATGTAGTATGTAAGTGTGCGGGTACTGCATGCTGACTTAATCAGAGTCAGCATACAGCACAAGAGATAGAAGGAGAAAAGACGAAAGGGCCTTATCAATGGTTCCGTCTGAGTTCTGACGTCCCAAGACCTCCAAAACTGAGACCCTAAGACCGATACCTACTCAGGACAACTTCTACTCCCCCCCTCTCGCAGTACTGGAAAATCTCAACGCCAATGCAACCATCCCCACGCGACCCTCTCCGCCAGGCCAACCCCACAGGACCGCCCCTACACGTCACACTCTCTGGTGACCACCACCTCCTCCTCCTGCTGCCACTCACATACGCGTCCGAAGACCAAAACAAGGTAACTAATACCTTGATATGTGAGTGATCATAACACTACTGTCCACATCTGGACTAACCAGCCATATGCTGCAAAACAAGGCATCGCAAATCCTTGACATATGTAACTGGTTTTAAAAAAAAAACATCCCTATACTAGGGCGGACGGCCCCTATTAGCCGGACAGAGAACACCGCATAGAGGGCACGCGAACATCAATCCCTTCATGTACTCTTCAATACTGCATAACTATCAAGGGGGGGTTTACTTCAGCGCGGCATCTTCTAACAACCTACACTTAATCAAAATAACCTACCACAGAAATCAACTACGGAATGCGGCATGGCCCCGACCCATTCAATGATTTCACCAAACATAACACCCACAAAACACCTAACACCTACAAACATAATGACAATAATAACACAGGAATAAGAAAAACTCGAGTACTAAACTCTTCCCTCGAGTAGACTGCGGGTCCACCTACCGTTGCAAGGACCTAGCCCACTACCTGAACCGCTCTCTCTTCAACGACTCTACACAAATGGAACGCGACACACACACAACACACAACACGACAAAAACACCGACCAACGAAAATATTCAAAAATTTTTCAATGTTTCTTCGGCTACCGTATATCGGAGGAGACCGACTGCCGATCGGGCCATACCGCATAATTAAGAAAAAACACCTCCCCAAATATGGGCTAGGTAATACTCCAACCATCTCCACCCAGGCACAGATCTGCGATAAGTCCCGTTTCCCAAGGAATGTCCCCTTCTAAAATTTCTCACCACGTGGCACTATCAACTATTCAAGGCGGGCAGTACATGTACATATACATAACACAAAACCTTAAGCCTAACAAAAATATTCACCTTTAGATATAGGGCCTTTAAAAATTTTTCTAAGTTCCATTAGAACTCCCACAATGTTTCCTAAGTTCGCAAGCCCCGTCACACCCACAGGACCCACGGGTTGACCCTAATCTCAACCACGCTCTGTTACCAAATGTAACCGCTCTTTAACTTAGGCAGTAAAAAGAAAGATAATTTTTTTTTTTTCTTATAACCCTATGAAAAATACTTTTGGCCCAGAGACCGACATGTTAGTTTGCCAGTTGATGCATAATTTAACCTGTCTCAACAACAAGTCTAATACTGTATGAACATGCAACCCCTCAGGATAAAACTTGTGAAAATGCACCTACCTACCGCAGAAATTTCTATACAATAAGAACCAAACTGAATTTAAAATTTAGAATATATATATATATATACACTACTAAATTGAACCCGATAAATTAACGATAGAATGAATGACTTAAAAGCTGTAAAGAAACACATATACTGAAATAAGAGGAAATTATAGGTTTGAATGTAGAACTGTCTAAGAAGACATGCCAGTTTCTGAGCTGACAATTTTACCAGAAATTTAATAAAATTTACAAATAATTTTACACCCAGTTCACACACTAAACTGTCCCATCCATTGGGGATCCAATTAAATGTTTAATAACTTGAAGGTGTAGTGGTTGATAGAGAGAACTGGTTCACTGGGTATTATTGAGTGCTGACTCTACGTGTACATAATATATTGGTTTTGTATCACCTGATTTTGTCCATGGGGAGGTGTCAATCTCGTGGTCTACATTATAGGCGTTGGTGTGGCTCCCTGGCTATTCCTCCGGCAGATGAAAAGGAGAGATTTTTGGTGTTTCAAGTTCAGGTCATGTGGCATTTTCTCGACTTGTTCGATGGACCCTAATTACACAACATTATATATATCAGCCAGAGTACTCAACACAATGCCCAGAGAAATTTGCACACCCCCAAAATACACATATAAAGTTAACATAGCTTTATAGCTACTTAAATGTAAAACTTGACAAAGTCTTATGGCCAACATGCCCTATTTGAAAATATTTCGTACAGTAAATCTTTATAATACTAACTTCACCCAATGCGGGTTACCATGTTTGAAATTTGATAGTTAATAATGGCTGGGTACAATGTTAATAACTTTATACATAGTGTGAATATTTAGTACCACGTGGTTGAGAGGTTAAATCAAATTACATAGTCTTTACTATAGTAATTAATACGATTTGGTGACTATATTACTTTCAAAGGTGCCTCAGTAAGTTTCCTGATATGAATAAAGTTTTACTATCAATACTAGTAAAACTTGTATGCCATTTAAACCTAACTACGCATTGTGCAATAACCAAGGTACCTAGTAGGAATCTGGTTACATCCATGTTAGGTATATTTTAAACTTAGACTTCTGTACTTAAATGTCTGTTACTTTTAGTGCCGAAGTTCGGACACGTGAATTTAATATAATTTTATAGTGTTTTAAAAATTCTACCTTCAAATTGCGTATTGCACAACCGCCATGAGGTTGCATCAAGGTTAACAGAAATCCACCTACTTAGGCCTATAATACAAGTTTTTCTTTAGTGACACATTATATTCTATTAATATGGAAGTATAGGCGAGACTTACCGCAGTCGTGTATATCTTTTAGCCTATCATAGTTGGAAGAAGTAAGACCAAATTTTCTTCATCTCCCGGAGTAAAATACGCCACGAGGCGAACACTTAGGATTCCAGCCAGCGACAAGTATAGAAACGCAGTCCCTGCTACAATTCGCCCGTCATCAGTATGTAGCACAAGAGTGCAGCACCGAACAAACGCTGTCTAGATGCACTCAGTAGGGCTTATCTTCACGGAAAGAGTGCAGCACTAATTAAACCGCATTAATTCCGTACCGCCTATAACGACAGGCGGTTACTTACTGGTTTTGCGCCGTCTCTCCACTAGAGTTCGGCACACTGCTTTTAACGTTTACAGGGACGTTATTTTCTGGGCAATCGCCGATTCTGCCAGACTCGGCACACCCTCACCCCAAAAGGGCAACATAGTTGCCCCAATGCTAACTCACAGCCTTTTGGCTAGTCCTAGGAAATCTCAGAAATTTAACCGCTCGAGGGAGAACAGAGGCTAAGAAAGAAAACGAAAGAGACGAAAGAAGGCATGTAGTATGTAAGTGTGCGGGTACTGCATGCTGACTTGATCAGAGTCAGCATACAGCACAAGAGATAGAAGGAGAAAAGACGAAAGGGCCTTATCAATGGTTCCGTCTGAGTTCTGACGTCCCAAGACCTCCAAAACTGAGACCCTAAGACCGATACCTACTCAGGACAACTTCTACTCCCCCCTCTCGCAGTACTGGAAAATCTCAACGCCAATGCAACCATCCCCACGCGACCCTCTCCGCCAGGCCAACCCCACAGGACCGCCCCTACACGTCACACTCTCTGGTGACCACCACCTCCTCCTCCTGCTGCCACTTACATACGCGTCCGAAGACCAAAACAAGGTAACTAATACCTTGATATGTGAGTGATCATAACACTACTGTCCACATCTGGACTAACCAGCCATATGCTGCAAAACAAGGCATCGCAAATCCTTGACATATGTAACTGGTTTTAAAAAAAAAACATCCCTATACTAGGGCGGACGGCCCCTATTAGCCGGACAGAGAACACCGCATAGAGGGCACGCGAACATCAATCCCTTCATGTACTCTTCAATACTGCATAACTATCAAGGGGGGGTTTACTTCAGCGCGGCATCTTCTAACAACCTACACTTAATCAAAATAACCTACCACAGAAATCAACTAGGGAATGCGGCATGGCCCCGACCCATTCAATGATTAACCAAACATAACACCCACAAAACACCTAACACCTACAAACATAATGACAATAATAACACAGGAATAAGAAAAACTCGAGTACTAAACTCTTCCCTCGAGTAGACTGCGGGTCCACCTACCGTTGCGAGGACCTAGCCCACTACCTGAACCGCTCTCTCTTCAACGACTCTACACAAATGGAACGCGACACACACACAACACACAACACGACAAAAACACCGACCAACGAAAATATTCAAAAATTTTTCAATGTTTCTTCGGCTACCGTATATCGGAGGAGACCGACTGCCGATCGGGCCATACCGCATAATTAAAAAAAAAACACCTCCCCAAATATGGGCTAGGTAATACTCCAACCATCTCCACCCAGGCACAGATCTGCGATAAGTCCCGTTTCCCAAGGAATGTCCCCTTCTAAAATTTCTCACCACGTGGCACTATCAACTATTCAAGGCGGGCAGTACATGTACATATACATAACACAAAACCTTAAGCCTAACAAAAATATTCACCTTTAGATATAGGGCCTTTCAAAATTTTTCTAAGTTCCATTAGAACTCCCACAATGTTTCCTAAGTTCGCAAGCCCCGTCACACTCACAGGACCCACGGGTTGACCCTAATCTCAACCACGCTCTGTTACCAAATGTAACCCCTCTTTAACTTAGGCAGTAAAAAGAAAGATAATTTTTTTTTTTCTTATAACCCTATGAAAAATACTTTTGGCCCAGAGACCGACATGTTAGTTTGCCAGTTGATGCATAATTTAACCTGTCTCAACAACAAGTCTAATACTGTATGAACATGCAACCCCTCAGGATAAAACTTGTGAAAATGCACCTACCTACCACAGAAATTTCTATACAATAAGAACCAAACTGAATTTAAAATTTAGAATATATATATATAGACTACTAAATTGAACCCGATAAATTAACGATAGAATGAATGACTTAAAAGCTGTAAAGAAACACATATACTGAAATAAGAGGAAATTATAGGTTTGAATGTAGAACTGTCTAAGAAGACATGCCAGTTTCTAAGCTGACAATTTTACCAGAAATTTAATAAAATTTACAAATAATTTTACACCCAGTTCACACACTAAACTGTCCCATCCATTGGGGATCCAATTAAATGTTTAATAACTTGAAGGTGTAGTGGTTGATAGAGAGAACTGGTTCACTGGGTATTATTGAGTGCTGACTCTACGTGTACATAATATATTGGTTTTGTATCACCTGATTTTGTCCATGGGGAGGTGTCAATCTCGTGGTCTACATTATAGGCGTTGGTGTGGCTCCCTGGCTATTCCTCCGGCAGATGAAAAGGAGAGCTTTTTGGTGTTTCAAGTTCAGGTCATGTGGCATTTTCTCGACTTGTTCGATGGACCCTAATTACACAACATTATATATATCAGCCAGAGTACTCAACACAATGCCCAGAGAAATTTGCACACCCCCAAAATACATATATAAAGTTAACATAGCTTTATAGCTACTTAAATGTAAAACTTGACAAAGTCTTATGGCCAACATGCCCTATTTGAAAATATTTCGTACAGTAAATCTTTATAATACTAACTTCACCCAATGCGGGTTACCATGTTTGAAATTTGATAGTTAATAATGGCTGGGTACAATTTTAATAACTTTATACATAGTGTGAATATTTAGTACCACGTGGTTGAGAGGTTAAATCAAATTACATAGTCTTTACTATAGTAATTAATACGATTTGGTGACTATATTACTTTCAAAAGGTGCCTCAGTAAGTTTCCTGATATGAATAAAGTTTTACTATCAATACTAGTAAAACTTGTATGCCATTTAAACCTAACTACGCATTGTGCAATAACCAAGGTACCTAGTAGGAATCTGGTTACATCCATGTTAGGTATATTTTAAACTTAGACTTCTGTACTTAAATGTCTGTGACTTTTAGTGCCGAAGTTCGGACACGTGAATTTAATATAATTTTACAGTGTTTTAAAAATTCTACCTTCAAATTGCGTATTGCACAACCGCCATGAGGTTGCATCAAGGTTAACAGAAATCCACCTACTTAGGCCTATAATACAAGTTTTTCTTTAGTGACACATTATATTCTATTAATATGAAAGTATAGGCGAGACTTACCGCAGTCGTGTATATCTTTTAGCCTATCATAGTTGGAAGAAGTAAGACCAAATTTTCTTCATCTCCCGGAGTAAAATACGCCACGAGGCGAACACTTAGGATTCCAGCCAGCGACAAGTATAGAAACGCAGTCCCTGCTACAATTCGCCCATCATCAGTATGTAGCACAAGAGTGCAGCACCGAACAAACGCTGTCTAGATGCACTCAGTAGGGCTTATCTTCACGGAAAGAGTGCAGCACTAATTAAACCGCATTAATTCCGTACCGCCTATAACGACAGGCGGTTACTTACTGGTTTTGCGCCGTCTCTCCACTAGAGTTCGGCACACTGCTTTTAACGTTTACAGGGACGTTATTTTCTGGGCAATCGCCGATTCTGCCAGACTCGGCACACCCTCACCCCAAAAGGGCAACATAGTTGCCCCAATGCTAACTCACAGCCTCTTGGCTAGTCCTAGGAAATCTCAGAAATTTAACCGCTCGAGGGAGAACAGAGGCTAAGAAAGAAAACGAAAGAGACGAAAGAAGGCATGTAGTATGTAAGTGTGCGGGTACTGCATGCTGACTTGATCAGAGTCAGCATACAGCACAAGAGATAGAAGGAGAAAAGACGAAAGGGCCTTATCAATGGTTCCGTCTGAGTTCTGACGTCCCAAGACCTCCAAAACTGAGACCCTAAGACCGATACCTACTCAGGACAACTTCTACTCCCCCCCTCTCGCAGTACTGGAAAATCTCAACGCCAATGCAACCATCCCCACGCGACCCTCTCCGCCAGGCCAACCCCACAGGACCGCCCCTACACGTCACACTCTCTGGTGACCACCACCTCCTCCTCCTGCTGCCACTCACATACGCGTCCGAAGACCAAAACAAGGTAACTAATACCTTGATATGTGAGTGATCATAACACTACTGTCCACATCTGGACTAACCAGCCATATGCTGCAAAACAAGGCATCGCAAATCCTTGACATATGTAACTGGTTTTAAAAAAAAAACATCCCTATACTAGGGCGGACGGCCCCTATTAGCCGGACAGAGAACACCGCATAGAGGGCACGCGAACATCAATCCCTTCATGTACTCTTCAATACTGCATAACTATCAAGGGGGGGTTTACTTCAGCGCGGCATCTTCTAACAACCTACACTTAATCAAAATAACCTACCACAGAAATCAACTAGGGAATGCGGCATGGCCCCGACCCATTCAATGATTAACCAAACATAACACCCACAAAACACCTAACACCTACAAACATAATGACAATAATAACACAGGAATAAGAAAAACTCGAGTACTAAACTCTTCCCTCGAGTAGACTGCGGGTCCACCTACCGTTGCGAGGACCTAGCCCACTACCTGAACCGCTCTCTCTTCAACGACTCTACACAAATGGAACGCGACACACACACAACACACAACACGACAAAAACACCGACCAACGAAAATATTCAAAAATTTTTCAATGTTTCTTCGGCTACCGTATATCGGAGGAGACCGACTGCCGATCGGGCCATACCGCATAATTAAAAAAAAAACACCTCCCCAAATATGGGCTAGGTAATACTCCAACCATCTCCACCCAGGCACAGATCTGCGATAAGTCCCGTTTCCCAAGGAATGTCCCCTTCTAAAATTTCTCACCACGTGGCACTATCAACTATTCAAGGCGGGCAGTACATGTACATATACATAACACAAAACCTTAAGCCTAACAAAAATATTCACCTTTAGATATAGGGCCTTTCAAAATTTTTCTAAGTTCCATTAGAACTCCCACAATGTTTCCTAAGTTCGCAAGCCCCGTCACACCCACAGGACCCACGGGTTGACCCTAATCTCAACCACGCTCTGTTACCAAATGTAACCCCTCTTTAACTTAGGCAGTAAAAAGAAAGATAATTTTTTTTTTTTCTTATAACCCTATGAAAAATACTTTTGGCCCAGAGACCGACATGTTAGTTTGCCAGTTGATGCATAATTTAACCTGTCTCAACAACAAGTCTAATACTGTATGAACATGCAACCCCTCAGGATAAAACTTGTGAAAATGCACCTACCTACCACAGAAATTTCTATACAATAAGAACCAAACTGAATTTAAAATTTAGAATATATATATAGACTACTAAATTGAACCCGATAAATTAACGATAGAATGAATGACTTAAAAGCTGTAAAGAAACACATATACTGAAATAAGAGGAAATTATAGGTTTGAATGTAGAACTGTCTAAGAAGACATGCCAGTTTCTGAGCTGACAATTTTACCAGAAATTTAATAAAATTTACAAATAATTTTACACCCAGTTCACACACTAAACTGTCCCATCCATTGGGGATCCAATTAAATGTTTAATAACTTGAAGGTGTAGTGGTTGATAGAGAGAACTGGTTCACTGGGTATTATTGAGTGCTGAATCTACGTGTACATAACATATTGGTTTTGTATCACCTGATTTTGTCCATGGGGAGGTGTCAATCTCGTGGTCTACATTATAGGCGTTGGTGTGGCTCCCTGGCTATTCCTCCGGCAGATGAAAAGGAGAGCTTTTTGGTGTTTCAAGTTCAGGTCATGTGGCATTTTCTCGACTTGTTCGATGGACCCTAATTACACAACATTATATATATCAGCCAGAGTACTCAACACAATGCCCAGAGAAATTTGCACACCCCCAAAATACATATATAAAGTTAACATAGCTTTATAGCTACTTAAATGTAAAACTTGACAAAGTCTTATGGCCAACATGCCCTATTTGAAAATATTTCGTACAGTAAATCTTTATAATACTAACTTCACCCAATGCGGGTTACCATGTTTGAAATTTGATAGTTAATAATGGCTGGGTACAATTTTAATAACTTTATACATAGTGTGAATATTTAGTACCACGTGGTTGAGAGGTTAAATCAAATTACATAGTCTTTACTATAGTAATTAATACGATTTGGTGACTATATTACTTTCAAAAGGTGCCTCAGTAAGTTTCCTGATATGAATAAAGTTTTACTATCAATACTAGTAAAACTTGTATGCCATTTAAACCTAACTACGCATTGTGCAATAACCAAGGTACCTAGTAGGAATCTGGTTACATCCATGTTAGGTATATTTTAAACTTAGACTTCTGTACTTAAATGTCTGTGACTTTTAGTGCCGAAGTTCGGACACGTGAATTTAATATAATTTTACAGTGTTTTAAAAATTCTACCTTCAAATTGCGTATTGCACAACCGCCATGAGGTTGCATCAAGGTTAACAGAAATCCACCTACTTAGGCCTATAATACAAGTTTTTCTTTAGTGACACATTATATTCTATTAATATGAAAGTATAGGCGAGACTTACCGCAGTCGTGTATATCTTTTAGCCTATCATAGTTGGAAGAAGTAAGACCAAATTTTCTTCATCTCCCGGAGTAAAATACGCCACGAGGCGAACACTTAGGATTCCAGCCAGCGACAAGTATAGAAACGCAGTCCCTGCTACAATTCGCCCGTCATCAGTATGTAGCACAAGAGTGCAGCACCGAACAAACGCTGTCTAGATGCACTCAGTAGGGCTTATCTTCACGGAAAGAGTGCAGCACTAATTAAACCGCATTAATTCCGTACCGCCTATAACGACAGGCGGTTACTTACTGGTTTTGCGCCGTCTCTCCACTAGAGTTCGGCACACTGCTTTTAACGTTTACAGGGACGTTATTTTCTGGGCAATCGCCGATTCTGCCAGACTCGGCACACCCTCACCCCAAAAGGGCAACATAGTTGCCCCAATGCTAACTCACAGCCTCTTGGCTAGTCCTAGGAAATCTCAGAAATTTAACCGCTCGAGGGAGAACAGAGGCTAAGAAAGAAAACGAAAGAGACGAAAGAAGGCATGTAGTATGTAAGTGTGCGGGTACTGCATGCTGACTTGATCAGAGTCAGCATACAGCACAAGAGATAGAAGGAGAAAAGACGAAAGGGCCTTATCAATGGTTCCGTCTGAGTTCTGACGTCCCAAGACCTCCAAAACTGAGACCCTAAGACCGATACCTACTCAGGACAACTTCTACTCCCCCCTCTCGCAGTACTGGAAAATCTCAACGCCAATGCAACCATCCCCACGCGACCCTCTCCGCCAGGCCAACCCCACAGGACCGCCCCTACACGTCACACTCTCTGGTGACCACCACCTCCTCCTCCTGCTGCCACTTACATACGCGTCCGAAGACCAAAACAAGGTAACTAATACCTTGATATGTGAGTGATCATAACACTACTGTCCACATCTGGACTAACCAGCCATATGCTGCAAAACAAGGCATCGCAAATCCTTGACATATGTAACTGGTTTTAAAAAAAAAACATCCCTATACTAGGGCGGACGGCCCCTATTAGCCGGACAGAGAACACCGCATAGAGGGCACGCGAACATCAATCCCTTCATGTACTCTTCAATACTGCATAACTATCAAGGGGGGGTTTACTTCAGCGCGGCATCTTCTAACAACCTACACTTAATCAAAATAACCTACCACAGAAATCAACTAGGGAATGCGGCATGGCCCCGACCCATTCAATGATTAACCAAACATAACACCCACAAAACACCTAACACCTACAAACATAATGACAATAATAACACAGGAATAAGAAAAACTCGAGTACTAAACTCTTCCCTCGAGTAGACTGCGGGTCCACCTACCGTTGCGAGGACCTAGCCCACTACCTGAACCGCTCTCTCTTCAACGACTCTACACAAATGGAACGCGACACACACACAACACACAACACGACAAAAACACCGACCAACGAAAATATTCAAAAATTTTTCAATGTTTCTTCGGCTACCGTATATCGGAGGAGACCGACTGCCGATCGGGCCATACCGCATAATTAAAAAAAAAACACCTCCCCAAATATGGGCTAGGTAATACTCCAACCATCTCCACCCAGGCACAGATCTGCGATAAGTCCCGTTTCCCAAGGAATGTCCCCTTCTAAAATTTCTCACCACGTGGCACTATCAACTATTCAAGGCGGGCAGTACATGTACATATACATAACACAAAACCTTAAGCCTAACAAAAATATTCACCTTTAGATATAGGGCCTTTCAAAATTTTTCTAAGTTCCATTAGAACTCCCACAATGTTTCCTAAGTTCGCAAGCCCCGTCACACTCACAGGACCCACGGGTTGACCCTAATCTCAACCACGCTCTGTTACCAAATGTAACCCCTCTTTAACTTAGGCAGTAAAAAGAAAGATAATTTTTTTTTTTTCTTATAACCCTATGAAAAATACTTTTGGCCCAGAGACCGACATGTTAGTTTGCCAGTTGATGCATAATTTAACCTGTCTCAACAACAAGTCTAATACTGTATGAACATGCAACCCCTCAGGATAAAACTTGTGAAAATGCACCTACCTACCACAGAAATTTCTATACAATAAGAACCAAACTGAATTTAAAATTTAGAATATATATATATAGACTACTAAATTGAACCCGATAAATTAACGATAGAATGAATGACTTAAAAGCTGTAAAGAAACACATATACTGAAATAAGAGGAAATTATAGGTTTGAATGTAGAACTGTCTAAGAAGACATGCCAGTTTCTAAGCTGACAATTTTACCAGAAATTTAATAAAATTTACAAATAATTTTACACCCAGTTCACACACTAAACTGTCCCATCCATTGGGGATCCAATTAAATGTTTAATAACTTGAAGGTGTAGTGGTTGATAGAGAGAACTGGTTCACTGGGTATTATTGAGTGCTGACTCTACGTGTACATAATATATTGGTTTTGTATCACCTGATTTTGTCCATGGGGAGGTGTCAATCTCGTGGTCTACATTATAGGCGTTGGTGTGGCTCCCTGGCTATTCCTCCGGCAGATGAAAAGGAGAGCTTTTTGGTGTTTCAAGTTCAGGTCATGTGGCATTTTCTCGACTTGTTCGATGGACCCTAATTACACAACATTATATATATCAGCCAGAGTACTCAACACAATGCCCAGAGAAATTTGCACACCCCCAAAATACATATATAAAGTTAACATAGCTTTATAGCTACTTAAATGTAAAACTTGACAAAGTCTTATGGCCAACATGCCCTATTTGAAAATATTTCGTACAGTAAATCTTTATAATACTAACTTCACCCAATGCGGGTTACCATGTTTGAAATTTGATAGTTAATAATGGCTGGGTACAATTTTAATAACTTTATACATAGTGTGAATATTTAGTACCACGTGGTTGAGAGGTTAAATCAAATTACATAGTCTTTACTATAGTAATTAATACGATTTGGTGACTATATTACTTTCAAAAGGTGCCTCAGTAAGTTTCCTGATATGAATAAAGTTTTACTATCAATACTAGTAAAACTTGTATGCCATTTAAACCTAACTACGCATTGTGCAATAACCAAGGTACCTAGTAGGAATCTGGTTACATCCATGTTAGGTATATTTTAAACTTAGACTTCTGTACTTAAATGTCTGTGACTTTTAGTGCCGAAGTTCGGACACGTGAATTTAATATAATTTTACAGTGTTTTAAAAATTCTACCTTCAAATTGCGTATTGCACAACCGCCATGAGGTTGCATCAAGGTTAACAGAAATCCACCTACTTAGGCCTATAATACAAGTTTTTCTTTAGTGACACATTATATTCTATTAATATGAAAGTATAGGCGAGACTTACCGCAGTCGTGTATATCTTTTAGCCTATCATAGTTGGAAGAAGTAAGACCAAATTTTCTTCATCTCCCGGAGTAAAATACGCCACGAGGCGAACACTTAGGATTCCAGCCAGCGACAAGTATAGAAACGCAGTCCCTGCTACAATTCGCCCATCATCAGTATGTAGCACAAGAGTGCAGCACCGAACAAACGCTGTCTAGATGCACTCAGTAGGGCTTATCTTCACGGAAAGAGTGCAGCACTAATTAAACCGCATTAATTCCGTACCGCCTATAACGACAGGCGGTTACTTACTGGTTTTGCGCCGTCTCTCCACTAGAGTTCGGCACACTGCTTTTAACGTTTACAGGGACGTTATTTTCTGGGCAATCGCCGATTCTGCCAGACTCGGCACACCCTCACCCCAAAAGGGCAACATAGTTGCCCCAATGCTAACTCACAGCCTCTTGGCTAGTCCTAGGAAATCTCAGAAATTTAACCGCTCGAGGGAGAACAGAGGCTAAGAAAGAAAACGAAAGAGACGAAAGAAGGCATGTAGTATGTAAGTGTGCGGGTACTGCATGCTGACTTGATCAGAGTCAGCATACAGCACAAGAGATAGAAGGAGAAAAGACGAAAGGGCCTTATCAATGGTTCCGTCTGAGTTCTGACGTCCCAAGACCTCCAAAACTGAGACCCTAAGACCGATACCTACTCAGGACAACTTCTACTCCCCCCCTCTCGCAGTACTGGAAAATCTCAACGCCAATGCAACCATCCCCACGCGACCCTCTCCGCCAGGCCAACCCCACAGGACCGCCCCTACACGTCACACTCTCTGGTGACCACCACCTCCTCCTCCTGCTGCCACTCACATACGCGTCCGAAGACCAAAACAAGGTAACTAATACCTTGATATGTGAGTGATCATAACACTACTGTCCACATCTGGACTAACCAGCCATATGCTGCAAAACAAGGCATCGCAAATCCTTGACATATGTAACTGGTTTAAAAAAAAAAACATCCCTATACTAGGGCGGACGGCCCCTATTAGCCGGACAGAGAACACCGCATAGAGGGCACGCGAACATCAATCCCTTCATGTACTCTTCAATACTGCATAACTATCAAGGGGGGGTTTACTTCAGCGCGGCATCTTCTAACAACCTACACTTAATCAAAATAACCTACCACAGAAATCAACTAGGGAATGCGGCATGGCCCCGACCCATTCAATGATTAACCAAACATAACACCCACAAAACACCTAACACCTACAAACATAATGACAATAATAACACAGGAATAAGAAAAACTCGAGTACTAAACTCTTCCCTCGAGTAGACTGCGGGTCCACCTACCGTTGCGAGGACCTAGCCCACTACCTGAACCGCTCTCTCTTCAACGACTCTACACAAATGGAACGCGACACACACACAACACACAACACGACAAAAACACCGACCAACGAAAATATTCAAAAATTTT
Organism: Magicicada septendecula; assembly: GCA_034769895.1. Classification (NCBI taxonomy): domain Eukaryota; kingdom Metazoa; phylum Arthropoda; class Insecta; order Hemiptera; family Cicadidae; genus Magicicada; species Magicicada septendecula. Next base: position 363,453,870 of record CM068370.1, on the reverse strand, counting down.
TCAATGTTTCTTCGGCTACCGTATATCGGAGGAGACCGACTGCCGATCGGGCCATACCGCATAATTAAAAAAAAAACACCTCCCCAAATATGGGCTAGGTAATACTCCAACCATCTCCACCCAGGCACAGATCTGCGATAAGTCCCGTTTCCCAAGGAATGTCCCCTTCTAAAATTTCTCACCACGTGGCACTATCAACTATTCAAGGCGGGCAGTACATGTACATATACATAACACAAAACCTTAAGCCTAACAAAAATATTCACCTTTAGATATAGGGCCTTTCAAAATTTTTCTAAGTTCCATTAGAACTCCCACAATGTTTCCTAAGTTCGCAAGCCCCGTCACACCCACAGGACCCACGGGTTGACCCTAATCTCAACCACGCTCTGTTACCAAATGTAACCCCTCTTTAACTTAGGCAGTAAAAAGAAAGATAATTTTTTTTTTTTCTTATAACCCTATGAAAAATACTTTTGGCCCAGAGACCGACATGTTAGTTTGCCAGTTGATGCATAATTTAACCTGTCTCAACAACAAGTCTAATACTGTATGAACATGCAACCCCTCAGGATAAAACTTGTGAAAATGCACCTACCTACCACAGAAATTTCTATACAATAAGAACCAAACTGAATTTAAAATTTAGAATATATATATAGACTACTAAATTGAACCCGATAAATTAACGATAGAATGAATGACTTAAAAGCTGTAAAGAAACACATATACTGAAATAAGAGGAAATTATAGGTTTGAATGTAGAACTGTCTAAGAAGACATGCCAGTTTCTGAGCTGACAATTTTACCAGAAATTTAATAAAATTTACAAATAATTTTACACCCAGTTCACACACTAAACTGTCCCATCCATTGGGGATCCAATTAAATGTTTAATAACTTGAAGGTGTAGTGGTTGATAGAGAGAACTGGTTCACTGGGTATTATTGAGTGCTGAATCTACGTGTACATAACATATTGGTTTTGTATCACCTGATTTTGTCCATGGGGAGGTGTCAATCTCGTGGTCTACATTATAGGCGTTGGTGTGGCTCCCTGGCTATTCCTCCGGCAGATGAAAAGGAGAGCTTTTTGGTGTTTCAAGTTCAGGTCATGTGGCATTTTCTCGACTTGTTCGATGGACCCTAATTACACAACATTATATATATCAGCCAGAGTACTCAACACAATGCCCAGAGAAATTTGCACACCCCCAAAATACATATATAAAGTTAACATAGCTTTATAGCTACTTAAATGTAAAACTTGACAAAGTCTTATGGCCAACATGCCCTATTTGAAAATATTTCGTACAGTAAATCTTTATAATACTAACTTCACCCAATGCGGGTTACCATGTTTGAAATTTGATAGTTAATAATGGCTGGGTACAATTTTAATAACTTTATACATAGTGTGAATATTTAGTACCACGTGGTTGAGAGGTTAAATCAAATTACATAGTCTTTACTATAGTAATTAATACGATTTGGTGACTATATTACTTTCAAAAGGTGCCTCAGTAAGTTTCCTGATATGAATAAAGTTTTACTATCAATACTAGTAAAACTTGTATGCCATTTAAACCTAACTACGCATTGTGCAATAACCAAGGTACCTAGTAGGAATCTGGTTACATCCATGTTAGGTATATTTTAAACTTAGACTTCTGTACTTAAATGTCTGTGACTTTTAGTGCCGAAGTTCGGACACGTGAATTTAATATAATTTTACAGTGTTTTAAAAATTCTACCTTCAAATTGCGTATTGCACAACCGCCATGAGGTTGCATCAAGGTTAACAGAAATCCACCTACTTAGGCCTATAATACAAGTTTTTCTTTAGTGACACATTATATTCTATTAATATGAAAGTATAGGCGAGACTTACCGCAGTCGTGTATATCTTTTAGCCTATCATAGTTGGAAGAAGTAAGACCAAATTTTCTTCATCTCCCGGAGTAAAATACGCCACGAGGCGAACACTTAGGATTCCAGCCAGCGACAAGTATAGAAACGCAGTCCCTGCTACAATTCGCCCGTCATCAGTATGTAGCACAAGAGTGCAGCACCGAACAAACGCTGTCTAGATGCACTCAGTAGGGCTTATCTTCACGGAAAGAGTGCAGCACTAATTAAACCGCATTAATTCCGTACCGCCTATAACGACAGGCGGTTACTTACTGGTTTTGCGCCGTCTCTCCACTAGAGTTCGGCACACTGCTTTTAACGTTTACAGGGACGTTATTTTCTGGGCAATCGCCGATTCTGCCAGACTCGGCACACCCTCACCCCAAAAGGGCAACATAGTTGCCCCAATGCTAACTCACAGCCTCTTGGCTAGTCCTAGGAAATCTCAGAAATTTAACCGCTCTAGGGAGAACAGAGGCTAAGAAAGAAAACGAAAGAGACGAAAGAAGGCATGTAGTATGTAAGTGTGCGGGTACTGCATGCTGACTTGATCAGAGTCAGCATACAGCACAAGAGATAGAAGGAGAAAAGACGAAAGGGCCTTATCAATGGTTCCGTCTGAGTTCTGACGTCCCAAGACCTCCAAAACTGAGACCCTAAGACCGATACCTACTCAGGACAACTTCTACTCCCCCCCTCTCGCAGTACTGGAAAATCTCAACGCCAATGCAACCATCCCCACGCGACCCTCTCCGCCAGGCCAACCCCACAGGACCGCCCCTACACGTCACACTCTCTGGTGACCACCACCTCCTCCTCCTGCTGCCACTCACATACGCGTCCGAAGACCAAAACAAGGTAACTAATACCTTGATATGTGAGTGATCATAACACTACTGTCCACATCTGGACTAACCAGCCATATGCTGCAAAACAAGGCATCGCAAATCCTTGACATATGTAACTGGTTTTAAAAAAAAAACATCCCTATACTAGGGCGGACGGCCCCTATTAGCCGGACAGAGAACACCGCATAGAGGGCACGCGAACATCAATCCCTTCATGTACTCTTCAATACTGCATAACTATCAAGGGGGGGTTTACTTCAGCGCGGCATCTTCTAACAACCTACACTTAATCAAAATAACCTACCACAGAAATCAACTAGGGAATGCGGCATGGCCCCGACCCATTCAATGATTAACCAAACATAACACCCACAAAACACCTAACACCTACAAACATAATGACAATAATAACACAGGAATAAGAAAAACTCGAGTACTAAACTCTTCCCTCGAGTAGACTGCGGGTCCACCTACCGTTGCGAGGACCTAGCCCACTACCTGAACCGCTCTCTCTTCAACGACTCTACACAAATGGAACGCGACACACACACAACACACAACACGACAAAAACACCGACCAACGAAAATATTCAAAAATTTTTCAATGTTTCTTCGGCTACCGTATATCGGAGGAGACCGACTGCCGATCGGGCCATACCGCATAATTAAAAAAAAAACACCTCCCCAAATATGGGCTAGGTAATACTCCAACCATCTCCACCCAGGCACAGATCTGCGATAAGTCCCGTTTCCCAAGGAATGTCCCCTTCTAAAATTTCTCACCACGTGGCACTATCAACTATTCAAGGCGGGCAGTACATGTACATATACATAACACAAAACCTTAAGCCTAACAAAAATATTCACCTTTAGATATAGGGCCTTTCAAAATTTTTCTAAGTTCCATTAGAACTCCCACAATGTTTCCTAAGTTCGCAAGCCCCGTCACACCCACAGGACCCACGGGTTGACCCTAATCTCAACCACGCTCTGTTACCAAATGTAACCCCTCTTTAACTTAGGCAGTAAAAAGAAAGATAATTTTTTTATTTTCTTATAACCCTATGAAAAATACTTTTGGCCCAGAGACCGACATGTTAGTTTGCCAGTTGATGCATAATTTAACCTGTCTCAACAACAAGTCTAATACTGTATGAACATGCAACCCCTCAGGATAAAACTTGTGAAAATGCACCTACCTACCACAGAAATTTCTATACAATAAGAACCAAACTGAATTTAAAATTTAGAATATATATATATAGACTACTAAATTGAACCCGATAAATTAACGATAGAATGAATGACTTAAAAGCTGTAAAGAAACACATATACTGAAATAAGAGGAAATTATAGGTTTGAATGTAGAACTGTCTAAGAAGACATGCCAGTTTCTGAGCTGACAATTTTACCAGAAATTTAATAAAATTTACAAATAATTTTACACCCAGTTCACACACTAAACTGTCCCATCCATTGGGGATCCAATTAAATGTTTAATAACTTGAAGGTGTAGTGGTTGATAGAGAGAACTGGTTCACTGGGTATTATTGAGTGCTGACTCTACGTGTACATAATATATTGGTTTTGTATCACCTGATTTTGTCCATGGGGAGGTGTCAATCTCGTGGTCTACATTATAGGCGTTGGTGTGGCTCCCTGGCTATTCCTCCGGCAGATGAAAAGGAGAGCTTTTTGGTGTTTCAAGTTCAGGTCATGTGGCATTTTCTCGACTTGTTCGATGGACCCTAATTACACAACATTATATATATCAGCCAGAGTACTCAACACAATGCCCAGAGAAATTTGCACACCCCCAAAATACACATATAAAGTTAACATAGCTTTATAGCTACTTAAATGTAAAACTTGACAAAGTCTTATGGCCAACATGCCCTATTTGAAAATATTTCGTACAGTAAATCTTTATAATACTAACTTCACCCAATGCGGGTTACCATGTTTGAAATTTGATAGTTAATAATGGCTGGGTACAATTTTAATAACTTTATACATAGTGTGTATATTTAGTACCACGTGGTTGAGAGGTTAAATCAAATTACATAGTCTTTACTATAGTAATTAATACGATTTGGTGACTATATTACTTTCAAAGGTGCCTCAGTAAGTTTCCTGATACGAATAAAGTTTTACTATCAATACTAGTAAAACTTGTATGCCATTTAAACCTAACTACGCATTGTGCAATAACCAAGGTACCTAGTAGGAATCTGGTTACATCCATGTTAGGTATATTTTAAACTTAGACTTCTGTACTTAAATGTCTGTTACTTTTAGTGCCGAAGTTCGGACACGTGAATTTAATATAATTTTACAGTGTTTTAAAAATTCTACCTTCAAATTGCGTATTGCACAACCGCCATGAGGTTGCATCAAGGTTAACAGAAATCCACCTACTTAGGCCTATAATACAAGTTTTTCTTTAGTGACACATTATATTCTATTAATATGAAAGTATAGGCGAGACTTACCGCAGTCGTGTATATCTTTTAGCCTATCATAGTTGGAAGAAGTAAGACCAAATTTTCTTCATCTCCCGGAGTAAAATACGCCACGAGGCGAACACTTAGGATTCCAGCCAGCGACAAGTATAGAAACGCAGTCCCTGCTACAATTCGCCCGTCATCAGTATGTAGCACAAGAGTGCAGCACCGAACAAACGCTGTCTAGATGCACTCAGTAGGGCTTATCTTCACGGAAAGAGTGCAGCACTAATTAAACCGCATTAATTCCGTACCGCCTATAACGACAGGCGGTTACTTACTGGTTTTGCGCCGTCTCTCCACTAGAGTTCGGCACACTGCTTTTAACGTTTACAGGGACGTTATTTTCTGGGCAATCGCCGATTCTGCCAGACTCGGCACACCCTCACCCCAAAAGGGCAACATAGTTGCCCCAATGCTAACTCACAGCCTCTTGGCTAGTCCTAGGAAATCTCAGAAATTTAACCGCTCTAGGGAGAACAGAGGCTAAGAAAGAAAACGAAAGAGACGAAAGAAGGCATGTAGTATGTAAGTGTGCGGGTACTGCATGCTGACTTGATCAGAGTCAGCATACAGCACAAGAGATAGAAGGAGAAAAGACGAAAGGGCCTTATCAATGGTTCCGTCTGAGTTCTGACGTCCCAAGACCTCCAAAACTGAGACCCTAAGATCGATACCTACTCAGGACAACTTCTACTCCCCCCCTCTCACAGTACTGGAAAATCTCAACGCCAATGCAACCATCCCCACGCGACCCTCTCCGCCAGGCCAACCCCACAGGACCGCCCCTACACGTCACACTCTCTGGTGACCACCACCTCCTCCTCCTGCTGCCACTCACATACGCGTCCGAAGACCAAAACAAGGTAACTAATACCTTGATATGTGAGTGATCATAACACTACTGTCCACATCTGGACTAACCAGCCATATGCTGCAAAACAAGGCATCGCAAATCCTTGACATATGTAACTGGTTTTAAAAAAAAAACATCCCTATACTAGGGCGGACGGCCCCTATTAGCCGGACAGAGAACACCGCATAGAGGGCACGCGAACATCAATCCCTTCATGGACTCTTCAATACTGCATAACTATCAAGGGGGGGTTTACTTCAGCGCGGCATCTTCTAACAACCTACACTTAATCAAAATAACCTACCACAGAAATCAACTAGGGAATGCGGCATGGCCCCGACCCATTCAATGATTAACCAAACATAACACCCACAAAACACCTAACACCTACAAACATAATGACAATAATAACACAGGAATAAGAAAAACTCGAGTACTAAACTCTTCCCTCGAGTAGACTGCGGGTCCACCTACCGTTGCGAGGACCTAGCCCACTACCTGAACCGCTCTCTCTTCAACGACTCTACACAAATGGAACGCGACACACACACAACACACAACACGACAAAAACACCGACCAACGAAAATATTCAAAAATTTTTCAATGTTTCTTCGGCTACCGTATATCGGAGGAGACCGACTGCCGATCGGGCCATACCGCATAATTAAAAAAAAAACACCTCCCCAAATATGGGCTAGGTAATACTCCAACCATCTCCACCCAGGCACAGATCTGCGATAAGTCCCGTTTCCCAAGGAATGTCCCCTTCTAAAATTTCTCACCACGTGGCACTATCAACTATTCAAGGCGGGCAGTACATGTACATATACATAACACAAAACCTTAAGCCTAACAAAAATATTCACCTTTAGATATAGGGCCTTTCAAAATTTTTCTAAGTTCCATTAGAACTCCCACAATGTTTCCTAAGTTCGCAAGCCCCGTCACACCCACATGACCCACGGGTTGACCCTAATCTCAACCACGCTCTGTTACCAAATGTAACCCCTCTTTAACTTAGGCAGTAAAAAGAAAGATAATTTTTTTTTTTCTTATAACCCTATGAAAAATACTTTTGGCCCAGGGACCGACATGTTAGTTTGCCAGTTGATGCATAATTTAACCTGTCTCAACAACAAGTCTAATACTGTATGAACATGCAACCCCTCAGGATAAAACTTCTGAAAATGCACCTACCTACCACAGAAATTTCTATACAATAAGAACCAAACTGAATTTAAAATTTAGAATATATATATAGACTACTAAATTGAACCCGATAAATTAACGATAGAATGAATGACTTAAAAGCCGTAAAGAAACACATATACTGAAATAAGAGGAAATTATAGGTTTGAATGTAGAACTGTCTAAGAAGACATGCCAGTTTCTGAGCTGACAATTTTACCAGAAATTTAATAAAATTTACAAATAATTTTACACCCAGTTCACACACTAAACTGTCCCATCCATTGGGGATCCAATTAAATGTTTAATAACTTGAAGGTGTAGTGGTTGATAGAGAGAACTGGTTCACTGGGTATTATTGAGTGCTGACTCTACGTGTACATAATATATTGGTTTTGTATCACCTGATTTTGTCCATGGGGAGGTGTCAATCTCGTGGTCTACATTATAGGCGTTGGTGTGGCTCCCTGGCTATTCCTCCGGCAGATGAAAAGGAGAGCTTTTTGGTGTTTCAAGTTCAGGTCATGTGGCATTTTCTCGACTTGTTCGATGGACCCTAATTACACAACATTATATATATCAGCCAGAGTACTCAACACAATGCCCAGAGAAATTTGCACACCCCCAAAATACATATATAAAGTTAACATAGCTTTATAGCTACTTAAATGTAAAACTTGACAAAGTCTTATGGCCAACATGCCCTATTTGAAAATATTTCGTACAGTAAATCTTTATAATACTAACTTCACCCAATGCGGGTTACCATGTTTGAAATTTGATAGTTAATAATGGCTGGGTACAATTTTAATAACTTTATACATAGTGTGAATATTTAGTACCACGTGGTTGAGAGGTTAAATCAAATTACATAGTCTTTACTATAGTAATTAATACGATTTGGTGACTATATTACTTTCAAAAGGTGCCTCAGTAAGTTTCCTGATATGAATAAAGTTTTACTATCAATACTAGTAAAACTTGTATGCCATTTAAACCTAACTACGCATTGTGCAATAACCAAGGTACCTAGTAGGAATCTGGTTACATCCATGTTAGGTATATTTTAAACTTAGACTTCTGTACTTAAATGTCTGTGACTTTTAGTGCCGAAGTTCGGACACGTAAATTTAATATAATTTTACAGTGTTTTAAAAATTCTACCTTCAAATTGCGTATTGCACAACCGCCATGAGGTTGCATCAAGGTTAACAGAAATCCACCTACTTAGGCCTATAATACAAGTTTTTCTTTAGTGACACATTATATTCTATTAATATGAAAGTATAGGCGAGACTTACCGCAGTCGTGTATATCTTTTAGCCTATCATAGTTGGAAGAAGTAAGACCAAATTTTCTTCATCTCCCGGAGTAAAATACGCCACGAGGCGAACACTTAGGATTCCAGCCAGCGACAAGTATAGAAACGCAGTCCCTGCTACAATTCGCCCGTCATCAGTATGTAGCACAAGAGTGCAGCACCGAACAAACGCTGTCTAGATGCACTCAGTAGGGCTTATCTTCACGGAAAGAGTGCAGCACTAATTAAACCGCATTAATTCCGTACCGCCTATAACGACAGGCGGTTACTTACTGGTTTTGCGCCGTCTCTCCACTAGAGTTCGGCACACTGCTTTTAACGTTTACAGGGACGTTATTTTCTGGGCAATCGCCGATTCTGCCAGACTCGGCACACCCTCACCCCAAAAGGGCAACATAGTTGCCCCAATGCTAACTCACAGCCTCTTGGCTAGTCCTAGGAAATCTCAGAAATTTAACCGCTCGAGGGAGAACAGAGGCTAAGAAAGAAAACGAAAGAGACGAAAGAAGGCATGTAGTATGTAAGTGTGCGGGTACTGCATGCTGACTTGATCAGAGTCAGCATACAGCACAAGAGATAGAAGGAGAAAAGACGAAAGGGCCTTATCAATGGTTCCGTCTGAGTTCTGACGTCCCAAGACCTCCAAAACTGAGACCCTAAGACCGATACCTACTCAGGACAACTTCTACTCCCCCCCTCTCGCAGTACTGGAAAATCTCAACGCCAATGCAACCATCCCCACGCGACCCTCTCCGCCAGGCCAACCCCACAGGACCGCCCCTACACGTCACACTCTCTGGTGACCACCACCTCCTCCTCCTGCTGCCACTCACATACGCGTCCGAAGACCAAAACAAGGTAACTAATACCTTGATATGTGAGTGATCATAACACTACTGTCCACATCTGGACTAACCAGCCATATGCTGCAAAACAAGGCATCGCAAATCCTTGACATATGTAACTGGTTTAAAAAAAAAAACATCCCTATACTAGGGCGGACGGCCCCTATTAGCCGGACAGAGAACACCGCATAGAGGGCACGCGAACATCAATCCCTTCATGTACTCTTCAATACTGCATAACTATCAAGGGGGGGTTTACTTCAGCGCGGCATCTTCTAACAACCTACACTTAATCAAAATAACCTACCACAGAAATCAACTAGGGAATGCGGCATGGCCCCGACCCATTCAATGATTAACCAAACATAACACCCACAAAACACCTAACACCTACAAACATAATGACAATAATAACACAGGAATAAGAAAAACTCGAGTACTAAACTCTTCCCTCGAGTAGACTGCGGGTCCACCTACCGTTGCGAGGACCTAGCCCACTACCTGAACCGCTCTCTCTTCAACGACTCTACACAAATGGAACGCGACACACACACAACACACAACACGACAAAAACACCGACCAACGAAAATATTCAAAAATTTTTCAATGTTTCTTCGGCTACCGTATATCGGAGGAGACCGACTGCCGATCGGGCCATACCGCATAATTAAAAAAAAAACACCTCCCCAAATATGGGCTAGGTAATACTCCAACCATCTCCACCCAGGCACAGATCTGCGATAAGTCCCGTTTCCCAAGGAATGTCCCCTTCTAAAATTTCTCACCACGTGGCACTATCAACTATTCAAGGCGGGCAGTACATGTACATATACATAACACAAAACCTTAAGCCTAACAAAAATATTCACCTTTAGATATAGGGCCTTTCAAAATTTTTCTAAGTTCCATTAGAACTCCCACAATGTTTCCTAAGTTCGCAAGGCCCGTCACACCCACAGGACCCACGGGTTGACCCTAATCTCAACCACGCTCTGTTACCAAATGTAACCCCTCTTTAACTTAGGCAGTAAAAAGAAAGATAATTTTTTTTTTTTCTTATAACCCTATGAAAAATACTTTTGGCCCAGAGACCGACATGTTAGTTTGCCAGTTGATGCATAATTTAACCTGTCTCAACAACAAGTCTAATACTGTATGAACATGCAACCCCTCAGGATAAAACTTGTGAAAATGCACCTACCTACCGCAGAAATTTCTATACAATAAGAACCAAACTGAATTTAAAATTTAGAATATATATATAGACTACTAAATTGAACCCGATAAATTAACGATAGAATGAATGACTTAAAAGCCGTAAAGAAACACATATACTGAAATAAGAGGAAATTATAGGTTTGAATGTAGAACTGTCTAAGAAGACATGCCAGTTTCTGAGCTGACAATTTTACCAGAAATTTAATAAAATTTACAAATAATTTTACACCCAGTTCACACACTAAACTGTCCCATCCATTGGGGATCCAATTAAATGTTTAATAACTTGAAGGTGTAGTGGTTGATAGAGAGAACTGGTTCACTGGGTATTATTGAGTGCTGACTCTACGTGTACATAATATATTGGTTTTGTATCACCTGATTTTGTCCATGGGGAGGTGTCAATCTCGTGGTCTACATTATAGGCGTTGGTGTGGCTCCCTGGCTATTCCTCCGGCAGATGAAAAGGAGAGCTTTTTGGTGTTTCAAGTTCAGGTCATGTGGCATTTTCTCGACTTGTTCGATGGACCCTAATTACACAACATTATATATATCAGCCAGAGTACTCAACACAATGCCCAGAGAAATTTGCACACCCCCAAAATACATATATAAAGTTAACATAGCTTTATAGCTACTTAAATGTAAAACTTGACAAAGTCTTATGGCCAACATGCCCTATTTGAAAATATTTCGTACAGTAAATCTTTATAATACTAACTTCACCCAATGCGGGTTACCATGTTTGAAATTTGATAGTTAATAATGGCTGGGTACAATTTTAATAACTTTATACATAGTGTGAATATTTAGTACCACGTGGTTGAGAGGTTAAATCAAATTACATAGTCTTTACTATAGTAATTAATACGATTTGGTGACTATATTACTTTCAAAAGGTGCCTCAGTAAGTTTCCTGATATGAATAAAGTTTTACTATCAATACTAGTAAAACTTGTATGCCATTTAAACCTAACTACGCATTGTGCAATAACCAAGGTACCTAGTAGGAATCTGGTTACATCCATGTTAGGTATATTTTAAACTTAGACTTCTGTACTTAAATGTCTGTGACTTTTAGTGCCGAAGTTCGGACACGTAAATTTAATATAATTTTACAGTGTTTTAAAAATTCTACCTTCAAATTGCGTATTGCACAACCGCCATGAGGTTGCATCAAGGTTAACAGAAATCCACCTACTTAGGCCTATAATACAAGTTTTTCTTTAGTGACACATTATATTCTATTAATATGAAAGTATAGGCGAGACTTACCGCAGTCGTGTATATCTTTTAGCCTATCATAGTTGGAAGAAGTAAGACCAAATTTTCTTCATCTCCCGGAGTAAAATACGCCACGAGGCGAACACTTAGGATTCCAGCCAGCGACAAGTATAGAAACGCAGTCCCTGCTACAATTCGCCCGTCATCAGTATGTAGCACAAGAGTGCAGCACCGAACAAACGCTGTCTAGATGCACTCAGTAGGGCTTATCTTCACGGAAAGAGTGCAGCACTAATTAAACCGCATTAATTCCGTACCGCCTATAACGACAGGCGGTTACTTACTGGTTTTGCGCCGTCTCTCCACTAGAGTTCGGCACACTGCTTTTAACGTTTACAGGGACGTTATTTTCTGGGCAATCGCCGATTCTGCCAGACTCGGCACACCCTCACCCCAAAAGGGCAACATAGTTGCCCCAATGCTAACTCACAGCCTCTTGGCTAGTCCTAGGAAATCTCAGAAATTTAACCGCTCGAGGGAGAACAGAGGCTAAGAAAGAAAACGAAAGAGACGAAAGAAGGCATGTAGTATGTAAGTGTGCGGGTACTGCATGCTGACTTGATCAGAGTCAGCATACAGCACAAGAGATAGAAGGAGAAAAGACGAAAGGGCCTTATCAATGGTTCCGTCTGAGTTCTGACGTCCCAAGACCTCCAAAACTGAGACCCTAAGACCGATACCTACTCAGGACAACTTCTACTCCCCCCCTCTCGCAGTACTGGAAAATCTCAACGCCAATGCAACCATCCCCACGCGACCCTCTCCGCCAGGCCAACCCCACAGGACCGCCCCTACACGTCACACTCTCTGGTGACCACCACCTCCTCCTCCTGCTGCCACTCACATACGCGTCCGAAGACCAAAACAAGGTAACTAATACCTTGATATGTGAGTGATCATAACACTACTGTCCACATCTGGACTAACCAGCCATATGCTGCAAAACAAGGCATCGCAAATCCTTGACATATGTAACTGGTTTAAAAAAAAAAACATCCCTATACTAGGGCGGACGGCCCCTATTAGCCGGACAGAGAACACCGCATAGAGGGCACGCGAACATCAATCCCTTCATGTACTCTTCAATACTGCATAACTATCAAGGGGGGGTTTACTTCAGCGCGGCATCTTCTAACAACCTACACTTAATCAAAATAACCTACCACAGAAATCAACTAGGGAATGCGGCATGGCCCCGACCCATTCAATGATTAACCAAACATAACACCCACAAAACACCTAACACCTACAAACATAATGACAATAATAACACAGGAATAAGAAAAACTCGAGTACTAAACTCTTCCCTCGAGTAGACTGCGGGTCCACCTACCGTTGCGAGGACCTAGCCCACTACCTGAACCGCTCTCTCTTCAACGACTCTACACAAATGGAACGCGACACACACACAACACACAACACGACAAAAACACCGACCAACGAAAATATTCAAAAATTTTTCAATGTTTCTTCGGCTACCGTATATCGGAGGAGACCGACTGCCGATCGGGCCATACCGCATAATTAAAAAAAAAACACCTCCCCAAATATGGGCTAGGTAATACTCCAACCATCTCCACCCAGGCACAGATCTGCGATAAGTCCCGTTTCCCAAGGAATGTCCCCTTCTAAAATTTCTCACCACGTGGCACTATCAACTATTCAAGGCGGGCAGTACATGTACATATACATAACACAAAACCTTAAGCCTAACAAAAATATTCACCTTTAGATATAGGGCCTTTCAAAATTTTTCTAAGTTCCATTAGAACTCCCACAATGTTTCCTAAGTTCGCAAGGCCCGTCACACCCACAGGACCCACGGGTTGACCCTAATCTCAACCACGCTCTGTTACCAAATGTAACCCCTCTTTAACTTAGGCAGTAAAAAGAAAGATAATTTTTTTTTTTTCTTATAACCCTATGAAAAATACTTTTGGCCCAGAGACCGACATGTTAGTTTGCCAGTTGATGCATAATTTAACCTGTCTCAACAACAAGTCTAATACTGTATGAACATGCAACCCCTCAGGATAAAACTTGTGAAAATGCACCTACCTACCGCAGAAATTTCTATACAATAAGAACCAAACTGAATTTAAAATTTAGAATATATATATAGACTACTAAATTGAACCCGATAAATTAACGATAGAATGAATGACTTAAAAGCCGTAAAGAAACACATATACTGAAATAAGAGGAAATTATAGGTTTGAATGTAGAACTGTCTAAGAAGACATGCCAGTTTCTGAGCTGACAATTTTACCAGAAATTTAATAAAATTTACAAATAATTTTACACCCAGTTCACACACTAAACTGTCCCATCCATTGGGGATCCAATTAAATGTTTAATAACTTGAAGGTGTAGTGGTTGATAGAGAGAACTGGTTCACTGGGTATTATTGAGTGCTGACTCTACGTGTACATAATATATTGGTTTTGTATCACCTGATTTTGTCCATGGGGAGGTGTCAATCTCGTGGTCTACATTATAGGCGTTGGTGTGGCTCCCTGGCTATTCCTCCGGCAGATGAAAAGGAGAGCTTTTTGGTGTTTCAAGTTCAGGTCATGTGGCATTTTCTCGACTTGTTCGATGGACCCTAATTACACAACATTATATATATCAGCCAGAGTACTCAACACAATGCCCAGAGAAATTTGCACACCCCCAAAATACATATATAAAGTTAACATAGCTTTATAGCTACTTAAATGTAAAACTTGACAAAGTCTTATGGCCAACATGCCCTATTTGAAAATATTTCGTACAGTAAATCTTTATAATACTAACTTCACCCAATGCGGGTTACCATGTTTGAAATTTGATAGTTAATAATGGCTGGGTACAATTTTAATAACTTTATACATAGTGTGAATATTTAGTACCACGTGGTTGAGAGGTTAAATCAAATTACATAGTCTTTACTATAGTAATTAATACGATTTGGTGACTATATTACTTTCAAAAGGTGCCTCAGTAAGTTTCCTGATATGAATAAAGTTTTACTATCAATACTAGTAAAACTTGTATGCCATTTAAACCTAACTACGCATTGTGCAATAACCAAGGTACCTAGTAGGAATCTGGTTACATCCATGTTAGGTATATTTTAAACTTAGACTTCTGTACTTAAATGTCTGTGACTTTTAGTGCCGAAGTTCGGACACGTAAATTTAATATAATTTTACAGTGTTTTAAAAATTCTACCTTCAAATTGCGTATTGCACAACCGCCATGAGGTTGCATCAAGGTTAACAGAAATCCACCTACTTAGGCCTATAATACAAGTTTTTCTTTAGTGACACATTATATTCTATTAATATGAAAGTATAGGCGAGACTTACCGCAGTCGTGTATATCTTTTAGCCTATCATAGTTGGAAGAAGTAAGACCAAATTTTCTTCATCTCCCGGAGTAAAATACGCCACGAGGCGAACACTTAGGATTCCAGCCAGCGACAAGTATAGAAACGCAGTCCCTGCTACAATTCGCCCGTCATCAGTATGTAGCACAAGAGTGCAGCACCGAACAAACGCTGTCTAGATGCACTCAGTAGGGCTTATCTTCACGGAAAGAGTGCAGCACTAATTAAACCGCATTAATTCCGTACCGCCTATAACGACAGGCGGTTACTTACTGGTTTTGCGCCGTCTCTCCACTAGAGTTCGGCACACTGCTTTTAACGTTTACAGGGACGTTATTTTCTGGGCAATCGCCGATTCTGCCAGACTCGGCACACCCTCACCCCAAAAGGGCAACATAGTTGCCCCAATGCTAACTCACAGCCTCTTGGCTAGTCCTAGGAAATCTCAGAAATTTAACCGCTCGAGGGAGAACAGAGGCTAAGAAAGAAAACGAAAGAGACGAAAGAAGGCATGTAGTATGTAAGTGTGCGGGTACTGCATGCTGACTTGATCAGAGTCAGCATACAGCACAAGAGATAGAAGGAGAAAAGACGAAAGGGCCTTATCAATGGTTCCGTCTGAGTTCTGACGTCCCAAGACCTCCAAAACTGAGACCCTAAGACCGATACCTACTCAGGACAACTTCTACTCCCCCCCTCTCGCAGTACTGGAAAATCTCAACGCCAATGCAACCATCCCCACGCGACCCTCTCCGCCAGGCCAACCCCACAGGACCGCCCCTACACGTCACACTCTCTGGTGACCACCACCTCCTCCTCCTGCTGCCACTCACATACGCGTCCGAAGACCAAAACAAGGTAACTAATACCTTGATATGTGAGTGATCATAACACTACTGTCCACATCTGGACTAACCAGCCATATGCTGCAAAACAAGGCATCGCAAATCCTTGACATATGTAACTGGTTTTAAAAAAAAAACATCCCTATACTAGGGCGGACGGCCCCTATTAGCCGGACAGAGAACACCGCATAGAGGGCACGCGAACATCAATCCCTTCATGTACTCTTCAATACTGCATAACTATCAAGGGGGGGTTTACTTCAGCGCGGCATCTTCTAACAACCTACACTTAATCAAAATAACCTACCACAGAAATCAACTAGGGAATGCGGCATGGCCCCGACCCATTCAATGATTAACCAAACATAACACCCACAAAACACCTAACACCTACAAACATAATGACAATAATAACACAGGAATAAGAAAAACTCGAGTACTAAACTCTTCCCTCGAGTAGACTGCGGGTCCACCTACCGTTGCGAGGACCTAGCCCACTACCTGAACCGCTCTCTCTTCAACGACTCTACACAAATGGAACGCGACACACACACAACACACAACACGACAAAAACACCGACCAACGAAAATATTCAAAAATTTTTCAATGTTTCTTCGGCTACCGTATATCGGAGGAGACCGACTGCCGATCGGGCCATACCGCATAATTAAAAAAAAAACACCTCCCCAAATATGGGCTAGGTAATACTCCAACCATCTCCACCCAGGCACAGATCTGCGATAAGTCCCGTTTCCCAAGGAATGTCCCCTTCTAAAATTTCTCACCACGTGGCACTATCAACTATTCAAGGCGGGCAGTACATGTACATATACATAACACAAAACCTTAAGCCTAACAAAAATATTCACCTTTAGATATAGGGCCTTTCAAAATTTTTCTAAGTTCCATTAGAACTCCCACAATGTTTCCTAAGTTCGCAAGGCCCGTCACACCCACAGGACCCACGGGTTGACCCTAATCTCAACCACGCTCTGTTACCAAATGTAACCCCTCTTTAACTTAGGCAGTAAAAAGAAAGATAATTTTTTTTTTTTTCTTATAACCCTATGAAAAATACTTTTGGCCCAGAGACCGACATGTTAGTTTGCCAGTTGATGCATAATTTAACCTGTCTCAACAACAAGTCTAATACTGTATGAACATGCAACCCCTCAGGATAAAACTTGTGAAAATGCACCTACCTACCGCAGAAATTTCTATACAATAAGAACCAAACTGAATTTAAAATTTAGAATATATATATATATATAGACTACTAAATTGAACCCGATAAATTAACGATAGAATGAATGACTTAAAAGCCGTAAAGAAACACATATACTGAAATAAGAGGAAATTATAGGTTTGAATGTAGAACTGTCTAAGAAGACATGCCAGTTTCTGAGCTGACAATTTTACCAGAAATTTAATAAAATTTACAAATAATTTTACACCCAGTTCACACACTAAACTGTCCCATCCATTGGGGATCCAATTAAATGTTTAATAACTTGAAGGTGTAGTGGTTGATAGAGAGAACTGGTTCACTGGGTATTATTGAGTGCTGACTCTACGTGTACATAATATATTGGTTTTGTATCACCTGATTTTGTCCATGGGGAGGTGTCAATCTCGTGGTCTACATTATAGGCGTTGGTGTGGCTCCCTGGCTATTCCTCCGGCAGATGAAAAGGAGAGCTTTTTGGTGTTTCAAGTTCAGGTCATGTGGCATTTTCTCGACTTGTTCGATGGACCCTAATTACACAACATTATATATATCAGCCAGAGTACTCAACACAATGCCCAGAGAAATTTGCACACCCCCAAAATACATATATAAAATTAACATAGCTTTATAGCTACTTAAATGTAAAACTTGACAAAGTCTTATGGCCAACATGCCCTATTTGAAAATATTTCGTACAGTAAATCTTTATAATACTAACTTCACCCAATGCGGGTTACCATGTTTGAAATTTGATAGTTAATAATGGCTGGGTACAATTTTAATAACTTTATACATAGTGTGAATATTTAGTACCACGTGGTTGAGAGGTTAAATCAAATTACATAGTCTTTACTATAGTAATTAATACGATTTGGTGACTATATTACTTTCAAAAGGTGCCTCAGTAAGTTTCCTGATATGAATAAAGTTTTACTATCAATACTAGTAAAACTTGTATGCCATTTAAACCTAACTACGCATTGTGCAATAACCAAGGTACCTAGTAGGAATCTGGTTACATCCATGTTAGGTATATTTTAAACTTAGACTTCTGTACTTAAATGTCTGTGACTTTTAGTGCCGAAGTTCGGACACGTGAATTTAATATAATTTTACAGTGTTTTAAAAATTCTACCTTCAAATTGCGTATTGCACAACCGCCATGAGGTTGCATCAAGGTTAACAGAAATCCACCTACTTAGGCCTATAATACAAGTTTTTCTTTAGTGACACATTATATTCTATTAATATGAAAGTATAGGCGAGACTTACCGCAGTCGTGTATATCTTTTAGCCTATCATAGTTGGAAGAAGTAAGACCAAATTTTCTTCATCTCCCGGAGTAAAATACGCCACGAGGCGAACACTTAGGATTCCAGCCAGCGACAAGTATAGAAACGCAGTCCCTGCTACAATTCGCCCGTCATCAGTATGTAGCACAAGAGTGCAGCACCGAACAAACGCTGTCTAGATGCACTCAGTAGGGCTTATCTTCACGGAAAGAGTGCAGCACTAATTAAACCGCATTAATTCCGTACCGCCTATAACGACAGGCGGTTACTTACTGGTTTTGCGCCGTCTCTCCACTAGAGTTCGGCACACTGCTTTTAACGTTTACAGGGACGTTATTTTCTGGGCAATCGCCGATTCTGCCAGACTCGGCACACCCTCACCCCAAAAGGGCAACATAGTTGCCCCAATGCTAACTCACAGCCTCTTGGCTAGTCCTAGGAAATCTCAGAAATTTAACCGCTCTAGGGAGAACAGAGGCTAAGAAAGAAAACGAAAGAGACGAAAGAAGGCATGTAGTATGTAAGTGTGCGGGTACTGCATGCTGACTTGATCAGAGTCAGCATACAGCACAAGAGATAGAAGGAGAAAAGACGAAAGGGCCTTATCAATGGTTCCGTCTGAGTTCTGACGTCCCAAGACCTCCAAAACTGAGACCCTAAGACCGATACCTACTCAGGACAACTTCTACTCCCCCCCTCTCGCAGTACTGGAAAATCTCAACGCCAATGCAACCATCCCCACGCGACCCTCTCCGCCAGGCCAACCCCACAGGACCGCCCCTACACGTCACACTCTCTGGTGACCACCACCTCCTCCTCCTGCTGCCACTCACATACGCGTCCGAAGACCAAAACAAGGTAACTAATACCTTGATATGTGAGTGATCATAACACTACTGTCCACATCTGGACTAACCAGCCATATGCTGCAAAACAAGGCATCGCAAATCCTTGACATATGTAACTGGTTTAAAAAAAAAAACATCCCTATACTAGGGCGGACGGCCCCTATTAGCCGGACAGAGAACACCGCATAGAGGGCACGCGAACATCAATCCCTTCATGTACTCTTCAATACTGCATAACTATCAAGGGGGGGTTTACTTCAGCGCGGCATCTTCTAACAACCTACACTTAATCAAAATAACCTACCACAGAAATCAACTAGGGAATGCGGCATGGCCCCGACCCATTCAATGATTAACCAAACATAACACCCACAAAACACCTAACACCTACAAACATAATGACAATAATAACACAGGAATAAGAAAAACTCGAGTACTAAACTCTTCCCTCGAGTAGACTGCGGGTCCACCTACCGTTGCGAGGACCTAGCCCACTACCTGAACCGCTCTCTCTTCAACGACTCTACACAAATGGAACGCGACACACACACAACACACAACACGACAAAAACACCGACCAACGAAAATATTCAAAAATTTTTCAATGTTTCTTCGGCTACCGTATATCGGAGGAGACCGACTGCCGATCGGGCCATACCGCATAATTAAAAAAAAAACACCTCCCCAAATATGGGCTAGGTAATACTCCAACCATCTCCACCCAGGCACAGATCTGCGATAAGTCCCGTTTCCCAAGGAATGTCCCCTTCTAAAATTTCTCACCACGTGGCACTATCAACTATTCAAGGCGGGCAGTACATGTACATATACATAACACAAAACCTTAAGCCTAACAAAAATATTCACCTTTAGATATAGGGCCTTTCAAAATTTTTCTAAGTTCCATTAGAACTCCCACAATGTTTCCTAAGTTCGCAAGGCCCGTCACACCCACAGGACCCACGGGTTGACCCTAATCTCAACCACGCTCTGTTACCAAATGTAACCCCTCTTTAACTTAGGCAGTAAAAAGAAAGATAATTTTTTTTTTTTTCCTTATAACCCTATGAAAAATACTTTTGGCCCAGAGACCGACATGTTAGTTTGCCAGTTGATGCATAATTTAACCTGTCTCAACAACAAGTCTAATACTGTATGAACATGCAACCCCTCAGGATAAAACTTGTGAAAATGCACCTACCTACCGCAGAAATTTCTATACAATAAGAACCAAACTGAATTTAAAATTTAGAATATATATATAGACTACTAAATTGAACCCGATAAATTAACGATAGAATGAATGACTTAAAAGCCGTAAAGAAACACATATACTGAAATAAGAGGAAATTATAGGTTTGAATGTAGAACTGTCTAAGAAGACATGCCAGTTTCTGAGCTGACAATTTTACCAGAAATTTAATAAAATTTACAAATAATTTTACACCCAGTTCACACACTAAACTGTCCCATCCATTGGGGATCCAATTAAATGTTTAATAACTTGAAGGTGTAGTGGTTGATAGAGAGAACTGGTTCACTGGGTATTATTGAGTGCTGACTCTACGTGTACATAATATATTGGTTTTGTATCACCTGATTTTGTCCATGGGGAGGTGTCAATCTCGTGGTCTACATTATAGGCGTTGGTGTGGCTCCCTGGCTATTCCTCCGGCAGATGAAAAGGAGAGCTTTTTGGTGTTTCAAGTTCAGGTCATGTGGCATTTTCTCGACTTGTTCGATGGACCCTAATTACACAACATTATATATATCAGCCAGAGTACTCAACACAATGCCCAGAGAAATTTGCACACCCCCAAAATACATATATAAAGTTAACATAGCTTTATAGCTACTTAAATGTAAAACTTGACAAAGTCTTATGGCCAACATGCCCTATTTGAAAATATTTCGTACAGTAAATCTTTATAATACTAACTTCACCCAATGCGGGTTACCATGTTTGAAATTTGATAGTTAATAATGGCTGGGTACAATTTTAATAACTTTATACATAGTGTGAATATTTAGTACCACGTGGTTGAGAGGTTAAATCAAATTACATAGTCTTTACTATAGTAATTAATACGATTTGGTGACTATATTACTTTCAAAAGGTGCCTCAGTAAGTTTCCTGATATGAATAAAGTTTTACTATCAATACTAGTAAAACTTGTATGCCATTTAAACCTAACTACGCATTGTGCAATAACCAAGGTACCTAGTAGGAATCTGGTTACATCCATGTTAGGTATATTTTAAACTTAGACTTCTGTACTTAAATGTCTGTGACTTTTAGTGCCGAAGTTCGGACACGTAAATTTAATATAATTTTACAGTGTTTTAAAAATTCTACCTTCAAATTGCGTATTGCACAACCGCCATGAGGTTGCATCAAGGTTAACAGAAATCCACCTACTTAGGCCTATAATACAAGTTTTTCTTTAGTGACACATTATATTCTATTAATATGAAAGTATAGGCGAGACTTACCGCAGTCGTGTATATCTTTTAGCCTATCATAGTTGGAAGAAGTAAGACCAAATTTTCTTCATCTCCCGGAGTAAAATACGCCACGAGGCGAACACTTAGGATTCCAGCCAGCGACAAGTATAGAAACGCAGTCCCTGCTACAATTCGCCCGTCATCAGTATGTAGCACAAGAGTGCAGCACCGAACAAACGCTGTCTAGATGCACTCAGTAGGGCTTATCTTCACGGAAAGAGTGCAGCACTAATTAAACCGCATTAATTCCGTACCGCCTATAACGACAGGCGGTTACTTACTGGTTTTGCGCCGTCTCTCCACTAGAGTTCGGCACACTGCTTTTAACGTTTACAGGGACGTTATTTTCTGGGCAATCGCCGATTCTGCCAGACTCGGCACACCCTCACCCCAAAAGGGCAACATAGTTGCCCCAATGCTAACTCACAGCCTCTTGGCTAGTCCTAGGAAATCTCAGAAATTTAACCGCTCGAGGGAGAACAGAGGCTAAGAAAGAAAACGAAAGAGACGAAAGAAGGCATGTAGTATGTAAGTGTGCGGGTACTGCATGCTGACTTGATCAGAGTCAGCATACAGCACAAGAGATAGAAGGAGAAAAGACGAAAGGGCCTTATCAATGGTTCCGTCTGAGTTCTGACGTCCCAAGACCTCCAAAACTGAGACCCTAAGACCGATACCTACTCAGGACAACTTCTACTCCCCCCCTCTCGCAGTACTGGAAAATCTCAACGCCAATGCAACCATCCCCACGCGACCCTCTCCGCCAGGCCAACCCCACAGGACCGCCCCTACACGTCACACTCTCTGGTGACCACCACCTCCTCCTCCTGCTGCCACTCACATACGCGTCCGAAGACCAAAACAAGGTAACTAATACCTTGATATGTGAGTGATCATAACACTACTGTCCACATCTGGACTAACCAGCCATATGCTGCAAAACAAGGCATCGCAAATCCTTGACATATGTAACTGGTTTTAAAAAAAAAACATCCCTATACTAGGGCGGACGGCCCCTATTAGCCGGACAGAGAACACCGCATAGAGGGCACGCGAACATCAATCCCTTCATGTACTCTTCAATACTGCATAACTATCAAGGGGGGGTTTACTTCAGCGCGGCATCTTCTAACAACCTACACTTAATCAAAATAACCTACCACAGAAATCAACTAGGGAATGCGGCATGGCCCCGACCCATTCAATGATTAACCAAACATAACACCCACAAAACACCTAACACCTACAAACATAATGACAATAATAACACAGGAATAAGAAAAACTCGAGTACTAAACTCTTCCCTCGAGTAGACTGCGGGTCCACCTACCGTTGCGAGGACCTAGCCCACTACCTGAACCGCTCTCTCTTCAACGACTCTACACAAATGGAACGCGACACACACACAACACACAACACGACAAAAACACCGACCAACGAAAATATTCAAAAATTTTTCAATGTTTCTTCGGCTACCGTATATCGGAGGAGACCGACTGCCGATCGGGCCATACCGCATAATTAAAAAAAAAACACCTCCCCAAATATGGGCTAGGTAATACTCCAACCATCTCCACCCAGGCACAGATCTGCGATAAGTCCCGTTTCCCAAGGAATGTCCCCTTCTAAAATTTCTCACCACGTGGCACTATCAACTATTCAAGGCGGGCAGTACATGTACATATACATAACACAAAACCTTAAGCCTAACAAAAATATTCACCTTTAGATATAGGGCCTTTCAAAATTTTTCTAAGTTCCATTAGAACTCCCACAATGTTTCCTAAGTTCGCAAGCCCCGTCACACCCACAGGACCCACGGGTTGACCCTAATCTCAACCACGCTCTGTTACCAAATGTAACCCCTCTTTAACTTAGGCAGTAAAAAGAAAGATAATTTTTTTTTTTCTTATAACCCTATGAAAAATACTTTTGGCCCAGAGACCGACATGTTAGTTTGCCAGTTGATGCATAATTTAACCTGTCTCAACAACAAGTCTAATACTGTATGAACATGCAACCCCTCAGGATAAAACTTGTGAAAATGCACCTACCTTCCCCAGAAATTTCTATACAATAAGAACCAAACTGAATTTAAAATTTAGAATATATATATATATAGACTACTAAATTGAACCCGATAAATTAACGATAGAATAAATGACTTAAAAGCTGTAAAGAAACACATATACTGAAATAAGAGGAAATTATAGGTTTGAATGTAGAACTGTCTAAGAAGACATGCCAGTTTCTGAGCTGACAATTTTACCAGAAATTTAATAAAATTTACAAATAATTTTACACCCAGTTCACACACTAAACTGTCCCATCCATTGGGGATCCAATTAAATGTTTAATAACTTGAAGGTGTAGTGGTTGATAGAGAGAACTGGTTCACTGAGTATTATTGAGTGCTGACTCTACGTGTACATAATATATTGGTTTTGTATCACCTGATTTTGTCCATGGGGAGGTGTCAATCTCGTGGTCTACATTATAGGCGTTGGTGTGGCTCCCTGGCTATTCCTCCGGCAGATGAAAAGGAGAGCTTTTTGGTGTTTCAAGTTCAGGTCATGTGGCATTTTCTCGACTTGTTCGATGGACCCTAATTACACAACATTATATATATCAGCCAGAGTACTCAACACAATGCCCAGAGAAATTTGCACACTCTCAAAATACATATATAAAGTTAACATAGCTTTATAGCTACTTAAATGTAAAACTTGACAAAGTCTTATGGCCAACATGCCCTATTTGAAAATATTTCGTACCGTAAATCTTTATAATACTAACTTCACCCAATGCGGGTTACCATGTTTGAAATTTGATGGTTAATAATGGCTGGGTACAATTTTAATAACTTTATACATAGTGTGGATATTTAGTACCACGTGGTTGAGAGGTTAAATCAAATTACATAGTCTTTACTATAGTAATTAATACGATTTGGTGACTATATTACTTTCAAAAGGTGCCTCAGTAAGTTTCCTGATATGAATAAAGTTTTACTATCAATACTAGTAAAACTTGTATGCCATTTAAACCTAACTACGCATTGTGCAATAACCAAGGTACCTAGTAGGAATCTGGTTACATCCATGTTAGGTTTATTTTAAACTTAGACTTCTGTACTTAAATGTCTGTGACTTTTAGTGCCGAAGTTCGGACACGTGAATTTAATATAATTTTACAGTGTTTTAAAAATTCTACCTTCAAATTGCGTATTGCACAACCGCCATGAGGTTGCATCAAGGTTAACAGAAATCCACCTACTTAGGCCTAAAATACAAGTTTTTCTTTAGTGACACATTATATTCTATTAATATGAAAGTATAGGCGAGACTTACCGCAGTCGTGTATATCTTTTAGCCTATCATAGTTGGAAGAAGTAAGACCAAATTTTCTTCATCTCCCGGAGTAAAATACGCCACGAGGCGAACACTTAGGATTCCAGCCAGCGACAAGTATAGAAACGCAGTCCCTGCTACAATTCGCCCGTCATCAGTATGTTGCACAAGAGTGCAGCACCGAACAAACGCTGTCTAGATGCACTCAGTAGGGCTTATCTTCACGGAAAGAGTGCAGCACTAATTAAACCGCATTAATTCCGTACTGCCTATAACGACAGGCGGTTACTTACTGGTTTTGCGCCGTCTCTCCACTAGAGTTCGGCACACTGCTTTTAACGTTTACAGGGACGTTATTTTCTGGGCAATCGCCGATTCTGCCAGACTCGGCACACCCTCACCCCAAAAGGGCAACATAGTTGCCCCAATGCTAACTCACAGCCTCTTGGCTAGTCCTAGGAAATCTCAGAAATTTAACCGCTCTCGGGAGAACAGAGGCTCAGAAAGAAAACGAAAGAGACGAAAGAAGGCATGTAGTATGTAAGTGTGCGGGTACTGCATGCTGACTTGATCAGAGTCAGCATACAGCACAAGAGATAGAAGGAGAAAAGACGAAAGGGTCTTATCAATGGTACCGTCTGAGTTCTGACGTCCCAAGGCCTCCCAAACTGAGACCCTAAGACCGATACCTACTCAGGACAACTTCTACTCCCCCCTCTCGCAGTACTGGAAAATCTCAACGCCATTGCAACCATCCCCACGCGACCCTCTCCGCCAGGCCAACCCCACAGGACCGCCCCTACACGTCACACTCTCTGGTAACCACCACCTCCTCCTCCTGCTGCCACTCACATACGCGTCCGAAGACCAAAACAAGGTAACTAATACCTTGATATGTGAGTGATCATAACACTACTGTCCACATCTGGACTAACCAGCCATATGCTGCAAAACAAGGCATCACAAATCCTTGACATATGTAACTGGTTATAAAAAAAAAAATCCCTATACTAGGGCGGACGGCCCCTATTAGCCGGACAGAGAACACCGCATAGAGGGCACGCGAACATCAATCCCTTCATGTACTCTTCAATACTGCATAACTATCAAGGGGGGGTTTACTTCAGCGCGGCATCTTCTAACAACCTACACTTAATCAAAATAACCTACCACAGAAATCAACTAGGGAATGCGGCATGGCCCCGACCCATTCAATGATTAACCAAACATAACACCCACAAAACACCTAACACCTACAAACATAATGACAATAATAACACAGGAATAAGAAAAACTCGAGTACTAAACTCTTCCCTCGAGTAGACTGCGGGTCCACCTACCGTTGCGAGGACCTAGCCCACTACCTGAACCGCTCTCTCTTCAACGACTCTACACAAATGGAACGCGACACACACACAACACACAACACGACAAAAACACCGACCAACGAAAATATTCAAAAATTTTTCAATGTTTCTTCGGCTACCGTATATCGGAGGAGACCGACTGCCGATCGGGCCATACCGCATAATTAAAAAAAAAACACCTCCCCAAATATGGGCAAGGTAATACTCCAACCATCTCCACCCAGGCACAGATCTGCGATAAGTCCCGTTTCCCAAGGAATGTCCCCTTCTAAAATTTCTCACCACGTGGCACTATCAACTATTCAAGGCGGGCAGTACATGTACATATACATAACACAAAACCTTAAGCCTAACAAAAATATTCACCTTTAGATATAGGGCCTTTCAAAATTTTTCTAAGTTCCATTAGAACTCCCACAATGTTTCCTAAGTTCGCAAGCCCCGTCACACCCACAGGACCCACGGGTTGACCCTAATCTCAACCACGCTCTGTTACCAAATGTAACCCCTCTTTAACTTAGGCAGTAAAAAGAAAGATAATTTTTTTTTTTCTTATAACCCTATGAAAAATACTTTTGGCCCAGAGACCGACATGTTAGTTTGCCAGTTGATGCATAATTTAACCTGTCTCAACAACAAGTCTAATACTGTATGAACATGCAACCCCTCAGGATAAAACTTGTGAAAATGCACCTACCTTCCCCAGAAATTTCTATACAATAAGAACCAAACTGAATTTAAAATTTAGAATATATATATATATATAGACTACTAAATTGAACCCGATAAATTAACGATAGAATAAATGACTTAAAAGCTGTAAAGAAACACATATACTGAAATAAGAGGAAATTATAGGTTTGAATGTAGAACTGTCTAAGAAGACATGCCAGTTTCTGAGCTGACAATTTTACCAGAAATTTAATAAAATTTACAAATAATTTTACACCCAGTTCACACACTAAACTGTTCCATCCATTGGGGATCCAATTAAATGTTTAATAACTTGAAGGTGTAGTGGTTGATAGAGAGAACTGGTTCACTGGGTATTATTGAGTGCTGACTCTACGTGTACATAATATATTGGTTTTGTATCACCTGATTTTGTCCATGGTGGAGGTGTCAATCTCGTGGTCTACATTATAGGCGTTGGTGTGGCTTCCTGGCTATTCCTCCGGCAGATGAAAAAGAGAGCTTTTTGGTGTTTCAAGTTCAGGTCATGTGGCATTTTCTCGACTTGTTCGATGGACCCTAATTACACAACATTATATATATCAGCCAGAGTACTCAACACAATGCCCAGAGAAATTTGCACACTCCCAAAATACATATATAAAATTAACATAGCTTTATAGCTACTTAAATGTAAAACTTGACAAAGTCTTATGGCCAAC
Source organism: Magicicada septendecula (assembly GCA_034769895.1). Taxonomy (NCBI): domain Eukaryota; kingdom Metazoa; phylum Arthropoda; class Insecta; order Hemiptera; family Cicadidae; genus Magicicada; species Magicicada septendecula. Next base: position 363,425,694 of record CM068370.1, on the reverse strand, counting down.
ATGCCCTATTTGAAAATATTTCGTACCGTAAATCTTTATAATACTAACTTCACCCAATGCGGGTTACCATGTTTGAAATTTGATAGTTAATAATGGCTGGGTACAATTTTAATAACTTTATACATAGTGTGGATATTTAGTACCACGTGGTTGAGAGGTTAAATCAAATTACATAGTCTTTACTATAGTAATTAATACGATTTGGTGACTATATTACTTTCAAAAGGTGCCTCAGAAAGTTTCCTGATATGAATAAAGTTTTACTATCAATACTAGTAAAACTTGTATGCCATTTAAACCTAACTACGCATTGTGCAATAACCAAGGTACCTAGTAGGAATCTGGTTACATCCATGTTAGGTTTATTTTAAACTTAGACTTCTGTACTTAAATGTCTGTGACTTTTAGTGCCGAAGTTCGGACACGTGAATTTAATATAATTTTACAGTGTTTTAAAAATTCTACCTTCAAATTGCGTATTGCACAACCGCCATGAGGTTGCATCAAGGTTAACAGAAATCCACCTACTTAGGCCTAAAATACAAGTTTTTCTTTAGTGACACATTATATTCTATTAATATGAAAGTATAGGCGAGACTTACCGCAGTCGTGTATATCTTTTAGCCTATCACAGTTGGAAGAAGTAAGACCAAATTTTCTTCATCTCCCGGAGTAAAATACGCCACGAGGCGAACACTTAGGATTCCAGCCAGCGACAAGTATAGAAACGCAGTCCCTGCTACAATTCGCCCGTCATCAGTATGTTGCACAAGAGTGCAGCACCGAACAAACGCTGTCTAGATGCACTCAGTAGGGCTTATCTTCACGGAAAGAGTGCAGCACTAATTAAACCGCATTAATTCCGTACTGCCTATAACGACAGGCGGTTACTTACTGGTTTCGCGCCGTCTCTCCACTAGAGTTCGGCACACTGCTTTTAACGTTTACAGGGACGTTATTTTCTGGGCAATCGCCGATTCTGCCAGACTCGGCACACCCTCACCCCAAAAGGGCAACATAGTTGCCCCAATGCTAACTCACAGCCTCTTGGCTAGTCCTAGGAAATCTCAGAAATTTAACCGCTCTCGGGAGAACAGAGGCTCAGAAAGAAAACGAAAGAGACGAAAGAAGGCATGTAGTATGTAAGTGTGCGGGTACTGCATGCTGACTTGATCAGAGTCAGCATACAGCACAAGAGATAGAAGGAGAAAAGACGAAAGGGTCTTATCAATGGTACCGTCTGAGTTCTGACGTCCCAAGGCCTCCCAAACTGAGACCCTAAGACCGATACCTACTCAGGACAACTTCTACTCCCCCCTCTCGCAGTACTGGAAAATCTCAACGCCATTGCAACCATCCCCACGCGACCCTCTCCGCCAGGCCAACCCCACAGGACCGCCCCTACACGTCACACTCTCTGGTAACCACCACCTCCTCCTCCTGCTGCCACTCACATACGCGTCCGAAGACCAAAACAAGGTAACTAATACCTTGATATGTGAGTGATCATAACACTACTGTCCACATCTGGACTAACCAGCCATATGCTGCAAAACAAGGCATCGCAAATCCTTGACATATGTAACTGGTTTAAAAAAAAAAACATCCCTATACTAGGGCGGACGGCCCCTATTAGCCGGACAGAGAACACCGCATAGAGGGCACGCGAACATCAATCCCTTCATGTACTCTTCAATACTGCATAACTATCAAGGGGGGGTTTACTTCAGCGCGGCATCTTCTAACAACCTACACTTAATCAAAATAACCTACCACAGAAATCAACTAGGGAATGCGGCATGGCCCCGACCCATTCAATGATTAACCAAACATAACACCCACAAAACACCTAACACCTACAAACATAATGACAATAATAACACAGGAATAAGAAAAACTCGAGTACTAAACTCTTCCCTCGAGTAGACTGCGGGTCCACCTACCGTTGCGAGGACCTAGCCCACTACCTGAACCGCTCTCTCTTCAACGACTCTACACAAATGGAACGCGACACACACACAACACACAACACGACAAAAACACCGACCAACGAAAATATTCAAAAATTTTTCAATGTTTCTTCGGCTACCGTATATCGGAGGAGACCGACTGCCGATCGGGCCATACCGCATAATTAAAAAAAAAACACCTCCCCAAATATGGGCAAGGTAATACTCCAACCATCTCCACCCAGGCACAGATCTGCGATAAGTCCCGTTTCCCAAGGAATGTCCCCTTCTAAAATTTCTCACCACGTGGCACTATCAACTATTCAAGGCGGGCAGTACATGTACATATACATAACACAAAACCTTAAGCCTAACAAAAATATTCACCTTTAGATATAGGGCCTTTCAAAATTTTTCTAAGTTCCATTAGAACTCCCACAATGTTTCCTAAGTTCGCAAGCCCCGTCACACCCACAGGACCCACGGGTTGACCCTAATCTCAACCACGCTCTGTTACCAAATGTAACCCCTCTTTAACTTAGGCAGTAAAAAGAAAGATAATTTTTTTTTTTCTTATAACCCTATGAAAAATACTTTTGGCCCAGAGACCGACATGTTAGTTTGCCAGTTGATGCATAATTTAACCTGTCTCAACAACAAGTCTAATACTGTATGAACATGCAACCCCTCAGGATAAAACTTGTGAAAATGCACCTACCTTCCCCAGAAATTTCTATACAATAAGAACCAAACTGAATTTAAAATTTAGAATATATATATATATATAGACTACTAAATTGAACCCGATAAATTAACGATAGAATAAATGACTTAAAAGCTGTAAAGAAACACATATACTGAAATAAGAGGAAATTATAGGTTTGAATGTAGAACTGTCTAAGAAGACATGCCAGTTTCTGAGCTGACAATTTTACCAGAAATTTAATAAAATTTACAAATAATTTTACACCCAGTTCACACACTAAACTGTCCCATCCATTGGGGATCCAATTAAATGTTTAATAACTTGAAGGTGTAGTGGTTGATAGAGAGAACTGGTTCACTGAGTATTATTGAGTGCTGACTCTACGTGTACATAATATATTGGTTTTGTATCACCTGATTTTGTCCATGGGGAGGTGTCAATCTCGTGGTCTACATTATAGGCGTTGGTGTGGCTCCCTGGCTATTCCTCCGGCAGATGAAAAGGAGAGCTTTTTGGTGTTTCAAGTTCAGGTCATGTGGCATTTTCTCGACTTGTTCGATGGACCCTAATTACACAACATTATATATATCAGCCAGAGTACTCAACACAATGCCCAGAGAAATTTGCACACTCTCAAAATACATATATAAAGTTAACATAGCTTTATAGCTACTTAAATGTAAAACTTGACAAAGTCTTATGGCCAACATGCCCTATTTGAAAATATTTCGTACCGTAAATCTTTATAATACTAACTTCACCCAATGCGGGTTACCATGTTTGAAATTTGATGGTTAATAATGGCTGGGTACAATTTTAATAACTTTATACATAGTGTGGATATTTAGTACCACGTGGTTGAGAGGTTAAATCAAATTACATAGTCTTTACTATAGTAATTAATACGATTTGGTGACTATATTACTTTCAAAAGGTGCCTCAGTAAGTTTCCTGATATGAATAAAGTTTTACTATCAATACTAGTAAAACTTGTATGCCATTTAAACCTAACTACGCATTGTGCAATAACCAAGGTACCTAGTAGGAATCTGGTTACATCCATGTTAGGTTTATTTTAAACTTAGACTTCTGTACTTAAATGTCTGTGACTTTTAGTGCCGAAGTTCGGACACGTGAATTTAATATAATTTTACAGTGTTTTAAAAATTCTACCTTCAAATTGCGTATTGCACAACCGCCATGAGGTTGCATCAAGGTTAACAGAAATCCACCTACTTAGGCCTAAAATACAAGTTTTTCTTTAGTGACACATTATATTCTATTAATATGAAAGTATAGGCGAGACTTACCGCAGTCGTGTATATCTTTTAGCCTATCATAGTTGGAAGAAGTAAGACCAAATTTTCTTCATCTCCCGGAGTAAAATACGCCACGAGGCGAACACTTAGGATTCCAGCCAGCGACAAGTATAGAAACGCAGTCCCTGCTACAATTCGCCCGTCATCAGTATGTAGCACAAGAGTGCAGCACCGAACAAACGCTGTCTAGATGCACTCAGTAGGGCTTATCTTCACGGAAAGAGTGCAGCACTAATTAAACCGCATTAATTCCGTACTGCCTATAACGACAGGCGGTTACTTACTGGTTTTGCGCCGTCTCTCCACTAGAGTTCGGCACACTGCTTTTAACGTTTACAGGGACGTTATTTTCTGGGCAATCGCCGATTCTGCCAGACTCGGCACACCCTCACCCCAAAAGGGCAACATAGTTGCCCCAATGCTAACTCACAGCCTCTTGGCTAGTCCTAGGAAATCTCAGAAATTTAACCGCTCTCGGGAGAACAGAGGCTCAGAAAGAAAACGAAAGAGACGAAAGAAGGCATGTAGTATGTAAGTGTGCGGGTACTGCATGCTGACTTGATCAGAGTCAGCATACAGCACAAGAGATAGAAGGAGAAAAGACGAAAGGGTCTTATCAATGGTACCGTCTGAGTTCTGACGTCCCAAGGCCTCCCAAACTGAGACCCTAAGACCGATACCTACTCAGGACAACTTCTACTCCCCCCTCTCGCAGTACTGGAAAATCTCAACGCCATTGCAACCATCCCCACGCGACCCTCTCCGCCAGGCCAACCCCACAGGACCGCCCCTACACGTCACACTCTCTGGTAACCACCACCTCCTCCTCCTGCTGCCACTCACATACGCGTCCGAAGACCAAAACAAGGTAACTAATACCTTGATATGTGAGTGATCATAACACTACTGTCCACATCTGGACTAACCAGCCATATGCTGCAAAACAAGGCATCACAAATCCTTGACATATGTAACTGGTTATAAAAAAAAAATCCCTATACTAGGGCGGACGGCCCCTATTAGCCGGACAGAGAACACCGCATAGAGGGCACGCGAACATCAATCCCTTCATGTACTCTTCAATACTGCATAACTATCAAGGGGGGGTTTACTTCAGCGCGGCATCTTCTAACAACCTACACTTAATCAAAATAACCTACCACAGAAATCAACTAGGGAATGCGGCATGGCCCCGACCCATTCAATGATTAACCAAACATAACACCCACAAAACACCTAACACCTACAAACATAATGACAATAATAACACAGGAATAAGAAAAACTCGAGTACTAAACTCTTCCCTCGAGTAGACTGCGGGTCCACCTACCGTTGCGAGGACCTAGCCCACTACCTGAACCGCTCTCTCTTCAACGACTCTACACAAATGGAACGCGACACACACACAACACACAACACGACAAAAACACCGACCAACGAAAATATTCAAAAATTTTTCAATGTTTCTTCGGCTACCGTATATCGGAGGAGACCGACTGCCGATCGGGCCATACCGCATAATTAAAAAAAAAACACCTCCCCAAATATGGGCAAGGTAATACTCCAACCATCTCCACCCAGGCACAGATCTGCGATAAGTCCCGTTTCCCAAGGAATGTCCCCTTCTAAAATTTCTCACCACGTGGCACTATCAACTATTCAAGGCGGGCAGTACATGTACATATACATAACACAAAACCTTAAGCCTAACAAAAATATTCACCTTTAGATATAGGGCCTTTCAAAATTTTTCTAAGTTCCATTAGAACTCCCACAATGTTTCCTAAGTTCGCAAGCCCCGTCACACCCACAGGACCCACGGGTTGACCCTAATCTCAACCACGCTCTGCTACCAAATGTAACCTCTCTTTAACTTAGGCAGTAAAAAGAAAGATTTTTTTTTTTTTTTTTTATAACCCTATGAAAAATACTTTTGGCCCAGAGACCGACATGTTAGTTTGCCAGTTGATGCATAATTTAACCTGTCTCAACAACAAGTCTAATACTGTATGAACATGCAACCCCTCAGGATAAAACTTGTGAAAATGCACCTACCTTCCCCAGAAATTTCTATACAATAAGAACCAAACTGAATTTAAAATTTAGAATATATATATATATATATATATATATATATATATATATATATATAGACTACTAAATTGAACCCGATAAATTAACGATAGAATAAATGACTTAAAAGCTGTAAAGAAACACATATACTGAAATAAGAGGAAATTATAGGTTTGAATGTAGAACTGTCTAAGAAGACATGCCAGTTTCTGAGCTGACAATTTTACCAGAAATTTAATAAAATTTACAAATAATTTTACACCCAGTTCACACACTAAACTGTTCCATCCATTGGGGATCCAATTAAATGTTTAATAACTTGAAGGTGTAGTGGTTGATAGAGAGAACTGGTTCACTGGGTATTATTGAGTGCTGACTCTACGTGTACATAATATATTGGTTTTGTATCACCTGATTTTGTCCATGGTGGAGGTGTCAATCTCGTGGTCTACATTATAGGCGTTGGTGTGGCTTCCTGGCTATTCCTCCGGCAGATGAAAAAGAGAGCTTTTTGGTGTTTCAAGTTCAGGTCATGTGGCATTTTCTCGACTTGTTCGATGGACCCTAATTACACAACATTATATATATCAGCCAGAGTACTCAACACAATGCCCAGAGAAATTTGCACACTCCCAAAATACATATATAAAATTAACATAGCTTTATAGCTACTTAAATGTAAAACTTGACAAAGTCTTATGGCCAACATGCCCTATTTGAAAATATTTCGTACCGTAAATCTTTATAATACTAACTTCACCCAATGCGGGTTACCATGTTTGAAATTTGATAGTTAATAATGGCTGGGTACAATTTTAATAACTTTATACATAGTGTGGATATTTAGTACCACGTGGTTGAGAGGTTAAATCAAATTACATAGTCTTTACTATAGTAATTAATACGATTTGGTGACTATATTACTTTCAAAAGGTGCCTCAGAAAGTTTCCTGATATGAATAAAGTTTTACTATCAATACTAGTAAAACTTGTATGCCATTTAAACCTAACTACGCATTGTGCAATAACCAAGGTACCTAGTAGGAATCTGGTTACATCCATGTTAGGTTTATTTTAAACTTAGACTTCTGTACTTAAATGTCTGTGACTTTTAGTGCCGAAGTTCGGACACGTGAATTTAATATAATTTTACAGTGTTTTAAAAATTCTACCTTCAAATTGCGTATTGCACAACCGCCATGAGGTTGCATCAAGGTTAACAGAAATCCACCTACTTAGGCCTAAAATACAAGTTTTTCTTTAGTGACACATTATATTCTATTAATATGAAAGTATAGGCGAGACTTACCGCAGTCGTGTATATCTTTTAGCCTATCACAGTTGGAAGAAGTAAGACCAAATTTTCTTCATCTCCCGGAGTAAAATACGCCACGAGGCGAACACTTAGGATTCCAGCCAGCGACAAGTATAGAAACGCAGTCCCTGCTACAATTCGCCCGTCATCAGTATGTTGCACAAGAGTGCAGCACCGAACAAACGCTGTCTAGATGCACTCAGTAGGGCTTATCTTCACGGAAAGAGTGCAGCACTAATTAAACCGCATTAATTCCGTACTGCCTATAACGACAGGCGGTTACTTACTGGTTTCGCGCCGTCTCTCCACTAGAGTTCGGCACACTGCTTTTAACGTTTACAGGGACGTTATTTTCTGGGCAATCGCCGATTCTGCCAGACTCGGCACACCCTCACCCCAAAAGGGCAACATAGTTGCCCCAATGCTAACTCACAGCCTCTTGGCTAGTCCTAGGAAATCTCAGAAATTTAACCGCTCTCGGGAGAACAGAGGCTCAGAAAGAAAACGAAAGAGACGAAAGAAGGCATGTAGTATGTAAGTGTGCGGGTACTGCATGCTGACTTGATCAGAGTCAGCATACAGCACAAGAGATAGAAGGAGAAAAGACGAAAGGGTCTTATCAATGGTACCGTCTGAGTTCTGACGTCCCAAGGCCTCCCAAACTGAGACCCTAAGACCGATACCTACTCAGGACAACTTCTACTCCCCCCTCTCGCAGTACTGGAAAATCTCAACGCCATTGCAACCATCCCCACGCGACCCTCTCCGCCAGGCCAACCCCACAGGACCGCCCCTACACGTCACACTCTCTGGTAACCACCACCTCCTCCTCCTGCTGCCACTCACATACGCGTCCGAAGACCAAAACAAGGTAACTAATACCTTGATATGTGAGTGATCATAACACTACTGTCCACATCTGGACTAACCAGCCATATGCTGCAAAACAAGGCATCACAAATCCTTGACATATGTAACTGGTTATAAAAAAAAAAATCCCTATACTAGGGCGGACGGCCCCTATTAGCCGGACAGAGAACACCGCATAGAGGGCACGCGAACATCAATCCCTTCATGTACTCTTCAATACTGCATAACTATCAAGGGGGGGTTTACTTCAGCGCGGCATCTTCTAACAACCTACACTTAATCAAAATAACCTACTACAGAAATCAACTAGGGAATGCGGCATGGCCCCGACCCATTCAATGATTAACCAAACATAACACCCACAAAACTCCTAACACCTACAAACATAATGACAATAATAACACAGGAATAAGAAACACTCGAGTACTAAACTCTTCCCTCGAGTAGACTGCGGGTCCACCTACCGTTGCGAGGACCTAGCCCACTACCTGAACCGCTCTCTCTTCAACGACTCTACACAAATGGAACGCGACACACACACAACACACAACACGACAAAAACACCGACCAACGAAAATATTCAAAAATTTTTCAATGTTTCTTCGGCTACCGTATATCGGAGGAGACCGACTGCCGATCGGGCCATACCGCATAATTAAAAAAAAAACACCTCCCCAAATATGGGCAAGGTAATACTCCAACCATCTCCACCCAGGCACAGATCTGCGATAAGTCCCGTTTCCCAAGGAATGTCCCCTTCTAAAATTTCTCACCACGTGGCACTATCAACTATTCAAGGCGGGCATTACATGTACATATACATAACACAAAACCTTAAGCCTAACAAAAATATTCACCTTTAGATATAGGGCCTTTCAAAATTTTTCTAAGTTCCATTAGAACTCCCACAATGTTTCCTAAGTTCGCAAGCCCCGTCACACCCACAGGACCCACGGGTTGACCCTAATCTCAACCACGCTCTGCTACCAAATGTAACCTCTCTTTAACTTAGGCAGTAAAAGAAAGATTTTTTTTTTTTTTTTTTTTATAACCCTATGAAAAATACTTTTGGCCCAGAGACCGACATGTTAGTTTGCCAGTTGATGCATAATTTAACCTGTCTCAACAACAAGTCTAATACTGTATGAACATGCAACCCCTCAGGATAAAACTTGTGAAAATGCACCTACCTACCCCAGAAATTTCTATACAATAAGAACCAAACTGAATTTAAAATTTAGAATATATGTATATATAGACTACTAAATTGAACCCGATAAATTACCAATAGAATGAATGACTTAAAAGCTGTAAAGAAACACATACTGAAATAAGAGGAAATTATAGGTTTGAATGTAGAACTGTCTAAGAAGACATGCCAGTTTCTGAGCTGACAATTTTACCAGAAATTTAATAAAATTTACAAATAATTTTACACCCAGTTCACACACTAAACTGTCCCATCCATTGGGGATCCAATTAAATGTTTAATAACTTGAAGGTGTAGTGGTTGATAGAGAGAACTGGTTCACTGGGTATTATTGAGTGCTGACTCTACGTGTACATAATATATTGGTTTTGTATCACCTGATTTTGTCCATGGGGAGGTGTCAATCTCGTGGTCTACATTATAGGCGTTGGTGTGGCTCCCTGGCTATTCCTCCGGCAGATGAAAAGGAGAGCTTTTTGGTGTTACAAGTTCAGGCCATGTGGCATTTTCTCGACTTGTTCGATGGACCCTAATTACACAACATTATATATATCAGCCAGTGTACTCAACACAATGCCCAGAGAAATTTGCACACCCCCAAAATACATATATAAAGTTAGCATAGCTTTATAGCTACTTAAATGTAAAACTTGACAAAGTCTTATGGCCAACATGCCCTATTTGAAAATATTTCGTACAGTAAATCTTTATAATACTAACTTCACCCAATGCGGGTTACCATGTTTGAAATTTGATAGTTAATAATGGCTGGGTACAATTTTAATAACTTTATACATAGTGTGAATATTTAGTACCACGTGGTTGAGAGGTTAAATCAGATTACATAGTCTTTACTATAGTAATTAATACGATTTGGTGACTATATTACTTTCAAAAGGTGCCTCAGTAAGTTTCCTGATATGAATAAAGTTTTACTATCAATACTAGTAAAACTTGTATGCCATTTAAACCTAACTACGCATTGTGCAATAACCAAGGTACCTAGTAGGAATCTGGTTACATCCATGTTAGGTATATTTTAAACTTAGACTTCTGTACTTAAATGTCTGTGACTTTTAGTGCCGAAGTTCGGACACGTGAATTTAATATAATTTTACAGTGTTTTAAAAATTCTACCTTCAAATTGCGTATTGCACAACCGCCATGAGGTTGCATCAAGGTTAACAGAAATCCACCTACTTAGGCCTAAAATACAAGTTTTTCTTTAGTGACACATTATATTCTATTAATATGAAAGTATAGGCGAGACTTACCGCAGTCGTGTATATCTTTTAGCCTATCACAGTTGGAAGAAGTAAGACCAAATTTTCTTCATCTCCCGGAGTAAAATACGCCACGAGGCGAACACTTAGGATTCCAGCCAGCGACAAGTATAGAAACGCAGTCCCTGCTACAATTCGCCCGTCATCAGTATGTAGCACAAGAGTGCAGCACCGAACAAACGCTGTCTAGATGCACTCAGTAGGGCTAATCTTCACGGAAAGAGTGCAGCACTAATTAAACCGCATTAATTCCGTACTGCCTATAACGACAGGCGGTTACTTACTGGTTTTGCGCCGTCTCTCCACTAGAGTTCGGCACACTGCTTTTAACGTTTACAGGGACGTTATTTTCTGGGCAATCGCCGATTCTGCCAGACTCGGCACACTATCCAAATAGCAATTATAACAAAACAACACTTTTTCTTTTTCAACCCATAATAGCTTATGCAAGAGGTCAATTCTTGATTATGGAAACAGGATCGAGACTGGTTTGAAAAATTGGTACCACGCTTTTATAAGTCACTATACGGGAATTGATACTATGTAAAGAAGTAGTTTATATATGATTTAGAATAAGCGATTACATATTATAACATATATTGTATATGTTGTTTGTGTTGTTATATGTCGGGTGTTACACTCCGCGCACTTTTGATACTTACTGATGACTGGTTCCTCTGCGATAATGTCGTCCTGCAAAACAACTTAAGCTACTATGTGTATGTGAGCGCCACTTGGATTTTTTGTTCCAAAAAATTATTATTATTATTATTATTAAAATTAAATTTTGATTTCTTAGTTGTTAAATTAATTCTATGAAAAAATGTAAACAAGACAGTTTGAATTTGAAAATAACGTATGTTTAATGAACCTTAAAAATCGTCTGAAGGACTAACACTCGTATTAAATAAAATTGCAGAGTTACAAAAAATTATTATTGACAAGTTTTTTCAATCAAGTATCGGCTAATAAATATTTTATTTACTCAGTTGAAAAGCATGAGTTCAGTGTATGAAAAAATCCTTATACTCAGGACGTGACTCCTTTGAACTACCAAGACAAATCAATAGGATGCTTTACAAAAATTGTATGATTTGAAGGTGTGTGACATGTGTAGTACAACTGTGTGACAAATGATACCAGGTAAAAATGACTTTAACTTTTGAACAACTCACGTTCCGGTGGGTAATTATTTCTTGCACTGGACACTTCTCTTGGGGACGTTTTCAATCTTGCCTCTTCGTGTTAACGTTCCTCGTGCACTGATAATTATTTGTAAGTCAAAATACGGTTTTTAAAACTCCGCACGATTGAAATAAGTTTCGCACTGAATCTATGCTTTGAATTCTGCCGGCGGTGATCAGCTGTCTGCGTGGTTTCTCGATTCGGCCGTCGCTGCGCTAGTTCCGGACTCAACGTTGAAAGGCTTGTGTCATGCAAATCGTTTTGGGAAAATTGTTAAAGTAAAAGTCAGTTTGTCTTAGCGAATACCAGCAGAATTGATTCTCTATTAAAATTTGGTCCTTTTCAGGGTCGCTAGTATTCTGGCTGCGTGCGTTCTATTAAATATGGCGTGTTCCTGCTCTATTCAACAACACGTTGGCGTATACTCCTTGTAGAGGTTAGTTCAGTCTTTTGTCATGTACGGGAAAAGCCTTTCGGTGTTCTCGTGTCGAATTCTCGTTCTTCGGTTTCGCCTCGGATGTGATGATCAGTTTCGTGGGTGATGTGTCTCTTCTGGATTCAAAGCACAAAGTGTTTCCTGGTCAAATTTCGTCTTCCTTTTATACTCTGTAAGGGGCATTGTTTTAATTTTTTGACATGAACTTCCGGTATTTTTGAGTAAAAATTTTCTTCTAGAACGTTCGAGAATAATCAAATGGAACATCACGGAACAAATTTGACTTTCGTAGAAGCTTTAGAACAAAAACTTCTTATTCTTCACACTAAAGGATATTACTGAAATTATTCTGGTATTTGTCAAACAATTTTACATAACTACTTACAATCTGCATGCCATTACTATTTTTGGATTCTCTGCTTTCAACTGAATCTAATGATACTAATTACGATTGGTTTTGAACAAATTAACTCAAATAAAATAACATAATATACAACTCTTACCTTGGAATGTTTTCACAAAATTCCAATTTTCTACTTATAAAAATGTTGTGAAGTTGTTTGGTTCTTGCTACAACATTAATGCATAACATAATTATCTTTTTATAACAAAATAAACAAATATTAACACATACAACATATAAATAAGTTCAGTTTTATATAGGCCTTACATATGGCTTATGTTTTTTGTCACTGGTTCTTTACAATAATTTGTCTTTTTTCAGTATCAATTATGGGATTTTTTGGGTATCCACTGAGAGTTTGTTATATTGTTTATCCTTGGTAATACTTGGTTTATCCTGATACATATTATTTTTACTGTAAGATTACTTAGCATCATATTGGTTTGCATAAGTGATTCATTTTCTTGGTGTGACAAATTTCACTCTCATATTTCAATACCTTTAAGAATTAAGCTTGTTTTCAACTGAGTAAGTTTGTTTCTATAGTACACTATAGGATTGTACCTTTTTCTTTATTTTTGCTAATATTCTGCAATTATTCTGTCAAATATGACTGTTTTTTGTGATTGTTTTTGGCCTCAGCCTGGTATGGTATAGGTAAATAGTTTCCTAACTCGACTGTTAAAGTGTTTTAGTTGGTCAAATATATAAGTATAGTCACATTATATTGTATTTCAACTTTATAATACAATTTGGTTGCATTTGGCAACATTAAATTCATAAATACTACAATATTATAGGTCCATCACATGTTTTCAGTTAATACTGTTTTTGGCTATTTTAATTGATTTATAATCACTTTACAGCTTTCTCTATTTAAGATAATTTGTTCGTCTTTGTTTAATTGACATTTACATATAGGTTTTATATTAATTCTATAATAATTAATTTTCACATACAATCTGAGTGATTGGACTCAGCTCCTGAACATAGATTTTTTGTCATAACATTTATATATTTTTTTATTTTAACTTACATCCTTTTTAATAATGTATTCAAATCATTTAATACATTTATTGTATTTATATTACAAAGTATAATAATGGATCTCGTCCATCAATTCACAATAAATAGTTTTTTATACCCTATTCAGAGTTACATTTCTTAATAAGTAGTGACCTCATTTTGGTTATTTCTGATATTATCTGTCTCTCTTATAGTATATTATTAGTTTTACACTGTTCTTCACTTAAATAATATATATGGGGTTTGAGTCTTAGTCATAGTCTTGTCGTTTTTTCATGTTAATGATATTAATTATCAGACAATATTACAAAATTTTTCGGATTACTTGGGTTCGATACTGTTCACCTCACTTTCCTCTTATGATAAATTACTATGCAAATAATTTCCTTTATGGAACGTTCTGTGACGTTACAATATTTATTTATCTAAGTATATATTTCATTTTAAAGTAAAGAAACTTTATAAAAGTCATGCACCACCAGTCCAGCCCTAATATCACCTTATTATGTTATCAATTCAATTTTATCAACATCGAAAACCCAGATGTTAACAATAAGCAAGGAATGTTAACAAGTGTTAACATTAAGGTGGAATTCGATACTGTCTGTGAACAGCGGTTTCGGTTTTATACTGGTTTTGAAAACTAGCAACACGAGTATAACAAGGGAGCTGGTACATCATGCCAATAAATCCCCAAAGGCTTTGCTTTTCTAAATGACACTATATGGCCTAATAAATTCTGAGGTGTAAAATCGATAGCAAAACTCTGTGAAAAAGGTTGTGCAGGCATTATTAAGATAGATCTATCTAGCAAAAATAAGAGTGTTAAAGCAGAAATGTTGGAAGCAATAGAGATGGAAACTTTGAGAAAAATAAAACGAGATCGTACGTGAGATCGAGGTATGAGATTGTACGTTTACCCGAGGATGGTAGACTGTTAGACTGCCGAAAACCTTACCAAAGTCATCAATAGGCGAAGTTTATAACATGGAGGCTAACGAATGGGCGGAGGGAAGACACTGTAAATCTGCAAAAGAAAAAGAAAAAGAAGAAGAAGAAGAAGAAGGCGACGACGACGAAGAAGAAGATAAAGTAGATGTTTATGTGAAAGGGTTTATTAGTTTATAACGAAAACTGATGTGAATGTTACGAAAGACGGGTTTAAACTTAAGTAATTACAATACAGTAGAAGCATTAAGTAGTGGAGAAATGCATAGGCAGTTTATCAATGCTTATCTGTCAACAGCATGGGTGTACTGTACGAAAACAAAACATACTAGATGTGGAAGACGGGATAATTTGCCGAGCGCTGTACAAATATTCGCCTAGAAGCTGACAGTAAGTTGGTAAGCGAAAATACTTACTTAAAATTTTCGTCACTAGTCAAAAGGGAAAATGTCAACTCTTTTGTAACAATTTTTATACAAAACAGTAGTCGGAATTATCGATGTGAGTGTCTAGCCGAAACAGCGGCCTAGTGTCCGAACGAGTAAGGTTTATCTGTACTTCGCGTATTTCGTGTTTAGTTACAAGTGTCGGTTTTATTGTTTCCAATTCTCAGTACACGATCTTTCGAATTATTTTTATAGACATACATTTTGACGTTTCAGTTTACAAGTGATCAGATTCGGTCTAATGTTTACTCTTTCACAGACAGCCAGTTGCTATTCTGTTATGACAAACACTTCAGTTTACACGTGATCAGATTCGGTCTAATGTTTACTCTTTCCCAGACAGCCAGTTGCTATTCTGTTATGACAAACACTTCAGTTTTCCGCCCAGTTCTCTTGGCGGAAGATGAAGGTTAGACTATGTTTGTTTTTCGCTTCAACGAAGACGCGAAGAATAATTATAGAATTGCGGTAGTGCGAGGTACGGTGAAACGTTTATGAAGTCTTTTGCATTGTCTTGCGGTTGAAATTTCCGTAACAAAAACTGTATTTTTGCTATATAGGTGCACTTGTTTCTAATAATTTTCTAAATTTGTAATCATACTGGATCAGTAATTTAGATTTGACATACAATTAAATAAGTTGTTACCTCTGAGTGCTACGATCGATAAAAACCCTTGTCGGATATTATACATAGAAAACCGCAAGCTTATGAAAGGATAATTTACGGAAGTCGTGCTACGATAATATACGAACACTGTGTGATTGCTTGTTCAAGACAGTCGGGCGAAAAAAATCATTGTAATTCTTATTAAACATCGCCATTGTTGGCACGATATGCACCCACGCAATCTTTATCTCTTCCCAAGAATGAAATAAAAACATGAAAGACAACGTTTTGAGACTATTAAAAGTATAAAACAAAAATATTGGAGTAATCTCAAGGCTAAGCGTTATAATTGTTTAATTATACTGAAGTATTCTTAATTAAGAATTTCTTGACTGCTTTTGTCTGTTGCATACAGTGTGTGCTGTGCTGGATATCGGATAAAATAGACAATAAATACAATAATAATTATTGTTATATAGGAGTGTTAATAATAGTTTTATTTATTTTTCTTGTATTTAATAATTTATGTCACTACTTTATAACCACGCTTTGCTTACTTTTTGTGATAGCGTATGTTTTTCATGTTCAATGCTAATTGGTTACATCAATATGAAGACCCCGGTGCAAGAAGGGGACAGCTCCATTTTTTTACGGTTTCACGTTTTTCCTTGATACATGTGAAGAAAATTATTCTCTTTCTTTTTGTACAAGAACGGGACAGCTCCAACCAATATTCCATCAGATATTAAAGGGAAGGAGCTGTAACAGTCTACGTTTCGGCGGAAGAACGATACAGCTCCCGGTGCTGTCCCATTCTTGTGCCAAACGCAGTTCACTGTTTGTCCGCATGAGTCACACGGTTAGTCAACAGCTGGTTCTATTCTTTTGTTTACTTCATTACAACGCTCTTTCTAGTTTTGTGAGGTTACGTTGTTTGTGTTTGCCTCAGTTTGCTTTAGTTATGAGTGCATCCAATCTATTTGAAAGCGATTTGGATAATACAGATAGTGATCCAGATTATATCCCGGAAAGTGACGTAGAGGAATGTAGGCCTAGATGCAATGTAAATACAACATCGGCTTCAACATCAATTTCTGGTCATGCTGAGTGCTTCGATACAAATTTAGGTTGTGCAGATGGTGAAAATTTGACTATACTTAAGGGAAAGGGACGAAAGCGGAAAAGAGACACTTCCAAATGGAAACGTAATGATCTGAAGAATAAAAGGGCAAGTGGAGACGAGCATATGAATACTTCAGGCAGAGTGGTCTCAGCTCGCAACACGGGTCCAGACTGTAAATGTAAGTGGAAATGTTTTTCTGTTGTCACTGACGATATTAAGGCTAATATAATCAGTAGTTTTAATTCAATGGCAAATAAGGAGAAGCAGGACATCCATCTTAGTGGTCGAATCAATTTATCCACTATTCAGAGACGTAGGCCTGTAACACGGGAGGGACAAAATCGAGCTTACGCAGCTCACTACAAAATAAAACATGGTACTTTTAAAAAAACGGTTTGTAAGAAAGCTTTTTGTTCCCTCTATGGAGTAGGAAAACGTAGAGTTAAAAGGATAGTGGGATATCTACAGGAAGGTATCCCTGTATTCAAGGATAATCGTGGGATACATGGTAATAGACCAAATAAAATACCTGATCATATTATAACTAAAGTTGATAAGCACATACGAAGCTTTCCTGCTCAAGTATCTCACTACAGTAGGAACAAAAATGAAAATGTACGGTACCTTTCACCGGATTTGAGTATTCGAAAAATGCACAGACTTTATTTAGAGAAACATGAAGCAGAAGTATTTGCGAAATTGGAAAAAGGTGAAAAATGCAAACCAACAGTTACTTATGATTATTATAGTCGTCACTTTAATGAAAACTATAAACTTTCCTTTGGATCACCCAAATCTGATACATGACAAAAATGTGATACATTGGAGAACCAAATTAAATTTTAAAAAAACGAAGAAACTTTAAAGACATTAAAAATTGAAAAAGAACTTCATTTAAGAAAAAGTGAGGAATTTTATAAGGAAATGAGTTTAAAAATTAAAGAATCCAAAACTAAAGATAAGATTGAAGTTTTGACTATTTACTTTCAACAAAATTTACCTTTGCCAGCAGTACCAAGTGGAGATGTGTTCTATAAGAGACAGCTGTGGGTTTATAACGTCACTATATACTGTGCAAGCAAAGGAATGTCGTACTGCTACATGTACAATGAAAGTACTGGAAAGAAAGGTCAGAATGAAGTAATAAGCATGATCGACCATTTCATAAAAAATGAAATCAGTTCTAGTGTAAAAGAACTGTATCTTTTTTCTGACAACTGCTCAGCTCAAAACAAGAACATGGCACTAATGCAGTACTTGTATATTCTTCTTAAGGGGTATAAAATGTTTGATAAAATTTTTCACAGGTACCCAAAGCCGGGACACAGTTTTTTACCTTTTGACCGCACTTTCGGTGTTATTGAAAGGAAAGGCGAAAAAGGGAACGAGTCTTTGTTCCTAAAGACTACGAGGACATGGTCCGAAAGACATCGAAAAAGTTTGTAGTTATAGAAGCCAAACAAAGTATGTTTCTAGACTTCTCGTCCCATTTCAAAGAAAAGTTCCAATAAATACAAACCCTGTATGCTAAACCTCAGAATGATAATACAGGAAACAAAACCAAAAAATCTGCCTCCAAAAATAAAGGTAAGAAGTTTACAATATCGAAGTACAGGTATGTAGAATACAATAAAGATGAACTGTTGTGTAGTTCTTCAGCATTACTAAAAGAAGCATTCCAGCTTGAAACACCAAGTACCATTTTCTCCCTTCCAGAACCTGACAATAGACTTTATCATGGCCATTTGGGCTTAAAAAAAATAAATTCAAAGATGTGAAGGAGTTAGTAAATAAATATGTTCCCCCAGACTGCATGTGGTTTTATAATGAACTGATACAAGAAGATGATGCCAAGTGCAACGTGAGTGATGAACACGTGGATAGTGATGATGAATAGTACACTATAGAGAGAAAAAAACCATTTCTTCATTTCTTTAGTAACTCAAATTCATGTACTGGTATGAAAATAAAGTGTTTTTATCACAAGAGTCGCATTATGTTCTTATGAGACCCAATATTTATATGTATTTTGCAGCAAAAACGGGACAACTCCACAATATAATAATTAATTACACATACAATACATGACATTTTATTAAAATGTAATTTAAATTGGTTTCATAGAGGCAAATTCTAACATAACACTAAGCATTAAAAATAAATTTTTAAAAATGAATTTGTTAAACGTTGTTTTCAATTCCTGAAAAATTTTAAAAATGGAGATGTCTCCTTCTTGCACCGAGGTCTTCTTTTGCTGTATTAAAAATATTGTATTAAACACTTTAAAATTTGTTAATAATTTCTTTAATGTTTACATTGTTAAATTTTACAAATGTGTAAGACAATAAAAAAATTGAGAACAGAGAATTAAACATTACACCAGCATCTTGAATTAAATACGAGATTGCTATTGAACTGGAACGTGATATTAACGGAAAGATAGAAAGTTAAGAAGGGATAGGAGTTTCCATAACATGCATTCAATTTCCAAAACAGTCAGAGTACTGTCGATTTTCATGGGAATCGATACATCAGAAATATTAGTTTGTACACGTGTGGAAACGCTAAACTCTTATTCATTCTTAACGTCTAAACCACCACCCAACAGGGCATAAAGGACAAATTTAAAAGTAGAGGAAAATTATTCATTTCATTAATTTATTAATCAATAAAATTTCAATAAAAGTGAATTGAAACAAAATTCCATTTAGTGTGATTAAAAATGTTATTACACCTGTGAAACACGCAACCTGCGTAACAGCTTACAGATGTATACAAGGCCGACAATGACGTAGTTTTTAGTATTTTCTAAGCACCCACAATTACACGATTATACTCGATGCATAATCCAGAAGGCGGTAGGTGATCCATTACCGCGGCGGTGTATTAACACGAGTTTTAGAGGCGGCGAATCAGTTTAGATCTGCGATTTAGGGTGCGTTACAGGAATTGATATTATTGTGACCTGCAGCTTTGTGTAAGCGATTATTGTTTATCATTTATTGCGACAACATTAACGAGACGATATTTTCTGTGCATTACATTAGTGTAAGTTGGGTAATCGTAAGCTTAAAAAATTGTTATGTATGTGTGTCTTCGTTTATTTTAAACTGTAATCAAACATCTAAACAGCAATTTCTCTGGCGTCCCTTTTTTCAATTCCATTGTTTAAACACAACGATCCATGCGACCGTCGTACAATACATGAATGTAGTTTATGCATGTGTTAAGTTGAAATAAATTAGTGGGACTTCATCCTATAACTCATATTCATTCTAATTTGTTAAGAATAATATTCTTATATTACTAGTGACCGTCATTCAATAAATAATGAAAGTTTTAGCGAGGATCGGTCGATAAGTATAGACACAATTTTTAATTATTTGTGTCAACGTTTCGACAGTATTAGTGCCATCATCAGGAGCTGTGCATGGGTAATAGAGAAACAATCGAAACACATGAACAGATTAATTAATTGAGCGAATGTGTGTGTGTCGGCGAGACGGTGTGTGTTACAAAATATTTGCTATTCTCATATACTGTTGTAAATAAATAGTCACACATAAGTATAATAATCCGAAAACTCTTTTAATACAATACTACGAATTAATATAATCATATGTTAATAAAACATAAAACCAAGACAAGCGTAGTCAAGTTATATTGTACTTCGAAAGTTTCATCCTTTACAATTGTAGTAAGATTATATCAGTGAAGCTAAACAGCTCCAATTTTAATTTAAAGAAGTCTTGAGAATTTTATACGAACGTCTCTGCGTAATTAATTATTTAATTCTGTTGACGTTCACGCCGTGATGTTACACTAGGCAAAGAGATTCAGAACCATTCAGTCTCCGGTATTTCAGAGGTAGGCCTAATTGAATTCCAAGGACGCGCACTGATCTAAGTGTAATTTGATTGGATTGTATACAAACAGTTTCAATTTGTAATGAGATAAAATACGACTTACCAGCTGCAAAACACAAACACACACACACACAACTGTTAGTGATCGGAATTTAATTATCCAGTCTAAAGTACGAACAACTAAACACCGATAATTTTTAACGTTCTGTAGACAAAGTCGGATAATCTTTTGGTAAACTAACAGTATTGAACACGTATAAAATTCAACTATAAATGTTAATACACACACACTTATATACATCGCCGGTATTACCTAATTTTATAGGTAAATGTAATTTAGACGTTTCTCAGTCGTCGATCGACTGATAAAATTACCTTGATTTAGAAAAAAGATAAAACAAAACGAGTGATCGTAAAGGACTGGGTTATACTAAATAGCGTTACTGGAGACCACTACAGTTATTCAGGTGTGCTAAGTGTTAACTGTAAGTAGAACGCCAACTTTGTAAAGTCTCTGGTTTCCGGAGGGGGGGGGACGAATGGATACACGTAATATCAAGTGACACTATACTATTGGTAAGTAGAGATGTTAAAACATTAGCTGACTGATTACATTAACGGCGTATCAGGTACTCAAGAGTTCTTAATGGTAGCACTAGACATTAGGCCAAACGGAACGAGAAATCTAGCAAATCTGATGTATACCATCTCTAATGTAACAAACAGAGCAAAACTATTTGATGTAAACGGACAAGGATTATAAGAACAAAGAGGTTGTAAAGTACTTTGTGAGAAAAAAAAATTGGAAAAGAGAAAATATGTGTTGAAGGAAATAAGTGAAAAAAGAACAACATTAATAACAAGAATAAAAGCACATTATTATTACTTTTTGTTAAAATATTTCTCACTAATAGAAATGGGTTTGATATCTATTTCCAAATGTTACGTCTCTTATATCGTGAGTATTACGAACTAAATGGAATTCCAAATAATAATAATTTACACTTAAATGCCATTCAGAGTTTCGTTGTGATAAACAACATTTAGACAAAGTTTCCAAGAAGGTACTCCTAGTGAATTTCTAATGAACGATGTTGGAATCTAAAGAAAATATAGTGAAGAAAAAAGATTATTGATCCTGTGAGTTTTAGTTTTAGAGGGGAAGGAATATTAAAAATAGTTTTAAACAATAAATCAACTATTTTATTTTAATAATTATTAAATAAATAATTATTTTGGTTTAAGTGCGTTTCACATTATTTTAATAGAGCAGGTTTGTAAAATTTTTACTCAGCGTAAAACTAGTTTCGTCTTGCGATATCTTAATGACCTTTAGTATTAGCCCGTTAACAAAATATTGGTCCTCTAAAGCTTGGCGTTTAGTAAGTAATCTTTTAATCCCTTAACTTGGAACACCTGCTGTCTGTGGTAAAGTAGTATTACAACCCTTAATTGGGTAGGGTTGCGCAACACTTAAATGCCAGAAATAAGCTTGCAAAATTGATTTCCTTACAGTTTTAGAGTACCGTTTCCTACCTGTCTTAAAATGGTGGTATGGTGGTAATACATTTTTTTAATGAGACGCATCTGAAAGAGTATAGAATAATTAAATTAAATGTAAGTAATGTGCAGTAGTTATTTCGCAAAAAATTTGTAAAATACCGTTGATAATTACTGTACTGAAGTATTCTACAATTGTTGTCACTGAACATGGTGCAGTTCTAGCCTGTAATAAATGATTATTGCTTCTCGCTAACACGTTTACTAAATTATTTGCATCGTAAAATATAAAATAATGCTCTATTTTTGATGTCATCTTTTTATCTACGCATTATCTACTGGATGAATATATTACGCTGTTAGGCTAATTTTCATGAACAAAACTCTGTTACATTCATGCGTACAAATCGGATCTTCTACTGCTTGTCCTGCCATTCTCCAACATTGTTTTCTGTGATACATGTTTTCTTCTGAATTTTCTTTCCACTTCCTCGTCTTTAACGTTCTCCCAAACTTTTCTACGTCTCCATTATCGGTTCTAAACTTTTCTTCGAGCATCTCGCGTCACTCAGAGTCTTTTTAAAGTGCAAACCATGTTAACGATTTTCTCTCAGTTCTCTGAGATGTGTTTATACGGTTACGGCGATAGCGTGAGTCGTCGTGTTTGAACCGTCAAGTAAACAGTTAAAAACCAGAGAATTTATTACTTCCACCATCGAGTACAGTTATAATAAGCAATGACACGCGTGTACAAATATTTTTCAAGTTCAAGTTTTGGGTTGCCCAACACTCACTTAAGTAATAAACTAATATCACGTAAGTAATCCTATCGCAATTTTCAATCGTTTTCATATAATAATTCACAATTAACACTATAATGAACTACTGCCAAGTAACAAGCACCGGTTCCTAACTGTTAACAACTAGTAATAGAAAGTCTTACCTATTCATCATCATAGAATGGAAAGTTTTCTATAAATCATTATCAACATTGAAAGTTTTATCATCCTATATACGAAGTTCACAGGAATGAATTTCGAACCGCGAGTCACAACTACAAATAATTACACTTGTCACCACTTCGATTCGCAGTCTCAAACTAACTGGCCGACCGTATCCGAAACACCGCTTCTGTAGTCAGTTTACGTGACAAGATTGCCCTACGTGTTGTTTGGAAGGCGCAGAAAGCTGCGGAACATGCGAGAGTGTTGCGTAGTCTTGCTTCTCACACAGCGCGCACAAATCTTTACGCAAATTTGTACACATGTCTTGTCTATCTCTTCAGCGAAAATATTCATGGCCATCTGTCTTGCTGTATCAGTCTAAATGTGTGCAATATCGATACCTCGCTACTTCGTCATAAGTAATTCACGTCGTTCGTTACATGCTTATTCTGGCACATTTATTATCTTGCCCTGTTTTGCTCTGTTTGCAACTATACTTAGAACAACGTTTCTTTACAGCCTTAAATTTTTAAATTTTCTTAGTAGTCGCTTTTGGAATGTTGTTAAATATTAATATTTAATTATCGTTCTGTGTTCTGATTGTACGTATTTAGACTTATTTCTTGCCATTATATATGTCTTACTCCAAATTTCGTGACCAGTCATTAACAAAGCTTTTTACAATATTGTGAATTGCAACGTGTTTTGCATATTTATATTGCAACGTCTAATACTGCATATTTATCATAAATTTGTTTTATTTAAGATAGTTTCGTTACTAAATTCCTGTTTGGAAATGTTCTAATTCTGTGTGATGTGTTCTGAAGCATGTTTTTATTATATACATACTTTGTAATTTCCTAATATAAGGGACTATAATAGGAAGTGGTGGCTGCTACTTAGGGGTTCAAGAGCGCAAGCCTCCCAGTCGCTTTCATTAGGAAATATTAACGATTAAGTCATAAAGCTACACAGAACAACGCTTTATACAGTACAGCTTTATACAGTATTATGTCATACAACTACGTTAACACTATATATTGTAAGATGTATATGGGCTTAAGAGTATAATTATTCTAAATAATAGTAAATCGGATCTTCTACTGCTTCTCCTGCCATTCTCCATCTTTGCTTTCTGTGATACATGTTTTCTTTTGAATTTTCTTTCTCCTTCGATATTTAATACCTATACTGAACGTGCAACAATTCTGAATGATTCATCCGTTGTGAGTCTGCTGCTCTTATTAAGTTGCAATAGTAAAAACAAACCTAACCGAATGGTTTCCAAGTGTAACAGATACAACACGCAGGCTACACGAGGGCTCACTTACGACAAACCGCGAGCTCTCGCTTGTTGGCAGAATGCTTAATGTATGGATAAAGTGCTTCCTTATGAATTCCTATGGTATGGATAACGTATGCTTACGTATGGGTAAAGTGTAGTATTGCGAGTTTTTGTTTTCAATTTTTGCTGTTTATGTACTTTCCTTTGTATTATTTATATGTATATATTTTCGCAATATTGTGCCAAAAATGACGGAGAATTGTATAATTAGTATTAAAAAAAATAATTTTGAAACACTTTCTTTTGAATGAAAATTAAGAAACCAGGAAGGCCTATACCATTGTTAAATTTAACCAAGGCGGATAAAGCAGGAATACTACTTTTACTAGGCATTTTACTATAGAAATTTACAATATGTTCAAGTGGATTTATTCTTTTCTATTGCAATGGAATGGACAAAACATGGTTAGTGTTAGTCTTTGCTGACATAAACATTTAAATCAAAGGGAAAGGAAGCACGAAGTTTCTGTACGTCATTTCAGCTCTGTACTAAATTATCTTTATTAGGTTCATCAAATATAGCAGTACGTTTAGATTCAATGTACAGGCAAAATATTACAAGCATAACAAATACAGTAACTAAAAATATGTATATGTTAAAGAAATAATTAATGGTATTAAGTTTTTGGAAAGCTGAATTTTGCTTTAGGGGGCACAATGTAAAAGACAACTACTATCGCAACCGTGGAGTATTGTTTTTGGAATTTATTTCTTGTCAAGATGGGATACGATTTTGAAAGAACATTTAAACAGTCCAAGAGTTTTTAATGATACATCTACGACGGCAAAATGCAATTCTTGACAGTATGCTCGACGTACGTATACAGGGAATCAAAGACCAAAAAAACGAAACTGGGTTTTTAGTGATTTGGTCTGATGTGATTACAGATATTTCAAATCAGTATCAAGTGATTGTTATTGTTATGATATTTCTAAAAAATATGCATGCGAGATTCTAGAGTTTCTTAATAATCACTGATAAATCAGCTGATGTTTTAACACATTTCATAAACTAATTTAGATACACTGATTACAAATTCTCTTTAGGCGTATAAACTAATCGCTCAAACTTACGATGGTGCAAATAAAATGAGAGGTGCTACAAATAGCGTTCAAAAAAAATAAAACAAAAAAAATTCTGCTCATTTCGTTTAATGATAGGCGTGTACAAATTCAAAATGTAAAAATTGCAAAGTAAAACTTTTTTCTCTAATTTATCTACAGTCTCTTTCAAGTTTTACTCAGAAATGATATGTAATAGAAGAAATTGTAAGACAGAAGTTGGTAAGAATTGTAGCTACACGTTGGAACTATATCATTCGTACAGAAAACGTTGTTTTTGTTAATTTAGAAAAGTTAATCGAGGGTTCTGAAGAATTACAAGAAAACTGTCATAAAACTGTTACTTGTAAAGAGGTATACGGTGTAAGTACAACTCTAGAAGATCGTGGTTTTGAATGTTGTCTTTATTTATTTCACATAATCTTTCCATATGTAGATAGATATATTATACAGTTTTAAGCGAGACAGAAAACCAGTGTTGAACTTTTAAAAGGTCTCTAGGAATTTGAAAAAATGTATTGGTTAGTACCTGCAGATGTTTGATGAATTATATTTATACCAATAAACTAGAGAGAAAACGAACGGCAATCAAAACGAATAAACAAAGAAAAGTAAATGGTGAAAATAAAAATTCTGTCATTGCTAAGGGAGTATGTGACAAGTAATTTGTCAGTTATAAGAAATACTCTCATGCAGAGTTCAGTTGCAAGCTGTAGCTTTAGTTACTACAAACAACTTTCCGTATTTACACCAGACGTTTCCGTCATAAATTTATTAAGTGGAAATTTTCAAAAATATTGTAGGTGGTCTAAACACGCTTTCGTTGCTGTCTAGCAACGGTTTGATCCCTTTAGCAAACCGTAAAATTATTGAAAATTATTGTGACAACTCCTATATCAAACACTAAATAAGAATGATTTTTCTAATCTTAAAAGAATTAAAACATTTCCGAGGAATACGATAATGAAGATCGTCTATGTGGTCAAGCAATAATATAAGTGAATAAAGACGTAACGCACAACATAATTAATTTTGATGAAAAGGTTATGAACAATTTTATTTTGCAGAAAGACAGACGACTTGATTTTGCGTATAAATAATCATATTTATCATAAAACATTTAATACGTCTTGTTAATTAGATTTTAGATTTATATGTGGATGTGATGTCTGCTAATATTTTCTGGACACATTGAACGTGACTGTTTCTGTTACAATCAAAAATACATAAGACCATTACATTCATTATGTATAAGAAACAAATATTTAATGACTGTATACAGTGTTAAAATCGTATACTTTAAAACTTAGTTTTGTGTTACCAAAAGACACTGCTGAATTGGATTATAACGTCCCCCGAACACAGAAGGTGTTTTACAAATTTTACTATTGCGTAAGGCATTAAGAGCCCCCCAAATGTTTTTATTACAAGCCACTGCTGCTAATAGGTGAGATCAATCGCATCATTAGCGTGTTTCTTTGGGGGTAAACTGTTACCAATGTTAGGTTATATGACTTGAATTTTGTACTCTTCTTCTTCTTCTTCTTCTTCTTCTTCTTCTTCTTCTTCTTCTTCTTCTTCTTCTTCTTCTTCTTCTTCTTCTTCTTCTTCTTCTTCTTCTTTATGGAGCCAGTGCTGTAGTTAGGACATTATTCTTTCACTTTTGTCTAACTCGAGCCGTGTGCGTCTACCTCGACCCGGCATGACTTTCAAGTTATCCGCTTATCTCAGTTGTAGTCTTCCAATTGTTCCTTTTTTATTCCCAAGATGTCCAAGTTTTTGTACTCATAAATTCCTTCTGCCATCCGACACCTTGATGCTTATAATTTGTTTCTCCATTCAGCTTTGTGTTTGAGCTATTTTTCGGTGTTTGGGTTCAAGAATGTGTAACTCTGGTAGCCACACAAGAGTACCGGTAGATGTTTTTATTTTAATTTAAACTAAATAATTTTTCAATATGTAATTAATTATAATGTATGAAATATGTAAACGCATTACGAAATGAAAATATGATTTTTTTACGATGGGAAATAAAAGGGTAGAGATATTTTAATAATGTTATAAAAGGAATTAACGTTATACATTTTCATTTTAAATGCAGTAAAAAGTTTTATCCTGGTGACTGTAGAATGAGAGGGAGCAGGTGGAATGCTTAATACAGCGCGTGATTTTCAATGTGAACTGAATTAAATTTCCTTATTGCACAACAAGTCTGTATAAAGTGCTTCTATGATTATAGTATTTCATCTAGTTACCTGGTTTTTTATGAATGTTTTCATTCAGCAGGAATGAGTTTGTGTTTCTGTTTATTCTGGCGAAATAATTTTTGTGAACAACGTTTGGAGACTAAGCGCTGTAATAAAGAGAGAGAAGCGGCTATTTCTATAAAACACACAAACACACAAATACACGCACTAACGTCTAAAATAAAGGAGCTTAATAACGTTAAAACACACTGTCCTTAAGGAAGAATTTTGAGCGGCCGAGATTTTATAATTTGTTTTCTCGCCTCTTGGTTTTAATGTTTCTTGGTTTTATTGTTGTAATAATATGTCTCCTAGAATAAAGGAGGTCCTAATAGAAATGGAACATCTTGTCCAACCAGAAAGAATATTTATAAAGGTGCCGTTCGATCCTCTGGCTCTTGATGGTAGAAGGGGGTAATAATAAAGAAAAATAAGAAAAAGAAGCATAAGAAGAAGAAGAAGAAGAAGTGGAGGAGGAGGAGGAGGAGGAGGAGGAGGAGGAGGAGGAGGAGGAGGAGGAGGAGGAGGAGGAGGAGGAGGAGGAGGAAGAGGAGGAAGAAGAAGAAGAAGAAGAAGAAGAAGAAGAAGAAGAAGAAGAAGAAGAAGAAGAAGAAGAAGAAGAAGAAGAAGAAGAAGAAAGTAATTTCAGATTCCTTATTTTACTGTAGCGAGTTCTCAGTTTTATACCTTTATGACTCAGTGGGAGATATGTGTGGAATACTTACGTTTTTATTTAATTTATGTAAAACTTTAGGTATCAGCGAATTTAGTGGTACACATATGTCCCACTTCAATTTTTATTGTCCCAGGTAAGTAAAATTTCCAAATATGATTCCAAATACTACATAACAAATATAAGAATCTAAAACAATTCAAATACTTTTTCTAGCTATAACACGGAGTTTTGAAAAGGAGAAAGAAAGATGAAAGAAACAGATCGAAAAAGAGAGGCGGGAGCAAAATACGGGGAGACCCAAGCGGACTTAAATTATGACACCCACAGTACAGACAAAACTGTTAAATACAATATAGGGGTTATCGGTGCTAATGTATTCTTGTAAGATAATTAATTCAATATTTAAAATCGACTATCAAATATTTACTTTAGCACATTATAAACGCGCCTATGAGAAATAATATTCATTATTCATGAGCACGCTCTGGTCTTTATCACAGCCTGCGTTTAAATGTTTACTGAACTTGTCCTTTCATGAGCTCTTTAAAATGCTTAATTATGTTTATTTGTAATTATAAACAGCTGTCTGAATAGCGTTTTTAAATGAATAAATTAATTAAAAAATTTTAAAACTTTATCACCACTGTAAACACTAAATTTTTAATGGGATTATTTTTATGTAAAACATTCGACTGTAATCACCAACAGTGCAGTTAATTCATGAAAATCTACAGAAATATAACTGGTTAATCGGAAATGTACGTCAACACATAACCCCTTAATGTTGCTGATGATAAAGTCGATCAAAGTTTAGAATAAGTACTATTATGTACTATATCATATTACAACTTAAATTGGCTTTCCGTCTTGAAAACCGCATCCCTAATTTCCTCAAAGAGCATATTAAAAATCACTTAGGGATCCAAATAGAACATATACCCCAAAACTTCTAATCCAAATCTTTTCAGTTCGATTTCTGTATTTACACATTTTCAACATCTCCCTTATCATCCTCAGTCCTTATATGTGTGCCTTGCTGCCTGCAGGAGTCCTCTAATCCAAATGTAGTGAACAGTGTCTTTTATCTTCGGAATATTTACTCCCTGAAAACTCCATTGTAGCCACAAAACTTGTATATCACTAGGATCTTAGATGCAGTGTTTTTTGAATGCTTTCTGCACCCTGTGCCTAAGAACGTTCATTCGCCTTTAGGAGGATTTTTCTTACTACAAGTACAAGTGACTGTCCTGACTCTCTACTCGTCCATGTGCTTTCCAAGTAGAGAGACAAGTCGCTGACAAGTACAGATAGCACAGCTTTCACTCAGTTCCACACCCTCATTAGCCAACCATAGGTGTTAATCACTCTTCCCCCACCGGTTAAGTGTTTCTCTTTATTGAGGACTGAGATCCTAAGACATTTATCATCCTTTCCATTACTTTGGAAACACATAGTTACTGTAATAGTGGGAATAATAGAGCCTGCATACAGCATCACCGGACGTAACAGAATTTTCTACTTCTGTAAATTATTCGTTATTACGGGTATTACATGCTAAATCACAATATTGTTATAAAAATTATTGTAATTGAGAATATCGGTATGGAGAACCATACATAACTTCCATGTTCTAAGATTTATATTTAAAATCATTTTCAAAATTAAATATTACCATAGAAACTACTTATTTCTACTTACTGCTTCAGCCTTAACCACAGTACTGTGGTCACTAACGTATACCACCTCACGTTATCGCACTCGATTTTCACTGATGATGGAAGTCGATGGCATTGCCGAAACGTCTGGTTTTGTAGAAAACATTGGACTACGGCCAAACATCCCGGGAAGAAATTTTAACAAAAACTTCTTTGTTGGCGATAACGTTGTACACATATATATAAAAAATATGCATAAAATTAATGGCTTGTATAAGTTAATGTTTGATCTCCATTAAGTAATGCTCAAGTTTTCAAAGTTTTAATATTATGATGTCCGTAATTAAAACATCAGAGCAGGTTTAGTGTGTATGAGGGTACACCGTGGACAAAAATTTTCAACATTTCCTATTGAGCGTTGCTTAGAGTAAAGCTACGAATCTACAGTGTACGTTTCACAGAACAAACACGCGGAAAAGAAGGAGCGCTCCGAAGTCACTCATGGACCCTCAGCATTTTGCAGAGGGTTCATTCCCTGAAGACGAAAATTCTGTCTATGAATCGTTCCTCTGTAAACACGTGCAGTTACACTGCCCAGCGATCCACAGGAAGCAAATCGCTATCCACGCTGGACAATTTTTCTGCTTGCACGCGTTATGTTGGTGTGGGTTTCGGCACTTTCCATTTAAAAAGCGTGCAAATGTAACAAAATAAACATGAGTGAGGCCAGAAATAACGCGAATTTTGTGTGTGTGTGTGTGTGTGTGTGTGTGTGTGTGTGTTCCCTGCCTTTTATTGCAGTAATCATAATAATAAAATGGAAACGTAAACATTACATAATTGAGATATGCTAGCCTGCCACGAACGATATATTTTCCCTCGTACATGATTTACATTAAAATGAAAAAATTATAATTTTATTGCCTTGAAACAAAATTATTTTATTTTTAACAATTACCATTGTTTGAAAAAGTTTAAATGAATTTTCAAGTACTTTACTGTTGTTAAAACGTAAAAGGTTGCAGGTAAACTACCCCTTCTCCTCAACCGATCTTCACGAAAATCAAAACACCTTGAATTCTCTACAATTCAGGGATGTATGCAAAAAATTATTTGATTCTGTTTGAATATGCGGCAGTTACCGTTAGTCATAGAAAAAATTACCCTTGTTAAAACATAAAATGTTGCTGGTAAACTACCCCTTTCCCTTAACCGATCTTCACCAAAAACAATACATCTTGAGTACTCTACAAATCAGGGCTGTATGCAAAAACGTATTTGATTCTGTTTGAATTTGCGACTGTTATCGTTTGACATAAAAAATAACCTTTTTAAAACATAAAACGTTGCAGGTAAACTACCCTTTTCCCTTAACCGATCTTCACAAAAAACTACAGATCTTGAGAACTCTATAATTCAGGGCTGTATGCAAAAGAGTAGTAGGTTCTGTTTAAATTTGCGGCTGTTATCATTTGACATAGAAAAAAATTACCCTTGATTAAAAAAAAAAACCGTTGCTGGTAAACTACCTCTTTCCCTTAACCGATCTTCACCAAAAACAATAGGTCTTGAGTACTCTACAAATCAGGGCTGCATGCAAAAAATTATTTGATTCTGTTTGAATTTGCGGCTGTTATCGTTTGCCATAGAAAAAAAAATCTATATCAGATAGACAGACAGACAGACACACAGACACTTTTCGAAAAATGACTTTTTTTCATGTTTTGAGTGTAGTACAATCTGAATCTGCAATAATCTTGAACACGATTTTTTTTCCCATCGCCATATATCCATTTCCTTAAGGAACATGGAAGTAAAAAAGGATCGGAGGTTGTCAACAGTGCTACGACTTCATGCAGCCTGAAGCCGGAGCTTCATTTATACAACACCACAGCCACATACAACTGATATAGAGCTATTACGGATAGAAAGAAATAAGCAGGAAGACTGAAGCAAACCAAGGAGGAAGAGGAGGGAGAGACCAAACTGTGTCGAATTGTCATCTTCCAGTTTTACTTATGATAGTGGTAACTAAGATAATTGGATTCCAAGTGCCGCCAGTGATCTTAGTGTAAGTTAATTGGTTTGCGTACCAATTTATAGTGACATAAATTTATAGTGAGAAAAATTTCAGTTTTGTGTAGTGAGAAAATTTTCAGTTTCCTGTACGTACACTAACAGACATGCGAAAATCTATTTTCTATTGACTGACTTTGTACTTACCCATACTACAGCTATGAAAAGCAACTCAGCAAAAAACCAAGGTCCGATTTGTCTGTAGTACTGCGGAACTTGTTTGCAATATTTGTTGTAAATGTTGTTGCCCGGTTAATAACTGTTAAACTATATAGCAATAACCAGGATCGCATGTGCGTAAGACTGGCGGATGCTTGATCCCCATAGTTTAACAATTTTTGCAATTCAAATGGTTTACTATGTAACATCACAAAATGTTCCATAATAAAAATAAACACCAGAAGGGTGAATATACTAGAATACCTATAAATGAGTAACCAGGAAGAATGTAACAGTAAAAATGTTAAACAAATAAAGAATGAAAGGAAAGAATAAATTCAAGTAAACAGTGGTAAATCCACTATCTGCATAAAATGACACTACAACATAAATAAACAGAATGACAAAGACGAAATGACAAGACAAGTTTCCCACATAAACTGTTAAGTGAGCTCAATAAAACCTTTGATGAATAAAATCAAATGAAATAAGTAAGATAAGAAACGACATGAATAATATTTGTATCATGTATTATAAATAGAAACAGCACATTAGCAGATCCATGTCAAAGTAATGATTTAAAAAAGACGAATATAAAGAACAATACTAGGATTAATAATCAACTATAAAAGATAAGAAAACCAATAATATATGTTATAGTAGATTAAAGATAACCATCAATGTAAACACTGGATGTATTCAGGTAACATTATAAGTAGATAAAATATGTAAAGAAATATCATAATAAGTCAAGGAACGAAACATTGTAAAGGAATGATAACAAACCCAGAATGACCTAATTAAGACATGAAAATAAGAATCAAGTAGAGACCCTACTAAGCATAGCGAAGTAAAATAATGATAATGACAAAAAGAATGTAAAGCACCACTATTCGAGTGATGTTCTAAGAATAAGAGGTAAGAAAGACATGTTGAATTAAAAATAATTAAATATGGAAGTTTATGATAAAAAATCAACAAATATATACTAATAATTAATATTGTTCAGCTGGATACAGCATTTACATGTAATAAGGTGTTCTTTTTAATCAAATAATCATGTTCAAATTAGAAATTAAGAATAATTAAACAAATATTAAGAAAAGTTATTAGTCGGATCTGCAACATTTAGCAGACGACGAATGTAAACAATGCATTGGTTAGTTTAGAATAAAGAAATGTTAATAAAAACTATGACCAAACTGCCATCAAGCCATGTCAAAATAAAGACAAATAAACAAGCTTTACAACGATAGTAATAGAACCTGAATTGTAATTGTAATAACTGAGATATAAACGTTAGCATCATAAATTTGGTGAATTTCGAATAAATACAATGAAATAATAACAATAGCGACAATGACGCTCCGAATACAAATATGTAATGCCTATAAATAGAATTACGTCACCATGACATCATTTTCAACCACTCACGGACTACTTTAGAAACCCACCGACACTGCCTAGCGGACTTCTAAAAAAACTATATAAACGATCGCAATTGTAAACAAAGAAGCATTTTGTCTGTTTCCACTCAATCAACAACAACTAATCCAGGCCGATTTATAATCCAAAATTCAATAATCAACGAGAAGGAAGAAGTATAATTAAATATCAATGCATCGATAACAGTAGTGATACTTTTACTAGAAGTGCGTGTTAAAGAACGAGGTTAAGTATCATATCGTACATAACCAATGAAATAAGCAGTCAAGAAGAAAATAAAATCGTTCATTTGTGAAATAAAGTGAAGTGTAACCACGATCAGTGATTATGTATCAGATCGTGAGGAGTGTTAATAAATAATCATTGAGAATAATAACCAGGGAGTACGGTGCATATATTTACATTGTTTACGAGTAAGCTATTAGCAGTATAATATAATACACCTGTATACTGACGCAAGAAACAATAATACAATAAGTACTGAACACTGTATTAAATTTATTTAAAGCAATTATAATATTCCGACATAAGCTTTCAGGTATTAACTTTATCATAGCTAACCTAAGATTGGTACAAATTGAACGAACTTTTCGTTTGTTAATTTCAATAACTAAAAGTGTCTAACCTAATAATCTAATATTTTGTAACAGCATTGTAAAGTAAGGCAGTGGCGTTCTATTCTGTAAATTAAAAGAAGTCACCCTTGAGATAGTTAATAATTATAAATAATCAAACGGTCTAGCCTAGAGTCTTCATTGCAAACAGACTGAGTTAGAAAAAAGTTAAAAGCCGGATGATTTGTAATCCGTTTGTTGTATTAAACTGAATGTATCAATTATAGAGTGGGCAATATACAAATGAATTGTAAAGTAACAACTATTGTCAACAATTGTTTAAATAAATAATTAATCTTTATTACTAGTTCATGAGTTGCAATTTCAAAGTAAACAAACAGTTAAGTTGGCTACAATTCAGACAAGTGAACCGCCAACAGTTAGAGTCAATTGAACAGAAAAAAGGGAACTTAACTCCTGATACTGATATAATCACTCAATCAATTACTAACTTAAAATCAATCAAAATTAATCATTCGATTAATCAAAAGAATTCTTTTTATGGGACATTCCTCACGAAATCCCATATGGCGCCGGGATTTATAAGTAAAATTTATAAGTGCTCGCTGAAACATTAACAGCACTATTACAGTATACTGTTTGATAAAAAACTTGACAGTTTATTAATCACCTGAGACCGACCGAACTTCTAGTACAACATCAAAGGTACGTGAAGGTTTAACTTATATAAAATAACATTGTCGAAACTATACACTGACTTACACAGACGACACAATTCAACAGGAGTGTGAACGAACGTCAAGAGGTCTACGAAACTGTTTACATTCAAACAACGGATCTACAACCGAATAATTACTCAAATATAAATAAACAAGAAAATCAAAATTTAATTAAACAATTAAATAAATAAATAAATAAAATAAAAATCCGTTAGTAGTTATAAAGTGACGCAGCCAACGTGTGGCCAAAATAAGCCAATTAAACTAAACGTATTAACTAACATAAGAATTAAAATAAATGTTAGAAGATTAGACTAAACATGAAACCAAATTTTTATTTAATGTACTAAGGCCATAAAATTTAGTTAATGAGGAAATATATTTTTCTTGGTAATGAAATAAAGACCTTCAAGCGTAATTAGGTTTGAAAATGTTATATAACTATATTTATGACTTGACCAGCATTTATAGCGCTCGTAGATGTTTTTTAGAGCATACTTTCAATAAATTGTAAGGAGGCAGATATTTTTGTTAAGGATATTTCTGGGCACCAGGTGTAGTGCGCTAGTCACACGATGAAAAGGAGAGCCCAAAATCAAAGTGTGTTGTCTATCAGATTTAGAGCTGGGCGTGGCACTGACGAATCCACATCACAAATGTTGCCATGAACTCATATAATTCTATTGATTGAGCGCAGATCAATGAAGATACAGGGACCTACAACCTAACAATACTTTACAGGTGTGGACATTTCGGTAAATTGAAGGTTGACTGTGAATTTGATGTGCTTGACTTGACGATACTGGTCTGAATGAACCTGGACTTTACTTTGTACACGTATCCCATAGCAATATGTCTTATGGAATTACCTTGACGCTACTGCACGAATAAGATAGTCAGGAGTTGGAATACTGGAAATATATTACACACTTACGAATAGGTAAATTTAAGTTTGTACAACTTCAAGTTTTAAACACAAAGAGCCAAATTTTTATAGGCAACAATAGGTTACATTAAGATTAATTAACAAATCGTTTAGTTAGCGCTCCCAAAAGATTATAAAAATAGTAATTATTATTCTGACGCCCAAAGTAATCAAAATATCGGTATGGAGAACCATACATGACTTCCATATTCTAAGATTTATTTTTAAAATCATTTTCGAAATGAAATATTACCACAGAAACTACTTCTTTCTACTTACTGCTTCAGCCTTAACCACAATACTGTGGTCACTAACATATACCACCTCACGTTATCGCACTCGATTTTCACTGATGATGGAAGTCAATGGCATTGCCGAAACGTCTGGTTTTGTAGAAAACATTAGACTACGGCCAAATATCCCGGGAAGGAATTTTAACAAAAACTACTTCTTTGTTGCCGATAACGTTGTACACATATATATAAAAAATATGCATAAAATTAATGGCTTGTATAAGTTAATGATTGATCTCCATTAAGTAGTGCTCAAGTTTCCAAAGTTTTAATATTATGATGTCCGTAATTAAAACATCAGAGCAGGTTTAGTGTGTATGAGAGCTCACCGTGGACAAAAATTTTCAACATTTCCTATTGAGCGTTGCTTAGAATAAATCTGCGAATCTACAGTGTACGTTTCACAGAACAAACACACGGAAAAGAAGGAGCGCTCCGAAGTCACTCATGGACACTCAGCATCTTGCAGAGGGTTCATTCCCTAAAGACGGAAAGTCTGTCTATGAATCGTTCCTCTGTAAACACGTGCAGTTACACTGCCCAGCGATCCACAGGAAGCAAATCGCTATCCACGCTGGACACTTTTTCGGCTTGCATGCGTTATGTTGGTATGGGTTCGGCACTTTCCATTTAAAAAGCGTGCAAATGTAAGAAAATAAACATGAGTGAGGCCACAAATAACGCGAATTGTGTGTGTGTGTGTGTGTGTGTGTGTGTGTGTCTTCCCTGCCTTTTTATTGCGGTAGTGATAATAATAAAATGGAAACGTAAACAGTACATAACTGAGATATGCTTGCCTGCCACGCACGATATATTTTCTCTTATACATGACTAGCAGAATACCCGTGCTTCGCTACGGAGTTTCACGTTGTACGTAATGAGAATGTTAGTTTAATTAATAAAGTTTAATTAAAGTAGGCTTCTTAAAAATAAATAGCTGTTGCCCACAACTTCGTTCGCGTGGTCTTCAATTTAATGCGATAATATATTTAGAACAGAATCTATTCTATTGGGTTGCCATAGTAACCAGATCTAATAGTTTTTTAGACCGCAAAGGACCCCCCCCCAGAGGATCGTATCAAAAAAAACACCTGTCCTATGTTGGTTCTCCCGTTGCGTAAAATATTTGTGCCAAGTTTGGTTGAAATCGGTCCAATGGTTTAGGTGGAGACGTGGAAGACCCCAAAGGATCCCCCAAAGGATCGTATCGAAAAAAAACACTTGTCCTATGTTGGTTCTCCCTTTGCGTAAAATATTTGTGCCAAGTTTGGTTGAAATCGGTCCAGTGGTTTAGGAGGCGATGTGGAAGACCCCAAAGAACCCCCAAAAGGACCCCATCGAAAAAACACCTATCCTATGTTGGTTTTCCCGTTGAGCAAAATATTTGTGCCAAGTTAGGTTGAAATCGGTACAGTGGTTTAGGAGGAGATGTGGAAGAAACCTTCGCGGACGTGCGCACAACAACTCACCGAAGTTTCATCGCAATTGGATGAATGGTATAGGAACGCAAACGGGACAAACAAAGAAACATTCATTTTTATATATAAGATGTAAACTATACCACTTACTTGACATAAACCGTGATAGCTAACCTAATGTACAACATATATGTATTAATT
Source organism: Magicicada septendecula (assembly GCA_034769895.1). Lineage (NCBI taxonomy): Eukaryota > Metazoa > Arthropoda > Insecta > Hemiptera > Cicadidae > Magicicada > Magicicada septendecula. The sequence continues at coordinate 363,387,689 of CM068370.1, read as the reverse complement.
ATACACATAAATGTTCCTCGATAGACACTCTATCTATTGGCGAAAACTTGAATAAAATCCGTTCAGTACTTCCTGAGATTAGCGATTTCAAACACAGAGAGAAAACGGACCGACTTTACTTTATACTATGTACGGATTTACATTAAAATGAAAAAATTATAATTTTATTGCCTGGCAACAAAATTATTTTATTTTTAACAATTACCATTGTTTGAAAAAGTTTAAATGAATTTTCAAGTACTTTACTCTTGTTAAAACATAAAAGGTTGCATGTAAACTACCCCTTCCCCTTAACCGATCTTCACCAAAATCAAAAGGCCTTGAGTACTCTACAATTCAGTGAAGTATGCAAAAAATTATTTGATTCTGTTTGAATTTGCAGCAGTTATCGTTTGCCATAAAAAATACGCTTGATAAAAAATGTTGCAGGTAAACTACCCCTTCCCCTCAACAGATCTTCACCAAAAACAATAGGTCTTGAGAAGTCTGCAATTTAGGGGTGTATGCAAATAATCTTTTGATTCTGTTTGAATTTGCGGCTGTTATCGTTTGCCAGAGGAAATACCCTTGTTAAAACATAAAACGTTACAGGTAAACTACCCCTTTCCCTCAACCGATCTTCACCAAAAACAACAAGTCTTGAGAACTCTACAATTCAGGGCTGTATGCGAAACATTATTTGATTCTGTTTGAATTTGCGGCTGTTATCGTTTGCCGAAAAAAAAAATTTCCCTTCATAAAAAAAAACCGTTGCAGGTAAACTACCCCTTTCCCTCAACCGATCTTCACCAAAAACAATAGGTCGTGAGTACTCTAGAAATCAGGGCTGTATGCAAAAAATTATTTGATGATTCTGTTTGAATTTGCGGCAGTTATCGTTTGCCATAGAAAAAAAATCTACACACAGACAGATAGACAGACAGACACAGACAGACAGACACACACACAGACACTTTTCGGAAAACCACTTTTTTTCATGTTTTGAGTGTAGTACAATCAGAATCTGCAATAATCTCGAACACGATTTTTTTGCCATCACCATACTTCCATTTCCTTAAGGAATATGTAAGTAAAAATTAATCTGTTTTTACTTCCATGTTCCTTAAGGAAATGGAAGTATGGTGATGGCAAAAAAAAATCGTGTTCGAGATTATTGCAGATTCTGATTGTACTACACTCAAAACATGAAAAAAAGTCGTTTTCGAAAAGTGTCTGTGTGTGTGTGTCTGTATGTCTGTGTGTCTGTCTATCTGTAGATTTTTTTTTTATGGCAAACGATAACAGCCGCAAATTCAAACAGAATCAAATAATTTTTTGGCATACAGCGCTGATTTGTAGAGTACTCCCGACCTATTGTTTTTGGTGAAGATCGGTTGAGGGAAAGGGGTAGTTTACCAGCAACGTTTTATGTTTTAAAAGGGTATTTTCTATGGCAAACGATAAGAGCTGCAAATTCAAACAGAATCAAATAAGTTTTTGCATACAGCCCTGATTTCTTGAGTACTAAAGACTTTTGTTTTTGGTGAAGATCGTTTAAGTGGAAGGGGTAGTTTACCGGCCACGTTTTTTGTTTTATCAAGGGTATTTTGTATGGCAAACGATAACAGCCGCAAATTCAAACAAAATCATATAATATTTTGCATATAGCCCTGAATTGTAGAGTTCTCAAGATCTATTGTTTTTGGTGAAGGTCGATTAAGGCAAAGGTGTAGTTTACCAGCCACGGTTTTTTATCAAGGGTAATTTTTTCCTATGGTAAACGATAACAGCCGCAAATTCAAGCAGAATCAAATGATGTTTTGCATACAGCCCTGTATTGTGGAGTTCTCAATACCAATTGGTGTTGGCGAAGATCGGTTAAGGGAAAGGGGTAGTTTACCTGCAACGTTTTATGTTTTAAAAGGGTATTTTCTATGGCAAACGATAAGAGCCGCAAATTCAAACAGAATCAAATAAGTTTTTGCATACAGCCCTGATTTCTTAAGTACTAAAGACCATTTGTTTTTGGTGAAGATCGTTTAAGGGGAAGGGGTAGTTTACCGGCCACGTTTTTTGTTTTATCAAGGGTATTTTGTATGGCAAACGATAACAGCCGCAAATTCAAACAAAATCATATAATATTTTGCATATAGCCCTGAATTGTAGAGTTCTCAAGACCTATTGTTTTTGGTGAAGGTCGATTAAGGCAAAGGGGTAGTTTACCAGCCACGGTTTTTTATCAAGGGTAATTTTTTTCTATGGTAAACGATAACAGCCGCAAATTCAAACAGAATCAAATGATATTTTGCATACAGCCCTGTATTGTGGAGTTCTCAGTACCAATTGGTGTTGGTGAAGATCGGTTAAGGGAAAGGGGTAGTTTACCAGCAACGTTTTATGTTTTAAAAGGGTATTTTCTATGGCAAACGATAAGAGCCGCAAATTCAAACAGAATCAAATACGGTTTTGCACACAGCCCTGTTTTGTTGAGTACTAAAGACCTTTTGTTTTTGGTGACGATCGGTTAATGGACAGGGGTAGTTTACCTGACACGTTTTTTGTTTTATCAAGGGTATTTTATATGGCAAATTTTTTTTTTTGACGAACGATAACTGCCGTACATTAAAACAGAATCAACTACTCTTCTGCATACCTTTTTGAATTATACAGAACTCAAGGTCTGTTGATTTTGTTGAAGATCGGTTAAGGGAAAGGGGTAGTTTACCTGGAACATTTTATGTTTTAACTAGGGTATTTTTTCTATGACGAACGATAACTGCCGTAAATTCAAAGAGAATCAAATAATTGTTTGCATACAGGCCTAAGTTGTAGAGTACCCAAGACCTGTCGTTTTTGGTGAAGATCAGTTAAGGGAAAGGGGTAGTTTACCTGCAACGGTCTTTTATCAAGGGTAATTTTTTTCTATAGTAAAAGATAACAGCCGCAAATTCAAACAGAATCAAATGATGTTTTGCATACAGCCCTGTATTGTAGAGTTCTCAATACCTATTGGTGTTGGTGAAGATCGGTTAAGGGAAAGGGGTAGTTTATCAGCAACATTTTATGTTTTAACAAGGGTAATTTTTTATATGACGAACGATAACTGCCGTAAATTCAAACAGAATCAACTAGGTTTTTGCATACCTTTTTGAACTAAAGAGAACTCAAGGTCTGTTGATTTTGTTGAAGATCAGTTAAGGGAAAGGGGTAGTTTATCAGCAACGTTTTGTGTTTTAAAAATAGTAATTTTTTTTATGACGAACGATAACTGCCGAAAATTCAATGATAATCAAATAATTTTTTGCACCCTTTCCTGAGTTGCTGAGAGCTCAAGGTCTATTGATTTTGGTGAAGATCGGTTAAGGGAAAGGGGTAGTTTACCTGCAACATTTTATGTTGTAACAAGAGAAATGTTTCCATGACGAACGATAACTGCCGCACATTCAAACAGAATCAAATATTTTTTTGCATGCTTCCCTGAAATGTAGAGGACGGAAGGTCTGTTGATTTTGGAGAAGATCGGTTAAGAGAAAGGGGTAGTTTACCTGAAACATTTTATGATTTAACAAGAGTAAAGTACTTAATTTTTATAAATAAAGTATCCTGATAAGAAGCTCATAGTAATCCACTGTAGAAACGTAGATGAAATATCTATAAATGAAGAAGTTAGGTGAACGGGGTGGGGGTAATTTTCTATTATTAAAAATTATAGTTGAAGGTGTAGGGGAGAATTTTTTATATGTGTACTACGTTATCGGCAACAAAGAAGTAGTTTTTTGTTAAAATTGCTTCCCGGGCTCTTTAGCCGTAGTCCAATGTTTTCTGCAAAACCAGACTTTTCGGCAGTGCCATCGACTGCCATCATCGGTGAAAATCGAATGCGAAAACGTGAGTTGGTATACGTTAGTGACCACAGTACTGTGGTTAATGCTGAAGCAATAAGTAGAAAGACGTAGTTTCTATGGAAATATTTCATTTCGAATATGATTTTAAATATAAATCTTAGAACATGGAAGTCATGTATGGTTCTCCATACCGATATTTTATTTTTGTTAGTTAACAACCTGACAGTCCTGGTTTACTTTAGAATCAGACAATTTTCTAAATAAATTACTAACTCCTAACTGCAACTAACCTTACTAATAGTCTATGTTGCTAACCTGAGCATTATAGGTTACTCATGTAGCACTAATCCAGATCTTGCGAGTTCGATTTTCGGGCGGACAATAAAACCAAGGTACGTTTTTCAGCCCCAGTTTTATCAGCCTGTGGAAATGAAAACCTAGGGCGGTTGTAGTATAGTATTGCCCCATAATACCTTCCTTGTAGGGCAACCGGCCTGCTCTGCTCAACTTCTAGACTGCTTGAGTGGTTATTTTATGATATTTTCTGTTTCGTTCTATTTTTTTATATTAAAGTTGAATCTGTTGAGTTTTTCTGTGTTTGTTTCTAACTGATTGATTTGCGTAAATTATATCAGAATTATATTCTATACAAATTTTGTTCGAAAGCATTCTTTGTTTATTAACAAAATAGAAAATTCAAGAAGACGCTGAAGAATGTTTTAACCCTCCACTCCCACAAATATGATTTTTTTACAGAAAATGAACAGGAAAATCTTGTTCAAAAAAATATGATTTTCAAGAAAATGTGAACATCTACTTAACAGAAAATGCAGATTTTATGAAAATACAATGAGATCGATAGGGTTTCGTATGAAAATTATTTTAGTTAATAATGGGTCAATCATTTTCCGTATAAATAATTGAAAATAATAATTGAGATGATTTACTTCTTTGAAATTGAAATGCGGATCTTTGAAAAACCGCATGGAAATATTTCATAAGATTAAACATCAGGCTGAAAACAAAGTTTCACTTTTTAAGAGGAATATTTAAAACTAAATGTAAACACATATTTGAACGGAAGTTAAAAACAAGTCATTTGGTTGAACATTGTTTAAATTTTAAAAAGTTATAAAATTAAAATTTTAAAAGTTAAAAATTAAAAATTTTAAATTTTAATACTTTAATAATGTCTATAAAATATTTATGTAGCTATCAAAATTAACCACCTTATGATATTAAATAACATTAATTTTCCTGCTTTTAAAATTTGTATATAGATATGTTTTGATACGTTGTTTTATGGTCAAACAAAAGGATAAACATGCGTAGGCCCATATCAATCTGTTCGATGTACACTTAACGAGAAAATAAGTAATTTTGTTATATTCATATGCGACTGTGTATAACTTACACTTATGGATGTGTATACTTGTTTGTTAATGTTTTCTTTTGTCAGCAGTTTCACACTCGTTTAGAAAGACTGCGCTTATAAGAAAAAATGAATGACAATAATTTGACGCCATCCTTGTTTAGTATAACCTCTGTTAATTTAGACGAACTCTTTCGTACACAGTCATCCTTTTCACAAAATCTCGTTTGTAAAAATTAAGTTGGAGTTTTAATTAAAACTTTTCTCAAGACAATCTTGTTAAAAAGTAACCTGAATTTACGTAAAACAATTTTAATTACATTTCCTTATTTATTCAATTTTGTACTTGTTGCATATTACAGTTCAATGAACACCATCCATCCCTTTGCATCTATTGCTAAACATAGACCCCACATGAGGGAGATTCATCCGTGCAAATTAGATAATTGAATGAAAGTGCAAATACTTTCAATTGAAAACGACATTGCTCTGTCTGTGGATTATAGTGATATAATAACAGTATTTGTAGCAATTAAGACCAAGAAAGTTACATTTTGAAATCTCTTGTTTTAAATACTTATTAAATATTAAAAATAAATATTAAGTGTTACCTGTAATGGTGAGTGATTTATTTTATTACTTTTAATGTAGGTCTTCGTTTAACTTTCATAAGGATATTGTTTTGACTATGCGCTTTAGACCTACAAGGAATTTGCATGTTTATTACACCATTTCGATGTTATAAATTTTTTATATTACAACATTTTTTATCGTCTACTTTTGTTACTAATAAATGTGTACAAATTGAATACAGGTAATATTATAAGATGTAATTTCTTAAATTTCACTTAACAAATATTCTAAAGACGTTTGCTGGACGTCCTTTCGTACAGAAATCTACACATTTGCATTTATTATGCACTTTGTTCACTGGATGGGGCTTCATTTTTGCTCTTGTGCCGTAACTAAGGAATTTCGTTACGGCAACATACAAATTCTTAATTAAGCCAAATTATGGCAATAAGAATTATTTATATTATATTGCCGTGTTGGTCCTAGTTGCGTGCTATATGGATACTCGCGACGCTATCTAGTAGGGATGCGGCGTGACTTGAGTTTCACTGTTCCGCTGTGTGGGGGCGTTGTTGGTTGCTTGGCATAGACTCGTGTCGAGCTCTCTCTCGCGCGGTGCCTTCAATGCAGCGAGACGTTTCTTGTCCGGCTTCTGAAGAAAGTTTTAATTGTTTTCTTTAATACCGGGCGTATGAAATTTATTATGGCTGGCTGAGTACCGAGGTGTGCCCTGGGGTGTCTACGGCCCGTTCAACCGTGACCCGATTGTCAAGCCAAGATGGAATGTAAGAAAATCAAGGAACTTATAAGTAGCTAATGTGCTAAGGCCAATCTCGACAGGTATGTCTCGGAACAATGTTTCTGGTGTGCTGTGTAAGTGAACTTTTGCAAACAAAAATTAACTTAATTCCTAGGTGTGCATTTGGCACCACTTGATTCTCTCGTCAAGTGATGTCCTGGCTAGTTATCTTAACACACAAAAAAAAGAGACTTTTGCTTTATTTCTTTATGCTTCTTTACATTGCTTAATATCCGGAATACCCAGGTTATTTTAATGATAGCAAATTCATTTCTGAACTATAGTTTTTTCTTTCAAAATTCAGTTGAACTGGACTGGCATCTGATATTTCTTTTAATTGTGAGGACAGCTTCTTATGCTGATAGTAAATGATAGTAGTACCTTATATGCAAAAGCTACTTAAAATTAAAAAAAAGTCATGAAAACAAAATGTGTTAAGCTATAACTGGTGACTTGGTATCTGCCTAAACTTTGCAGTGTGAAGGCACTTCCCAGTGTTACTAGAGTGAAGCATACCTGGTTCCTTTATTTTCTCTGAGAAAGTCTCTCAGTGTTCATCAGTGTTATCCATGTAACTGTCTTGTGTGAAATTTGTGAAGTGCATGTAAGTTAAAAGATAATTATGAAGTCATATGTATTGAGTGCAACTCCTTGTCATGACAGGTAGTGAACTGTCCATCACTTTGGTTCAAACTATGTTATATCCCTACACGTTTTGGGATTTAAGATTTATTTTAATTCTCTATGAATCTAAAATCAATGTTAAATTTTTTTGTATATATTGTAATAAAATTACAAATTCTGAGATTCTGTGTTCTTATTTTTAATCAAGCCCCACTGTTTGGGCTAGCCAATTTGTAATAAAACTCAATAACTCTCAGATGATGAATGGTGTTTAATAATTGGTGTGGCTCTCGAGTCTTCCTGATCTGAAACACTTCCTTCAGTTTCCCAGTTGACCGAGTCCCAAATGTAGCAAAACCTGTCAAATAGTGTTAAGCTGTTGAAGATATCTATGTGTAGTATCACAGAATGTTTTCAAAAAAAAATGTTGCTTGTTGAAGAAATTAAAAAAAAATTGTGTTTAAAAAAAAATTTTATAATTTAAAAAAAAAATTTCTTTTTATCAATTAATTAATTAAAATCAATTAATTAATGAAGTTTTAAAACGTGTATCACTTTTCTATGAAATTTTATTAACGTTCTTGTATTTTCCAATAAACTACAACCACTCATAAGATTGTCTCCAGGACAATCGATATTTGTTTACTTTTTCGTTTTGGAGGTTATCTTCCTTTGTATGTGGTAAAATCCTGGTAGTTTATTATTTAAAATTATATTAATCGTAATTTGTTATATTAATGAAAGAAAGAACTATTTTGAAGTGAAAAGTATAAATGTTTTATTAAATAATTGAATAATGGACTCTTTTCGATTATAAAATCGACTCTCAGGGTATCGAACAGTTACAAGGTTTGATATATAAAATTCAATAGGGTTCTTTAAACAGCTAGTTATGGTTAAAGTCAGAGAAATCGGGCCAATATTAAAAAAGTATAACGTTACAAACAGTAATTACTAATACTAAGTACATACATTGAAAATAAATTGAAATAAAATATTTTGTTGTCACCATACAGTTGACGGAAACGAGGAGGCGTTGCTCACGACAAATGCAAATGGCTGCCGTCAAGTTGGTAAAAATGTCCTTCGGAAATGCGACGTTCCACATAAGATATTTTCTTGTAGTATTCACGTCCAGGTGTCCGCAAATCTTCCTTCTGATGTTGTGTAGTGTCTTGAGTGAAGTTTCTGTGTTGTATTTTGTATATCTGTGTATGTATAAGTTAGTTCACTTTTCTGTCATTCGGCACTAATTAACGGTTATGTTGTATACTGTTTTCTTGTGTTTAATAGTGTTATTCGGTGTAGTTAGGTGCTGTTCAGTGTTATTTAGTCTATATCAATTGTTTCTGTCACTATGTGGACGTTCAAAAATGGTTTTACTCGCCACTCGCGATTTTCAAAAAAATGTGTCGTTCACTGACTCGCCATTACCGTACGATTAGTTAGGTTAATTTTGTTATATTCCGCTCGTCAAGTTCACCGTACAAATACCAATAATCAACTCTATATTTCCTTCAGTTTCGACTAAAATCTTAGCCAATATAATATTATTCTTTACATTGTTCAACTATAATTTTGTATCCTGTGCATATTTTCAAATACATTATATAACTGCCTAAACTTTGGTAATTGCCTAATCAATTTTATTTGCTAGATGTAATTTAAATTAATCCTTCAGTTCATTCGGCGTATTTTAATATTGAATAATGCCGTTTTATAATGTTTTTTTTGTCTAAAATTAGTAATTTTACTTTCATTTTGTATTTAGTAAATTTCCAAAATTAACTTCCTGTCATTATGCAGATTCTGCCATTTTTCAGTTATATTTATTATTAATAATCTCATATTGTATTAAAAGGTTTGTATTCCCTTATTTTCTTGTAATTATCAGAATTGGTTAAATTCTAAAATATTATTTTGGAATATATGACTCCCCTCTCCAAATTTCTGAGTTTTGTCATTTTCATTTTTATTTATAATTCTGAATATAATTTTATAAAATCTTTCTAAATGGTATGTGTAATTATATGGCTTCATCTCAGGCTTATTTTATCTAAATCCCTTTTGTTTAATAGAATTTAAATGAGTAATTTCTCTGTTTTGATGAAGTTTTGTTTTCATTCTTTTGCCTAGATTTTTTAACAAGTTTTTCTTACAAAATTTTTACACAAACAATAAATACTGTGTTATACCCTCTCTGACTTTTACATATGGTATTATAAACTAAACATTTTTTCAAATAACACAACAATAATTAGTATTGGTTTCAATACAATGAACAGTTAAACAAATAAGAATTATTTTCAAATAAATGGTGGTCTTCAACATTCAGAGATTTTTTTACAATCAAATACTTATCACTAATATAGGATTATTATTCACAAAAGAGGTTTTTTACCAACTAACATCTTAATTACTTATTACTATTAATACAAGTAATAAATATATTTACAGGTGTGACGTTAGTTGTTGCAAATTTAAATAAATGTCCTTATATCCTATACATTTTTGAAATCCTTATCCTATATTTACAAAACCTTATATCTATATTCTTATTTACTAAGTTGGATTATGCAGTTTTTTAAACTGTCCTTTAAATATTGTATTGGGTAATTGTACCCTGTCACATGTATAATTAAATCTGTTTTTTCTCATTCTATAAAACAAAATGTCACTTCAAACAGATTTATATCTTGTTATTATTAACTGTAACATATTCACATAGTACAAATTTTAAGTCACTGAAAGTTGCATGTTTCATTGTATTCAATGTTTGTGATTGCCAAGAATGAAACACAAGGTTTATTTTCTATAATACCCAAAACTAGCACTGGTTCACTTTACACTTTTATTTTGTTATTTCTAAATGGTTGTGTAGTCTTATTAACATTAATAAATTGGTTAGTGTGTTACAATGGAGATTTGTTCCTTGGGTACTATATTATTGTTTCATCTTGGTTCACTGGCAACTCTTACTATACACACTTTTCTCTCTTAATTTTATTGTACATTTTGTTACTGTCCAAGACTATTTCGTTATACTTTTATTTGTATTTTACTATTTATTTTGGGATATGGGGATATGGGTGTCTTTTATAAGAGCATAACATCTTCCTCAGGATGCTGCCTTCTTCTTCTTTCTTCTGTCTTCTTGGACTGGTATTTTCTCCATCTTCTTCTTGATGCCATCGGGTTTCTTGGGATTTCTTCATCTTCTTCGGGTTTCTTGGGATTTCTTCATCTTCTTCGGGTTTCTTGGGGTTTCTTCATCTTCTTCGGAATTTTAGAAATACATCACCTTTATTGGTGGATCTTGCCTTATTCAGGGTTTCTTTTCCATTTATATATCCTCGTTGTGGGTTTGGTCATACTTTATTGTTTCTTTATATCCTCCTTACCTTCCTGAGTTATATGTTTTTTAAAAAAAACTTGGGTTATTAGACTGGTTTTGGATGACTCATCACTAGTAACTTATTTTATTTGAACTTATATTTTTTTTAATAATAATGATTGCTTTGCACAGTTGCTACGAATTAATTCTTTATATTTAATTTAATGCTTTTTTCCGGATTTAAATGTTATAATCTTATTTTTCTAATGATCAAATGCCATTCATTATTATGCCTTTATCTGTCACGCTACAGATTGCTCTCCTCCAGAAGTAATTATTTCAGACAGTTTATGGATGAAATAATTTCTTATGATAATTTCATCATTTATTACATTTCATTTTCTTCTCCATTTTTATATCGACTTCTTATATTAGAGTTTAATTAATTTTATATATATAGTTACTTATTTTCTACTGATCCTTTTCGGATAGTTAGTGTCTTCTGAGATATTATTATTATTGTAATACCTTTTCTTTCTTTATAAACTTCGTGTTGCATCCTTGGGATATTAATTCCCTAACATTCCCTATCACGTGGGCTGGGGCAGTTCAGAGGGGCACTGTACGCTACACAATCTCTGCTGGCCATACACCACTTCTACAATTTGAGTCCAGAGGCATATTCATCTCTGCTCAAAAAAAAAACATAATGCTGCTGGAATTATCTTCAGTCAGTCATCGAATAAATAAATAAAAAGTAGTCTCATTTTCGACTAATAAAAAATATCTTTGGATTCTTCACTTCGTAGTTTCTCAGATTATCTCACATTTTCTATCTTAATAAATCTTTATAATTATTATTATACTCATTATATATATATATTTTTCTAAACTCTTAACTTGTCTGATATATTTATTTTAATTATGGGTGAAAACTTTTCTTAATAATTCTTATTACTGGTCATAGTGTAACTCTTTTTCTTCTCCATCTGAATTCTCTTTATACTTCCTTCTGGTTACTTACAGTGTTAGCATGGTCTTTACATATAGCATTTTCTTATTCATTATTTGAATGGTCTTAATATATTATATTTAATTTTTAAATTTGTATCTTTATATTAGATATACAGGTTGTTATTTTGATCATTTTATTTAAACATTTTAGTTCTTTCCTTTCTCTTAGAAAGTCATTAATCCGCCTTCGCATTCATTAACATTAATTCATTTATATTATATTTCATGTGGTATTTCTTCTCTTTGCATTTCATATAGGTCTTATTATTATTATTTGTTCAAAATCATCTTCTCCATATGTTTGGTATGAGTTCTTCTTCTTTGCTCTTAATTAACTGTTTTCATTATCGTTTCATAAGTAATTAGTCTCCTTGCTTCCAAATTTTTTCCTTCTCTTGCATATTACACTCTTTTTGTTTTTCTTCTCTACTCCTTCAAATGCTAATGTGAATATCTAGCATTTATTCTGGATTAAAGTTAATTCTCGTTTCTGAATTAATCATTTTATTTTCTTCTAAATTCAATTATAAATGGCACATATTTATTTTTAGAACTTTGTTAGTTTTATTCAAAATTCAAACTCTTCTTTTTATTTAATGGCATAATATTTCTCATAAATCATTGTAATAAGTTGATCTTATCTTGTTTCAAATTTCTGACGTTCTATCAACATTCAAATTCTGTTTAATTCATTCATTCCCAGAATTGTTTCATTCAAAATTGTTTATAGTAAGGTGATCTTACAATTATTTCTGAATGTTTTGGTATTTCTCTAAATTCAAATTCTTCTTAATTATTTACCATAAAGTTTGCTCACAAAATTAGTTATAGTAAGTTGGTCTTACTTCATTTTTAAATTGTTTGTATATTAACTTCAAAATTCCTTTCTTCTCTTTTTCCATAAAGTTTCTTCTTAAATATTTGGTAGTAAGATGTGCTTACATTTGTTTTTAAATTTTGTTGGTTGTAAAAAAAAATCTTCCTTTTAAATTGCCATAAAATTTCTTCTAAATCATTTGTAGTAAGATGTACTTACTTAATTTTAAATTTTTATGTATATTAAATTAAAAATTCTCTGCTATTTTACTCCTCCATAATGTTTTTCTCAAAATATATAGTTGTAAGATGTACTTACTTTTATTTTAGAATTTAGTTGTCATTCAAATTCTAAATTCCTTTCTTTTATTTTTCTGCCAAAAAGGTTTTTCTCATAAATCATAGGTAGTAAGTTGTACTTACTTATTTTAGAATTTTTTAGTTAATATATAATTCTAAAATTCTCTTCTATTTTAATTCTCCATAATGTTTCTCTCAAAATATATAGTTGTAAGATGTACTTACTATTATTTTAGAATTTTTTGTTTAAATTCTAAATTCTTTCCCTTTATAATTCTATTAAGTTTCTTCTAAATCATAGGTAGTAAGATGTACTTACAATTATTTTTGAATTTTCATGGTATATTTAAATTCTAAATTCCTTTCTTTTAAATTGCCATAAAGTTTTTTCTCATATATCATAGGTAGTAAGTTGTACTTACTTATTTTTTAGAATTTTGTAGTGTAAATACAAAATTCTTTTCTTTTATTTTCTTCCATAAAGTTTTCTCAAAATATATTAGGTTGTAAGATGTTCTTACATCATTTTAGGATTTTTATGTATTAAATTCAAAAATTCTTTCTTTTAATTCAGCCAAAAAGTTTGTTTCTCATCAATCAGTGGTAGTAAGATGTACTTACTTATGTTTTAGAATTTTGTGGTTTAAATACAAAATTCCATTCTTTTTAATTCTTCCAAAAAGTTTTTTCTCAAAATATTTTAGGTTGTAAGATGTTCTTACATCATTTTTGAATTTATAGTTGTAATATTCAAAATTCCCAACTCATTCTTCATAATACTTTTTCATAGATGCTTGATTGTACACACCTTTGATTTTTCCTGAAACGATTTCCCTCAACTCATAGGTATTGTTATGCTTATCCTTTACCACAACATATGGTCCTGTATAAAGTAATAATAATTTTTTGGTTATACCTTCTAGGGTGCTGGGCAGCTCTTGATTTTTTAGGAGGACTTTCTCACCCTCTTTGTATGTTTATACGCCCTATTGCCTTTTGGTATTTGGCTTGCCGTTTTTTTGATCTTCTGCCACCTTGTTGTAAAATCTCAACTGGTTGAATTTCCGATCATTGTTTGGTGGAAATTCAATAATTTGTTCAATTTCTCGGGGAGTCGGCTTCTCATACATGGCTGAGTATGGTGTAATTCCTATAGCTGGATGGTGGGCGAAATTTAGGAATGTCTCTGTCGCTGCTAAGTACTCTTGCCACTTTTTCTGTTGGTTGTGACAGTACGTGCGCAAGATCCCACCCACTTCTCTCAGTACTCTCTCAGCCGGATTGCTACTTGGGTGGTAGACTGACGTCTTATAAGTTTTGATCCCAAATGCTAATAATGTATCTCGCCACCTCCTCCCCTTAAATTGTGTACCATGGTCGGTAATAATGGAAGATGGTCTACCGATCTCTGGCACATACAAATCGATGATCACCGCCAGAACCTTTGCTGTTGTTGCCCGATTAACCGGATATAGCTTTATATACTTGGTGTAGTGGTCCATTATGATTACCTGGTCGATTATACCTGTGTCGACCACCGCTACGGGGAAATGGCCCGCAGATATCCAAAAACACTTTTTCCAGTTTTGCGTTTGAGGTAATCGGTATCATTATACCCTCTTTCTTCTCATTGTTTATTTTAACGCATTGGCAGATGTTACAGGACTTGATGTAAGTTCTTGCCTTGCGGTTGATATTCTTTATCTTACAGTTTTCCTCTAGAGCCTGTATCACTTTTAACGCTCCCATGTGACCATACCTGACATGGTAATCGATGATGACCTCCTTTTCGATTTGGTGTGGGATTATCACCTTCCATGTCTCTTCGTCCAAGGCCGTTTTTATGAATAAGATCCCTTTGTTAAGATGGTAATATTTGGAAATGGTATCATCATTGGCTTCTAATCGACTCATGATATTTTTCAGCTTAGGATCAGACTGCTGGTGGATTCGAATATTTATTAATAGAGCTTGTAGATCGGCTCTGGTCTTAAAGATGTTATAAACTTTGACCAAGCTCTCCTTCTCTCCCTCGAAAGTCTGATCTTCCAGATTTATTCGTGACAATACATCCGCTACCACGTTCTTTTTTCCTGGAATATATTCCCATTTCAGATCATATTCCCACCTAGCCAATTGGCCGTGACTCAATTTGCACCTACGAAGGAACGAGATGGATTTATGATCAGTACGTACCGTGACTTGATATCCAAGAATGTACGTCCGGAACTTGCTGCATGCGCACACCACGCTAAGCAATTCCTTTTCTGTCACACTGTAGTTCTTTTCGCACTGATTCAGCGTGCGACTAGCGAAGCTTATTACCAGATGTTGTCCCTCCTCATCTTCCTGGTATAAAGTCGTTCCTAAGCTCAGATCGCTAGCGTCACAGTTTAAAAAGAATGGTTTCTTAAAATCTGGGTGACGAAGTATAACACTCTCCAGAAACTTCTCTTTTATCAAACGGAAAGTAAGATCTTGCTCCTCACCCCAAGTCCATTTGTTCTTAGCAGATAACTGTGGTTGAAACTTGGCGGTCAACTCGGAATATCGGCTCTGAAACTTCCTGTAATAGTTACAGAGTCCGAGGAAAGATTGTAATTGTTTCCTGTTTCTTGGTTGCGCACCTCTGAATTGCCTCCACTTTCTCTGCTGACGGGGTAATACCTCTATCGTCTAGGTTGAAACCCAAGAATTGTACCTCGCGCGCTATGAACTTGGATTTCTCCAACTTCAGAGTTATGTTGTTCTGCGCTAACTTGCTTAGTACATATTCTACTCTGTAGCGGTGTTCCTCCCAGGTTTCGGATGTAATGAGTAAGTCGTCTACATAGACGGTGGTAAATTGGAGCGCTTCTTGTCCAAGAATCTGGTCCATGCATGCCACAAAGATGGCGACAGAATTGACAAGTCCGAAGGGCAGTCTCTTGAACTGGTAATTGCGCCCTTCGAAAATGAACGCCACGTACTGACGGCTTTGTGGATGCAGCTCTACTTGCCAATAACCACAAACAGTGTCCCAGGTACTGATAAACTTCGTGCCATGAAAACGTTTTAATATCTCCTCTATTTCACCGGGTGAGGTTCTGTCATTCAAAATCGTTTTGTTCAATTCGCGCGCATCTAAACAGAGCCGGACTTGTCCGTCTTTCTTTGGAACAGCAATAATTGGACTAGTGTAAGATGATTAACTAATCTCAATTATGTCATTTTCTATCATCTTATTTATTTCTGTTCTCACGGCTTCTTTGAGCGACTGCGCGATTGGATATGACCTCCGGTTAAACTCTACGTTTTCTTTGAATTGAAGTTTGCACTGGTAGTTTTTTACCTTCCCTGGTTCATCTGAAAACACTGCCTTGTACTTCTCATATATTCGGATTAGACGATCTGCTAGATGTGCAGGTATTTTATTGTTATCGCTTCCGCACTGGAAGTCCCGTATTTCTTGGATTTTTACTGACCATAAATCCTCTCCTCCATGGTTGTATATAATGGGTTTATTAAGAGGGCTGTTTCTAATAATATTAATTTTACGAAGTTGTTGATGTATAGGGCTGGGAAGTATAGTTGCGCCTCCTACCAAATTTGCGGTCCATGTTATTCCGTCTGGGAAAAGTGATACTCTATTTAAATTAAGATCGATAACGGCAGAATATCTTCTCAGAATATCGCAACCGACTAGTATGTCAAATGGTAATCCGGTGGCGATCAAAAATTCCATGTCTAAAGCTATATCGCGGCTAACGACACTTAAGGAAACTTGCTTCCTGATGGTTTTATTCTGGCGGCCAGTTGCACCTATTAACACAATGTTGTTTACTGGTAACATTGGCAAAGTTTTTCCACATTCGCTTTGTATCCTCTCCAATTCATTTGCGTTTATTATTGAAATATTGGCACCTGTGTCAATCATTATTTTAGCGGGAACTCCTTCCACCTCCGCTGTGATATAGAGTATTTCATTATTATTGTTGTTGAGACTCTTCTCGTTCTCTCCCAAAAGTTCCGTTCGGATATCTTTTAGGTAGTGGTTACTTATTATAGTGATGTTTTTACTATTTGTTGCTTGTTGCAACCCATCCTTGTCTAACCCAGGAAGTATAAGCAGTAACGGGTCGTTGTTGTTAATTACTGCCTCCTCCCGTTTAAAGCATTGTGGTCATCGTTCGTATTAGTATTGACCGAGGCATCGTTCGGGAAACACTGGGTCGTTTCCGGACGTTCCGTACCCTGTTCGAGGTTTTGCGCCCTGTTCTGTTGTCGGCCAAGATCTTCCAGGCTTGTACTTCTTCTTCCCTGTTCGTGTCGTGGACCGTCCCGTTCCGCACTCCTCCATCTTCTGTCGGCGCCGTGGAAGCTGTTCCTCCGTGGTTGATAATATCTCCTTGGACCGCGATCTTCCGCTCTTATAAAATTAACCCTAGGGCGCGACACTCTGTTATTATTATTATTATTACTATAATTATGGTTATAGTAATTTCGGTTGGGTGGGTAAGGTCTGTCACCATTATTGCTGGGGTATGGATTTCTCTGACTGTATGGGCTATTATTAGGCTGATAATAATTATTCCTATTATTAGGATAGGGGTTGTTATTCCTGATACCATTAGCATTGCCGTTAAAATTGTTATTACGCGGCGGGTTATTAGGGCCGTCGTAATTACTGGGCTGGTTCCGGTTACCGGGATGGTTATTGCCGTTATTTGGGTATTGATTCGGCCTTGCCTCTGGTCTTTCATTTCTCCTCCTGCTCTGCCGATAATATTACTCATTTTCATATCCCTCTAACAACTCGGTCATTGCCTGTATCGTCTTGATCTGGCTACCTCTCCGGGCCCTGACAATGTCTTCGTCATAGTGATATGATATTTTATTCACTAGGCACTCTTCTGGTATAGCCGGCTCGAGGTGCTTCGCCATGCACACCTTCCCCAAGAAATAGGCTGTCATGCTACTGCCTAATTGTGCCCTGTATCGTCCGTTACATATATTATCACGGATCAGGTTCTGTGTTGTCTCAGACCAGTACTTCGACTTAAACATTCTCCGGAACTGCTGGTAGTCGGGAATTTCACTCCGGTTGGCTATCCACCAATTATCCGTCATCTCCCGGAATGACTCATCTAAAATTTCTCTGTTATGGCTCCATTGCGTGATCTTATGTTTAGCGAAGTATTCCTCTACCCTAGCCAGGAACTCCATCGGTTTACGCTTATACTGTCGGAAGTTGAGCCACTCTCGGCTTTCGTTGATGGGCAATCCGGTGAAATGAGTCGGTCTGTTTCTTAACGCTTCCACCTCTTCTCGGCTTTGTCGCACCTGACCTGTGATATTGGTCATCGCCTCTTGCATATCATCGCACCGTTCCGCGACTTGGTTCCTTACTCTTCCGAATTCTTCTTGATTTTCCTTCCTCTGTTCTTCTACTTTCCTACGGCTATGTTCTTCTATATTAGTAAACTTGATGTTCACTACTTCTTTAAACTCTTGCACCTCCTTTTCGGTCTGGTTGCACTTCCCGTCAATCTCTCGAATCTGTCGATTTACCATTATGTTTTCCTCTTCCATCTTCTTATTCATCGCTTTCTTGTTAACATTGATTTCCTTATTCAGTTCTTCTCGCAACAATTCCATTCTTTCGTCCAGTTTGTCAAAATTCTCCTGATTGACCTCTCTTAATTCTTCTCTTAAAATTTGATTGTCCTCTCTCAATTCTTCCAACTTCTCCCCCATCTTCTCTTCCAACTTCTTGTTATCTTCCTTCAACTCTTCCTTCAATTGTCGGTTGTTCTTCTCTATCTTCTTCCTGGTTTCATCGATTTTCTGATTGGTGTTTTCAATTTTATTAATCAATTCTTCTTTAGTCGACTTGAATTCTTCCTTAGTTGATTTGAATTCTTCCTTCAAAGATTGGTTGTCTTCCTTCAATTCTTCTAACTTCTTCCCCATTTCTTCTTCCATCTTCTTATTTGTTTCATCAATCTTCTTACTCAGGGACTGATTGTCTTTCTTCAAATCCTCCATGTTCTTGTTCATTTTATTCAACTCTTCCTTCAAAGACTGTTTGTCTTCCTTTCTATCTTTACGATTTTCTTCTTTTGTTGTTTGGTTTTCCATCTTCCTGTTCTCGTCCATTTTCATGAACATTTCCATTAATCTGTCCATTTTACTCTCTTCTGTTGCCTTGGCTTTCTCTACCTCTTTCTCCTGGAGATTAACCTCCCCTGTCTGTGTGGGTATCTCCGGTTGTTCAGGTTGTTTTGACACTACCGGTGGCAATGAACTCTCCACATCCACTGGCGTCGCCTCTTTATTCTCCATATCAATCTCTATTTCTTTTTCGGCCTCCGCCGCCCGTTTCTTGGATGTTGCAGGTCGTTGCATTTTTCCGTCTTTCTCTGGCTTTATAGCTGCTGCCGAACTCCAGCTAGTAATTGGGCAGATTGTATTGGCCTTTCAATCGCTAATTAAAGCCCCTCAGTTGTGCGACAATTTGTAATAAAATTACAAATTCTGAGATTCTGTGTTCTTATTTTTAATCAAGCCCCACTGTTTGGGCTAGCCAATTTGTAATAAAACTCAATAACTCTCAGATGATGAATGGTGTTTAATAATTGGTGTGGCTCTCGAGTCTTCCTGATCTGAAACACTTCCTTCAGTTTCCCAGTTGACCGAGTCCCAAATGTAGCAAAACCTGTCAAATAGTGTTAAGCTGTTGAAGATATCTATGTGTAGTATCACAGAATGTTTTCAAAAAAAAAAGTTGCTTGTTGAAGAAATAAAAAAAAAAATTGTGTTATAAAAAATTTTTAATTAAAAAAAAATTCTTTTTATCAATTAATTAATGAAGTTTTAAAACGTGTATCACTTTTCTATGAAATTTTATTAACGTTCTTGTATTTTCCAATAAACTACAACCACTCATAAGATTGTCTCCAGGACAATCGATATTTGTTTACTTTTTCGTTTTGGAGGTTATCTTCCTTTGTATGTGGTAAAATCCTGGTAGTTTATTATTTAAAATTATATTAATCGTAATTTGTTATATTAATGAAAGAAAGAACTATTTTGAAGTGAAAAGTATAAATGTTTTATTAAATAATTGAATAATGGACTCTTTTCGATTATAAAATCGACTCTCAGGGTATCGAACAGTTACAAGGTTTGATATATAAAATTCAATAGGGTTCTTTAAACAGCTAGTTATGGTTAAAGTCAGAGAAATCGGGCCAATATTAAAAAAGTATAACGTTACAAACAGTAATTACTAATACTAAGTACATACATTGAAAATAAATTGAAATAAAATATTTTGTTGTCACCATACAGTTGACGGAAACGAGGAGGCGTTGCTCACGACAAATGCAAATGGCTGCCGTCAAGTTGGTAAAAATGTCCTTCGGAAATGCGACGTTCCACATAAGATATTTTCTTGTAGTATTCACGTCCAGGTGTCCGCAAATCTTCCTTCTGATGTTGTGTAGTGTCTTGAGTGAAGTTTCTGTGTTGTATTTTGTATATCTGTGTATGTGTAAGTTAGTTCACTTTTCTGTCATTCGGCACTAATTAACGGTTATGTTGTATACTGTTTTCTTGTGTTTAATAGTGTTATTCGGTGTAGTTAGGTGCTGTTCAGTGTTATTTAGTCTATATCAATTGTTTCTGTCACTATGTGGACGTTCAAAAATGGTTTTACTCGCCACTCGCGATTTTCAAAAAAATGTGTCGTTCACTGACTCGCCATTACCGTACGATTAGTTAGGTTAATTTTGTTATATTCCGCTCGTCAAGTTCACCGTACAAATACCAATAATCAACTCTATATTTCCTTCAGTTTCGACTAAAATCTTAGCCAATATAATATTATTCTTTACATTGTTCAACTATAATTTTGTATCCTGTGCATATTTTCAAATACATTATATAACTGCCTAAACTTTGGTAATTGCCTAATCAATTTTATTTGCTAGATGTAATTTAAATTAATCCTTCAGTTCATTCGGCGTATTTTAATATTGAATAATGCCGTTTTATAATTTTTTTTGTCTAAAATTAGTAATTTTACTTTCATTTTGTATTTAGTAAATTTCCAAAATTAACTTCCTGTCATTATGCAGATTCTGCCATTTTTCAGTTGTATTTATTATTAATAATCTCATATTGTATTAAAAGGTTTGTATTCCCTTATCTTCTTGTAATTATTAGAATTGGTTAAATTCTAAAATATTATTTTGGAATATATGACTCCCCTCTCCAAATTTCTGAGTTTTGTCATTTTCATTTTTATTTATAATTCTGAATATAATTTTATAAAATCTTTCTAAGTGGTATGTGTAATTATATGGCTTCATCTCAGGCTTATTTTATCTAAATCCCTTTTGTTTAATTGAATTTAAATGAGTAATTTCTCTGTTTTGATGAAGTTTGGTTTTCATTCTTTTGCCTAGATTTTTTAACAAGTTTTTTCTTACAAAATTTTTACACAAACAATAAATACTGTGTTATACCCTCTCTGACTTTTACATATGGTATTATAAACTAAACATTTTTTCAAATAACACAACAATAATTAGTATTGGTTTCAATACAATGAACAGTTAAACAAATAAGAAATATTTTCAAATAAATGGTGGTCTTCAACATTCAGACATTTTTGTACAATCAAATACTTATCACTAATATAGGATTATTATTCACAAAAGAGGTTTTTTGCCAACTAACATCTTAATTACTTATTACTATTAATACAAGTAATAAATATATTTACAGGTGTGACGTTAGTTGTTGCAAATTTAAATAAATGTCCTTATATCCTATACATTTTTAAAATCCTTATCCTATATTTACAAAACCTTATATCTATATACTTATTTGCTAACTATTATACTAAGTTGGATTATGCAGTTTTTTAAACTGTCCTTTAAATATTGTATTGGGTAATTGTACCCTGTCACATGTATAATTAAATCTGTTTTTTCTCATTCTATAAAACAAAATGTCACTTGAAACAGATTTATATCTTGTTATTATTAACTGTAACATATTCACATAGTACAAATTTTAAGTCACTGAAAGTTGCATGTTTCATTGTATTCAATGTTTGTGATTGCCAAGAATGAAACACAAGGTTTATTTTCTATAATACCCAAAACTAGCACTGGTTCACTTTACACTTTTATTTTGTTATTTCTAAATGGTTGTGTAGTCTTATTAACATTAATAAATTGGTTAGTGTGTTACAATGGAGATTTTTTCCTTGGGTACAATATTATTGTTTCATCTTGGTTCACTGGCAACTCTTACTATACACACTTTTCTCTCTTAATTTTATTGTACATTTTGTTACTGTCCAAGACTATTTCGTTATACTTTTATTTGTATTTTACTATTTATTTTGGGATATGGGGATATGGGTGTCTTTTATAAGAGCATAACATCTTCCTCAGGATGCTGCCTTCTTCTTCTTTCTTCTGTCTTCTTGGACTGGTATTTTCTCCATCTTCTTCTTGATGCCATCGGGTTTCTTGGGATTTCTTCATCTTCTTCGGGTTTCTTGGGGTTTCTTCATCTTCTTCGGAATTTTAGAAATACATCACCTGTATTGGTGGATCTTGCCTTATTCAGGGTTTCTTTTCCATTTATATATCCTCGTTGTGGGTTTGGTCATACTTTATTGTTTCTTTATATCCTCCTTACCTTCCTGGGTTATATGTTTTTTAAAAAAAACTTGGGTTATTAGACTGGTTTTGGATGACTCATCACTAGTAACTTATTTTATTTGAACTTATATTTTTTTAAATAATAATGATTGCTTTGCACAGTTGCTACGAATTAATTCTTTATATTTAATTTAATGCTTTTTTCCGGATTTAAATGTTATAATCTTATTTTTCTAATGATCAAATGCCATTCATTATTATGCCTTTATCTGTCACGCTACAATATATATATATATATATATATATATATATATATATATAAATCTAATGGACTAATAATGTTTGCTCAGTTTAAAATATGTTGAATGACTATATTAATTAATTGTTGAGTGATGAGAATATAAATAGTGTTATGGATCTAGTCATTCGTATACACAAATATGTATGTATAAAACATTCGGCATTTTGAGAGACCTGTTTATCTGATATTTTCTTTAACAATGGTATAAATTATGAAATCAGAAAACTATTGAACTATCCAAAGGTTAGGAAAAATTGAGCACATACAGTTAAAAAAAAAAAAAAGAATGCTCACACCATGTTAACCCAATGTCATTATCACTATTGCGCACACACATTGTAAATTTTATACTAAAGAACATAACTACCAAATTATATTTAATATTATGTCTTTACTCATTATATTGTTATCATGCTTAGTTTTTGATTGAGATTTCAGATGGTGCATGTTGTTTGTGTAAATTAATTAAAAAAAAGCACATTAAAATAGTACAACCAGAGGTGTCCTGTAAAAAAAAAAAAAAATTTGTTGTTTGTTGAGTTTGGAAATTGAGGTCACCTCATTAATTCAATTGCCTAATGGTTCCCCAGCACGAGGCTCTTCTTCCACTAGGAGGCCTCCTCCTGGTTTTGAACAAGTGAGCCGGTCATCCAGGTAAGCTATAGAATTTAGTTACACATTTTAAGAAAGTTAAAATTCTGAATTCTGTATGGTTAATGTGTTGTGATGTCTTATGATGAGCGGCTTACAAATGGTAGCAGAACGTGGTTGGACGTAGGCCTGGCCACCTCTGAACCAAAAATGGGAAATTGATGCGGTGGCCTCAATACTTTAATTGGACATGCGCTGTCAGTTTTGTGGTGTGTTCTCATATCTCAAAGAATGTAATGAGCTTTGGAAGGGTTGATTCTGATATTTTTACTGTAATTATGTGTTTACCATGTTGTAAAAATTTGGTCTTTGGGAGCGGTTGCCGGGCCGGGACACCTGGGGGTGAGCACAGGCGGGTAAGTGATTCCGGATTGTATCTTTGGGGTGTTCGCAGTTAAGTGTCTATTTGTTTGTTTGTGTTCGTGTTCTTGTCATTGTCTTTGTTGGTCTTACAGCATATGGTCTTGGTCTTGGTTGTTGGTCCGGTGTCGGGTCGGGAATCCTGGGGTGCCTTGATTGTTATTGCTTGGTTGTAATTAAAGTCTTAGTTTTGAGGAACGATGTCAGAGGCGGGGCAGAGTAGGGGGCGGCGTGAGGGTCGCGGTCTGGTGCCCGAGTATTTTAATAAAGATGAGCTCCAGTTTGAGATACGCTTGCGGGGTGGGGTTCCCCAGAGTGATGTAGCGTCCTTGAGGAGACAACTGCGGGAGCTGCTGGTGGGGGATGTTCCTCTCCAGAGAGTCGAGATTGAGGATCTGGGGGAGGAGTTAGCCTTGTGTTCGGATAAGTGGACGGAGTTCTCCACCCTGATGGAGGACTCTGAATACATAGCGAGTTCTACCCGAGTTTGGCAGCGGGTGACCCAAAGAATGAAGTACACGCATTGTACATAAAATTGTAAAGCTTTTAAAAGGATTTAGAGAACCAATAAATTTTGTTGTTTGTTGAGTTTGGAAATTGAGGTCACTTCATTATTTCAATTGCCTAATGGTTCCCCAGCACGAGGGTCTTCTTCCGCTAGAAGGCCTCCTCCTGGTTTTGAACAAGTGAGCCGGTCATCCAGGTAAGCTATAGAATTTAGTTACACATTTTAAGAAAGTTAAAATTCTGAATTCTGTATGGTTAATGTGTTGTGATGTCAATGATGAGCGGCTCACTCTTTTGTCCCCTTTTCAATTGAGAAAGCGAGGCGGCCGACGATCTCCTTGCCCCGCGCGCCAAAAAGCCTAGCTACGCCATTGGCAAGAACATCATCAAATGATAAAAGTAACAACACGGATTATATAATACAAAATTAACCTTTTATAAATCAACATTAAATGCAACATAAGTAACAGTATCAAACTCACCGAACAAGAAAATAGGCAATTAAATAGAAATACAAAATCTTTCTACGTATTAGAAATATACACAAACATTTCTATTAACTATATTATAAATGCTATAATTAATAAACTAGAAATAAAGAGTAAAAATTAAATGTCTTATATTAAACAATTAACTAGTACTTTAAAAATTATTGTAGATCAATATTTGTTTCAATACAATAAATAATAAAATGTAGTTCCAAACAGATAGGCTTTATGGGATCTCCATACTTTTGCAAGAATTGTATAGAGAAAGAATACACTCAATAAAATTAAAAAACACATTAACAGAATACTTTAAGTTTAGTCGTATTGATGACACGATGTACACATATCCTAAAATAATGGAATAAATATTTCAAATAAATTAGATTCTGTAACCATGTATAATAAAATTTACATATGCATAATATATATTTAAAACCTTTATATATTAAATAAAATTCCGCTTAGGGTAAGAATCTAATAATAAATGAAATGATTGATGTAAGCCGATAACCTCAAACAAAAATGAAAGAAAATTTTAATATTCATATACAGAATATTATTTCAAACATTGATGATGGAAAGTAATTAAATAACAGAAGTATTTTAGATAAACATTTTATGAAATGTTTGCCTTATTGCCTGAGCTAACTTTTTCTCAATACAAACTTCATCTGAGGCTGCCACTAGGAGTCCGTTCTGTTTTTGGAGATGCAGCCGTCTTATGAAAGTTCGTTGTTGTGTGTGTTGTGTAATGTGTTAAAATACTGTGTGTGATTTAAATTGTGTCTGCTCGTTTGGGATGTAGTTTCCATGCGTTTTGGTACGTTTGTATATTTCCAATTCTTCGAGCAAGCGTAGTCTTTGACCTGTGACTATGTCTTTGTGTTTTTGTGATCTATTTCTCTGTTTTAATGAGATGGTTTGGAAAGGTGGACTCTGTAGTGAATTATAATGCTTTTATATGTTCAACGCACCTTTGTCTAAAGGTGCGCCCTGTCTTGTCTATATACAATTTGTTACAATCTAAGAAATTTAGTTTGTAAATACCAGAAAAATCAAAATTGCTTAGCTACTTGTGATTGTGCTTTTTAACAGTGTGTGTTCTGTTTTGTTTCTGCAATGCTGTACCCTGATTTTGTAAGTTTGCTGGCTTTTATCACCGTGGTTATTGATTATGTGAGTGTTATGAATTTGTTGTTTCTGACTTTCCCTGTTGTTCGTTTTGCGTTTTGCCTAGGAGTTTGTTAATTATAGGTAACCGTTGGATTCTGCTAAATATTTAATTGTATTTAATATATCCGGATAGTCTCTTGTGTTCCAGTGCAATGCAGTTTAGTCTGTTTATCAGAGATGCATGGGGTGATTGGAGATGTTATATGTCAGGATGGTGTTCCGCGTCGTAATAGTGTTTATAAGCCCTTAGATTCAAAATAATTCTATCCGTCGCTCTCAATCTGCTGTACTAAATGCTGAATGGTAGGAGCCAATAATGACAAAGAACAAGACAAAAAAAAAAGAAATCATATCAAAGAAACAGAAATATATGGCGGATACAATGTCAAAACTATAATAAACTAGGAAATAATATAAAAAAATTAACGAAGTTAATACCAAATTCGAAGTATGTTAAAGAAAAAGGGAACTTTTGTAATAACGTTCCAGCCAACAAAAGATCGTGTTCCAACTAGTGGCGCTGACTAGCGGCGAACTTTGGAAACTACAATGCCGCTTAACGTGCC
Source organism: Magicicada septendecula (assembly GCA_034769895.1). Classification (NCBI taxonomy): domain Eukaryota; kingdom Metazoa; phylum Arthropoda; class Insecta; order Hemiptera; family Cicadidae; genus Magicicada; species Magicicada septendecula. The sequence goes on along the minus strand of CM068370.1, from coordinate 363,361,325 downwards.
AGGATGCCGTTGTTGGTATTCGAGCTACAAAGCATGCAGTAAAAGTCCTCCGACTAACCGACAGATTTTGAAAAGAGTGAGAAGGAAGATCTCGAAGAAGAACGTGTTTGTGTTAAACTTTGGTTCAACGCCGGTAAAACGTTTACAGATACATTGAAAATGCTTCATCAGACATAAAGGAAAAGACTGTATGAGAAAAGCGCAATGCTAAAAATAGTGCAGTCACTTTATAGCGGACATAACATCAACCGATAAAGATCCAAAACATGACCGACCTTCCATGTCAAAAAACGATCACAACATTTACACTGTTCGTGCTATGATTCGGAAAAATCAACGTTTCACTGTCCGACAGATTTTTGGGGAAGTAGGCATTAGCACAGGATCACGCCATGCAATACTGAAATATTAACATCCATCGCATTTTCTCAAAATTTATGCTGCGTTTGTTGACCGATGATCTGAAAAAGGACTGTGCTAATATTAGTCAAGAAGTAATTGACCGCGCCAATGTCGTTGAAGACGTCTTTTAAAATATCGTAACATGAAATGAGATTTGGGTTTACGGCTTTGATGTCGAAACCAACGCACAATTGGCGCGTTTTGGTAAGGGGGGGATGAATTATCCTAGATCAATCGTCTAAACATGATGGTGATGTTGGTGTTTTTTTTTACTGGAAATGTTTAGTTAATTAAAAATTCGTTCCAAGTAATCACACAGTAAACAAGGAGTTTTGCATATACGTTTCAAGGCGTTTGAGGAATGTTGCAGAGTAATGTTGAGCTTTGGAGATACCAGATTTGGATGTTGCACCACGACAACGCGCAACTCATACGTCACTCCTACAATTATCTGGCAAAACATCAGAAAACCGTCCACCCTCCACCCTCTGTACTCTCCAGATTTGGTCCAGCAAACCTTTTTTTGTTTCGAAAACGAACAAGCCTGAATAAAAATTGTAATTACGTTAGTAAAGTTTATATTACAAGAGATTGTTTTTGTTACTACATCTTGTAAACTTACATACCATTTATAAGAATATTAATAAAAATGAGGTTATAAAAGATCTAGAGCCAACGAAACTTTGCAACAAAGTAGTAAATATGTTAGTAGATACTGCGCCTTCAAAAACAATGGAGCTCTGGAGTTTAAAAGTGGACTTACGAGTACTGAAAATGATCCCCTCAGTGCAACAACTCGAAATGCGGCAACAACCTTGCACAAAGTCTTTTTCACACCTAGTTCATGAGTTAAAATATAATTCACACTCTCAGTGAGATATCTATAACCCTGTAAGGGTTTATGTTGCTTTTTGGCAACATTGAACTTTACGATTTTTTTTCTAATATGATATCAGTTTATTTACCTCTAAAGTTCAATGTTGCTTTCCTACTACTATTGTATGTCAAACATGTGCTGCTCCCAGTGGAATTTAGCTAACCTATTCACCATGATGTTTGTTTCCAACTTAGCCAATAGTACACATGCTGCAACCTTATGGTATTGCTTGTGGTTTTCAATAATTTTCACATTTTATACGTCTGCGAGGGTTTTTTACAGGTAAGAACATTGTTTTATATTACACAATACTTATAATAGTGTATAAATAATTATCATTTCATCGCTGTATATAAATTATTATGCACTTTGAAAATAATGTTTGTGCTGAGTCAAATGATTCAGCGCGAGTTTATTGGCATTTTTTTTTTTTTTTGACGGTAAAGACAGTACAAAAGTTAATGTAATAAGGAGTGCTGCTCTCTACCCGCGGATAGGAGAGGCTACCGTTTTCGAATTTTCACTGTTTGATCCGTGTCGCCGTCTGCTGAGATTTTGCAGCAGTTTTAAAACAGTGCTGCGTCCTGGTGAGAATTTCCTTACAAACGGACAACGAACGGAAATTTTCTGTTAAGGCTTGTCTCAAAATCGAAGCCTAGCTGAGGACCTCGTAGAAAATCTCTTCGGTGGAGAGAGGTGTGAAAATCTAGCGTCGACTTCTTTTAAATATGAGATAAGTTTCTTAATGACTGCGGTAAGTTTTGATTTCATTATATTAATTATATACTAAATTTTTAAAGGAGAAAATGTTTTTTTAGTAAGCTTGAGTAAGCGTGCCCACTTGTTGAATCATGCATTGTGAGACGTAATTGTTCGTAAAGTTTTTATAAACCAATAAAACTTGAGTATTGAAGTGTCAGAATCTCGGCTTTAATACCTAAAGTACAATAACCACAATATATTTAATTTTGCACTTTCATTAACACCGATGTAACGAGATTCGGTTGAGCACTTAACCTGTTACACAATGTGTCGTCATTAAGTGGTATAAAGTTTTGCTACAATGACAGTAAAACTTTATACAAATATAAATGGGAACTTACTCAGGCACGTTTTAAACGTAAATCATGTCACATTCAAAGTTATAGTATTCTCAGATTCTATGGAGTAAAAAACTATGTGTTTTAAATAAATTCTGCGCCACGTGGTAACCTCAATTTCACTCAAAGTAATAAGTTCATAAGATGTTACAGAGCCAAGATAGATTATTGTATTGCAAAAGCAACTCACATTCAGTGAGGTTCAAGTTATAAAGCGTTATAAAGAATCATTGTTAGAGAACTTTTTAAGTAAGGCATGTTGGCCAAAATAATGTTACCAAGTTTTATTATGTACAACACAACTAGGTGTTGTTTTTATTTATGTATTTTGGAGGGTGTCCAAACTGTGGGGGCATTTGTGTGTGGTCTCTCACTAAAAATGTAATGTGTGACAATAGGGTTCACTGAACAGAGACAAGTCCTGCTGCCACTGAAAGAAATGACATCTTAAAAGCTCCACACTCGACACCGAAGAGAACAACTACCGCAACAACATGCCAATCATGAGATCGCCACGCTATAAATAAGAGATCATCCTTCTGGGCACATATAAGCAGGTGAAAAATATCCATTTATATTCACACGTAGAATCAACATGGCACCAGTTATACATTCATTTGGATCCCCAATTGATGGGACAGTTTAGTGTGAACACTAAGTATTAATTGTAAATATCAATACATGTATAGTAAATTGTCAGTTCAGAGACTGACATGTCTACAACACAGCATCCAACTTAGATTTCCACTCATTTCTTTATAGTACTTTCGCTGCAGATTTAAAGTCAGTTTTGTTATTACCCATTTTCTCAAGTTTAATTTACTATGCATAAAAACATATATTTTCTCTTATTTTTAAAATCTGGTTATGTCATTTGTATAAAAAGATTACTGGGGAGGTAGGTGTTATTTTAAATTAGTTTCAACCAAGCTGTGCATGTCGAAACACTTTTCAACTTGTTTGTCGAAACAAGGTTGTTGAAACAAGGTTGTTGAGACTGGTTATAAATTGAAGAAACATGTCCGTCTCTGACACACAAATGTATTTTTTTATATAAGGTGCTAATATTGTGCAATTTTTCCCTTTCATTAATTGGCCCTATTTTTGTCTATATAAATTCTTTATTTTAATCATGGTAACTGGGGGGGCGTTAATTATGTTAAACAATTTTTATTTCTCACCTTAATTAAGTATTTTAGCACTTAGCCACTTAGGCACTTGGTTTTAAATTTTAATGTCCTGGGGACATTTGTATGCAATACCTTATGATACACATGACGTGCAAGTAACCCACACCATGGGGGTACATTTATAGAAATAAATCTTTAATCCTAATTGGGATTCCTATAAAGAAGAAGATTAGAATTTATATACACCAGAAGGCTAATATAAAAAAAAAGGGCGTGGCAAGAGACCTTTATGTATTTGTATACTATTGTATATGTAATTTGTCTTGTGGAACGTGTTATGTCTGTATATTTCTGTGTACATTTTGGGGGATATATATATATATATATATATATATAAATATTATGCATTGCTGTACTTTTGGTGGGATATAGGGATTTTATTATTATTAGAATTTGTATACACCAGTAGACGAGTATTCTATCTCAATAATCGTGGCTGATCATTTCTTTATGAAAATTAATTATTTTATTTAACAAGTATAGTAAGTGTCACCTTTAAAGTTCATTTAAATTGGATGAATAATTATTTTAATTATTAATAGTAACTGTGAATGGAATTATTTACCTTCATCAATTTATATACTGCATTTTAAAAGAAACATATGATATAAATTTTATATTTTAAGAAATAGTTTAATGGGAGTTTTATTTTGAGGTTAATGATTATTTTAAATTTTCAATTCATTGATGGTGACATAGCAATTATTTTCGTGGATTCAGTTTATATTTTTCAGGTGGCCTTGTTGAGAGGGTATACTTCTTTAGTTAACCATTTAAAAGGGGAATTATAAATCACTGTTGTTTTTTTGTTATTAATATTATGAGATAGAATAATAAAACCATTGTTAATTATTTAATTCTTGAGTTTTTATTGCAAGTCCCGTCTTACTGGATCCAGCGCAATTTTTAGCTTCTCTAGGCCTTAGCCTAGTTTTAATTAACTTGTAACCCCTCTTTACAAAAAGAAATATTCTTTTTGTTTTAACTACTCAAAATGAAGTAGGGGTTTCATTTGGTAGCAGAGCGTGGTTACGACAAGGGTCCTGTGGGTGTGACGGGGCTTGCAAACTTAGGAAATATATTGGAATTTTCACAAGGTTTAGTTCTTAAATAGAACTTAGAAGAATTTTAAAGGCCCTATATCCCAAGGTTGAAAATATTTTGTTAGTTTTAAGGTTTGAAACATATGTATATGTACTTGCCCGCCTTGCATAGTGAATAGTGCCACGTGGTAGGAAATTTTAGAAGGGGAAATCCCTGGGCAAGACTTATCGCAGTCGGTGCTTAGTTAGTTTGAGTTTACCTTACCCATGTTTGGGGAGGTGTTGAGGTTTTTTTGTGATTAGGCGGTATGGCCCGATCGGCAGTCGGTTTCTGCCGATAAATGGTAGCCGGAAGTAACCTAAGAAAGGTTGAAATAAATTTTCGTTGGTCGGTATTTTGTTTTTCGTGTTGTGTGTGTTGTGTGTGTGTCGCGTTCCTTTTGTCTGGTGTAATCGAGTGTGAGCTGTTCAGGTAGTGGGCTAGTTCTCGCATCGTTAGGTGGACCCGCAGTCTACTCTTTGGAAGAACAGTACTTGGGTTTTTCAGATTCTGATTAGTTAGAATAAGTTTTGAAGTTTTGTTAAGTGTGCCGACCGCGAAGTGAGATGACTTCGATAAATCCTGAGTTGTTTGTTAGGGAGGAAATTGAGTTCGAGCTCCGGGCCCGGGGTAAAGAAACCCAAGGCAATGTCCAAACCTTACGGCAGCTGCTCCGTGAAGCGCTGATCGCGGGTGATGCGCTCTCCAGGGTCACTATCACTGACCCCGAGAGTGAGTGGGAGCGGTGTACGGAAAAGTGGGGTGAGCTGAAGGAGTCGGCTCAATCCGTCGAAAGTTTGGAGGAGAGGCCGGGATGCTCTCTCGTTGTCCGGCGGATCCGGCAACGTATGCAGCACTTGATTCATCGGCTGCAAAATTTACTGGCACAAGTCAGTGAACCGCCATATGTAACACCGCCACCATATAATATAAAAGAGATAATACAGGAGATTACCTCGACCCTCCAAGGGTCACCACCGGTAAGAGCATCTACCCCAATTCCGGTTGTTGAGGAGTCCGTGATCTCAGCGCTGAACACTTCTTCATACAGAGAAGTAGAGCCTGTACGGACTGGTTCGGGGGCAGCAACGTACAACCACCTGCCCAACCCACTTGCCGATATTATTAAACAACTGCCAGTCGTGGACGGACTGGAAGCAGTTAAACTACTCCCGTTTTTTAAGATAGTCTTTGAATTGAAGGACTATCCGGGTATGCTGGAGCGAACGGTGCTCGAACTCATCTTCCCCTACTGTCGCGGTACCATGGCTGACAGGGTGGCGGAGGTAATGCGACGTAAGGAAGGTGTGGATGAGTTCCACCGGGTGGTGCTGCGGGCGTTCGTACCCAGTAGAATGATGGAGCAATTGCGCCATCGGCATTTTTATAAAGTACAGGCACGGGGCGAAACATTGGCCCAGTATGTGCTGCGAATGCGCCAGGTAGCGCGTATTCTGGGAATGGGCATGTCGGAGGAAGAGGTAGTCCAACACATCCTCGACGGCGTCTCTGCCGACGACCGTCTGCGACTAGTTTTTGCACAGCGGCCGCAGTGGTTTACCGACCTGGAGCGACTCTGCGTTATGACGGAGACCATGCAGATGACCGACCAGGCGAGCGGAAACAGTAGACGAGCCGAACCAAGACCTCAGACATCGGAAGGGGCCAGAGAGCCTACCTTCCCCCGACAGGCCCAGCCAGCTCGAAATCGTCAGCAAACAAATCCAAATACGGTGATTTGTTATAATTTTAACCGCCCGGGACACGTGGCGAGAAATTGTATGCGAAGGCGCGCGCGACCAGCACCACCTATGTCTAGACCAGCGCCAAAAAATTAAGTAGACAGGGGAAGATATTTCGGAGGATGTCTTCCCCCCGCTTCAATTCTGTTCAACTTCCGTCGACCTCCAGGCAGCCGTTAAAAGCCCCATCTTCAAATATCAAGGTCCAGTCCGCTACCTCGCAACAACTTTCTGTATGCCCCTTTCTGTCGCTCGAGGTAAAGGGGGGTCAGCTCAGAGCCTTAGTTGACTCCGGTTCAGCCCGATCCATCATTTCATCTCGGATACATGCGGACCTTGAACAACAGGGTTTAATTATAAGGTCAGAAAAGTCATCTGCTATATGCTCGACGGCATCCCGTGAAATCTTGCCTATCTCCCGGGTTACTTCCTTTAAGATCAAAATTGATGGGTTTTCTTGGGTGTGGTCTTTTCTGGTTTCTCCTGCTCTGGGAGTGGATTGTATCATTGGTGCCGATTTTATCGCAAAAAGTGGTCTCGTGCTGGACATCCAAGCGCACCAATGTTTTTTTAAATTTAATCGGGAGGTTTTAATTCCGTTCCTTGGGTACCAGGGCGCTAAGTCGGGTATCCAAGAAGTAGCTTGTCCCGATTCTGCACGAGACCATCTCACGCCATCCCAGCAGACGGCCTTAGATCATTTGTGTGAGGAATTTCCCGAGGTGTTAACTCCTACTTTGGGACTCACACACCTGCTGGAATATAAAATCAGTCTTACAGATACGAAAATAGTGAGGTCACACCCTTACAAGTTTGCCCCTCCTAAGATGACCATTCTGCGAGAGAAGGTTCAAGAATTATTGGACCAAGGGGTGATTGAACCTTCTCATTCCAGCTATGCAAGTCCAGCATTTTTAGTGCCAAAGCCTGGTGGCAAACAAAGAATGGTTATAGATTACAGGAAGTTGAACGCCAATATCGAGGTGGATTCTGTTCCCCTCCCGGATTTACATTCGGCCTTTGATTGGTTCAGTGGGGCCAGATTTTATACCATTATCGATCTGAACGCGGCCTATCATCAGATACCTCTTGCCAAAGAAAGTAAACCATACACAGCTTTTTGTGTACCCTGGAATTTGTACCAGTACACAAGGGTTCCCATGGGTTTGGCTGTGGGGGCCCAGACACTTACTCGCCTTCTTGACACTGTCTTTCACGACGTCAAATTCCGTTTCATCTATAATTATCTTGACGATCTGTTGGTGTATAGTGAGACTTTCGAGGATCATCTGCGGCATTTAAGAGAGGTGTTGGGTCGTTTAAGAGAGGCTGGCCTCACTGTCAATCCCGAAAAGGTTCGTTTCGCCCAAGAGAGTATTTCTTTCTTGGGCCATTTAATTTCATACAAGGGCGTGACGGTAGACCCAGAGAGGACACAAGGCATCCGTGACTTTCCTCCGCCAAGGGATGCGAAAGGCATAGCGAGGTTCGTCGGTATGATAAATTTTTATCGGCGTTTCATACCGAATATCGCTGAAATTGCCGCTCCCTTGAATGAACTGAGGAAGAAGGGGGCAAAGTTTTCATGGGGGGAAAACCAACAGAAGGCTTTTGATACCTTAAAGGAAGCCATCATTTCCCCACCGGTGTTGCGGATGCCCGACTTTTCAAAACCGTTCATTTTGCAGACGGACGCGAGTTCGGTTGCGCTCGGAGCGGTCCTTTCCCAGGTTATTGACGACGCTAGGCAGCCTGTGGCTTTTATCTCACGCACGTTGACCCAGCAAGAACGTAAATCATCCGTTTATGAGCTAGAGTGTTTAGCTGTTGTATACGCTCTAGATAAGTTCAGGCGTTTCCTGGAACATGCTGAGTTCCTGCTCGAGACCGATAATCAGGCTCTCTCATGGCTTCTAGCTCATCCCCGGCAACTGGGTAAAATTGGTAGATGGGTGGTGAAAATCTCATCCTTTAAGTTCACCGTGCAACACATCAGGGGATCCCAGAATGTGGTTGCAGATGCCTTATCCCGTATGTTTTCCCAACCCAGTGATGCCCAAGCTGAGCAACCCTGTTCCGTTCTTCTCGATTTTCCATTAGCCTTCACTGATGTGTTACCCCATCAGTTAAACGACGAAGTGCTGGGTCAAGTCATCCAAAATATTAAGCAGGGTAACGTACAGGCCCCTTATTTCTTGTCCAAGGGAGTCCTTTGCTGTCGAGAAAGAAAAGGACGAGCACCTAAAATCGTGCTGCCTAGCAAATTAGTGCCCATGGTCTTCAGTTACTACCATGATTCCCCAATCGGAGGCCACAAGGGAATTTCGAAGACCATTTCCAGTATTAGGAAACATTTTATCTGGAAGGGCATGGATAGAGACATCGCGACGAGAGTAAAAAACTGTCATCTGTGTGGCTTGAGCAAGCCTGCCCAGAACACCAAACTAGGGTTGTTATCTTCTGAGGTGGCGAGCAGACCAATGGAAAAGTTATTTATTGACTACGTGGGGCCGTTCCCCCGTAGCAAGTCAGGTAATGCTTACCTGCTTGTTTGTGTAGATGCTTTTTCAAAGTTTGCCTGGCTACTGCCCTTACGGCAGGCAACCGCTCGTTTGACCATCAACGCTTTACAGAACCACGTTTTTCAGCATTTCGGTCTTCCGACCATCATTGTCTCGGACAATGGCCCGCAATTTATTTCAAATGAATTCAGGCGTATGTGTTTCGCCAGTGGCATCAAACACGTAACCACTTCCCCTTATTATCCACAACCGTCCCATGCGGAGAGATTCAATCGGAATCTCCGGTCCGCCTTGATTGCTTATCACGCTGAGCAACAAACCACCTGGGATCAGAATCTGAAGTGGTTACAATTATCCTTCAACACGGCCAGACACGACAGTCATCAGGCCGTGCCCTTTGAAATTTTGTTTGGATTCTCGCCCGCACTCCCGTTGACCAACCTATGGGATATCGAAGATCTTCTGCCGCGGGAGCCCAATAATAAAGCTGCGGAGAGATGGAAAATGGCTCGGAAGAATTTGCTGCGAGCGCACGAGCGGGTCCGTCGGCGTTATAATCAGTGGCGTATTCCAAACCCCTTCCGGATTGGTGACTGGGTCTATTGCCAAAGCCACCCACTCAGCTCTGCCGCCGACAAACGTGCTGCGAAGCTATGCTACCGTTGGTCGGGGCCATACCGAATCATAGGATTTACGTCACCGGTGACGGCCCGGCTGGGCGTACCGGGAGACAAACAAAAGTTGTTGACAAGCCACATTTCCAAACTTAAACGTTGTCGGGGGCTATCCAAAACGTTCGAAGGGGGATAGTCCCCGTAAAGATAGGACGGAGGTCCATGTTAAATGTGGAAGTCGTGTTCAGGCGAATGGGGCGAGCCTCAGGAGATCGGAATATCTACGCGTAGGAATCTTTCTTTTGTCTTGAGCTCTCTCTCTTGTGCTGTATGCGGACTCTGATCAGGTCAGCATGCAGCACCCGCACACTTACATAATACATATCTTCTTTCGTCTCTTTCGTTTTCCTTTTGAATTCTGTTCTCCTGAAAGCAAGCTCAGCTGAGCCAACCCAACCACGACGTCCAACGGTATTTTTTGGGGAGAGGTACACTGCAGGGTACCCTCCTGGCATTTAACGTTGGGGCAACTATGTTGCCCTTTTGGGGTGAGGGTGTGCTGAGTCAAATGATTCAGCGCGAGTTTATTGGCATTTTTTTTTTTTTTTGACGGTAAAGACAGTACAAAAGTTAATGTAATAAGGAGTGCTGCTCTCTACCCGCGGATAGGAGAGGCTACCGTTTTCGAATTTTCACTGTTTGATCCGTGTCGCCGTCTGCTGAGATTTTGCAGCAGTTTTAAAACAGTGCTGCGTCCTGGTGAGAATTTCCTTACAAACGGACAACGAACGGAAATTTTCTGTTAAGGCTTGTCTCAAAATCGAAGCCTAGCTGAGGACCTCGTAGAAAATCTCTTCGGTGGAGAGAGGTGTGAAAATCTAGCGTCGACTTCTTTTAAATATGAGATAAGTTTCTTAATGACTGCGGTAAGTTTTGATTTCATTATATTAATTATATACTAAATTTTTAAAGGAGAAAATGTTTTTTTAGTAAGCTTGAGTAAGCGTGCCCACTTGTTGAATCATGCATTGTGAGACGTAATTGTTCGTAAAGTTTTTATAAACCAATAAAACTTGAGTATTGAAGTGTCAGAATCTCGGCTTTAATACCTAAAGTACAATAACCACAATATATTTAATTTTGCACTTTCATTAACACCGATGTAACGAGATTCGGTTGAGCACTTAACCTGTTACACAATGTGTCGTCATTAAGTGGTATAAAGTTTTGCTACAATGACAGTAAAACTTTATACAAATATAAATGGGAACTTACTCAGGCACGTTTTAAACGTAAATCATGTCACATTCAAAGTTATAGTATTCTCAGATTCTATGGAGTAAAAAACTATGTGTTTTAAATAAATTCTGCGCCACGTGGTAACCTCAATTTCACTCAAAGTAATAAGTTCATAAGATGTTACAGAGCCAAGATAGATTATTGTATTGCAAAAGCAACTCACATTCAGTGAGGTTCAAGTTATAAAGCGTTATAAAGAATCATTGTTAGAGAACTTTTTAAGTAAGGCATGTTGGCCAAAATAATGTTACCAAGTTTTATTATGTACAACACAACTAGGTGTTGTTTTTATTTATGTATTTTGGAGGGTGTCCAAACTGTGGGGGCATTTGTGTGTGGTCTCTCACTAAAAATGTAATGTGTGACAATAGGGTTCACTGAACAGAGACAAGTCCTGCTGCCACTGAACGAAATGACATCTTAAAAGCTCCACACTCGACACCGAAGAGAACAACTACCGCAACAACATGCCAATCATGAGATCGCCACGCTATAAATAAGAGATCATCCTTCTGGGCACATATAAGCAGGTGAAAAATATCCATTTATATTCACACGTAGAATCAACATGGCACCAGTTATACATTCATTTGGATCCCCAATTGATGGGACAGTTTAGTGTGAACACTAAGTATTAATTGTAAATTTCAATACATGTATAGTAAATTGTCAGTTCAGAGACTGACATGTCTACAACACAGCATCCAACTTAGATTTCCACTCATTTCTTTATAGTACTTTCGCTACAGATTTAAAGTCAGTTTTGTTATTACCCATTTTCTCAAGTTTAATTTACTATGCATAAAAACATATATTTTCTCTTATTTTTAAAATCTGGTTATGTCATTTGTATAAAAAGATTACTGGGGAGGTAGGTGTTATTTTAAATTAGTTTCAACCAAGCTGTGCATGTCGAAACACTTTTCAACTTGTTTGTCGAAACAAGGTTGTTGAAACAAGGTTGTTGAGACTGGTTATAAATTGAAGAAACATGTCCGTCTCTGACACACAAATGTATTTTTTTATATAAGGTGCTAATATTGTGCAATTTTTCCCTTTCATTAATTGGCCCTATTTTTGTCTATATAAATTCTTTATTTTAATCATGGTAACTGGGGGGGCGTTAATTATGTTAAACAATTTTTATTTCTCACCTTAATTAAGTATTTTAGCACTTAGCCACTTAGGCACTTGGTTTTAAATTTTAATGTCCTGGGGACATTTGTATGCAATACCTTATGATACACATGACGTGCAAGTAACCCACACCATGGGGGTACATTTATAGAAATAAATCTTTAATCCTAATTGGGATTCCTATAAAGAAGAAGATTAGAATTTATATACACCAGAAGGCTAATATAAAAAAAAAGGGCGTGGCAAGAGACCTTTATGTATTTGTATACTATTGTATATGTAATTTGTCTTGTGGAACGTGTTATGTCTGTATATTTCTGTGTACATTTTGGGGGATATATATATATATATATATAAATATTATGCATTGCTGTACTTTTGGTGGGATATAGGGATTTTATTATTATTAGAATTTGTATACACCAGTAGACGAGTATTCTATCTCAATAATCGTGGCTGATCATTTCTTTATGAAAATTAATTATTTTATTTAACAAGTATAGTAAGTGTCACCTTTAAAGTTCATTTAAATTGGATGAATAATTATTTTAATTATTAATAGTAACTGTGAATGGAATTATTTACCTTCATCAATTTATATACTGCATTTTAAAAGAAACATATGATATAAATTTTATATTTTAAGAAATAGTTTAATGGGAGTTTTATTTTGAGGTTAATGATTATTTTAAATTTTCAATTCATTGATGGTGACATAGCAATTATTTTCGTGGATTCAGTTTATATTTTTCAGGTGGCCTTGTTGAGAGGGTATACTTCTTTAGTTAACCATTTAAAAGGGGAATTATAAATCACTGTTGTTTTTTTGTTATTAATATTATGAGATAGAATAATAAAACCATTGTTAATTATTTAATTCTTGAGTTTTTATTGCAAGTCCCGTCTTACTGGATCCAGCGCAATTTTTAGCTTCTCTAGGCCTTAGCCTAGTTTTAATTAACTTGTAACCCCTCTTTACAAAAAGAAATATTCTTTTTGTTTTAACTACTCAAAATGAAGTAGGGGTTTCATGTTGTCAAAAAGCAACATTGTACCTTAGAGGTTATGTTATTTAACCAAACTATCTAAATAGAGTATTTTGTCAAGTGATTTGTTTTGAGTAAATAAATAACATAAAATTGAGTGCATTCTGGGAAATATAGACAAATTTCACAACTTTAAGGTTTATATTATTTTCATGTGCAATAGATAGAATGATATTTCATATAATGATATTTCATATATTATATTTGATTACTTTATTTACCTAAACTATCCACAAAATGTTTCTTTTGAAGTATATGTTACAGAATATGTTACTTACTTATTGACCCCTATTTTCTGTACCTAAAGAGAATTAGAATTAGGGAAACTAACATTCAATTAAATTAATTAAATTTTCAATCGAAGTAAATATGTTAGCTGTTGTATGTTATTTGGCTCATATTTGTGTTCCAGTAGAATAATCTTTTTTCAGGAATAAATATGAGTGGAATAAAACCAATGCTCTTCTACTCCAAAAAACCGAAGGATGTCCAGACAGTGATTCCAACTAACGCAGTTGATTCTGGTGACGATGAGGAGTACGATTTTGAAGACAGATTCCGAAGCAAGTAGTGTCACGCTAGGAAATGGCGTTATTGAAGAATCTCCTGAATGCAGTGAAGATGAAACTGAGTTATCAGACCAATTTGAATGTGGAGGTGGTGATGCGGAGATGGAAGCTCCCTCAACATCAAATCATAATATTAGCCCAGCTACACAATCAAATTCAGGTAGGCCTATAAGATCTAATAGAAGGCAGTGCCTACCACTACTGGTAGATAATATGCCAGAAGAAAATGGCTACAGTTCTGGATCTGAAGAAGTTGTGCCTCAATTAAATGTGCGTTAGCCTAATTGGCACAGACATTTACATGTATGGAGGCGAGGAGATATTTTAGAGACTAGAGATAATCAGAACCCAAATAATATTCAGAGTGAGGATGATAATAATAATAAATCCCCACTAGATTATTTTAGCTACTACTTTGATAAGCAAATTTTAGAGTATGTTTCTGATCAAAGTAATTTGTACTCTGTACAAAAAGAAGGTTTGTCTGTAAACACAAATCCTAAAGAATTGCAGGGATTTTTGTCAATTATGATATATATGGGGATTTGTAAATTGCCAAGTGTAGTAGATTACTGGGCTCAAAACACAAGAATTGATCAAATTGCTACAATTTTGCCACTTAAAAGAAGCTTAGATCAACAATTCATTTTGCCGATAACACCAATCAAACTAACGATAGGTTTGCTAAAATTCGCCCATTAATAAATCACATCCGTGAAAAATGCAAAAGTCTGAAGCAACGATCTAAAAGTAGCATTGACGAGACTATGATCCCTTATAAGGGTACCCGTGCTAGCAATCTTCGTCAATATATGAAAGGGAAGCCCCACAAATGGGGTTTCAAATTTTTTGTCCGAGCAGGTGTGTTTGGTATTGTTTATGATATTTTACCATATTGTGGAAGTAGCACTTTTGATCAAGAAAGCTGCTCAGAGGTATGGCAAAGATGCCAAAGCCAAAGCGCCCATTCCATGTCCTAGAATAATTCAACTTTACAATGAACACATGGGAGGCGTTGACCTAAGCGATATGTTGGTTGAATTGTACAGAATACCATCACGTGCTCGTAGATGGTATTTTGCAATTTTCTGTTACCTGATTGACTTAGCCATTGTAAATGCATGGGTTCAATACAGAAGGGACAATTCTTCACAAACAAAAGTTCTAGACCTAAAGCACTTTCGTTTAGACGTAAGTCAAGGCTTAGCCGCCAGAAGTACCACTAGGAGGCGAGGAAGGCTATCTTTTGAGGAATCCCCAGTCCCAAAAAAACAAATCAAGAAGCCTTCAGTTCAGAGGCCACATGATGAACTTCGCTTTGATGGAACTGATCACTGGCCAGTGTATGGTGACAAGGGTCGATCCCGGAACTGCACCAATAGGTACACAACCATCAAGTGCACAAAATGCAACATGTTGTTGTGCTTCACTTCAAAGAAAAACTGCTTTGTACAGTTCCACAAAAAGTGAATAGTAATGTGTTTTTCCAGGTAAAGGGTTATTTGTTGTTTTATTCTTATAATTCTCATAAAATAGATATCATGTGTTTGTAATTTTCCAGTATTCTTTTTTATTTTTATACAGGTTTTTTGTAATAAAAAGAAATGTGTTACATTAAAAATGTGTACTTGTACTTTTTTTAATTTATTGCTATCTGAAAGTGTTAGAAAGTGCAACAAAATCTAAATACATAAAGCTTTATTATATGTCAAAATTTGCTACCTGTAAAGGTTTATGTTGCTTTTTGGCGACGTTCTGAATTTCAGGTATGGTACATGAAAAATACATAAATATACAATTTTTGGTATATTTTATATGCTATAATTATAAAAAACATCACTTAATATTTTACAAATTGCCGGCTAGGAAATGAACCTTACAGGGATCTCAGAGGTGTCATGCACTGTCAATCACTGGTCTTTCAATACCGTGTATTAGTTTTTTATGATATATGGAGTTGTTAAACTTTCCCATTTGCAAATCATTGTTTTTGAAGGCGCAGCATCCCCTAATACATTTAACATTTCGCTGTGAAGTCCATTGACTCAAGAACTTTTTTAACAGTGTATTCAATCAGAGCTCGGTGTCTGATCTTATTCATGTTTCAAAACACGCGTAAATTTTGAACAGCTGTAAACAATGAATAAATTGGCAGATAGAAGATCTAAAAATTAACATATATTTACGTGAAATATGAATCTTACAACACGCAAAAATTTATAGGTTCACCCTTAAACCAAAGATGTCGCTCTGGGAACTCTTCGACCAACCCTCCCATTATTAATCAATGATAGTAATGTTTAATTTATTATGATTAAAATTATATTAATTTTAGATTTCTTGTTTCTTAACACGCAAAACACGTGATGTATTAAGTATGAAAATTCTATTGGAAAATGGAATCACCTTTTAAGTGCTGATGTAAATTAAAAGGAGGTAAATTAAAACATAGAAGAGATTAAAAAGGGAAACAGATAAATTATAACGGTTTAATCCTTTTCTTCTTCAACACGTTTAAAAGCTCCACGTTTCCTATCACAAGGTAAGTGGGTAAGTAGGCAACTGTGAATTTCTACCCAAGCCGGTTGTAACGAGGCGTTTCATTTATGTAATGAGTTGTGCGCCCATATAAATTGAAAAACATACAATTTTTTTGAATATTATTTTGTTAATCTCCATCATTAAAATAAAATGTTTCAACACATCTGAGAATCTGAGAGACAAACAGATAGATAGATAGTGTAGCATGACAGATAATCCACATTGTTCTGAATGAAATAATGATCATAATTAAATTAAGAATAAAATTACATCAAAGAAAAATACATTAAAAATTAATAAAGAACCACCGTAAAGTGCCATTCATAATCTGAAGAAAGTACCTCAATTAAAACCAACTATGCAACATATGATGGGTGATAAAAAAATAATACAAAAAGCTAAGATAAAGCAAGGAAATACCCAGAAGTAAGGATAGGATAGGATAGGAACTAAAGGTAGGATAGGAGTAAGTAAGGAGATACCCAGAAGAAACCGAAATCCATAATAAAGGGACTGCTATTGGAAGAAACAAAGTAGTAGGATAAGATAAATTAGGGAAATACCCAAAAGGAAAGCAAGTAATAAAAATGTAAATAAAACCCCGAAAGAGATTAAATGTCATTAAAAAAGTATAACACATAGAATAAATACTAATGTAAAATACATATAAGGAAAAGTGTCTAGAAGGATAATTAAAAAAGTGCCAGTGCAAGTTATTTTATTATGTTAAATAAACTTCATGCGTCAGTGATAAAATTCTTAAACTAAGTACATTTGTGTCTTTACACAACTTTAAAGTTTTTTGTATTGACTTCAGAAATAATATTTTGTAGAATATTATTATGAAAATATACTGAAAATGTTTCTAAGTGAGTGCCACTCTTTATCTAACAACATTTATTAAAATGACTAAAGATAAACTAAGAGCGAGCAAATAAATAAGTGAAGTGACCAAGGGTACATCCCCAAAATAAACAAAAACACCCAAGACTGCACAAAAATTAGTTTTAAGAAATCATTTAAATAATGAAAGGACAGATGTGTTTTGTTTAGATTAAGTTCAATAAACAAAAACAGCCAAGACTGCACAAAAAATTAGTTTTTAGAAATAATTTGAATAATGAAAGGACAGATGTGTTATGTTTATATTAAGGTCAATGAACTCAAGGCTGAAATGTCTGAGTTGAGTACAATTCTTTTGTTTTAAAATATTTGTTAGGTATTAATATTATTAATCAAGGCTGAAATGTCTGAGTTTGAGTACAACTCTTTTGTATTATAAAATATATTTGTTATGTGTTATTAGTATCAATCAATGCTAAATGTTAAATAAGTTAAGTAAGGGAATTTTAATTAAAATTGTATAAGAATAGAATGTCAGAAGGGGTATAAGCAAGCTGTAATAGTCATAAAACATTATATGTGGACAAAGTAAAATCTAGGCAAATGGTAAATCTCAACAAACTTATAATTAAGAAATAAGTTAAATAAATTAAGTAAATTGATGAAATTTATATAATGTAAATCACTCACAGTGTATTCTAACAGTACCAATACTTTATAAAGATATTGAAGTAATGTATAAAAGATTATTGGAAAAAATGCAAGTGTAATAACACTAGAACCCAAGGGGCAAGATTTAAATTAAAGAAATAATTTAAATTAGTTAATCAAATAATAATATTACAAGGAATTAAGGAAAAATAAACATTTTATTTCAATTAGGTATCTTATTCAATAATAAAAATAACTTCATAAAGATGGTAAACCATTTAATGTGACAGGAAATAAAATTTTAGGCCTACATTTAAAATACTGTAAATAGGGCATTTTGAGATGGAAAACATAGTAAAAGTATCATATTTGGTATTAGATCACGTAGAATTAACTAGAGAAAGAGATTATGTATTAGGTATTTAGTAAAATTAAATAATAGTAAAAATGTATTCAATCATATAATGTAAAAATCAATTATGTAAACGGAAATGCCAGAGATTTAAAACAATGTCATTTTAATATTAGTTTGGCCAGGACGTTTCGGATGAAGAAGAAAGAAAAACAGTTGATTGTTATACGTTGAATAGGACACATCAGAGATAGCTCCTGCAATTAATTAACATATAACGAGAGCAGAAAAAGATGGTTGACAGAAACTAAACTTATAAAATTTAAACTCACGAATTTTGAAAAACTTAAATAAACCATAAATTCAGTGAAACAAACCAGTTTAACTATTAACGAAAACCGCTACTGAACGATAAAAAGTGAAATAACGATTTTAATATATTAAAACTAAATCTGAGTTTATCGTGACGAAATTTGCCATTATCGACCTTATTGACTAAAGTAAAATAAAAACACTATTCAACACAGATTATTGAAACGAAGCACTGAACACTGATCCAGGACGACTACACCATCACCAGAGAAATTAACCACTATTGCTGGGACGAGGAAATCTTGGAAAAGCAACATTTATTTGAAGAGGATTCCTTGAGGTGCAGCAGTCGACAACATATGCAGAACAGAGCGGCCATCTTTGAAGTCCCACAATTTTCTGCCAGCTTGTCGTCAGAACGAGATTGGTTCGAAACAATTTATATTACTAACCATTATATATTAAATAATATCTTTGTATTTTAGACAATTAAGATTTTTACTGTAAGTGTTATACCTTCCAGACAATACCTTTTCTCTGACTATCTAAAATAACAGCTTAAAGAACCTGTGAATTGATATTAACAATTTATATAAAAGAATTCACTCGCCCTGAGAGAGTCGATTAATCAATCGATTTAAAATCGTTTATTTTATATTTTGTCAATAAAAACCATTGAATGTTATAATTTTGACCTCTATTTATTTCTAAACTTATAAATAGAATAATATAAAACAATATTTGATACACAACTACAAGAACAGCTGAAATCAATAGCGTCAGAGGAGAACACACTTAGTAGAACGAAAGATCGCTAATCGATTGTGACAGGAGAAAATCTATTTAACGAAGAAACATAATTCTAATTACACAAGGTGATATAACTTGACTAAAACAATCATAAAAGAATTAAAATTTACACGAATACAATACAAAAATTAATTAATGAAATAAATAAATAAAAAAGACAAAAATAAATAATTTTAAAAAATAAACAAAATTTATATTTTGTTACAAAATTGACGCTCACAACAGTGGGGCATAAAACAAAATAAACACGAGCAGATTTTATAATTTGCTACAATAGATGGATATATAGATAGACAGAGAGAGAGAGAGAGAGAGAGAGAGAGAGAGAGAGAGAGAGATAGAGAGAGAGAGTGTGAGAGAGAGGGAGGGAGAACGAGTTCTGTAAAATATTCATTATTTTGAGATGTCTAATCTCCAGCTATCCGTATTTAACCAGTAGATTTCGTTTTCATCTTTTTTCTTTTATTTCCGTACCTCTAACTCATGGTTTTCCTTGATACCTTCACCTATTTGGCTTCCAGTACCAGTTCCTCGCTCATTCTTTGTTCATGTCCATCCCACAGCATCCTTACGTTTCAGTAAAATATGTTTAGTAATCTGGCTTTCAGTTAACGAAAATGTCTGCTTTGAATACGGTATCACAAATTTTGAATTTATACTATCCAGTTTTACAGAAAAGATAAATTAAATTTGTGAGTAAATAAGAAAAAACTGTACAATTTACGTAAAACTCATGAGTAATACACTACTTTTGTTACAGCGATGTAAATTGTGGCGTTGATATTGAACATTCCTAAAAGACTTTTTTCAATTGAATACGTTGCCAGTAATGAATATTTTATCAACTTCTAACGTTTCAATTTAAACTAAGTAATTTTTTAATGCAGATGTTTGTAAAACATGAAATATGGAAACGCATTTAGAAAATGAAAATATGATTTGAAAGAGAAAAAATTGTTTTTGTGATTGCATATAAAAGCGTAGTAGTGTTAAAAAAATTATTAACAGAAATTCATGTTTTACTTTATACCTTGAATGCATTGAAAAGCTTTTATACTGACGATCGTAGAATGAGGGAGAATGCGTTGAATACGGAACGGGCACGCGATACCGATGCGGGCTGAATTATTTTTCCTTATTGTACAGCGAGCTTATAAACAAAAATAGGTAGGCTACATAACGTGTTTTTATAATTATATCATTTCACTGAGTGGCCTTATGTTTGTTAATATGTTTATTGACCAAAGGTTCTACTTAAAAGAATTCCATGAACAAAGATTTTTACACTAAACAGTCTAATAAACAGAGAGAAACGGCTGTTTTCATAAAACGCACTCTCACGTCTAATGTAAACAAGCTTAAAAATTTATTAAAATCATACACCTGTCTTAGAGGAAGAATTCTGAACTTCTGAACTTCTCAATAAGTGGCTAATATGATTTTTTAAGTAAGGTACTTAGGTTTTTATCGGAATCATTCAAAGCATTTTATTTCGAAATACGAAGCTTCAGTGTTTTAACATCGTCATCTAGAAGTAAAACAACCTTATTAGAATTGAAAAGCCTTGTCCAAAATGGAGTGGTGTTTAGAAAGTGGTTGACTGATCCACCAGCAGAAAGAAATTATCAAGAAGAAGAAGAAGAAGAAGAAGAAGAAGAAGAAGAAGAAGAAGAAGAAGAAGAAGAAGAAGAAGAAGAAGAAGAAGAAGAAGAAGAAGAAGAAGAAGAAGAAGAAAAGAAACAAATTTTCAGTTCTTTTTTAATTTAAATAATATTTTATGACAATTATTGACACTGTTTTTACTTGTTATAATTTCTTTCCTGTATGTTGTTAAGTTTCCTATTTCGATTTTTAAATAGACGTTTTTAAATATTACATTAAACAAAATGGTATAATTGTATGTGCAAACGTTGCATTGTTCACACCTGATCAAGGTAAAGATAATACGAGAAGGAGAGAAAAATACAGTAAAAAGAAAGAGCGTATGAGACGGAGATAATAAATTTCCTGGATTTTAAAATATGTATGCCCACAGTAGAGACCAAAGTGACAAAAACAATCAAGGGATTAACGGTACTATTGTCTTATAGTTAGTTAATGGAATCATGGATTAATGGATTCCAGTAAGACATATTTACTTAAAGCACATTACATACGTAGCTGAGATAAATATGATTCATTATACAAGATGCGACTCCAGTCTTATCGCAGCTTGGGTTTTAGTGTTAACTGATTTTATCCTTTCATAAAAAGTCTATTTGAATAGTGTATTCAAATAAATAAATTAATTAAAAAAATAACATACAAATATTAAATTTTCCTGACATTATTAATAAATTAAATATTTATTTGTAATGAGCTGGATATACAGTTACGTATTGAAAATCAGCAAAAAAGTGGTTAAAAGGAAACATATATTAGAGGTAAACATTACAATTTCATGAAGTTAAATGAGGTCAACCATATTATTGTGGAGCCATACTTTATACGTAACCATATCATGAATTATATCGTGTTAACTTAAATTCTCTCTGTATAATATTTACCTTATTCCGTCGTGTGACTTCGTTTTGCGTTGTGGTTTACTTTACGCGTTTCGAGACATATGTCTCGTCATATGTGTGTCATAATGGTCAGACAACATCATCAAACATAAAATCCAACTATGCACGGCACTTGCTAGACGAAAATCATAAATATACAAGGTTTGTTTCCAACTTGAATCCCATGCATTTTTGTAATAAAGGCACTTACATGAACGCCTTGGAAGAATTTGTGATATATAGGGCGTACAATGACATACACAGTCGTGACTTCGTGCTAAACGACCATTTAAATTTTAAATCAAACCCGCTCTACGATACCGCAGTAAACCTGTCTACGCGGTAGCTATTGATAATCAGTGTCCGATCGGTCCGACTCGAGTGCGCACTCAAGTAAAGCGGGCATGTGTGTAATCGTTTTCAAATATTTGTATTTTAATATTTAGCGACCTCGTAAGAGTGAATTTTTATTTTATTTTCTGATGACGGGACATATGTCTCGAAACGCGTAAAGTAAACCACACCGCAAAACGAAGTCACACGACGGAATAAGGTAAATATTATACAGATTTTGTCAATAAGTGACTTGGATACCATTTCAAACATGTCTTTTAAATTCTCTTTTGGCCTTACAATCCGTTAGCGTACTTTCTGCAAAGTATCTACTCGCCGAAGTTAGCGATTACCCTAGAAGACTATGCAGTAGCCTATATCGACTCCACCTTCTGTCTTTAAGATTAGGTTTAACTGTACCTTTCTCAACAAATGTGTTCTGCGTTTACTTCTAATAAACCACTGTTTGGGCAACTTATATTCCCTATGGTAGAGAATCTATATATACAGAAGAAAGGGAATGTTAACCAAACAATATTTCTTCTCTTCTTCTTCTTCTTCTTCTTCTTCTTCTTCTTCTTCTTCTTCTTCTTCTTCTTCTTCTTCTTCTTCTTCTTCTTCTTCTTCTTCTTCTTCTTCTTCTTCTTCTTCATCATAATATTCTACTTATTTCTTCTTCTTCTTTTACTTTCACACGAATTCAAGTTAATGAATTGCAGCCTGTTCCGATTTTAAAAATTCCATTTTCTCCTAGGCAGTCCTACGTCTCTGATCTCGTGTGGACTAAGGGACAACCTGTTTAACTATTCTATGTCATTCCATTATTTCTAGGGTTTCTTTTCATTTTCATGTCTATGACTTTATTTTATCGTTTAAAGAATGAATGTTCATTTCGGTCCTTATGTCGTTCCTTAGTATTCGTTCTCTCAGTGTGCAACATTTCGGTTTTCTCAAAAACTGTATTCCTACAGATTGAAATCTCCTCTTATTTTTATGCTTAGTTGTTGAATACTGTGTCGATACAGGGTTGCAATTACCTTAGAATTTTTTAAACCTTACCGTTTTAGTATCTTCCGTTATTTGTTTCCTATGTAGTGCATCAAGTACCACCTGGTATTCATCTTGTTGATAATGCCTGCATACACACACACCTAACACCATCACAATATCGGAAATGTATTTCAGTATTTTCTTACATAATCCTATTTAGTCATCCTGGAAAATAAGATATCATCATCTGCAGCCCCGTAACTACGGCTGGTACGGAGGGTCAATCCCCCAAATACTATTAAACATTTTATTGACTTTCCATAATCACTTAACGATTTATCTATTTTATCACCCATTTCTACTCCAGTTGCGTGTGTTAAAATAAGGCTTATAAATAATTGTATATATACTTATGGGAAGAGATCTTGAATATTTCATTCTTCCTAAGGAAAACGGGGAGTTCAATCTACAAGCTAGTCTTATCCCCCGAGGACTACTCTCATGCTCCCCAGAAACTAGTCTCATCCCAAGGATCGGCTCCTATTACGCCACTGACCTTCATTCTGCTTTGCCATGCATTATTGCTTTAATTTTTGTCAAAGTTAGACAACCGCATTTCTATTTGATACACTTCTCTTTCAGTATGGTGTTGGTCTTCCTTCTTTGAAAAGCCACTGCTTTCTTGGTGGTGTCCGTGACAGATTACGCACAGTGTGACCAGAGTATTTCTATTACCGTTTACTAAATTATCTACACAGATTACGCCTCGACTGCTTCTAACAAAAAAACAACTTAAAACGTTAAAAAGTCTTAATATTCATGGCATTTATTTCATTTAAATATATATTTGGACCCTTTACCCTCTTCTGATGTCAGAGCAGAAACTTGTAGTGTCACATCACAAGTGCTGACCGTTTCATAATTCATGTTAGTCTAGCATGTGTGCTATCAGCTCGGGAAGAATTCTTCCCGACTCAGCAAGTTATGCTGCATGCGCGGCAGCGGGTATAGGAATACGTCAAAGCTTTCAAAATTTATCGTCACTGTGTCTACCTGCTATCGCTGTAATTTTATGTCACTGACGTGTGCTGTTCGGAACGACAAAAAAAAAGAATCTGATGATTGTTTTTTGCCAAACATTTTTACCCTCGTAAGAACATGCACTTTTACATATGATACTTGTTTTGAAAAGCATTTAGCTTTTACACAGCACCTTCTCATTATACCAATATTTTTATCGGTCAACAGTTGTACCTGCAAGAGTTAGCACCGTTCTTGTCTTGTGTAAACATTGTGAAGGGGCGATGCAGTTGATTTACAGCTTTACAGCTACTGGTATTGTCTTGTTTATTAAAGTCTCCGCCTCGGACACACCACCTTAATCGTATCGCACCTTAACTGTCCGCCCCTAACGACGATTTAGCGTGTTCACTTTATCCACATGCGCCTCGACCACGACACGTTTGCAACTGATGAGCACAGCTAGAAGTTTTGAGATAGCTTGGGAATTGTTGTCGAGTTAGCCGCAGTGTTGTAGGAATGTAAGGGCATCCCACTTACACGTTGCCAGAAAGGATACAAATTGTAAACTGTTTATTAAATAAAATATATATATATATACCTATTATATTTAGAATTTCTGGTTTGCAGTTGCCCGGGTTAACGTGATAGAACATGCACTTTGAGTAAAATTTTACAAACGTTAAATTTCCTATGAATTCGCATTGTACAACACGTATAAATTAATTAAAAATATTAGAATTCATAAAATGAAATAAAACTGTGTTGTATTTACATACAATATTTAGTTTTTATACAAATAAAAATAATTAGTAGTGCGAATACTGTGGGTCATTTACGTATGCTTTTGGAGTTTTCATTACAACTGCGCACAAAATATGGAATATTATTTAGTATGTTATTAGTTAGTGGTGCTAACATTGAATTTTAGATGATTAAAAATGTTTTAATTTTAGGTTTATCTGTTTTCCAACGCGTAAACGTGTGCTGTATTAACTATGGAAAACTATTAAATCATAAAATTACGTTTCTAAATGCTGACACGAATTATCCGACAGGAGGTAAATAAAAACGTAGAACAGATTAAAAAGGCAAGAGATAAGTGGAAACGGTTTAATCCAATTTTTCCATGAGTACATTTAAAAGTTCCACGTTTCCTATCATAAGGTAAATAGGTGATGTTCTACTGTGATTTTCGATGCGGGCCGGCTATAACGAGGAGTTTCATTTATTTAATGAGTTGTGCACTCATATAAATTAAAAAGCATATAATTTATTTGAATATTACTTTTTTAATCACGATTAATCCATGATTTTAATAAAAACATTTCTTTTTGCAACAAGCTAACGATTTCCTTGGAAAACAATTTAAATGAATGCCACTTACCAGGATATACATTTTACAAACGGTAGATACTTTTTATAGCAAAGCACATCTGTGTGTGTGTGCGCGCGCCCGCGCGCGCCCGCGTGTGGACTGATATTGAGTTTCTGTAGAAGTTAAAATATTTTCAGTTTTTATCGGAAATCTATTTAATACCAACACCCTATACATAATTTAAGTATTTCGTGTGAAATACCCATTGACGTATGTAATGGTAAACATAAGTAATGGAATTTATGTAATTGGCCAAATCATCTATGTAACACAGGCAGTAATAATATTTAAAAAATAATAGAATCTCAAGTCCACGCATTGATCTCGGTGAACTCTGACTGGATTGTCCACAATCTGTGTGCTGTGTTCCATTTTTATAGATGGTACTGTCCTGGAACAAGTTAGCAATTTTGAATACCTGGGCTACAGTGTGTCGTATAATGCAAGCAACGACGTTGTGAATAAGTTGCATAAGTTCAACCTTATGTGCGGGACCATTAGGCGAACCCTTAAGTCAGCAAGTAAAAGAAGACGTCTAAAATTCTACAAGGCGATGGCTCTTCCCACACATCTTTATGGGTCTGAGAACTGGACTTTAACGAAAGGACAGGCCAGTCGCATCCAATCGGCTGAAATGAGATTTCTCAGGCACGTGGCAGGGTATACTCTGCATGATCATAGAAGGAACACAGATATACGGCAGGAACTGAATATTTTGAGTCTACTCGACAGTATTGACCAGTGTCGGCTGAATTGGTGGGAACATCTTTACCGAACGGATGACTGCCGCATCCCCAAATAACTATGGAACTATAAGCCGAGGAAACGCAGAGGTGTGGGACGTTCAAGGAAGCGCTGGAGTGACCAGCTCTAATCTTTGCTTAGTTGAGACCGGAACAAACCATCCTTGGTTTAATCCTTGAAGATGACGACGACGACGACGACGACGACGACGACGACGACGACGACGATGATGATGATGATGATGATGATGATGATGATGATGATGACGATGACTTAATATCCTCTATATTCGTAAAGTCTCAAACAAGAGATTCAAATATGTGAAAGCCTGATATGAACAGTACGAGTACTGTACATGTACAATAAACGTGAGAATTAAATTCTGTTAAAAAGAATAAAGAGGACCTTAAAGATTTGAAAAAGGAATGTTATAAGTAGGCTATATATGTTACGATACAACCCGGAGTGAATTTTGTTCCACCGTTTTAGGATCACGATCCATGCAATCTTCATAAGTGTGTGTGTAGAGGGAGAGGGAGAGAGAGAGAGAGAGAGGAGAGAGGAGAGAGAGAGAGAGAGAGAGTGAGAGAGAGAGGAGAGAGAGTGAGAGAGAGAGAGAGAGAGGAGAGAGAGAGAGAGAGATATGAGAAGAGAGAAAGCTGGCTTATGTGTCTTTGAAACTTCCTTCGTTGTGTAATTTCCAGGAATTACTATCTAGCCACTAGGTTTCCTTCTCATCTCCTTTTTTTCATTTCCGAATTAATTCCGAACCTTCAACTCCTGATCTTTCTTGATCCCTTTATCTCCTTGGCGTCCATTACAGAATCTGTTCCTCGCCCATTCTGTGTTCATGTCCATCCCAGAGTATGGTAAAATATCTTTAGTAATCTGACTTTCAGTTGACAAAAATAAATAATTCTTCGAATTCTGTATCACGAATGTTGAATCTCCATTACTCAACTTTTGAGAAAAGATAAATTCAGTTAGTGCGTAAATGAAAAAAACAGTTTTATTAAAGTAAAATACATGATGTGATTTACTCATGAGTAAATAATTTCTATTATAGCGGAGTAAAAAGTGTTGGTATTGAACATTGGGAAAATATTTTTTGTTTCAATTAAATAAATTGACGGTAATGTGTATTTCCGTTCATCAACTTCTATCGGCTTAAATAAAATAAATAATGTTTTTAATGCATATAAGTTTATTTGTAATTTGTAAAATATGTAAATGCATTTAGAAAATAAAAATATGATTTGAAATAGATAAAGTTGTTTTTTTAATTGTAGATAGAAGAGTAGTACTGGTAAAAAAATATAAACAGAAATTCAAGTTTTACTTTATGTCCTGAATGTATTAAAAAGCTTTTATATTGACGATCGTAGAATGGGGGAGAATGCTGTATAGCACACGATATCAAAGTGGGCTGTAATACTGAATTCATTTTCCTTATTGCACAACGTGGTTATAAACAAGTATACATAACGTGTTTTTATAATTACATTACTTCACTGACTTGCCTTATTTTCATTGATTTGCCTTATAATTGAAACTTGTGCTTCAACAAGTTTGTGCTTCTGGTTGTTTTGGTCGGAACAATTCCGAGAACGAAGATTTTTACACTGAACAGTGTTTAAGTAGAGATAAAACCGCTGTTATTAACTATCTAACATAAACTAGCCTACAAAAATAAAAAGAAAACAAATCTGCAGATGCCTTAGTGAATGAATTCCGAGCTTCTGAAAAAGTGGCTAATGTTTTTCCAAGTAGGCTACTTGGGTTTTCTCAAAAGAATTCAAAACATTTTCTTTCCGAATACAAAGTTTTAATGTGTTAATGTTTCCTCTCTTAGAAGAGAAAAAAACTGTTAGAAATAAAACGCTTTGCCGAAACTGGAAGGAAGCTTAGAGAGTAGCCGAATGACCCACAAGAAAGAAATAGTAGCAAAGAAGAAATTAAAGAAAAAAAAAAGAGTATTTCCAATTTGTTTATTTGACTACTTTTATAAATAAATTTTTCCAATTTCTTAAAAAACTTGTTCCTGTGTGTTGTTTAGTTACCAATTTCTTATTTTTAATTGGAGCTTCTTAGTGTTACATAAACAAAATTGTATAATCGTATGGGAGAATGTTTCACTAGTCACACCTAATTAAGGCAGAGGGAAAACGAGAAAGGCAGAAGGAAGAGAGAGGAAGAAGAAAGCGTGTGAGAGAGACAAGGAGTAAGACGCGGAGAGAGTAAATTTGCGAGAAGACGAACTGGTTCTTAAATTACGTATGTGACATCCACAGCAGTGATCAAACTGTTAACAACAATAAAGAGATTAACGATACCAATGTGTTCTTGTAAGTTAACGAATTCAAAGTTTAAAATCTAATAACAAATATTTACTTTAAACACGTTATGACGTCACTGAGAGAAATAATATTCATTATTCAAGAGCACGACTCTAGTCTTTATTACAGCCGGCGTTTTAATGTTTACTGAATTTGTCCTTTCATGAGCTTTTTATAATGTGAGTCTTTCATTTCTTTACAATTTCGTATAAATAATCTGTTTGAGTTGGGCATTGAAATGAATAAATGAATTTAAATAATAATAAATACATTTTAACTTTTGCTGAAATTATTTATAAACTAAACGTTCAATTGTATTGACCAGAGAATACAGTTAGCTATTTAAAGTCACCAGAAAAGTAGTTAAAAGGATACTGAATTTGAATTTAAGTGATGAACTTTTCCAACGAATCAAAAAATGTAAATGCAACTTTTCGGCCACCAGAACAGTCAGCAGCCGTCTTCAGGACAATTATAAACTAAGGCATGTAAAAAATAAATAATACTCTACTAAACAGTGGTACAGAGTCAATAAAATATTAATAACAAAATTTTACATAATATATAATCAAAAGATAAAATAATACAAATGAATACTTACTATGAAACACTCTACAAAACTCACAAAACGCAAGCACAGTGCACAAAAACGCTTGCACACGAACAATAATATTGGCTAAATTATTGGTAAGAACTTACTAATAAACCCTTATTTATTTGTACTTTGTTAGAACGCTGTTGTTTTCTCCCAGATTTGACGATACAACAGCGAATTCAATTTTTTGAAATTTCTGGCACTACAATTGTCCGATTAAGAAATCGCATTTACGTGATGTGAGTACAGATCTTAGTGACAATCTTGTAAAAGCTTAGCTCCACAGCATGCAGCGTTTATGTTTGACAACTAATCAAGTTTGGTTTTGGTATATTAGGCGATTTTAATGACTTCAAGATTTTCTACAACTCAGAATTGAAGAACGTGGATTAAAGTTTGTGTAAAGAATGTTTTAAAATGCTTTGTCGTGTCGCAAGTGCTGCAGAAAGCTTTGAGCGAGCCTGCTATGCATAACAAGCGGTTGAAAAAAAATAAATGGTACATAAGCTTGAAGAACTGTCGTGAATGAGTTGAAAATCGTGGCAGTCAGGTGACGATTCTGGTTCTGATTCCCATGAATCTTTATCATTAAATGAAGATTACTATTCCATTATTTTGCGCCACTTGCGGAAAGCCATTCGTAGTGTTTACTCGGAAAGATAATTCCGATCTGAGTGTTTACTCGGCCATTCGGTCAGATTCTCGGAAGGAAATTACAAACAGATAATGAACCAGAATGCACGTCAATATTTGTTAAAGGATTGCAGGCAAAAAAGCATCGCAATAATATCGAAACCATGTTATTGTTGGAGTTGGAATTGTGGAAATTTGTTCCGACTTGATCTTTTTTTCTTTCCAAAAATGAAATGTACCATGAAAGGAAAACGTTTTGTGGAGGTAATATACAGGTAATATTCTGTCTCTTTACTTTCAATCATCTGTATTCTTTATCGGGTATTTGTTTTGAGCCTGTATATTACATTTTCTGAAATTCTTTATTTTGCTTGCATCACTGACCGTCAGGCAGTTAGCTCCTGCAGCATAAGCCACTACTGCTCTAATTGCTGTTGTGTATATTCTCTGCTTTGCTTGTACAATAATATTTATCTCTGACAAACATCTTGTAGCCCCTACATGCTCGTATTTCATATCGTGTGCTGTGACTTGGCGTGTCATCTGTCACTTGATCTCTGCTTCTGAGTTATGACTTTCATCTCTTCTTCAAATGTCTTCTTTCTTCTTCTACTTTATTGCAAGTATAAGGCTCAAAACCTTGTATTTGGTGATCGTAATGACTGCAGGAACTACAGAGGAGTCAAGAGTCAATCCTTCATATAAATTATATGCATCTATATTGTTACGAAAAGCGTACCGAAAATTCAGAATATTTTCCACTCCCATCTCCACTCCACTGCCGGGTTGTCAGTTCAGTTACGTGAGCGATTTTCGATAGAGCGGATTGAGTTTTGCCAAAGTGAAGTAGAATTGTGTTAATAATTGTGTGAAACTTTATTAATGGACATCGCTATTGCGTATGGACAAATCTGACTGGAAATATTGTACGAGTTAATTATACACTGCTTAATTTTGATAATTAAAGCTGGTGATTAGTGACTTTATTGGTGTCTTGTATTTTGTTTTACGATGACCAAGTAGACCGTCGTAACAATATTAAGAACACAGCTGAATGCAATAACGGAGACCATGCTTTCAGAGGCCCACAACGGTTTCAGAAAGGGCAGACCATGTTAAGATTGTATATTTACTTTAGCCCAGCTCATTGTAAAGCGTAGAGAATACCAGCGGCCCACATACATAGCTTTCATCGACTTCGAGAAGGCGTTTGACAGAGTGAATCGGAGCAAACTATGGGAAGTAATGCCAAGGGAAGGGATCCCAAACATCTAGTTAGAACAATATAGAGTCTTTATGTGGAGAATAAAATCTTAATAGAAGAAGGGAAACTGAGAACAGCTCCTAGAGTTGGCCTGATCAATTTTGGAGTACGACAAGGGTGTCCATTATCACCTTCTCTTTTTAATTTATATATTGATGATGTCACACAAAACTGGCAGATGTGTCTTCCAGAACATTTTATGATTGGTCACTCTACAATTGACACTTTGTTGTTTGCGGACAATCAGACTATTCTGTCGGTGTCGGACTCTGCAAACAGATTGCAGATGGGTATACATTTGTTACATAGAACCTGCAAAGACTCTGGATTGCAAATATCCACACTTAAGACCAAGGTGATGGCTTTTCGTGGAACTGATCCCGTACGGGAAAACAAATTGTTATAGATGGTACTGTCCTGGAACAAATTAGCAATTTTGAATACCTGGGCTCTAGTGTGTCTTATAACGCAAGCAACGACGTTGGGAATAAGTTATATAAGTTCAACCTTATATGCGGGGCCATTAGGCGAACACTTACGTCAGCAAGTAAAGAACACGCCTAAAATTCTACAAGGTGATGGCTCTTCCCACATTTCTTTATGGATCTGAGATTTGGACTTTAATGAAAGGCCAGGCCTGTCGCATCCGAGCGGCTGAAATGAGATTTCTCAGGCAAGTGACAGGGTATACTCTCCATAATCATAGAAGAAGCACATATATTCGGCAGGAACTGAATATTATGAGTATATTCGACAGGATCGCTTAATATCGGCTGAATTGGTGGGAACATTTTTGCCGAATGGATGACTGCCGCATCCCCAAACAAATATGGAACTATAAGCCGATGGGAGAGAGAGAGAGAGAGAGGTGTGAGTCGTCCGAGGAAGCGCTGGAGTGATCAGCTCTAATCTCTGCCTATTTGAAACCGGAACAAACCATCCTTGGTTTAATCCTTGAAGATGTTGATGATGATAAGGCTCTAAGCCAATTACTTCATCGTCGTTACAACTGATATCTCCATCTTTTCATCGGTCAGCCTGGACTTCATCTAGTTTTTAGCATATATTTTGCACTCGCGTAGGTCCATACGAACCACGTGATCAAACCATTTAGCTACGACAGCTAACTCATGCCGGATGATCTCATTTTTTTTTCCTATCTAACCTAGTATACCCACCTACTGATCCAAGTAACCTCGTCTCTGCACTGCTTTTTATGTGCATTCGTCATTGTCCATGTTTCACTACTATAGTGACAACTTGGATGGATTTCTTAAGGTACGCTTAAGGTACATAAGGTATACTGTATCTATAATTGATTATTTACCCATAAAGCTACATTGGAATATATAAAATTTACATTTACTAGGAAAAAAGTAAATTTCTTATATTCGCATGTGTCTGTGTATAAATGTATGTTGAAATACATTTTATGTTAATGCATGCACAACACTTTGTTAACTTATTTCAACAGTGTGGATCTTATTTCAAAAGCTGCCGTTGTAAGAAATAACAAAAAAGTGCCATCAAGTGTGTTTGAAACAAACTCCTTTCATTTAGACAAAATCTTTTGTCCTTTTTGCAGACAAAAGACGTCCTTTTTACAAAATCTCATTTGTTAAAATTAAGTTAGAGTTTTAATTAAAACTTTTTTCCAGACAAATTTGTTAAAAAGTAACCTGAAGTGATGTAAAACAACTTTTATTACATTTCCTTATTTATTCAACGTTGTTCGTGTTATACGTCACAATTCTTTGTTTTTGTTTTAACCACGTCGATTACATTTAACGTCATCCAGTGGTTAGAGTTTACTGCCGAATACACGTGTCGCTCTGAATATATTCATTCGTACAAATTAAGGCTATTTAGAAACAAATCGTGGTGATTCTTTTAATATGAACTCTCAAATATGTTAGCCTTCCTTTGCTATATTCTATACTTGACTTTCCTACACCTCCAATGCAGTAATTTACATACTGAACGATTAGATTCTTTCTGTAAAAGTGAAGATGACCATAAAACGTTTATATAGCTTTACTTCAATTAATTAAAGTTAATATGTCGTTGTTGTAATAAAGTTGACATGCTTGCGCCTAGGGTAATACGTAAGTCAGGGAGCGATTATTATAAGGAAGGATGACTTTAAAATTCTGAACGATGTGGACGTTTGTACGCGTTTCCAGAGTCTCGTCGATTATTATACCGTCACCTAGCATAGTCGTGTAATATGTACTACGCCGCGTGAGCAATGAGCGGCCGGCCAGTTGTAGGTGTGTCTTATGTACTAGAAAATCGTAACGATAAAACGTGAATTTTGCACATCAGTGTGCATTATTGGACACAGGTAATTTATGCACAGCGTAAACAGTGAATTATTCGATGCAGACATCTATTATTTTTATTATTTGTTACGACAGCCTATATTAGGTCGTTTTTATCGTTTGTTAATTGTTGGCTGTTATAATTTTAGACTAGAGAAATTCTTGTAAACTAGTGTTTTTGTTTAAACACACTGTTATCGAAGTTGAGAATAACTAATTCTCTGTTGTTCGATTATTTTATTACACAGTTCAAAGACGAGGTTCCTGAGTAACTCTTCTAATAGGCCTATTGTTACCCCGTATGCTATTATAGGAAATAATTATAGACCATACTCTTTCCTTTTAAAGTTACTGGTATTTTGCTCTCAAGTACCTATGCTAGGACATAAAACTGCCAAGTTTTAGTTATCCTTCTTCTAAATTTTACATTTGGCTGGTTATCCATGCCCATTTTGATAACATGATTAGTATAAGTGTATTGTTAATATTGTTACGAAGGTCGCATATGATCTTACAACAGAGGAAAAATAATACTAATGACTCAATAACTCAATAACACGCGCATTCGCGCACTAAATTCGCACTTGACATGACAAAAAATAAATTTATGGGCATTTTGACATACAACAGTTAATTACCCATTTCTTATTTCAAAACTTATAGCTATTTTACAAAATTTTAACAAAATCTGTTCAATTGCAGTATATTGGCCTATATTGTTTGTCTTATGCGTGTAGTCTGGCGATTGAGCTTGCCCTGTTCGAATGCCATCTAATATATTATTTAACTATTAATGTAAAAAAGTCATATACCTATAACGAACTAAGTAAAATAATTTCACATGTGTGCTTCACTGACACGCCATAATTAAACACACACTTCTTTTATCACTGTTCTGTAAGCGACAGTTCATTACGGGTCTGTTCAGTATGGTTACATCTACATTAATTATGTGCACTGTGCAAAAACAATCTCAAGTTAGTTTTATGTACGTAATGAACGACATGAAGACCGACTCAGCTCTACTTTATCTACATACGACAATAACCCGGTGAAGTGATTAGTAAGACAGCGTTCTAATTACTAGTGATAGACCAAGAGCTAGAAGGAAGTGAGTATGCAAAATGTGAGGACCGCATTTTATCAAATGGATATTAGCTGAGAATAGCTCAAAGATTAATAATCCGGATCTTACCGGTCCATTTTTTGGTCCATTTTTTTTATCCCCCTTCCTATTACCTATAAAGGAAATCAATGGAGTGCATGTTATGGAGTAATTTTAATGATTATTTTAGTCATAATTTATAGTTTTCTCTTATGATGAAAGTGATGATAGGTTGTTAAATGAAATAACAAACAAAAATTATAATTAAAAAAACATGTATTATTAACAAAAAAAATATATAACAAGAAACAGCATTGAAATTCAAATAAAAATGTATGAAAGCAAGGCAAATTAGTAATTTTTATTTAGACAATCATTATTTATACATTTACACAATGAAATACAAGGTGATTCTGACTTTTTGCAACTGCAAGATACTGTTCGACAATTGGACGTACATTTACAAGGCTGTATCAATGATTCTGGCAAACGCGGCTTTGTCATTTGTCGTGGACGTAAGTCACCATTGTGCTCTTCATAGCCAAATAAAGAGTAATCAATGGGCTCCAATTGTGTTTGATGACCATTTTTACAAATAAATGTTTGTACTGTAGCCCTTAACAAATGCAAATGCAAAGCATCTGACGTGCATATCACTTTCATTAAATTAAAGCCGCAACCTATGTTTTGGGAAATCAGTTTATATCGGAGTTCATCAGCAGTTAATTTTTTTTGAAAAAATATGTGCAAACTGTTTCTAACTGTTTTAATTGTTCAGCATTTAGGTCAAGGTTTCCCAAAGATACAAGGGCTGTTTGTAAAAAATCCTCCGATGCAGCTTTCAAACATTGTTTTTTACTGCCTAATCTACTGGTAGTATCGCAACCACTTACGGAATGTAATGCTGGCAAAATATTACATATGCTTTCACCAAGGGATTCAGGAGCTAAATGGCATCCTAGAAGATGTTTCCTTTTATAAGAACCGTCGAACCATAGACCTACACAACCAATATTTGCTAGTTCTTTCCAGTAATAAATCGCCAAGATGAATACATCTGTATCAGCACTGAGGATAATAAAATGAGCAGATTGAATTCTTACTGCGTGAAATATGTGACCAAACATCCTTGAATCAGCTTCTAAGTGGTTTGATTTTAATTCAAGTACCTCACAAAATGAAGACCCCTGTAGCTTGAAACATTTTGTTGATCATCGAATCTTCCACAAATGTAAATCTCGCAGTCTTCTTTTACTTGTGCATATTTTGGAGCAGTAGTGGAAAGACATCGAACAAGTTGTAATTTATTTTGACTGCTTGAAAAGAAAGCTTTACAATCAGTAGGAATTTTTGTTGAATGATTTGAAATTATGATATTTTTAATAATTTGGCCTTTACTATTAATTTTTTGAATTAATATTACGAACGCGTTCAATTACTTCCTCCAGTGGTATGTTGCTTATAAACACTAATGAAGATTTTGATCTATCAGCCGGATATGAAAATAATATGTTTCCACCATACTTATCAATAAGTAGTGATTTCACTACACGATTTTCGATCACTGCATCCTCTATATTAGTAAGTTCAGCCAGCCGCTGAGCCAAGAAAGACACTTCAAAAGAGTGAGATGAAAATTTATCTTTAATTTCATCTATAAGTTTGTCAAATGCATTGTGAAGTATTTCTTGGGGGATTTTACTAGAAGGTCGATCTGTTGGATTTTCAGAATTTCTCGGAAATCTTAAATAATCACGATAACAATGTTTGTGATACCTCACTTCAATAGCAAATAAATCTTCAGGTTGTTGACAAGTGCTAAGTTGGGTAAAAACATGGTCTTGCTTAATACATGCAGTATTTAAAATTTTCTCAGCTGCTGCAGTTTCGGAACACAAAAAAAGTTGCTTTTCTTTGTTCCTTGTCAATTTTCTACATATCAAACATTTGAACTGTTTACTCTTTATTAGTACAGGTTCCCTTGATGACTCACGAATATTTTGGCAACCTGACACACTTGCTTCAGAAGTTGAAGTAGACGCTTTTTCTTCTTTATATAACGCTATTTCACGGCGCCTTATTTTCTCCTCACTTATATAGCTAGCTAAACAACCTTGGTGCCACGAAAACCCTTGTGTTGTGGAATCTGGAAACTTTTCACCAATATTGTCTTTTCTTCTATCTGCTGCTTTTTTAATACTGAGCCACGTTTTTGATTTTGGTTCTTTAACTAAATCTTTTGTTCTATCACAAAATAAACACGATAACTCGTTCGGTCTTTTTTTTTTTAAATTTATCACTTCAAACGACATTTTTTACGGTTTTTAATAAAACACGCTTTAACACTTTGAGTACCGTGGCGTTTGTGCATAGACCATCCCCTATGACCAGCGGTTTTTTTAAAAAAGCACATTTGTATAAACACTCGTAAATACTTAATACAATCTAATACTAAAAAAATAATTATACCACATTTTTCCCTACTTTCCTCTTAATGTAAAAATACGTTTTTTGTACAATTATTTTAACTAAAAAATTCTGTCAAATATTGTTTATAGATTTTTTAACTAATAATAGACTATAGTAATTAAAACAAGCACACTCACTACTGTCAATAACTTACAAAATAAACATGAAATAACCTCAGAAAACCCGCGAACCTCTTATAAACAAAAACCACAACTTCCAACAATGTAAACAGTCATGACGCTGCCAACTGTACAAATTAATTTCCTAAAAACTATTTTCTTCAGTCAGTGCTGCAATCTGATGGCAAATGAAACTTCTGCATTCGTTCTGTGGCGTAATAGTACGACGCGAAGCATTTGAAAGCATTGAACAATGAGTGGTGTAATATTACGCCACCTGTCAAAATACCAAGTCCACTGGCGGCGTAATATTACGCCGTTGGTCCTCAAAGTGTTAAGTAGACACTCAAAAACATCGAAAATTAAATTACATTACGTTTACACGACAAAATATAACTTTCAACGCAACGTTTCTGTGTCGGCTGACGAAGAAACACACTGAACGGCTAGGCGCGCTAATGGCGAGGGGTGGGGATAGCCGCAGGTGCCGGCAAGATGGGTTTTTCCATTATTTAGGATCCCAGGTATAAGAATCTGAACATATACTAAACTTTTTACACGAGAGGGATTGACGTTTGCAATGATGTCATCGCCATGTTGCCACTTCGTAACCACGTGTTTCTGTTGAATGTCACGCAAGCGTAAATTTCGTTACTGCATTCACTCAAAACATACTTCTCGCGACAAAACAAATCCAGTACACGCAGACTAAATATGTATTCCTACTTAAAAACTAATCTTCGATTTCGTTGTCCATGACGTGTCCGTTAATTAACTAAATATAATTATTACACTACGACTCGGAACACAAAACTTTTTATAGGTAAAAACGAAAATTAACGTTTTACAGATAATTTATAAACTAAAAATGTGAATTCTTACGAGAATAATAAACGAGAACTTAATTAACTTCAGTGTTTTTTTTTAAATTAACTTAAAATGTTCAGAATCTTTAATTTTTTGATTTAACTATAAATGTGACAATGTGCAAATGTGCAATAATCAACTTGGTGTTTAAATAAAGTAAAAATTAACAATAATAAAAAATATAAGACAGCAAAATAAGAGTCAATGTTTTGTTTTTATTACTTTTACCATAAAAACAAAACTGAAAATGAAATTATTATTATCTGTCTGTAGTTTTCTGCCTGTGCCGTTAATCTAAAGGTGTTACACCACTTATGTCGCTACCAGAGTCACTCGAGTCACTGGATTCTGTCCCCAAATTTATTACCAGTTGTTCCACGCCGTCTTCTAATATGCCTTCGTTGCTCCATGGTTCGTCAATTACTTTCTTTGTATGCATCACTGCTTTTCTCCAATCGTCTGCAGTAACATTCGTATGCCCTCGCGTATCAATTTTTCTACTTCAGTTCCTGTAAAAGTCTTATTATTTCTTGCTACATATCCCTTTACTTGTGCCCAAATTAACTCAATGGGGTTAAAATGACAATGATACGGTGGTAATCTTACTACTTTATGGCCATGTTCTTGCGCTACTTTGTCAATTACGTATTCCGGAAAGCGGGGTTTACAACCTGACACCAGCTCCAATAGCTCTGCTTTTTTCATGCTAACAGTCGTAGAAATGTTATGTTCATGAAGCCAGTGAATAATTTCTTCTTTACGTGTAGCTAATGTTGGCGCTTTGTCGTATATAACCGAGTGATAAGGGGCGTTATCCATTACAACAGTTGACGGCACTGTGAGGTTTTTTAATAACGAGTTTGTGAACCACTTGGTAAAGTTTTCAGAGTTCATTTCTTCGTTGAAGTCACTCGTTTTCTTTGACTTAAAGGCATAAAAACAGTTAGGTATGAAACCTTTTGATGTCCCAGCATGTACAATAATATATCTACCCCCTCGTCCTAAAGGTATTTTCATTGTTCCTTCCACAGTATCATTTGTCCAGCCTTTTCGTAAACTGTGACCTATGTTTACCCATGTTTCGTCTAACCAGACTATGTCTTCAATAGATTTAGTTTGAATTTCTCGTAGAAATCTACAACGTAAAGCAACTACACTTTTACTTTCCATAAGAACTTTTCTCCCCGAAATGTTTGTAAACTTAAAACCGATATTTTGCAATACTTTCCTAACAGATGATTTACTACCGGCAAAAAGATCAGCTGCTGCTAACGACTTATGAAGTTTATATATTGTTGGGTGCTCTTTTCTACAATAGTAGGCCTAGCTATAAATATGTTGTCGAATTGCATTTTCTTGGAAAGAATCTAACTTCGTAACTTTTTTGTCTATATTTCTTTTTTTATTAGGTGTATGAAACTTGGGCTCTGTATCACTAAAATCAGTAAGAAGATCGTCTTTCTCTTTTCCTATACGTATTATAAGATTCTTCCCTACTTCGCTGCGGCAGCTGTACGCTCTAAAACTTTATTAAAGGAAATTAACGGCCCCCCGTTTGCTTTTTCTTTTTCAAAATATTCACGTACTGAACAGATAAGTTGTCTTGCCTGTCCATTAAATACTTTCCTTTTTATAGTCTTGCGTATAGCTGAAGCACTCGTACTGGCGTCGGACATAGCTGAATGGATAATATTTACAATCACTATCACTTAGTCCACTAAATACTTAAATTTTACCACAAAATCACTTCTGAATATTAGACTAATAATAATCACTAAATTTAAAAAATATCACACAATCATGCAAATGCACTAAAATATGATAATATTGTAAATTTTAAAACTGTTAAATTTCACTCACATCAAACTGTAGTAAACGCACTAGGCCTGCTGTTCAATTTACTACGCGCACGTGGTAACGCACAAACAGCGGAACAACAAGTACGAGTTGACAACGCTGTGCTGTATAGTTTCGGCCAATCAGACCGCTCTAAACACCACTTCCCCCCTCACTTGCAGACAAACGTCAATCACTCTCCTGTAAAAATTGTAGTTTTTATAGTTGCCGGTCCTCACATTTTGCATACTCAACTACTTCCAGCGCCTGCACTTGACGTGTGTTACTCACCGACAACAAGAGGCAAAACAAAGATGACGTCGAACATTCAGTTCACATCAACATGTATCTCCGGAGTCGCTCCATTAATACCTGACAAGAATTATGGTTATGCATCTGGCACAACTTACTATCATATCTTCACTAAACGTTTAAAGCACCTGCATTAGAATCTATTGATTTTAGAATTAGTTTTGACATATTACACCGTATAATAAAGTACAATAAGGTACATTTCGGGATTATTTGAAACATTTAATTACATTTTTCATTATAAGGTTTCACATGGTTGTCAATATACTGATTGGGTGAAAGATTATATTCTTTCAATTATATTCTTATAATTATATGGAACTTACCGATTCCTTATTAGGCAAACATAATCTCTATACTATCTAAAAACCAGATTTTATTCTACCAATCTATATATATAAAACTCAAAGTCTGAGGATTTATGGGTACTGAATACAAATCCACGCCGTTACACCGACTGCCACTAAATTTTGCACAGGTAACCTCTAACACAAGACGCAAAATACTGTCTAACTTGGAATTTGATATTTTGCCCCGTTGGCACGATTTAGGCCCTTTTAATTATGCCTTTTCGTTGACGCGTATAAAGATGTCATCAACATCATGGAGACCAGAATTATTTACCATAGTAACAAGTAAATAAACTAATGATA
This sequence comes from Magicicada septendecula, assembly GCA_034769895.1. Classification (NCBI taxonomy): domain Eukaryota; kingdom Metazoa; phylum Arthropoda; class Insecta; order Hemiptera; family Cicadidae; genus Magicicada; species Magicicada septendecula. Next base: position 363,320,717 of record CM068370.1, on the reverse strand, counting down.
TTTAACGGCATCGGAACTGTACCTTTATTCATTACTGCAGTTTTTAATACTTTTAATATGCGATTGTATCGATATATTTTGTAATTTTGTATACAGATAAGTCTATGTATATTGTAATTGTCTTTAAACGATTATAAAATTTATGTTTATACGTATTTCTGATGATGCAATGAATAAGTAATGAAATATATTAAATATTACAACTAAAGATGTCAACACACCATGGAGACCAGAATTGATTACCATAGTAAGAAATAAATAAACGAAAGCTATTTAGTGGCAACGGAACTGTACATTTATCCATTCCTGTAGTAAATTTTCGATGTTTTATATAATATGTGATTGTATCGTTATATTACCATGTGGAAAGTGTACTAATTGTACATTGTCCTATTACTTAATGCAAAGCGAAAGTACGTGTTGTTTTCATTTGTGAGGTTAGGTGACAACGGTTTTTGGTTTTTAGTTTACTGCTGAAATAAATAAAAGCCATGGTTGAGGAAAACATAACGTTTAATGTGTTATACAATGCTTCTAACACAGTAACACTTTAAATAAAGAATTTAGCGTTTTTGATTTAACAGGTACTTTATAAATATCTCCAAAGGCTTTACAAACGGGTACTTTTAAATCTGCAAAGGCTGTTGCACCAACATAATAATTTTTTACAAGTTAAAATAGTAAAAGTGTTGATAACAGCTTTGGAGAGAATTTGACTAATGAGTACAAAATTGTTATACAAGCTGACAGAACGCCAAATTGACATAGACAATAAAAATTATATTAAAATACTTATTAAAAGTCAGATATTCGCGTACGAAGCCGCGGATGACAGCTAGTAACTTATTAAATTATTTGTAGTGAGTACGGGTGTAAACCAATAACACACGCTGTAAAGAGATGTTGACAATATTGTAAACCAAAGTCTTGGTCTAATCGACGTTGCTCTTTTCTAATATTGTTACGACGTTCACACAAACCGTCATTATTGAACAGTGGAAACAGAATAACTGACACCAGATGAAATCGTTATTTACAAATTTAATTACAGCATAAATAAAAAAAATAATAATCAACACTCTTATACAACAATACGTTCAAGAGATTACGATTGTGATTCACACTATAATGTAACTCGTAAAATTCAGTTACTTAACGGCATCGCACTAAATAACATAAGTCACCGATGACAGAATCATTCACAAGGCACAATAACGACAACTCTGATAACACACATCAATATCGCTGATCCAAAATCTGACTAATCGGTTTCTAAATCCTGAAAAGTTTTGTCGCCTTGTGGCGTAGTATGTGACCAAAAATGACTTGTATGACGGTAGCATAATCGACCATTACCTGGAAAACGTGTGCGGAAAAGTCCAGAAGTAGCGTAAGCGTTGCGAAATTCGCCCAGTCACACAACGCGTGTAAATCATCGCGCAGAAACATATGTTTTTATCGCCTCAACGTAGCAACTTGTAACAGCAAATTCAGTAGACTAAATCGAGCACTGTATGAACAACTTTTAACCATATCCTATACTAATAATTCTGAAATTATTTTCTCCTTAAAAAAATACCAATACACGTATAAACAGATTACACAGAAAATACGTACACAGAAAATAGATTATTGAGTACTTAATGCTACTCTCGTTTTAATTAAAAATGTTTAAATTAATTTTGTGTTTGACAAATGAAAGTGTTGTGAAATAAATAACAATCAAAACTCTCTCTTTACGTGTCTTTATTTTTTCAATGTTTCATCTAGATTTTGATTACTTCAATTAAACAAAAGCTTTTTTTAACTAATGGCAGATGCACTTCTTTGATGTAAACTCAAAACTCTTAGCTTCCAATTTTTAATATATCCAACTGAACTTCAAATATCCTACGTTTTGTAGAATGAATAATGAATTATTAAATTTTTACACAGCCCTATATGTGTGTTTTTACCATCCGCCTTCCTGCGTAAATTATATCACATTCAGACTTCATTTTGTTTTCATAGACGGACAATTTTCAAAAACTTTCAACAGTTTGACAAACCAAAACATTTTTACATAATAATTCCATCAATTTTAATGTCTGTACACAAAACATTATTATGCAATGACAAAGCAGCGACATAACAATTGCCAATTAAGTTACGAGAGATTTGAGTAATGTGAGTTACTACCATCATTGTAATTGTTTAAATGTTTTTAGTTCCTCAGCAGTCGTTCCTATTGTCAACAGTGTTACAGGAATATGTCTTTTTAGATCTAGAAGCCCTATCTTTCCCCTCGTTTTGATTCGTTGATTAGATATATAGGGAGACAATCCTACCAGTTGCGGTCCATGTGTTGATATATACACTCGTATAATCATAACGGTTATATAATAATATAATCGAATCATAATAATAGGGTACGATACTGCGTCAATAAATGTAATTAAGGGGATCAACGGAAAAGTTAGTGATTATGAAATGTTGAAACATCTGTAGCCAATTATTTCTACGGAAAGAAAAAATATCAGTGAACATATTATCTCCTGTCATATGATAAAATATGGTGCCAAGATAATTGTTAAACAGGAACATACACAATACGAAGAGGTAGGTCTAAATGTTGCAAAAGTAAACTGCAAAAGTAATTGCAAAATACGTACGGAATTTGAACCAATTAATATTCTGCATTAGGATAATAACGATTTCATGCGCCCGTGGTTTCCCGTTACCCTTGGCGGTTTTGTTAATATTACCTACTATTAATCGCAGCACGTATTGTGAACAATTCAAATAATTGTGTTCAACAGATGGTTGCCAATACAGTGGTATCAGTACATCGCCATTCTTCGAAATAAATAAACGTTTTCCATTGACATTTGATTCTGTAATTAACAAAAACAACGTTAACATTTAAATTACATCATTTATCCATACAGTGTCAGACAAATACGGAAATGTTTTTTTTCTGTCCCGCTGACACAGATGACTTTAGACATTAACTACTAACGCTCATTGTTTTTTCATTTGAAAGTTAAGCCTCTATCACACTAGACAACTGATTGCAGAAATTGTGGATCATTGGTTTAAATGAGACCTATTACAGTTGCTGCAATCAGTTGCACGGTCTGTAAGAGAGCTGCAAACCATGCAATGCTCCTCAGGCTTTCACGGCCGGTGTCGGGTGCCAGCTCCACTGGCTGCCGAAACGTTTGGTTTTGTTATAAACCATGGACCACGGCCAAACAGCCCGGATATCATGAACAATTCACATGCAATGCTCGTTCAACTGTTATTTCACGCACTCGACGCAGGGCATTGATGCAAATGTAGCTTTTCACACGGGGCAACCGATTACATGCAATCGCCTGCTCGCGCATACTGCTTATGAGACATAACCGCATCGTATTGCGAAGATTTCGTCTTTGTGTTGTTTGGTCGTTTGTGTTCTATTGTGTTTGTCATCATGAACGCAGAAGCGCAAACAACGGAGGACATTACGAAGAAAGAAGAATTTAAAAAAACGTTATCAAACTGTTTTGAGAAAAAATAAACAGAGAAGAATTCTCGATTTAGTATCCATTCCAGTTAAGTCTTTGTTTAACCAAAGGTGATTTGCTCATGTGGAAGTAATTAAATTATAAGTTTTTGTCCACACAAAGTTCATCAAGTAATACGTAGTACAGTTCTTTATACTATCTTGTGGATAGATTGTGCTCAGCATGGAACTTTCGTGATCTTCTCCTTCGTCTCATTTTACTAAATATTTCAGTTTACTCTAGGAAAGTAGAAGCAGCTCACCATTACTTGACTACTGCAGTTACCATAATTCTACGCTATTAATTGATAAACTGATTACTGAAATAACTGAATGAACTCTTCAACTGACAATTCTACACTGAAGTAAAATGACGACACATTCTTTAATTGAATTCAGAGCAGTTTCAGACTGTTTTAGTAGTACGCAACTGGTTTTATGCAGGCTTGCAATCTGTTTCATGCAATCATTTGTGTAGTATAGTAGATGCGTTCGTGTGTTGACTGATTAAACAATGAGATAAGTAATGAATTGTACATAGAACATTCCATTACGACCTGTATAAAAAAAAACCAGATCATTTATATGCACACCCATCTACGCGCTCGCTCGCACACACACACACACACACACACACACACACACACACACACACACACACCAATATTTCTTGAAACGTGTTATATATATAATTCAATCCAGTCAAATTACGGGTATCCTGTGCACTGATTACCCTATTTATATATATTATATTATAATATATATTTTATATTATTTTATTATATTATTATATATTTTTTGTTATTATATACATATATTTTGTTTTGTTTTTAAGTGGGTGATAAACTACGATGCAGGTTCACTTTACGTACAGGAGATCATAATTAGTGAAATAAAACCTCAATTTCATATGTCGTGTGTTACTTAAGTCCCACCAGTAAAGGGATAGAAAAAAATCGTTATCTTCCTATTTACAGATTATAATAACGAACGCTTCTCTAAAATTATTATGGTAATCTCAGACAAGAATACATGATAGTGTACGGATGATTAGAATTTTTTAAATGAAAGGTTTAAACAGTTCTACGGCATTGCTACTCTCTCGTTAATTTAGACATAAATAAACTAAATTTGTTTTTTCTGCTGTGTATATCTTATTTAAAATAAACCTGTTTAGAAAGAATAACATAAGACAAAGAATTCTGTAGCATTGAGAGGATTTAAGACATTTGTTTAAACTGGTTCTGTAACTCAATCAAGCAATAATGTGTGTTCTCCGTAGTCCAAGTACACGCCGTAGGCCTGCACGTATTGTGTGCACGATAAACTACGACTACACCCACTTGATTTACAGGCAACATTAATCAGTGGGACAGAAATTCAAGTGCATGCGACATACGTTACTTGGGAGCTTATACTCATAGATAGCAGGAGCAGGCCAAAGCTAGCGTTCCACTTACAGATCACAATAACAAAACGCTCATCTGTGTTTACCGCGGTAATCTCGGGCAATGTGGCAAGGAATCATGTACCTTTATGATGTCTAAAGATTTTAAGAGCTTGTATAACATGCGTTCCTTTCTCGTTAATTTAGACACAGAGGAAACTGAAGTGTATTTGATTTGATGTAGTATTACTAGCGACAAGAGGGTAAAACAGTTTCCCCATTTAAACAAAACTAATCGTAGAAAATCTATTTTGTAAGTATTTAGACTTTTAGTTTAAATATTTCCAATTTTTCATATTTGTTATTGAATCATTGTTAAATGGAGACACGTTTTTAATATCTCTTTCTATAAAAGTTATATTATACTATCTGATATAGTGTTGTTGTTATATTAATTTTAATGAAACCTACGTTACAAATGGCTGATACAATCCTTTTGACATAAAACGCAACGTAAAAATGTTCAATGTCTACGTCAAACAATCATTATCTCTATTCTGCTGTTTTTATGCAAATAGTTCATAAACTTAATTTTTACTATTTCTAATATGTCACTGATAGCGTATGTTTGTTCAATAAAAGACGTTTACGAAACGTTTCAGAAAAGTCTCAACGCATGACTGTGTAATGAATTGATAGAATTGTACCTATTAATATCATTACACTTATCATTTACACTTACAACATAACAAAAGACAGCCATCATGTATTAGAAGAAACCTGGATTCTGTTATTGTTGTGTTCAGTATGGACGAAAGAATGCTCTGGCACACAAGCAATCACATTCTTAGTTATAGCGAGTTACGTGTAAATTCACTAACCAGATCAAGAGTCACTAAAATAAAGTTAGATGTATAAACAGTTCGTTAATAACAATTTACACGTAATAACATTGTGCATAAATCTGTTTTAAATCGGTTGCTAAGTTACGCTGGGTACGTTAAATCTGTTCTACATATGTTTCACATGCTGTGTCGGACGTTACTAGAGTACGTAATTCCAGAATTACGAGTTATAGTCCAAACAGTAACTAGGACGCTAACTGTTTAAGAGCGTTTGTTATTGGTAATGAGTATATTCTCTCCAGTAATTTACCCGTAGATCACTTGTAATTAGGACGCTGCCCCAATAAGCACTACCGTAGATTAATGTTGCCTTTAGATAAGTGGGATCTGTGCCGGTATAAATTAGGGTCGTATGTGTAATGTACACATAATGCACGTAGGTATAACTGTACTGAGCCTCTGCTCAGTTGAATGTGGCTTTCAAAACGTTTTTAAATGATAGATATCTGTGACCACACGTCAAAGGAACAGCAAGCTAGGAAAAAAAGAAAAGCTCAGGTGAAGTAAAAAAGTATGGTATTTGTACCAAAGGATCATTGCTCGATATACTGGAAATTGTACGCTGGAAATTGGACTCTAAAACAGTAATATTTTTATACTTTAATGGAGTCAAATAAAAAATAGTAAAGACTTATGTCATTAGACATATGACATACTGGTCTGACATACTGTCTGTACTAGTTTTCTTTACTAGTGTTGTCTTTACTAGTTTAGTAAAAACATATGTTATAAGGTTTCTTTGTCGTAAACCAATGAAAATAAATTAAGGTTAAATAGTGAAAATTATCCTCTCTACCAGTCCCTGGCTTAGGTCTCACTACACATGAGATAAGGAACGAAGAGTAACACCTCGTTAAAAGCTGGTAACCTCTGCCCTCGTCTGCTGAGTACGGACGAATACAAAAACGCTGGTACAGTCGGTGAAAGATGGATTTCAGTTCGGTGGATCTGCCGGAAGTGGGAATCCCGGCTTTAGAATGAGTAAAAAAGTAGCAGGTCAGACAGGGCTTTGTACTTTGTGGCTGAAGAGAAATCAACTTCATAAAAAACTTCACCCTCGAGGTTGAAAGTGAAGCTTTCAGTAGCTTTCAGTGGGCTAGAACGTCATTCTTTTAAAAAATAAAAATGTAAACTGCCAGAGCCAAGTTTCAAAATCATGACGGTCCCAATGGTAAACAAAAAACTTGCACATTGGATGTCGGAAACCGCAATTGCTGTAAAACAACATTTCTCCCTGTCTCTCTTATGATAATAATTTGTCGTTTTATGTCATCGAATCTGGTCATTTAAACATAATACAAGTACAATATAATCTTCGTAATCCGAAACTTCTAGTTATCCAGCATCAAGCGTATATTAATTCTAACTTCTTATTCTTCAAAGTGTGTAGCATAACAGAATTATCACCTTAAAATTTAACTTAATACAACATTAAAAAAGAAGAAACTATCAATAATGAGTGAGAAAAATAAACGGTTAAAAATGAATTAAAGAAGCTGATCATTATAGTCGATAAAATATTAATAAAAATAAACTCAATAACAAAGAAAACTCTTGGTCCATATAAAAGAAACCATCTATATAAAACCCCAGTACAACATCAATATACCCAGTAGGTTGAGGAGCAGTAAATGACAAGATAAATGGAAAAAATAAATGAAGTAAGATGAGGAGCAGTAATGAAAAGGTAATAAGGGGTAAATTATTAAATTAAGAAGCAGAAAACCCCAAAATACAAAACCGATAATATACTCATAAGGAGCTATAAATGAAAAATAAGTGAAGAAGAATAATCAAGTAAGGTTCATTGAATTGATGACATAAGGACATGAAAACACGAAATAAGAAAATATTTATAGAATAAAAAAGAAGAAACAAACTATGTCAAGTTTCGCAAGGAATATAGAAGCAAGAAAGGCTATTCGCAAGATATTATGGAAGAAAACATACACAATTTAAACAGAATTAAACCCAATAGATGTTAGACCCAGCAACTCAAGTTACAGGATACATTACTATTAAAATAAATTGTAAAATAAATGTAAGCATAATTTAAGAACAAACTAGAAACAAACAAAGGACTACCATACTGTAGAAACAAACCAAAGACTACCATAGTGTAGAAACAAACAAAAGACTACCATTAGTGTAGAGAATAGAAGGTGAAATACCCGAATAAATATAATAATAGTTAGAGTCTACCGTGAGTGTAGTGAATAACAAAGTGAAAAAACTATAATAAATAAATAGTGAAGGAAATAAAAATGATTTAAAAGACTGCCATTAGTGTAGAGTGTTACAATAAAAAACCTAAAATAAAAGACAGTCAAGGACTGAGAATATTATTAGTAATAAGAGTGTTTGGAAAATTATATATAAAAATATAATAGATATAAGATGTTTTTATCATAGTTAAATTGTTACAAGAAGAAACATAAATACAAAAGACAGTTAATGACTGAGAGTATTATTAGTAATAAGATGTTTTTATTTTAATCAAATTATATACAGGAAATGATAAGGATAAAATATTTTTGTTATAACTAAATAATATAATTAAAGAGGATAGGCATAAGAGATTTTTGTTATAATTGAATAATATAGTTAAAGATGATAGGTATAAGATATTTTTGTTATAATTAGGTGATATATGAAAAATAATAGATATAAGATGTTATGTTGTATTTAAATAATGTTCAATAATTTTAAAGTTTTGTTAAGGCAGAGTAGGCAAGAAGATTATATGAATATATTTTTTAATTGTAAACCATATATAAAGAATAATATAACAAACTAATTAAAAAACCCAATAGAAAAAAACAGAACAGTATTTTAGACCAAAATCAACTACTACTATAGAGTCAAATCCAAATGAATAAATTCAATAGCACTGTATATAATTAATAGAATCTAGTCAATGTAAAATAAAGATATGTAGATATAATCAGCACAAAAACAAATAATAACAAATGTAATGACCAAAGGATAAAATTAACTTTATTTGGAAATATGGAATACAAGGTATAACAAGGAACTCAATGCAGATAAAATGTAAATTAATCAATATTGGAGTACTATAACAACAAATTATTAACAACAAGCAATAATCATGAAGTGAGTAAAATTATTTAAAGAAAATGTTAACATAAAATCACTTGTAAATCATTTAATTACTAATTATGTAAAAAATAATAAGGCCTATAAGAAATATCAAAAAATGTAAATTTTGGGCTTATTTGAACTTAAAATAGGTCAAGTTATATATTGAATTATGTAAAATTAGAACAAGAATATTGCTAGATAGTTAAATTTTTATAAAATTAATAAATAATAAGTTATAGCAATAAATAGGAAAAATTGTCATATAATTTTATAAGATGAAGTCAGATCCAAGGCATGCAGCTGTTTAAAGACAATGGGAAGGAGAATAAGATATTTTGGAAATTACCATCTAAAACGACGATTTTAAGTCATCAGTCAATTGTTAAACGTGAACGAGTACGGATCAAAAAGTACCGACAGAAGATCTACAATTTATAAGTGGTTTGAAAAAAATTGAAGAACAACCTCAAAACACACTACAGAGGTTACCGAATGAAAATTAATAATTAATAACGTAACAAATAACGAAATTAAAACGAACAACAGTAATAATACGATCCAGCACGAGAGCACAAGGAATCAACCGCCATATTGAAAATTTATTCAACACTAATATTAACTGAACAACGAACTCAAATAGATTTTTTAACACGGAACAGCTCAATTAATCCAGCACCAAACAACATCGCCGAGGAGAGGAGAACACTTCAAATAATTATCCAGAGGTACTACAACATCGCAGAGTACGAGATCCACATTTATATTTGAGTGAGAAGATAAAACATAGCAGTTGGCGTTGGGTAGCAGAAAACTGAAGCGGACGGCGGCCATACTTTATTTGCCGAGCGAGATGGACACAGCCTCCAGGAGCCAGTGACGTCATTCTACGACTTGGTTCGAATTTTTACTTATTCAATGACATTATTTTCTGAATTATGTTATTTTTATGGAATAATAGTTAAGATTGAATTAATTGTAAGTACTGTATCTTGTTGCTTGCCCTTCTCTGACCATTTCGACAGTTCAAAGAACTCAACTAATTAATTTTTGTAATACTATATTTTTGTCTTGTATCACTATCGACCTGAGACGAGTCTTAGCCACAGCCATTATCGATGTGCGTAAGATTGGCGCACAATTTAAAAAAAAAAAAAATATCAGAATTGTTACAAATACATGTGTTTATTATTATTTGTATTATAAACATTCGTTTTTTCTTTCTTCTTAACATAATTTAGAAGAACTAGAAAAGTAAACCAAGAAGAAGAAGAAGAAGAAGAAGAGGAGCTGAGTTAGAAGAGAGAATACTTTGATACAATAGACATAACATTATTAACACTAGTGAAACAAATATTTCTACACACACAATAACCAATCCACCATTCAAGTAATTAAAAATTATAATTAATTAAACTAATAAAATAAAACATTTTTTAAATTTTTTAATTAAATTAATGAACAAATAAAACTTTTTTCTTATAACATAATCTTTATTTCAACATTCATTATTTGTGATAACCCCGTTTTATTACAAATTGGCGTCCAACTTTAGGGGCTTAAAATAGGAATTGATAGACCTATAAATTAAAAACAATTCGGCCAGTTTCCTATTTTAGCTTGGCAGCTGTTAACAGGTCAGAAGAAGAAGCAAGATGCACAGAAGGGCAACATCGAAGAAAAGGGCGGTGGAGGCCGAGCAGGAAATAGATATGGAGGATAAGGAGGCGACACCCGTGGAAGATGTGGAGTTGGTATTACCTCCAGGAGAACCAACCGAACCAGTATCCCAAGGAAAACAACCCGACAAGCCGACACGAACAGAGAATGTGGAAATGCAAGAAATGTTCAGGATAATGATGGATAAAATGGAAGAAACAAATAGGGAAAGGAAAGAGGACAACCAATCCTTAAAAGAAGAATTCAAATCGACAACGGGAGAATTAGACCAGATAAACCAGAGAATGGAAGAAAACAGTAAGAAGATGGAGGAGAAAATGGAAGAAAATAGTAAGAAGGCGGAAGAAAATAGTAAGAAGATGGAGGAAGAATTGGGTAATAACATTGGAGATACTAATAAGAAAATTGATGAAAATAGTAAGAAGATGGAGGGGAAAATAGACGAAATAAAAAATAATAATAAATTACTAATGGAGGAAAATATTAAGAAAATAGAGGAGAAAATGGAGGAAATAAAGACATACAATAAACATTCGAAGGAGGAATTAAGTCAGATAAGCCAGAAACTGGAAGAGACCAATCAGAGAATGGAAGAAACCAGTAAGAAAATGGAAAGCAACAATCAACAGTTAAGAGAAGAATTAAGGGAGACTAACCAAGAAAATATGAATCGGTTAGATGGAAAGATGGAAGTATTCAAGGAAGAATTGAGTCGGAAGATAGCTGAAAACAATGAAACAATCAGCAAGAAGGTAGAAGAGGAAATAACGGTGATCGAACAAAAGATTACAAGGGCTGACGAAAGATGGAGTTAGACTGAACGAGAAGTACAGAGTATTAAGACAGAAATAAGCACCAAAGTTACAAACATAGAAGAAACGAATAGGAAGAATTTAGAAGAAAAACTAAAAAAAACACGTGAAGACTGGGAGAGGGTGCAGGACCGATTCACTGAAAAATGTGACGGCATTGAAGCGGTGGTTACCAGTATAAATAGTCAGGTGCGACAAAATCAAACCGACATAGATCTGTTTCATAGTCGACCAACCAGCATTACCAGTTGTCCTAATAACGAAAATCGAGAAGGGATTAACTTCAGGCTATACAAAAATAAGCCTATGGAATTCCTGGCCAGAATTGAAGAGTGCTTCGCAAAACACAGAGGCAACCGTTGGAGAGAAAAAAAAGAAGTACTAGACGAATCGTTCAAGGAGATAGCCGATAATTGGTGGATGGCGATCAGGGATGAAGTGACAGACTATCAACAATTCAAGAGGCTATTTAAGGCCAAATATTGGTCTGAGTCGACACAGAACATCGCTAGAGACGGAATCTGTCACGGAAGGTATAACCCATATGGAAATCAAACTTTAACCGCATATTTCTTGGGAAAGGTGTGTGTGGCCAAACATTTAGAGCCCCGAATACCTGAAGAATGCTTGGTCAGCAAACTATCCTACCACTATGAGGAGGACATCATCAGAGCTCGACGCAACAGTCAAATTAAAACTGTACAAGCGATGACAGAACTGCTAGAAATGTACGAACACGAGGACTATTACCGCCAAAGTCGAAGGAGATACGAAAAACCTGAGCCAAGAAATAACACAAATTATACGAATAATAATACTCGTCAGAACGGCAACAATAACAATAATTATAGCTCCGCAAACCGGAATAATGCCGGATATAATAACAATAATTGTAATAATACTAATGCTCCCAGGTATTATAATAATAATAATAATAGTAATAATAACGCTCCCCGAAATAATAATAATGAGGGTAATAATAGTAATCATAACCGTCAACCCCATAACAACGGTTATTATAATAACAGTAATTATGGTCCTAATGGTCAGAGAAACCCCAACCCACCTAATAACAACTATTATGGTAACCATAATAGAAATTACCCAAATGGAGGTAATAATAATTATAGAACATATAGACCCCATATAAATTACATCAGAGCGGAAAGCAGTGGACAGCGGAGATACCAGCCTCAACGAAGGAGTCGAAACTATGAATACGAAACATTTCAAGGTAGTCAGGGATTTAATGGTTACGGAGGTAATGAACCCAGACGCAGTTCGAGCCTGGACAATCAAAGAAGACTGCCCGTAACGGAGGCCCAGCAAGATGATCGCGCTGAACCAAACGAAGCAGTTCCCGGACTCCAGGTTGACTCTGCTAACAGCCAAATCCGTAATGATACGGAGCATTTAAACGAAAGGAGGCAGTAATAAACAAATGAACCCTTTACTGCTCCAATCTGCTGTGTATGGACAAGACGTAAATTTGAGAAAAGGAAATAAAAATTTCACAATAACCTATAATAACTATTTAAAGGATATCCGCAAGGACTTATTAGAAGAGAAGGAAACAAACATTAACAACAATGACAATGAAATCATTTACATAGACGCAGAAATCGAAGGTATTTCTGTTCCCATTATGATAGACACTGGAGCAAATGTCTCAATAATTAACCACAGTGAATTGGACCGGATACAGCAGGAATGCCACAAAAAAGTACCAATACTACCTATTAATAACATAGTGCTTGTAGGAGCTACTGGTCGACAAAACAAGACGATACGGAAACAGGTATCCCTAAGTGTTGACAGTCAGGGCGTAAGTTTGGATATGATATTTCTTGTTGCAGCCGGATTACCCTTCAATATCATGATAGGCTGTGACATATTACGAAGGAATTCAGCAGTTATTAACTTGTGCCGAGAGAATGTATCACTCTTTTCAGAAGGTTCGACCTGGGTAGCCAATTTAGTAAACAACAAGATGGTAGACTCCCGACAAACTCTCAACCACGCAAGTGAAGTGAATTACTTATCGAATTACTCACCAGACAACAAGTTAGTAGGTCAAGATACCGAAGATAAACTATGGACACAAAAGATTCAGGAGATACGTGACTTCCAGTGCCACAATACCACCCAGCGATTAAATGAGAACCAGTTGGATCAATTAATTGGGATATATGAAAAATATCGGGCCGTATTTTCAGACGAGCCAGGAAAGATCAGAAACTATCAATGTTCAATACGATTCAGAGAACCGGTGGAATTCAATCGCAAATCATATCCAATAGCACAATCTTTGAAGTAAGCTGTACGCGCGGAAATCCAGAATATGATTAACAAAGACATAATCGAGGGCAGCCAGTCGCCATACTCCAGTCCAATCGTGGCTATCCACAAGAAGAGTGGTAAAGTCAGACTTTGCCTTGACGCACGCGAGATCAACAAAATGATAATTAATGATCGTACCTCGCCTGACGAAATTGACGAAATATTAAAGAGATTCCACGGAACCAAGTTTATTACTACGTGGGATACCGTGTGTGGGTATAGGGAGGTGGAATTGCACCCACAAAGCCGGCAATACATGGCGTTCATTTCCGAAGGACGCAACTATCAATTTAAGAGATTGCCCTTCGGGTTAGTGAACTCAGTAGCCGTTTTTGTCGCCTGTATGGACCAAATACTCGGGCCACAGGCGCTCCAATTCACGACTGCTTACGTTGATGATCTATTAATCACATCAACCATTTGGGAGGAATGTTGTTACCGTGTGGAGCATGTCTTGAAGAAGCTGGCGGAGAATAACGTTACTCTCAAGCTAGACAAGTCAAAACTTATAGCAAAGGAGGTCCAATTTTTGGGTTTCCAGTTGAATAGTCAAGGAATAACACCGTCGTCAGAAAAGGTAGACGCCATACAGCAATTCCCTACACCGAAAAACAGAAGGTAACTACAGTCATTTTTAGGCCTGTGTAATTACTACAGGAAATTCCAAAATAATTATTCAGATCTGACGGCCAGATTTCAGTATCAATTATCGTCCAAGAATAAATGGCGATGGGGTCAAGAACAGGACGAAACATTAAAATTAATTAAAGAGAAGTTCTTAGGAGCAGTAATGCTTAACCATCCCAATTTTAACCGACCTTTCTTCCTGAACTGTGACGCTAGTAATAGCCTGGGATCAACGTTGTACCAAGAAGACGAAAATGGAAACCACCTAGTAGTGAGCTTCGCTAGCAGAACACTTAACCAATGGGAAAAGAACTATAACGTGACGGAAAAGGAACTGCTAAGTGTTGTCTTTGCCTGTGGGAAGTTTCGAACCTATATTCTGGGATATCCGGTGACAGTTCGCACCGATCACAAGTCTATATCATTTTTAAGAAGGTGCAAGTTAAGCCACGGTAGATTGACCAGGTGGGTACTTGCCCTGCAGGAATATGATCTACAGTGGGAGTATTTCCTGGAAGTAACAATGTTGTAGCAGACGTATTGTCACGAGTAAATTTGGAAGAACAGACGTTCGAGGGCGAGAAGGAGAGCCTCCTGAAGATCTATAATATTATCAAGGACAGATCCGATTTAGAAAAGGTAGTACGGGACATCAGCAAACACCAGCAGTCCGACCTGAAACTAAACAATATCAAACTTCGTCTCTCCAACCAAGATGATACCATAACCAGGTTTTATTGTGTACATAATGATGTATTATTCATTAAAACATCCCTTGATGAAGAGATATGGAAACTCGTAATCCCTGCTACAGTCGAGAAGGATATCATCCTAGATTATCATCTCCGATACGGTCACATGGGGGCCATGAAAGTGATAAAGGCGTTGGAAGAAAATTGCCATATAAAAAATATAAATCGAAAGGTAAGAAACTACCTTAAGACCTGCCTTATTTGTCAATTGGTAAAAACTAACAATGAAAGAAAAGAGGGTATAATGATACCATTTACATCACAAGAAGAGCTGGAAATAGTCTTCCTGGATATCTGTGGTCCATTTCCCCGTAGTGGCGGACGCCATCGTTACAAATACATTAACATAATGATGGATCACTTCACCAAATTTATAAAACTATACCCGGTGACCGAGCCACCACTCTGAAGATTTTAGGAGTGGTAACCAATTACTACATTCCAGAAATAGGAAAACCCGCGTCCATAATCACAGACCATGGAACGCAATTTAAGGGAAGGAGGTGGAAAAACATTTTAATCACATTAGGCATCAAGACGTACAAGACGTCTGTTTACCACCCCAATAGTAATCCTACGGAGAGGGTGCTGCGAGAGGTCGGAAGAATATTGCGAACTTACTGTCATAATCAACAAAGAAAGTGGCAAGAATACTTATCAGCCACCGAGGAATTCCTTAATTTAGCATATCACCCCGCTATATAGACCACACCATATACGGCAATGTATGAAAAACAACCTCCTAGAGAAATACAAGACATCATAGAATTTCCCATGAATCACGAAAACAAATTTAATCGACTGAAGTTCTACAATAAATTGGCTGAAGACCAGGAAAGGCGACATAACAAGTATCAAAAGGCGATTAAGAAGGTAGTAAACTACGAAGTCGGAGAAAAGGTATTATTGAAAAACAGGGAACTACCCAGTACTTTGGAAGGCATTACCAAAAAGTTATTACTGCTGTATACCGGACCATATCTGATTATTAAAAACAACAACAACAATACTTATGTATTAAAGGATATTAATTCAAATAAGATAAAAGGAACCTATAATCAGTTATCAATAAAAAATATCTATAGGAAAGAAAAATGTCTAAATCCAAAAAATAGTAAGAACAACTTACATGATTTATTTGAAACTATTATGAACAAAACGAATTTAGTCAGAAAAAATGTCTAAATCCTAAAAATAGTAAAACCAACTTACACGAACTATTCGAAATAACTATTATATGAAAAAAAAAAAGAATGGTAAAACCAACTTAGAAGAATTATTTGAACAACTATTATATAAAAAAGAATTTTACAAGAACAATGATTCTTACAGTACAAAGAAAAAAAAATTTTTTTTAAAGAACAAATTATACTGATAATTTGAAAGAACTCTTACATAAAAGAATTTGAGAATAAATGGAGTACAAATGTGTAAACTTTCTCAAACTCTCCAGAGACAAAGCAAAAAAGAACATGTTCCAGTAAATAATGAGAACAACCTATATCAAACAATTGAATAATTTAATATTACAAGGAAAAGATATCCATAAATGTTAAAAGTGTCATGAGAAGAAGGTGTAGCAAATATTCATGAGAAACAGTTAAAAAAAGAAAAAAAACCTTTAATAAACTATCACAGCTACAAAAACTATACTACAGTTTGTTGTATTGTAATAGTGACCATGATAACTGTAACAACTATTATAAACCATGTAAATGAGACAATTTAAGACAAAAATGATACAGAAATTTATATGAAGGAAGGAATATTTTATAATTTAACCAAAATAATTTAAACAAGGCTCACAATGAAAATAATTTGATGAAGGTGAAACAAGGAAGAAGAACCAACTAAATAAAAACCAAGTACTAAGACCAGAAACCAAAAACCCTGGTACCATAATGATAATATTGTTGTAATAACCACTATTATAGTGATAATTAATAGAAGTAGGAATTAATGTTATGCCATGAGCAATAGGAGGACTCATTGGATACCAAATGATAAAAAATCTATATAAATGCTAATTACTATTTAAACAAGAAACAGATTATACCAACAACAAACAAAGAAAAGGAGTGCAAGGAAAGGATGAAACGTATATTATACCACATGCCTGAGCCACATAATATGGAATGAGCTTTGATAGAGAATAAGAGTCAAGTGTATAAAAGTATTAATTAATATAAAATATTATGAAGTGAAGAATCCAAGGATGTTTATTGTTAGTCGAAGGAGACTACCTTTAATGATTTTTAATTTTTATGACGATGTAGAGAAATTCCATCAGTCTTATATTTTGAGCAGAGATGGTACTTCCTCTGAGCTCAGTTAAGTGAAGTATTGGTCAGCAGAGGATGAAGCCGATAATGTGCCACTCTGAAATGTTCCAGCTCACATGTTAGGGAATGTTAGGGAGTAAACATACCGATGATGAAGCACCGAATAAGAAAAGAAGAAATATATATAATAATAATGTTATATACAAGACTAAAGATTACTTATTAATGAAAAAAGAAGTTAATGAAAGAGATACTTAACAACTGAGAGAGCAATGGTGGAAAAAGAAGGTATATAAAGTGAAATCACGAATAAAAATATGGTAAATTAAAAGAATTAGTAGTAATTATTTCATCCATACTAAGAGTATGATCTGAACTAATCGCTTTTACAGGAGAGCATATGTAGCATAACAGAATTATCACCTTAAAATTTACTTGATACAACATTAAAAAAGAAGAAACTATCAATAGTGAGTGAGAAAAATAAATGGTTAAAAATGAATTAAAGAAGCTGATCATTATATTCGATAAAATATTAGTAAACATAAACTCAATAACAAAGAAAACTCTTGGTCCATATAAAAGAAACCATCTATATAAAACCCCAGTACAACATCAATATACCCAGTAGGTTGAGGAGCAGTAAATGAGAAGATAAATGGAAAAAATAAATGAAGTAAGATGAGGAGCAGTAATGAAAAGGTAATAAGGGGTAAATTATTAAATTAAGAAGCAGAAAACCCCAAAATACAAAACCGATAGTATACTCATAAGGAGCTATAAATGAAAAATATAAAGAAGAAACAAACTATGTCAAGTTTCACAAGGAATATAGAAGCAAGAAAGGCTATTCCCAAGATATTATGAAAGAAAACATACACAATTTAAACAGAATTAAACCCAATAGATGTTAGACCCAGTAACTCAAGTTACAGGATACGTTACTATTAAAATAAATTGTAAAATAAATGTAAGCATAATTTAAGAACAAACTAGAAACAAACAAAGGACTACCATAGTGTAGAAACAAACCAAAGACTACCATAGTGTAGAAACAAACAAAAGACTACCACTAGTGTAGAGAATAGAAGGCGAAATACCCGAATAAATATAATAATAGTTAGAGACTACCGTGAGTGTAGTGAATAACAAAGTGAAAAAACTATAATAAATAAATAGTGAAGGAAATATAAATGATTTAAAAGACTGCCATTAGTGTAGAGTGTTACAATAAAAAACCTAAAAGTAAAAGACAGTCAAGGACTGAGAATATTATTAGTAATAAGAGTGTTTGGAAAAATATATATAAAAAAAATAATAGATATAAGATCAGTGGCGGCGCTAACGAAACGGGGCCCCCCCCGCGAAACTAATTAGGGGGCCCTATAAAAATGGTTAAATTTTGTATACGTAATAGGGGAAAACACTCAAATGAGTTTCTATTTACGTGTGTTTCACAACAATGGTTTGTGAATACTTTCTCGTCTATCACAAAGCGTTTGCAATTTGCAAAGGATGTTTTACACGTATACAAACTCTTAAAATTCATTGTTGCTAAATAGACAAAGTTCTATACAAACTATAAAAAAACCAAAATAAAAAGAATTATTATTTTTACGTCAAAGATCTAAATTCAGACTATGAAACAGTACCGCACACAGAGTGTTAAAAATTTATTATTTAAAAACGAATATCAAAGTAATATTCTAGCTTTTTTCAAACATTTAAATTAGTTTGTAACTGAATTTGTGAAATTCTTGAATATACTCTATACACGTTCTCCTTAAGTCTAATCCAATTCAATAACACTCGAATTCAAGTAATGTAGAATATTTACAGATGAGGATCAACCAAAGTTCACTGTTTTCCTAAGCCTAGTCTTCTTTTTTTAATAGCTAAGAACTTTTCAACCACTTCGTTGATATTAGTTTTCTGTGTCTCTTCATGCTCAATGCTTAACAGTGCCAAGTCACTCAACCGAGTTTGGGCCATGGCACTTCTTAAGTATGACTTAATTAATTTAAGTTTTGAAAAGCTTCTTTCCGCTGTAGCTGTTGTGACAGGTATGGTTAAATAAAGCTGCAAAGCTGTAGTTAAGTCTGGGAGGCAGCTCATAAGGCAGCTGTTTTCTTCAACCAGTAAATTCATCATTTCTCGAATGCTTCTCTTGTGTACAATTTCTTTGGCCATCAGAGCTTTGAAGGATATTACTTGGTCAGGCAGTGATGTGGAAAGGTCACCAGGATACACATTTACCAGAGCCTTACTTTTCTCCACTATTGTCTCTTGTGAGAAGTTTACTAAATTCTGAGGCGTCAGGAATGAAAACCTATCATCAATGCAACGCAATCCTTCGAATCTCATTTGTAGCTGAGCTATTACAATATCTAGTGTTGGATTGAAAACTTTTACTTCAAATGATTTCACTGGGTCGTCAATTCTATGGTCAACTGATAATTCAACAAAGAAGCGTTTTACAACTCACTTACGCTTATTTTTCATGTTACAAGTTATGTCCCATGACTGGGCCAACTGTTTAGCACCAGCAAGAATGCCGGCAGAGTCCTTTCTTAAAACTTGTAACTCATCACAAGCGCGGCTTAGAAACTGCCACGCTCTGCCTAGGTCAACAGTTGGCCTCTGTAGTGCTTTCGAAGTTATATTTACATTCTCTAAAATCTTAGTTTCAAGGCAGAGCACAAGAATAAATTCAAAGTTTTCCAGGTAGTTTCTAATTGCTAATGCTTCTTCTGCCTCGGTTTTTTTGAGCTGTACAGAATAATTTCTGTCAAACACTTAATCACAATTTTGAAATCATTTCTTAAAGCTAACAGACAGTCGTGTCTAGAAGACCACCTTGTTGGACATAGCTTTTTTAAAGTTAGATTTTTGGCAGAGCTGTCTTCTTTAACGGCAGTGTTAAGTTCTTGCCATCTATGTAAGCTTTCACTGAAAAACACATAAGTTTTCTGTACTATGTCATAAAATTGTCTTATTTCAGAAATATTTGATACTGAATCATTGATCACCAAGTTCAGGTTATGTGCAGCACAGTGTACGTAATCCGCGTTTGGGACTATATCCATAATTCTTTTCTGTAACCCAGATTATTTCCCGCTCATCGTTGCTGCACCGTCATAACCTTGACCTCTACACTTACTAATGTCAATTTCATTTGTTTTCAAAAAGTCTAAAATCTTACTTTGAAACCCCTCACTGTTGGGATCCTTTATTTCTTGAAATCCCAAAACGGACTCACTAATCACAGTTTTATAATTGCCAGGAGATTCTTCTACTATGAAATGTCTTGTGTGCTATCAACAATTATAGAAAAAAAAGGAGACGAGTGAATCTGTTTTAGTAAGGCAGTCAATACTGATTTTCCTAGCAAGTTAATGATTTCATTTTGAATGTCATAGTGGAGGTATTTTGATCTGGTTTTTTCATTTTCTAAGTGTGCACTAAGGAGAGAATCGTAGCGAGAAATTAAAGATAGTATGTTCAAAAAATTTCCACTTTCAGGATTTATTTCATGTAATGATTCTCTATGGCCAAGAAACGGCAATGAACACAGTGCCATGGTTCGAATGACATCCACAATCTGTATGAAAATATCTTTCCATTTTTTCCGCTCATCGGAAATTTGATCAGCTACCGTTTTACTCTTTTTCCAAGTGGCATACGTGAGACAAGATTGTAAATGAGCATTGCTACTTTCATGAACTTTAATTTTTTTACTGAGACCTTTCCAATCTCTAATATCGCCTTCACGCCAGCTTTGGGCATCAGCACTTTGGCTGAAAAGCCAACATGGTAAACAATAGACTCCATCTAGATTACGAGAGTAACAAAGCCAAAACCTGTGAACAATTTGGCCTGCTGCAGTTTTGAAAGAATAATATGCTGTACTGAAAGACCGCTTAGAAACGGAATCCTTCGGGAAAGGACCCTTTGTTTGACAAAGTTCACTTAACGTTATTAACTTTTTCACCTCGTCTGTTATTGTAGCTTGATTTTTATAGAATGCAATATCTGTCTCAAAACTTTGGCAGTTTGGATCGGAAGGGCCTGCTA